>JBBBVM010000648.1:0-1200000 GCA_037355625.1 Petunia x hybrida
CTAAGAAGAAATTGGTTTCTACCTTTTCAGACTTAAGGCCAATTAGTTTGAATAACTTTATTAATAAAGTCATATCGAGAGTGGTGCATGATCTATTGGTTGATATCTTATTCGGGTTACTTTCACCATACCAAGCTGGATTTGTAAAAGGGAGAAATATTATTGAAAATGTCCTTCTTGCACCAAAAATTGTTCATGACATTAAAAAGCGAGCTAAGGAGGCGAATGTGGTGACTAAATTAGATATGTGTCTGCAACCCACTTTTTACCTTCCGGACCGCGCGCCGGAAAAGTGGTTTCCGACTTGGTAACTCGTTTTGAGTTGGGTATGGAGTCGCCACCTAATAAATTTATCTAGGCGTATTAGGTCACCTAAAAATATTTCTAACTAATTTCAAAAGATAACTTCGTGTTGGTCTGGCTAACTAGAGATTTGGGTAAGAGTTCGAAATAACCTAGAATGAAGGGGATAGGCACCTCCTAAGTTCCACTAATTGCGGTTCCCCACCGATTTCTATAATTGGGTTTACTTGAATATTTTAACTAAATTAAATGGACAAAAGTTAGATAAAATATATAAAACAAATCATGGTGCGCAAACAAATCGAAATTAACTAAACGGTCAGATTACTAATGGAGAAGCTTAATGTGAGGTTATGACTGTAATTCCAGCCTGAAATTTGTCTATCCCATCGAAAAGCTAAAATTCCAATTACATCTCAAAGTTGGAATGCTTATGCAAAATTCAGACCTAGGCAAAACGGGATAGTGATGCAGAAGACAGGTACGGGCAGTTTAGTTGAAACAGCCTTAGATAATAATCATATTGCACATATGGCTACAATTAACAAAGTTAGACAAAATTAACAGAATAAACAAGTATTGCTCTTTTAATGGATATAAATTTTCAAGTGATGAAAACATGGTGAAAATCAGTGATCAAAAACTGTGTGCCACTAACGGATGTCATTATGATATTATTTGTGACATACCGTTAATTCTAGTGGCAGCTTTAATGTGAGATCGTGTTTAAATATTTTATATTTTATCTAATTGACCAAATTATCATGTTGAGCAAATATTAATGTAGTATCAAATAATGGTAAACATATAAATATATACATATATCTAAATTTAATAGGGAGTAGAATATCAAATTTAGAAAGCATTTAATAAGTGATATAAGAAGCAAATAATTTAGACTTGAAAGAACAAATTATAATTTTACATAGAAAATAATATATTTTTTAGAACTTGACTTCCAAAAATCCAAATCTCCCCAAGTTATTAATTAGCTTGGAGAGAGTTAAAAAATGTTCACACTTAATTAAAGTAGGCAGAATACATAGATAGCCCCTTCAAGTTGTACCCAATTCCCACTTAGACACCTCAAGTTACCTAATGATCAACTAGACACTTTTTCTAGACAGATTTAAGGAAAAAAAACTAAAACACATTTAATTCTCAAAAGAGAAAGTAAAAATTAAAAAAAAAAAAAAAACATTCAAGCCCCACCCCCTTCACTTTCCTTTCTTCGTCCCAAAGACTCCAAAGCTTATCTCCCACCATTTCTTTCCTTTCCTTCATTCAGTAGCAAAATAGGTGAGCAATCTTCTTCTTCGAGACAATATCCCCCTCGCCCTCTAAAGGTGCTAAAAGATGAGGATGATTATTTTAATTGCTGCAAGGAATCTAAAAATAATGGTATTTGGGGTTGAATTTTTTGGCTGCTGCTAATATGTTTCTCTAGTTCATTTTTTGTTATTTTCGATTAATTATTGCATTCTTTTGGTTGCTGCCGTTTTTCTCTTAGTTTGTAGTTGTAGCCATTTCGCCGGAAAGAAAATTTTCTACTTGTCAGACATGGAAGTCGGGGAAGACGGAGAAAAGAATTTTATTTTAATCAGATCAAGGTGGTTTCAGGTGGAGAAATGATAGGGATCGCTAGATTCAAAAACTGGTGGTGTGGTTGCAGACTTGTAGCAATTGAAGAACGGACTGAGCGCCGATTATGGAGGCGTCGGGCTTATTAAGCAGCCATGGAAGCTTGGAATTTTTTCTTTAAAATTTTTTGTATTATTTTTCCGTGGGACCCACATAAAAGTGTAATTTTATTTCAAGATAAAAGAGCATGAGAAATATGGTAAGGCTTTCACGCGCTCAAATAGGTGTGAAACTCACATGACTTGCCATGTCACTATGAAGTGTTCAGAAAATACATCTCTGTCTAGAAAAAGTGTCTAGTTGATCATTAGGTAACTTGAGGTGTCTAAGCGGGAATTGGGTACAACTTGAAGGGGCCATCTATGTATTCTGCCATTAAAGTACTTAGAACTTCAGATTTTCAAAGTAGCCCAGTTTAAAAATATTTCGCCGATATTTAACCTTTGCAGAAGTAGGCCATTTTTCAAAATAGACTGCACTTTTAATCATTGGCAGAAAACCACTTACGTGAACCTACGTTTTTCAGAAACTAAAATTTGCAGAAACAATCTGTTCTTTAGTTTCAAAATCGCTTTTAAACTTGCTGCATAATCACTTCTAAAAATTGCAGGAATGAACCAGTATTAAACCTGTTTGACGATTTTAGCCTTTTAAACATTCAACAACAAAGAGAGGACTAGAGAAAAAGGGCCCCTGTTTAGCCCTTTATTGCACATAATATATAGGGGTATTTACAAAAATGCCCATCAAACTCTATTTATTGACATTTCCATACCCATTATATTTTTACCCACAACTTATTTACATTGTATACCCATTTCACTTAAAACACCTTCTCTCTCCCACTGTATACCAGAGTGGTATACTGCTGAATTTAGTATACCCTAGGAGTATACGGTGCTTATTTGACCACTGCTTTCGTATGCATCAACCTAATTTAACAGTATACCATAGTGGTATACTGCTGAATGCAGTATATTATGGGGGTATACAGTGCATATGTGCCACTGCCTTTTGTAGTGCATTTTCTTCTGTATACCTATCTAGTATACAATATACCCCTATGGTATACTTCTTGTAGTATACCCTCACATCCATAAAGAAGTATACTTATTTGGTACAGTAAAAAGGTATACAGTATAGTACACAGTATACAGTTCAAATGGGGCAGATGGGTAGAGAGTGTAAATAAAACAGGCCGGATGGGTATTTTTGTAAATAAAATAGAGCGCATGGGTATTCCATGAAAACTAACTTTTTTTGGGCACAAACACGTAAATAATTTATTTTTGTGGGCATGGAGTGTAAATTCCCCTAATATATAATGCCTGTCTTAATCAATTCGATTGCACCCTATGAGGCTTAATACAAATCAAGTAAGTCCTAACGAATACAAATTTAAGTATTTCTTTTTCTAATTACAAATCAAATAGCAAAGTAGGGAAAGAGGAGAAGAGAGTCCTTTGTCCTCATTTGATCCACAAGTTCTCTCGAACCAAATATAAACTTTTTCCAAACTTCATAAACCTGAATGATATACCCAAAACAAAACCATGGCTTTTGGGCTACCTCCAATCCATTAAAATACCTGCAATTTTAACTAAGAAGGGGTATAGCTCTTTCGGCTATCCCGAATTTATTCAAGTACCCGCAAAAGAATTAGTAGTGGCCTAAAGCAGCCCACATAATGACATACGCACTCAACGACATTATGATTAACCAACAGAGTGCCTCGAAAGATACTACAAAGGGTCATTCAATCAGTTTTAAGATGCATACCTTCAGTGCTTCAGAACAACGTAAAACAAGGATACTAATATGGGTTCCAGCCAGCAAACAATAGCAAGTATAACCAGGCTTTTCCTTAGTTTATTAGTAGACGAAGAAAAGACTTCAATGACAATACTCAAGAGAAATAAAATAGAGAGTACAACATGTTTTCAAAGGAGAGAAAAAGCTGTGAGTTTTCAGTCTGTAGGAGAGGTGTTAAGTGTCTGAGAGGTGTGTCAAACTGTGTCCATTTCAGTCTAAGAGAAGGAATATTTATAGTGTAAAAAGAGGGGTCAAGGAGCACAAAGTTTATAAGGAAAGGAATTCAAAATTCAAATTTCAAAAGAAGAATCCTTTTCTAAAGATTTCTATTATACCATGTGTATGGGCCTAAATCAGTTTTAGGTGTACAAATCGAATTTGGATTCGGATACAAGCAATTCTTCGTATCAAAGTTGAAATAATGCGTGAAAAAGATATAAATGCAAGAAAATAACTGGTATTTCAATATATGGATGTTGAGTACAAATTTGGGCAGAGTTTCAGTATGTATTTCTGGATGCCCGTTATACAAAATGAACTACTATTTATAGGCCTAAGCCTTGCCCACGATCTCCACTATCAGCTGCTCTGTTATCTCACGATCTTGGTATGAAGTGGCTGAGTTAGTGGGGTGAAGTAGTGGGCTGCAAAGCCGCTTGACCCGAGGGGATCCACCGAGGTGCGCATGATTCACCTCGGTGGCCAGACCCCGTTGCTTGACCGAGGTAGTTACTGACCGAAACTCAGCTTACGGCTCGCCTTCGGTAGCGACCTCGGTACCATGCCCTCGGCAATTTGCTCGACCGCTTCGCGCTTGCCTTGTTGGTGCGCATTCGGTGGGTTGAGATTCGCACGACCGAGGCGAATCATCGCGAGTCGATTTTTGCCCAATACAGATAGTCCCCCCACTTCTCGGTTGCCTACCGAGGTGACCGAGGGGTGGAGTGAAGTTTTAGCGTGAAAGCGACGTGGCTTGACCTTATCCAAGTGTTTCAAAATTCGCCAACGGTTCGCGTCCCATCAGGTCACTTCCCTTGGACACGTGGCGTTCATCCACTGGTCGCTCGAACTACCGCGCCGTAATCCTCGTTTCTCCCAACGTTATAATGATGATGATGATGTCACCCTCTTTTAATCTTCCATACATATAAAAGGGGGACTTCCCTAAGCTTTCTCTTCATTTACCTTTGAGCGATCAACAGTGCAGAAGCTAAAAAATACCTTCAAAACCTTTTCAACTTCCTAACTTTCCGATTTCGTAGAAGTTTCAACTTTCGATATTGCCACCATGTCTACCACAATTTCCAGGCAAGATTCCAGCGATTCAGGCGAAAGGGCCAAGGCCGACCAGTTTGCCGCCATTATTTCTAGTGGTGAGTTCATCACCACCGTGCCGCCGCTTCAAATGATAGAGGCGGAGGGTGGTGAAGAAGTGACTTCCGACGCTGGCGGCTCTGGGCAGCGGAGGGAGAGGGCTAGGCATGACGTCGCTGCTGGAGGCGAGGACGTCAGCTTGGAGGAGGATGATGCCACACATGGGGAAGAGGGTGCCGAGGGCGAGGCTGAAGCGGGAGGTGACCTGCTCTCGGCTGAGGGTGATCAGAGTACCAAGGTGGGGCCACCGGGCCCGGCGATTCCCCTCGAGCAGGAGTTAGTACCTCACCACGTCATCCCTTCCCATTTCGACAACACCAAAGATCTCAAGTTGCAACAACAATCAACTGATCAGGAGGGGAAGAATAGAAATATCCCCGTGAACACGACGCCACCCCTCATAACCCAGGCCCATATTGATCGGGTTCGGAGGGAATGTAGGTTTGAAACCGGGGTGAAAGTGGTGGTCCCCGACCCGACAAGCAGAGTTTGCCATCACGTGGAGGGACTTTCCTTTGCTTACACCTACCCCTTCACCCTCGGCTTCTCTCTACCACTGCACAGGGTCATCGACGACTTTTTCCGAGCATACAATCTGTGCTTGGCCCAACTTGGCCCCGGTGTGTGGAGGGTAGTTCAATGTTTGGACTGGTTGAGTACGACAGCCGGGGTAGACTTCACATTGCAACACCTTTTTTCGCTCTACTATCCATATTTCCACAAGGCCGGGGTTGTGGCCCTAAACAACAGAGGTAAATATGGGCTCCTTCATAAGAGCGAGGACCACGGGGATCGGGGCTGGAGTGAGCGGTATGTCCTTCTGGAGACTGATATCCTATCTACCAAACCCAATTTTCCTGATAAGTGGAATAACACCCGTAAGTATCTTCTGGGCGCTCAATTTTCTCCTCGACTATTATTTACGCCTCGCTAATCTTGCTTCGTTTTCCTTTTTCCAGCTAATAAGGTCGCCATCGTTCCTCCCGAGGGGCTGACCGAGTGGGTTAGATCAGTGATGGGGGCTCGAAAGCGTCCCATTCGAACGTGGATGAGGATGGTTGTTGACTTCGGTTGGCAGTGCAAGAGACATGGTAAGTTTTCTTTTTTGTTTCTTTGGTGGTTTCACTTGGCGTGCTATGTTGAGATTTTGTCTTGACTACTGGTATTTCTCCATTGGCTCCAGGTTTTCCCAATCGCGCCACCGGTGCGAAGAAAAGCAAGAAGAAGAAGAAGGAGGAGAAAAAGGCGAAGGATGGGGAGGAGACCGAGTCGGATGATGATCTGGCTACGGTGGCTGGAAAATACAAAGGGCTGAAGGCTTCAAAGTCTTCAAAAGCAACAAAGGGAGTTACCGATCAAGGGACTTCCAAAGGTAATTTTCATCCTCGGTTAACATCATGAAGTACCGTTCCTTTCCCGTTTTCTTACTCTTTTAACTCCTTCCCTCGTTGTAGGCCTGAAGAGAAGAGGACAACTTCAAAAAAGCCATCCCGCTCGGTGATTCCTCGCACCGAGGCGGAGGTTCCTCGCCAGCCCGAGGCAGTTGTTGAAAGGCGCCGGGGATTGGTGGATGAGCCCGAGGACGCAGCTGCTGAGGCTTGGGTTCGAGGGCACGTTGATGTCATCGATCTTGAAGGCCAAGAACTCGAATCTGACGCAGCTGCGGAAAAAGCTAAGGGCAAGGCTAAGGTTACCGAGGCGGGCGCTGCTGCATTTGGGGAAGAGGCTGGCACCGGGGCGGTAAGGGCGCATTCCGAACCCGCGAGGATTTCATCCTCGGTGGGGTCTTATCGGAAGCTCGAGGTGCCAATCTTCTCGAATTTGCTAGCCTGTAGCGCTGAGGACCTCTTAAGCCTCACGCCCTTGCTGGGGCCAACCGAGGACAAGCTTATGCAAGAGTTTACCTCTGGCCAACTATACAGTACCATGGCCTCCAACGCAGTAAGGGTAAGTTTCACCATACTCAAAACCAAAAATTAAATTTTTATCTTTACCTACGGGTTGTTGCTGACCTCTGTTGTTTGATCTTTGCTCAGAGCTTCATCCTTTCACTGAAGGCCATCAAAGTCGAGTCCTCGAGGACTGCCGAGGTTCGGCGCGTAGCTCGCATATGGGATCAGCAGAGGGACAAATTCAATGCCCAAATAGCTTCGCTGAAAGCTGATTTAGCCAAGTCCCAGTCCGATCTACGCGAAGCCGAGGCGAATTCTGAGGCTAAGATTAAGATCCTCAGTGACGATTTTCAGGCCGAACGCTCGAGGCTGGGAGAAGAGGTCGCGAGGCTGGATGGTGAGCTATCTCAAACAAAGGCCGAGGCCGTGAACATGGCCAAGAAGCATCATGAGCAGTTGAAAAGTCATCTGCTCCATATTAAGAAGCTGGAGAGTGAAAACTCTAAGCTTTCAACCAAGGATGCTCAGATTGCCGCCCTTCAAGACGAGATCGCCGATCGAAAGAGTAGGGCTGCACTCAAGGTCAAGAGGGTCGAGCTCGGCAAGCGGTGGGCCATCATCAAGTCTCGGCTAAGGCTGCTCAAACGATGCCGCGCCGGGGAGATCAACTTAGATGAGGAGATTGAAAAAGCCGAGGTCAAGGCGGCCGAAGCTCAAGCCATCATTGATTAACTTCCGTCAAGTGAGGCCTCGAGCGGCGACGAGGAGGAAGACGAAGATGAAGATGCCGAAGGGGGCTCCGAGGATGGAGGTGATTCTCCCGAGGCATAAACTTCTTGTGGCTCTTCTTTTGTAAGCCTTCGGGCTTTTAAGCTTGTATTTTGGACCTACGGGTCATTTTTTAGTGTAAATATTCAGCCTTCGGGCCTTTAATGAAAGTATTTGCATCTTTACTTCGTGTGATGGCTTTTGCATATACCGAACACTTTGATGCGAACTTTAATATTTGCTTGCAAGACTTAAACAGAATTTGACCGATGCAAACTTAGGACGACGTCTCGCCCTCGAGTCGATGCATTGCGCGGCTTCAGAATGTAAGATTCACACAGATAAAATGAGTGTAACCGAAGTCATTTTATTGATATCAACGAGCCAAAAGGCTATGTACATAAAACCAAGCCGAAACGGACCTTGGGTAAAGAACAAATTTTCAAATAAAAGCAAACTGACATCATGCCGCTACCGGGCTAATTTACAATGTACTAAATCTAATCCTCGGGCGTAAGTCCCCGGTTGTCGGATAGATAAGCTTCGGTTGGGAGGCTCGGTGTCGACCTCGGTTTCAACCCTTCTCACTCCCCCCAGTGTTCTGTTTTGAATCTTGATGAGAATCCGAGCACTGGAGACGGTTCGGTTCGCTTCCTGAAAAGGTCAAGCAAAAAGATGGAACGAGGAGTAAGCTAGTACATTTTTTAATCAATGCCGTTGGAGCGTTGTTCGGCTCGGGGCTGTGTTAATTTAAGAAGATTCAAGGGTATTTACCTCGACTAGAAGTAGTATCGCTTCAAATTGGAAATATTCCAATTCAGAGGTTCGGGCTCTCCTTGCAGATTCTCGATTTGATAAGAGCCTTTTCCAACAATTGCTCTGACTCTATAGGGTCCTTCCCAATTTGCGATGAGCTTTCCCCCGTTCTCTTCTTTTGTTGACTGATTCACGGTTTTCAACACATAATCTCCAACCTTGAAATCCCTAAACTTGGCTTTTCTATTGAGACATGCCTCGATCTGCCTCTTTTGAGCAACTAACCGGACCAAAGCTAGCTCCCTTTTCTCCTCGAGCAGATCCAGCTCTATGCGCATCGCCTCTTGGTTTGCGTCCTCGGCAGTGTGAGCGTACCGAAGGCTTGGTTCGCCCACCTCTACGGGGATGAGGGAGTCCATGCCATAAGCCAGTGAAAAAGGAGTCTCCCCGGTGCTGTTCTTTTCAGTTGTTCGCATGGCCCACAGAACCCCATGCAACTCCTCGGGCCAAGGACCTTTTTTCTCGTCGAGTCTTTTCTTGAGATTTTCAACTATGATCCTGTTCGAAGACTCAGCCTGGCCATTGGCACTTGGGTGATAAGGAGTCGAGGCTATTCTTTTGATCCCCCACTGTTTGAAGAAGTCGGTGATAGCTGCACCCATGAATTGTTTGCCGTTGTCACAAGCTATTTCTCTTGGAACGCCGAACCTGTAGATGATGTTCTTTTTGATGAAATCGATTACTTGTCTTTGCTTAACCTCGGTGAGAGCCACTGCTTCCACCCATTTGGTGAAGTAATCAGTCAACACTAAGATGAAACGAACACCACCTTTTCCCTTGGGTAATGGTCCAACAACGTCCATCCCCCATTTCATGAAGGGCCATGGTGACACCACCGAGTGAAGAGGCTCGGCCTGTTGGTGGATCATCCGCCCATGGCGTTGGCACTTGTCACACTTTTGCACGAAGGCCCTCACATCGGCACTAATCGTGGGCCAATAATTCCCAGCTCTTAATAACTTACGCACCAAGGCCTTTCCCCCCGAGTGGTTGCCACACTCGCCTTCATGCACTTCGGCCATCACATATCTTGCCTCATCGGGACCCAAACACTTGGCCATCGGGCCGCAATATAATCTCTTGTATAGATTACCCTCGATCATGTGATACGAGGCTGCTTGGGTCCTTAATTTCTTTGCTTCTTTCTTATCTTGGGGGACAGTCCCCGAGTCGAAGTAGGAGATGAACTTACTTCGCCAATCCCATCGGTTGTGTACCGAATTGACTTACAGCTTCATCTCTCTCATTTGTGCTGACAGCAACCGAACCACCGAGTCAGTCCCCGAGTGATCTTCATCGATCGCCGAACCAAGATTAGCCAAAGCATCGGCTTCGGTATTTTCCTCCCGAGGCACTTGTTTGACTTGCCACTCTTGAAATTGAGCCAATATTCTTTATGCTCGATCCAAGTACAATTGCATTCTGGGCTCACGAGCCGTATAATCACCGAGGACCTGGTTCACTACCAACTGTGAGTCGCACCTCAATTCGATTCTTTCAACCCCCATTTCCTTTGCCAGCTCCAAACCTGCTAAAGCTGCCTCATATTCTGCTTCATTGTTGGTTACTTTCTTGAACCGAACCGAGTGCTTGACTTTCTCCCCGGTGGGTGCTCTCAAGACTATTCCTAACCCCGAACCTTTGGAATTTGTTGCCCCATCGGTGTAGAGTATCCATAGTCCCGGGGTGGTTCCTTTAGCCATGGCGTTTTCTTTTTCAGCCTCGGGCAAGATTCCAATACTAAAATCGGCCACGAAGTCTGCCAAGACTTGAGACTTAATGGTAGTCCGAGGTTGATAGGTGATGTCATACTCGCTTAACTCTACCGCCCATTTTGATAGCCTCCCCGATAACTCCGTTTATGCAATATATTTCTTAAAGGGAAGGTTGAAACTACTGTTATTGGATGACATTGAAAATAGGGTCGTAGTTTTCGAGCGGTAATAAGTAAAGCAAGTGCTAGTTTTTCCAGATGTGGGTACCTGGTTTCAGCATCGAGGAGTGTCTTGCTCACATAATAGATGGGCTGTTGCTTGCCATCTTCTTCTCGAACCAGCACAGCGCTCACCGACACCTTAGACACTGCCAAGTAGACTAGAAATGTTTCACCTTCTTTTGGCTTGGCACGCAACGGTGTGTTAGCCAAGTATTGTTTCAAGTCCTTCAATGCTTGTTTGCACTCCGGTGTCCACTCGAAGTGATTGTTCTTTCTCAAGATGGAAAAGAACTTGTGGCATCGCTCCGAGGACCTTGAGATGAATCGACTCAAGGCAGCGACTCGGCCAGTCAAGCGTTGAACTTCTTTCACCCCCGGTCAGCTCCTCGGGGATTTCTTCAATGGCTCTGATTTTGTCAGGGTTAGCTTCGATGCCTCGTTCAGAGACAATGAATCCCAAGAATTTGCCTGATCCGACACCGAAGGCGCCTTCTCAGGGTTCAATTTCATGCCATATTGTCTCAACACAGCAAAGGCCTCCCTCAGATGATTCAAATGATCCTCCATTCGGATCGATTTGATGAGCATATCGTCTATGTAGACCTCCATAGACTTTCCAATATATTTTAAACATGCGACATACCATCCTTTGGTAGGTCGCTCCGGCGTTCTTCAACCCGACGGGCATCACTTTGTAACAGAAGGTACCTCGGTCAGTGATGACCGAGGTCTTTTCTTCGTCCTTCGGGTCCATGAGGATCTGATTATAGCCCGAATACGCATCCAAGAAGGTTAATAGTTTGTGTCCAGCCGTGGAGTCTATTAACCTGTCAATTTGTGGCAATGGATAAGAATCTTTGGGGCAAGCTTTGTTCAAATCAGTGTAGTCCACACACATTCTCCACTTGCCGTTCTTCTTCGGTACGACCACAACATTGGCTAGCCATTCGGGGTATTTCACCTCCCTAATGAAACCATTTTCTTGCAGCTTGGCGGTTTCATCCTCGATCGCCTTCTTTTTTACCCCGGCATGTGGCCTTTTCTTCTGTTTTACCTGGGTGAAATTTGGGTCCACATTCAATTTGTGGGTCATGATCTCCGGATCGATACCCGTCATGTCTGAATGGGCCCAAGCAAAACAATCATGGTTGGACCTCAAAACTTCCATGATCGCCTCTTTCGACTCCGGGTCCAACTCCGAGCCGATGTGCACCTTTCTTTCTGGACAATCTTTCAATAGAGTGAAAGAGTCCAGCTCTTCAATGGTGGAGTCCTCGGCTTTCTGCTTCCGAGGCTCTTGAACGCATGCCGGGATCTTTTCAATTTCATTTTGGAGGTTCGCCTCACTCGACCCCGGTTGCGTTGGTTGCTATTTCTTTGGCCCGCTCGGGGCGACTCCACTCTCGACCAAGTAGCACTCCCTCGCTACTCGTTGTTCCCCCTTAATTGATCGAACTCCCCAAGGCGTTGGGAATTTAATCACTTGATGCAAGGTGGAGGGAACATCCTCCATGGAGTGGATCCACGGTCTTCCGAGGATCACATTGTAGGCTAGATCCTCGGGCATGACTTGGAACAGTGTTTCTTTGGTGACTCCCTTGGCGAATGTCTTTAGTGTGATCTCACCCAACGTTTTCTCCGTCGAGTTGTTAAAGCCAGCCACCACTGTTGATTTGGGAATGACTTCCCCTTTTAGCCACATTTTCTTCACGGCCCCGTAGCTGATGATGTTTACTGAGCTGCCGGGGTCGATCAAGACTCTTTTGATGTCAGAGTCGTTGATTCTTAACATGATGACTAGAGCGTCGTGATGGGGAAACATCATCGCATCACAGTCATCTTCATCAAACACAATGTCTTTGCCTGAGCCTCCAACTCGGGTCCTCTTCTCCATAGTGATGGAGAGCTTAGCAAATTTCTTGGCCGTGGCGAAGTTTACGCCGTTCACCTCCGACCCCCCGGTGATGACATTGACTACTCTCTCCAGAGGTGGAGCTCGAGGTGGTTGTCCATCACCTCGGTTCTTGGAGAAATTATCTTTCCCCTTGTCAGTAAGGAACTCGGCCAAAACTCCTTTCTTCAGTAAGTGAGCTACTTCGAGGCGCAAAGCTTTGCAGTCCTTGGTTCTATGGCCGTAATCTGCATGAAATTCGCAGTGCAGATTATGATCTCGTTTGTCCGCCGAGGTCCTCATATCTTTGGGAACCCTCACCCCGGCAGTCCCCTTGACTACATTGACCAGCTCTGAGGTCGATATGTTGAAATTGTAGTCTTGGATACGGGGCAAATCCTTTTTTGGGGCCGAAGCAGAGCCCGAGGGAGTTCTTTGGTTCGAGTTGGGCTGAACCTTCCCACCGAGCCTTTGGCTTATGTATGAACTTGGGTGCGTGCCGCCGAAGGTGTTCCCTAGCCTTTGGCTAACATGCTGTCTCATCGAGGTGTATGGCTCATACCTCCCCTTCGAATTACTTCGTGGCGCCTCGGCGCGATTTGAAGATTCGCCTCGGTTACGTTGCTGGTAACCTCGGCTCTTGAACTCAGCTTCCTCCAATCTGATTTTGGAGTAAGTGCGCCTATGCAAGTCTTCCCATGTTAGGACTTGATACTGTTGTAGTTCTTTTCGCAATTCAGCGGCGGCGTCAGAATTACGAGTGTTGATACCCTTTTCAAATGCCATGATGGCCAAGGTATCGTCCATTCCAGGCAACTCCATGCGTTCGGCATGGAATCGCTCAAGGAACTCTTTAAGTGGTTCACCGGGCTTTTGCTTCACTTCACATATATCCTCCTTCCTTTGGAGGATCTTTTGAGCCCCGGTGTGCGCCTTGACGAAGGAGCTTGACATTTCCTTGAACGAGGAGATTGACCCAGCTGGCAAGCACATGTACCAACGTAGGGCCCCCTTCTCTAAGGACTCCCTGAATTTCTTCAAGAACATCGATTCGAGCTGTATAGCCAATTTATATGGGCCTAAATCAGTTTTAGGTGTACAAATCGAATTTGGATTCGGATACAAGCAATTCTTCGTATCAAAGTTGAAATAATGCGTGAAAAAGATATAAATGCAAGAAAATAACTGGTATTTCAATATATGGATGTTGAGTACAAATTTGGGCAGAGTTTCAGTATGTATTTCTGGATGCCCGTTATACAAAATGAACTACTATTTATAGGCCTAAGTCTTGCCCACGATCTCCACTATCAGCTGCTCTGTTATCCCACGATCTTGGTGTGAAGTGGCTGAGTTAGTGGGGTGAAGTAGTGGGCTGCAAAGCCGCTTGACCCGAGGGGATCCACCGAGGTGCGCATGATTCACCTCGGTGGTCAGACCCCGTTGCTTGACCGAGGTAGTTACTGACCGAAACTCAGCTTACGGCTCGCCTTCGGTAGCGACCTCGGTACCATGCCCTCGGCAATTCGCTCCACCGCTTCGGCGCTTGCCTTGTTGGTGCGCATTCGGTGGGTTGAGATTCGCACGACCGAGGCGAATCATCGCGAGTCGATTTTTGCCCAATACACCATGAAGGAAATTCAGGATTTGGATTAGCAAAAAATAATTGGAAGTATCTCGTTTTCAATATAAGGAAAGAAAATAATATCAACCTAACAAAATTTGGTGGAGAACAGGATATGTAAACACATATGAGGTTAATAATAAAACTCTGTATATGGTAAATATATTAAGAGCAAAAAGAACAGAGAGAATCATTCTCTTTATATTCAAAACTTATGTAGGAAGATTATATACATATGTAATGTATATGTGCGAACAAACATCTATTATATTTATAAAAACTCAACGTGCAAACGGCCATATCAAAACTAAAGCTAGAACCTTTATAAGCAAATTAACCAAACGGGCCGAATCTTCTTGACTCAAATCAAACTAATATAGCTTTGTCTTAGCGAATCATATATTTCGAGTCAATTAAATAGCCGAGCACCATTAGCGGATATCATACTCGATTCATTTTTTGAAACAATCCAAAATGGCTCGGTGACAATTTGATTAACACAATAATGGGTAATAGGGATAAGAACTTGGTCCAAAATAATTAGGTGAATTAGGTATAAATTTAATCAAGCTAATTAACATGTTGTTTACATGAAAATTTAAAGAATCAAGTAGTAGAACTAATCACATAAAAGGAGGGATATTACCCATTTTTTTGCTTCCAGATCGGGTTAAATCGGGACCGGGTAGGGTCCACTTTTTTCATTCTTCCCGTTTTTCTCTTGATTAGTGGTGATTCAAGTTTGAATCTTTCCAATTTCAATCTGCGTATGTGTGTGAACGTTTCAAGACTGCTTGATTCTCGCTTCATTTGATTTGACTTGCACTTGATTCTTCCTATTCCCTTTTCGGATTCGAGAGAGACAGACGGGAGATTTACCTCCCATTTTTCGTGTGAAAACAATAGTAGAGGGATAGAGGGACGCTGCAAGAAGCGTGATTGGTTGAGTTGTGGTGGCCCTTGGCTGTTCTTGGACGGGAAAGAGTAGAAAGGGAGAGAGAGGATAGGGTAGGGGCGGCGGGTGAGTATAGGGAGAAAAGGGGAAGTGTTTTTTGGGTTTTAGGAATAGGGGGCTGTGTGTAAATATAAAAAATATTGGTGTAGTGTAGTGTAGTGTGTATATGTATTTGTTGAGCTGTGCTAGTTGACTGGTGCTTTGGAGAGTGATACTTCACGTTTATGTGGGTTGTACACGCCCCTAATTAAGTTGTACATTGTGCTAGGAGTGTGTTGTAGTGAGTTGTAAGGGTGGACCAGACCGGACCGGAATCGAGCCGGAAACCGGCTCGGACCGGTTGAGACCGGATCGTTGGTCCCTAACGGCCCCCGGCCCCGGTCACGAAACGGTTCTTTGGAAAAAAATCAGATGAACCGGTATAAATTTGGACCGGTCCAAAAAAAAAAAAAAAGAAAAATCTGTTGGATCTAGCCGTTTCTAGCCGTTGGACAACGACTCTTTTGACCCTTAGCCATTGTCCAACGGCCAAAAACGACCAATTTCACCCCTCTACCACCCCATAACCACCCCTAACTATTTTTTTCTATAATTACCCTATTATTTCATCATATTTTTCACACAAATCTTCCAATTCTCTCTAATTCTCTCAAATTTTCTACAATATTGCTATTATTCTACTTTGGCTATTTGTTAAAAATTTATAATTTGGCTACTTTATCAAGTTCTATTTGGAGTTTCTATCAAAGTTATATTTGGCTATTTGGTGAAGTTTACAAATATCAAGTATTGGGTCAATTGGAGGCGCTACGTGGTTGAAATATCAATTTGGCTATTTTTGCAATTTTTCGATTATCAAGTATTCAACTAATTAATTTAAGTGGAGGCTCAAGTTTCAACTTCACCTCAATTATACGGTTATATTTGGTTGGTCGTTCCTACTTCTACTCTTTTATTATTTTTTTATCATATATATTTATTTTATTTGCTATTATTATGTCTCAAAGAGGTTCAATTGGAACTAGTAGTGGAGGGAGGGGACGTGGTCGTAGGGGAAATAGGGGTAAAAAAATTGCTGGTAGTTCTAATCAGTTCACCCACATAAATGATTCTCAATATTATCATAATGTTAACGCTGATAACATACTTGATCACGAAATGTTAGAAGCACAATATGGGAATCAAAGCGGGGTTAATATAGAAGAAACACCTGAATTTCAAGCTAGTCCACTCGAAGTTCAGTCTGACTTGCCTCCTGAACCTCCTACTAGAATACCGGCTAAACGTAATGATAGATCTGAGGTGTGGCAATTTGCATCAAAGAATGTTGAGGCGCAGACGGCCAAATGCGGGATTTGTGATAAGGTGTGGGTTTTTAAAACTGGGGGTAATGAGGGTGGGACGGGTAAACTTAGGGCCCACTTACAAAATAAACATCCTAAAAAATGGTCAATGCGGTCGGGTGGTATATATTTAGGGACCGAACATGGGGGAGTAGCGCATGATCAATCTTCGTGTACCCAAACAAGAATTAACCAAACAACAGGAGGGCTTCTTACTTATGATAAACAAAAGGATAGGGAAGCTATTGCTAAACTAGTTGCCCTCGAGGGTTTACCTTATAGTTTTCCTTCTTCTACTGGTTTTGTTCGTTATGTTCAATCTATATATAATTCCTCTTTTCATGGTTTTCCAAGAACTACTGTTAAAAATGATATTATTAAATTTAAGAACGAATATCAGGATTATTTGCGATATATGTTTGATAACTTTGACACTAGAGTATGTCTTACTACGGATATAGGTCGTTCTACTAATGGATGTGATTATATTACTGTTACTGTTCATTGGATAGATCCTGATTGGGTATTTCAAAAACGTATTATAGCTTATAAAGTTGTTGATGAACCACACACGGGAAATTATATTTCTAATAAAGTTTCATCAATTTGTCGTACGTACTTTGTATCTAACAAAGTTTTTAGTATTACGGTAGATAATGCTACAAACAACACAGATGCACTTAGGAACTTGATACCTATTTTGAACCCCCCTTTTGCTGAATTTTTTCATGTTAGGTGTGCATGTCATATTTACAACTTAGTAGTAAGAGATGGTCTTGCCTTGTTTAACGACATTATAAAAAAGGTGCAGATAGCTATTACTTATATTTTTAGAAATAAAAACCAAGAAAGAAGACGAGAATGGGAAAGAAAATGTGTAGAATTAGGAATGCCAATTAGGAGAATCCCAAAGGAAGTTTGTACTAGGTGGAACACTTTATATGATGCATTGACTGTCGCTTATGACTATAGAGTGCCTATTTCTCAAATGTATAATAAACATTTTATGGAAATCTATCACCTTAAAGATGAGGATTGGCAAGTTGTTCAACATCTTCTTCAGTTTTTACAAAAATTTTATCAAGCTACTTTAGAATTTTCCGGTCAATACTATCCAACTACTCCTACCATGTTATATTATATAGCTGGAATATCGGAATTATTGAAAATGTATACGCAATATGAAGTTTACAAACCGGCTGTAGAGTTAATGATTGAAAAATTTAGAAAATATTTTTTTCCAATTCCTCCTCTTTTTTACATTGCTTCCGTGTTGTATCCTGCTTTTAAAATTAAGTTAACTGAACGACTTGTTAGAGAAGTATATGCAAATTTAGAAATTACTCCTACTGAAATTGCTACTAACAAGTATCCAAGTGTAGACGAGGCTGTTCTTAAAATTTATGCAGATACCGTGGCTGTTTTTGCAAAGTATAGAGCTTGGGCAGACACTGCTACACCAACGGAACCAATACTATCCACCGGGCAAAGTTCTTCACATGCGGGGATGAGCACTTTTGGGGGACTTGACGAAAAGTTGCTTTCAGAACATGACGAGTACGGGGAGGAATACAGCGAGTTCCAAGTGTATTTAATTCAATATCCAAAGAAACTTAACAACTTTGGAACTAAGAATTTGTTGGATTATTGGAAGAATCAAGAATCGCTGTTTCCAATTCTTGCAAAAATGGCCCGGGATATATTAACAATTCAAGCTTCATCAGTTGCATCAGAAAGCGCTTTTAGCCAAGGAAGATTTCAAATTGGAGATCACAGATATTCGTTGAAGGAGGAGGCAATGGTGACAGGAGTTTTATTTAGGGATTGGATCAGAGCAGAGCGAAGAAACTTTGGTCTACCAGAACTTACTAAGGAAAAGGGCAAAGCATATCTCGATCAAATTTTGAGCGACGGAACAAGTGAAGGGAGTCAAACCGGCAATGAAGAAGAAGAAGAAGACGAAGAACCAGAAGGAGATGATGAACAAGATCAACAACAGCCAGTTCCAAAAGAAAAGCCTACAACTATCCTCAAGAAACTAGCTAATATGTTTAAAAGAATGTAATTTTCTAAATAAGAATTTTGAATTTACAAGTTTGAAGTTTAGATGTAATTTGCACTACTTTTGTCTTAAACAATTCAATAAAATTGCTCCAAGTCTTGGAATTCAATCACAACTATTGTCTTCATACTTTTTATTTTTAATTTATAGTTTGCGCAAAAAATACTACAATTAATTACTAGTTTGTAAATTAGTTCAAAGTTTGAATTTTGGACTTAACAAATTAATTCAAAATTTGAATTTACTAAAATTAATTCAAAGTTTGAATACTGAACTTAACAAATTAATTCAAAAGTTTGAACTTTGAATCATCACTTCAAAAATTTTATTACTTCAAAGTATAAAAAAATACTACAAGTTTTTTAATTCTAAGTTTAAACTTTAAACATTGAAATAAACTAAACATTCCAACCGTATGTTATATGTACAAGTAAAAACTTAATAATATTTTGTTGTAATATTTTTCAAAGTTTCCACCACTTTAAATAAAACACAATGGAAAAACAAAAAAAATATATTTGGCCCAAACTGCCGAACCGGGCCGGAACCGGACCGGAACCGGACCGGACCGGACCGGACGGCAGTTTGGGCCAACGGCTCTCTTTTAAATATAGCCGTTGGCCAACGGTAAAAAAGGGCTATATTTGCCTATCACCCCCCCTAAACGCCCCCCATACCCCCCAACCTATTTTTATCTATATATACCCTATTATTTCATCATTATATCACACAATTTAGCATTTTCCATCAATTTATCTCTCAAATTACTCTCAAAGGCTATTTTCTAAATTTCTTCCAAAATCCAAACAATTATAAATTATAATGGCTGAAAATCAAGCTCCCGCTGCTCCCGGTCCTAATGAAACAAGAATTGCGGAACGAAGACGTCGTTCTATAGTGTGAGAACTTATTATGAAAGATACTGAAACTCAGAAAGCTAAATGTAGCCTCTGTAACAAAGAGTGGTAAATTTACACTGGCAACTATCATGGAGGGACGGGAAGGTTTAGGCAACACTTAGAAAAAAGACACAAAACCGAATGGGATAGAATAAATGGCTTTATTCCGCGTGATTGAAAATTTGAAGAGATGGCTAAGGGAATATCTATGTCATTTCAATTATGTATTTTCGAATTTCTAGTTTATTTAGTATCTTTGTAATTTTTCAATTTCTAGTTTGTTTTGTCATTTCAATTATGTATTTCCCTTTCAATAAACGTTTGTTTTGTGTTTATTTATTTACTTTACATTGATAAATTTTAAAATATAATTTACATAATTATTTTGTTTTATTAAAAAATATAATATACATAATTATCACAAATGGTGTTTAAATAAATTGTTAAGTTTTTCAAATTTTAACTTTATTTGCCTAAAAAAAACTAAAAAAAATTAAAAATAACCGTTAAACCGGTCGGACCGGACCGGGACCGACCGGCTTAACGGTCGCCGGAACCGGTCCCGATCCGGCACCAAATTTTTAAACCGGCTAGGACCGGACCTGTAGACCGGTTATACTCCGGTTTTGAAATATTTTTGGCCCGGTTCCGGACCGGAACCGGAATCCGGTACCGGTCCCGGACCGGACCGGGCCGTTAGCCACCCTTAGTGAGTTCTAAGCTTATATGGAGCTTAGATGGTGTACATGTAGATAAAAAGTGACGACGAGGAATAGATGTGGTAGAAAAAACTATAATTGTAAATGGATAAATTGGCTAGTATTTTAATTAAAAATGCTCATAAATATAAATTATTACCATAAAAATAGGAAAATTTATAAATATAAATAAACATATTGAAAATTTAATTGAGCTCAAATAATATAAATTTAATATAAATAATCACGAATAATTATTAAATGATACTCATAATATATAAAATAGTATAAATAGTCATCATTAGAATATATATTTCAAAAGAATAACCTAAATGATAAAAATTACGTAATATAGTTGCAATGAAGTAAGTATAGTATAAGTAGGGGATTGATAATAAGGTTACGCACGTAAATGTACTATCTAACGCAATTTTATTTTAAAAAATCACTATTATATCTTTTAATTAAATATAGCCAATTGCAAAAAAAAAAAAAAAAAAAAAAAAAAAAAAAAAAAAAAAAAAGTGGGACAAAATTGGGTGTCAACAGCTGCCCCTCTTTGTCTGGGGATGATGAAAGAGTCTCCGGGCCAAGATAGTTGACGGAGTAGCCAATTTTATCATGACAACTGATAGATATCATGTGTAAAAGGGTTTATGAGCACGAGTAAAGTTTTCAGGCACGATTTTAGGAATGAGAATAGGAATTTATGATAAGAGATGGGAAGGACGCGACATTTCCTTAATATTTTATCTGGGAATCTCTCTGTCATTCTCTTTTGAATGTTTTATATCGACCGTCATGTTGAAAAATACATGTTTGTCTGTCATGTGAGTTGTAGCAGTGCCTGTATTCAAAGATATTTCCTCCCTTGGAGGTAATGTCTTCTTGTTTCATATCAAAACTTGAATTCCGATTGTCTTGCTTTCCATTTTGTCGGTATCCCCACTAATGCGGGCTTGAGTTATCTTTTCATTGACGAGTACCCGAATTGCTTGCTCAATGTTGTCTTGTCCGTATAATATGGACGGTAAGCTTTTCGTTATCATCTTGCCCACAAACGCAGACCTTACACTTTTAAAATTGTTGAACTATGCCCACAAATGCTGACCCTACTCTGCTTCAAAATGCCGAACTATGCCCACATACACGGACCTTATTGTTCATTCAGATTGCTGGACTATGCCCACAAACTCGGACCGTAGGCTGCTTTAAAGGATGAACTATGCCTACAAATCCGTACCCTACTCTGCTTCAAATTGCTGAACTATGTCCACAAATACGGACCCTATACCTTCAATCAGTGTTGAATTGTCCACAAATGCGGACCCTATATATCCATCGACGCAGATCCTATGCTTCTATCATTGCTGCCAAGTCCACAAATGCGGACCCTATACCTTCCATCAATGTTGAATTATCCACAAACGCGGACCCTATATATCCACCGACGCAGATCCTATGTTATTGTCATTGTTGTCACGTCCACAAAGGCGGACCCTATACCTTCAATCAATGTTGAATTATTCACAAACGCGGACCCTATATATCCGGCGACACAGATCCTATGCTTTTTCAAGTGATGTCATGTCCACAAACACAGACCCTATATATCCACCGACACAGATTCTATGCTTCTTCAATTGATGTCATGTCCACAAACACGGACCCTATATATCCATCGGCGCGAATTCTATGCTTCCTCCAATTGATGTCATGTCCACAAACGCAGACCCTATATATCCATCGACACGGATTCTATGCTTCTGTCATTGATATCATGTCCACAAACGCAGACCCTACGTGTTGTATCCACAAATGCAGATCATATATTCTGATAATCTAATAAATTTTGCCTTGCAACAGTTGTTAGGTATGCACGGTACCTGTGTAAAACTGCAATCAAAGAAAATTTATGAGTTTTAAAGGGGAGGTTGACTTGTGCATTTGTTGTGTTGCACTTTATTGCTGCATCTTGCATAATCTCCTCCTCATAATATCTCCCTTTTCGAGCGTCGACCCTTAGTCGAGCTGTGAGAAAAAAGGATAAGGAAAGGGGGATATACATGTATTTTTTGGAAAAAAATCATGTTTAAAGAGTAATGCAAATTTATTCTATTGAATCATAGACTGCGACGTATTATTTGGACACAATCTCTTCTGTATCCATTTGCTGCTCAAAGATCATCCGTTTTGAAATTCTACCCCAGTGTACTACTTGTGTTTTCCTTGAATTTTTGAGGTCCCTCAAAATTCTGCCCCAGTGTGCTGTAGTGATTTCTTTGAATCCAATGTCCAATAAATTTTTTTTATGATATGACCGTGCCCTGAGTAGGCTGCCTACGTATCCCTTCTTGGAAATCAGGTCACTACGTAGTTCAAAGTCCATAAAGATGAATGTTGTTGATGTTAACTTCGATTTGTAGTATCTCTTGATTCTATATGAATAAAGGGACTTTGGGCTGTACTTCACAATCTGTATTTGCCGATATTAATGATCCTCTTATCAATATGTGTGTATGACACAAGAATCTTGCTTTGTCTTGATTTGGAGAATTCCATTTTAGGGTCAGCTGTCTTTGTCCAACTCTCTTGTTAAATGCCCTATCCATTATATTGTTTGTTGTGTTCATACTTTGCTATCCATGAGCGTCACTTGCTCAATTCCGCTTTTGATCCATTTAGGATTGTCATATTCTACTTCTCGTATGTGTTTCTACTACTTTGCCTCGAATTGTAAGTGATCTTTCTCAATATCTTCTTGATGCTCTTTGCCTCTCTTGTAAGCTCTAAGATTTCTGCAATCAACGTTGAAGTTTCTTAAATATCCTTTGTCGAATCATCATAATTTGGCTTGTACTCATCGCTTTAGATTGTTTTGTCACATATCGCAGTCGCAGATTCAATGGAATTAAAATAATTTTTCCAAAAAGTAAATGATGTATACTCAAAAAATGAAAAATAGAAAATGATTTTATTTGAGAAACAGTCTTCGAAAGGAAACGATGATGCAACAAAGTCGAAAAACAAAGATGGTCGCTAACAACTCGGAGTCGTGTTTTATTTAAGAAAAACAACTAATGCTCCAGCTCTACTAAGGCTCATGGTATACTCAGGGTGTGTTGCAAGTTAGGTTGTTCAACATTATTTCAGATTCATCTTCCTGGATGTTCAGGGCCTCAGTATGCTTTTTGGAAACTGCATCATATTCTTCCATGAATAGCTCTTTTAGACCTGTCAGCTCAACTTCTACATCATGAACACCTTTGGCAAGTCCTCCTCCCTCGAGAGATTTCATGTAGCTAGAAAAGATGGATGCTTGTTTCAAAGTTGGAATAAACTGCTCTAGTGAATGATAACCTCTTGTATCCTTTGTAGTATTTTTTCCTTTGCAAGCCAAGATGTACCCCATACCAAACTTGTATTCATCAAACACTATTTCTGCTTTTATGATTGTACCTTCCATATTGCATTCTTTGCCGAAGTCGATCATATTCAGCTTCTCATCTCTATGATTAGGCAGAAGATTATTACGCACATTTGGTGCCTTTAGATGAATGATTTTTTGGTCGATTAGGTCATGTATCTAATCTCTCAATGCAAAATATTTCTATGTCTCATGCTCTGGTCCACCTGAGTGATATGCATACCTTTTATTGTAATCAAAGTGAGGTGAAAGGTTGTGTGGCATCTTTTGAGCTATCGGGACAATAAGCCCAACATCTTTCAATCTCTCGAACAATTGAGTGCGAGATTCGGCTAGTGGAGTGTTGTTTCTTTTGGGTCTTTAGTTTGCATCAGGGCGAGGACTAGGAGGGTATGGTGGTGCATTTTGGTAGTTAGGTTGAGGATTTTGCTGGTATGGCGGACGACTTGGTGCTGGGGTGTGGAATATAGGTCGAGTGGGTTGGGTGTTGTAAACGGGATATTCAGGTGGTATGTGAGGATATGGGTAAAATGGTGGTGGTGTTTGGTAATAGTGGTTGAAAGCAGGGTCTTGAATGGTTGTAGCGAAAGAGACTTCGTCTTTCATCTTTTTGGAGAGACTCACATTTCAAGACTTGAGAGCCTTATTAGAACCTGTTTGGGTGGGCTTATAAGCAGCTTATTTTAAGTGGCTTATAAGTCAAAAAATGACTTAAGAGCCACTTTTTGAGAAGATAGGACTTCCTAACTTCTCAAAAAGTGGCTTTTAAGCCACTTATGGCTTATAAGTCCAAAATTTTTTAAGTTACCAAACATATATTAATGGGCTTATAAGCTTATAAGCCACTTTTAAGCTCACCCAAATGGGCTCTTAGTATCTTGTAGTGTTGCTAGGCTAATAATCTTTCTACTTTCAACCCTTCTTCTATGTCATCTCCCATCAACAATACATCAGCAAACTTCTGATTTTTCACATGCAACAGCTTATTGTAATAGATGTCCTCTTGAATGCGGATGAACATGTTCACTATTTCTTTGTCATCCATAGTGGGTTGTACTTTGGCTGTTTCTGCTCTCCACCTGGTAGCATATTCTTTAAATGTCTCTGTGGGTGTCTCTTTCAACTTTTCTAGGTAGAAGCAATCTGGTACTATTTTAGTGTTGATCCCAAATCTTTCTCCAAAGTCGGCCGCCATATCTTCCCAACCAAACCATGTGTCTGGTTTCTACTTAGATAACCAACTTAAAGCCTCTCCAGCCAAGCTTCGACTGAACAATTGTACTCATACTTTCTCATCTTTCCCTGCTCCAATTAACTTGTCACAATATGTTCTCATCTGTGCCATAGGGTCGCTAGTGCCATTAAACAAGTCGAACTTTGGTATCTTGTATCCATCAGATAATTTCAAATTTGGATAGATACACAAGTCCTCGTAGGCTAAACCTTTAGTGTTTTTTTCCAACTCAAACTTCTTAAAAGCTGCCTCCTGATAAGTTGGTATTTTACCAACTTAAAGACTACTTCAAGCTTTAATTTTTGGGTCCAAAGGCAACGTTTGGTGTTTACTAATATCGTGAATTGATTAGTTTTTTAGGTTATAATGAGTTGCATGAACATCGATTTAAAGTTGAATCTAAAGAGCAAGAATTGGAGCTAAAGAGTCAAGAATTATGTCACAGCTTGAGGCGCTCCGCCTAAATACTCAGGAGGAGCGCCTGAAGAGAAGAGCATTTGAAGTTCCAGACCCATGCGCTTTTCCTGGCATGTAGACGCTCCGCCCAAAGTGGGCACTGTCCAAAAGAGTGAATTTTGCTAGGAGCTCTGCCTGGAAATGAGGCGCTCCGCCTGATGAAATGGCCACTGCCAAAGAGTGGAAATCTCCCAGGCGCTCCGCCTGGCATTGAGGTGCCCCGCCTGAAAGGGCCACTGCCAAGGAATGAAAATATCCCAGGCGCTCCGCCTAGCTTTGAGGCACTCCGCCTGAAACACGAGCTTTTCATCTTGTATAAATAGTAAAAGTTAGGGTTTTAACACAATCTAATTCCGTACATACACTCTAGTGATTGGAGGTGATTTTGGGAGCCAAGTAGAGGTCTTAACATCTTTTTGTAAGCTTCTAAACTTGTATCTATGAATCTTGATTCATATATCAATCCAATATCTATGTTTGAAATAATTTCATCATTTTATTACATTTTGATTTCTTTGATTCAAACCCTAGTTATAAGTAGCTAAATTCATAACTAGGGGTGTAAATATGCTATACTGATAGAAAATCAATGGGTGTTGTTTCATTTCACTAACTATAACATAAGTAACAATTATCCAACTCCCCATTACCATAACATCAAAATTTCAATATTCATGATATTTGGGATTTCTTGTCTACTTAGCTAATTAAAGACTCAGGAGAGATTAGTTAGCGTAGTATAGTGGAATTGGCGAGGATTTGGGTTGATAGCCTATTTCCATAGACTAACCCAACTAAAAAGAGTTACGCTCGGAAGAGGGCTCCTTTCCTTGGGTCTTTGAGTAGTGCTTTAAGCCTTCAACTAAGACTTTGGTGAGTGGGTTGAAATAGATCTCTTCTAAGTCGGAAGGATTCTAGAGATCATAATAGGAAGACTCGACCATAATTATACTTGTGTTGTGAATGTGAAGTAATTACACCCATTGATTGGAAATTGCTATTAGTCGTTTACACTTCTAGTCTCGTAATATAGAATAAATTTATTTGCTTTGATTTGAATGCATTGTAGTTTAATATAAGTTACATCAAACAAACCCCATTTCTAGGATTCAACATTAAACTTCATTTGAATTTCTATTTGCGACTCTTTTACTTGACGAGCTAGTTCTCTTGGGAAATCGACCCCGACCCACATCGGGTATATTACTTGATGACTTTCCCTCACCATTAATGGTGTAGGATTGAGCGTGGATCAAATTTGGGCGCCGTTGCCGGGGAAATACGGTTTCAATATTGAGTTGCATTAGTTAATCAAATTTGTCTAGTTCGTAAGTCCTAGCATTTTACTCTTTGTTTTGGTTTTACCTTGTGTAGGTGAAGCATGGCTTATAAGAGAAATCCTAATCGAAATCTTCGGAATCCCAACCACAACCATTATTATAATCAACAACATGGGAATCCGCAAGATTATGAAGAAGAATATGATGAAGAGTTCCATATAGAACTCAACCAAGAGGGCTATCCATTCTATGTCGAATAAGTGGATGAAGATGATATGCAAGAGGAAGCTAATGATCCTCAAGTTGAGAATGTGATTCCTCAAGGTGACAATCCTTTTGCCCAATAAAATGTGGGGATCCAAGCAAATAAAGAAGGAAATCTTAGGTAAAATGATGGTGTTGCGGGTAATGCTAATCGGGGTGGCAACAATGCAAATCGAGGTGGCCGAGGTGTAAACCAATGTGGTCGGGGTACAAACTGTGGAGGTAGAGCAAATCTCAGCTGAGGGGGCAATGTAAATAGAGTTAACGCTTGCAATATCAACCGGAATCAAGAAAATGCTAGAGGTGATAGGGACTATCAACAAGAGATGCGAGACTATGAAGATGATGAGGAGACCGAAGAAGAAGTTAATGTGAATAGTTTTGCAAGTGCCTTAGTTCCTCCTCCTGTTCATGGCAATGCTAGTTTTAGTATCCCAAATATGATTCTTCAAGGTCTTGAACAACATGGTTGCTTTAGTGGTGGTAAGAATGAAGATGCAAATAACCACTTGAGAAATTTTGTACAAACTATTAATCTTTACAAGTCGGCTAGGGTATCGGAAGAGTCATTGAGGTTGAGGGTGTTTCCCTACTCTCTCACCGGGAAAGTCAAAGATTGGTTGAACAAGTTGCCAAGAAACTCTATTTTTACATGGCAAGAGCTAGTGAAGCAATTTCTAGAAAAGTTTTCACCAAAAAGGAAGCAAGCAGCATTGAGAGACAAGATCTACATATTTGAACAAGATGCATCGGATTCATTGACTGAGGCTTGGGAAGCTTTCTAAGATGGATTGCTATAGTGTCCTAATCATGGCTTCAATGGAAGCATGTTGTTGCAAAGTTTCTATCAACACTTGAACAAGTTGAATCAATCTGCTTTGGACACTTTATGTGATGGTGTCACCATGGACAAGAGGTATGAAGAAGTGAAGGACATCTTAGACAAAGTGACCAAGAGATCTCAAGAATGGCAATCAAGCGCTAAAAATCTGGGTAGAGAAGTTGGGATTAGTCCAATGATGATGGAAAGACTTGAAGCTCAAGATAAGAAGATGGCAAGAATCTTGACCTCCGTGGAACTTATGAACAAAAATTCAAAGGCCGATAGAGAAGCAAATGAGAAGAAAGTGAACAAGGTGGAGAGTATCCACACAACAAATACCGGGCATCAAGTGGCTCCAATGGATTATGTGGACCCCGGAGGTGTTTCTTTGTCTCTTTTCCAACATGGGCAAGAGAGATACTATCCGGAGCAAAAGCTCATACAAAGTTGGAGAAATGATGAGTCCAATGCTTCAAAATCAACAAGGATACTCTGGAGACATGAAGGACATAAAGCAAACTATGGCATCGCATTCCATATCCATCAAGGAGCTTGAGTCACAAATGAGCCAACTAGCACATCAAATCAACCAAAGGCCGAAAGGAGCACTACCAAATGATACGGTAGTGAATCCTAAAAGAAGTGGTAAGGACCAAGTGATGGAAATCAAAACTCGGAGGGGCAAGACATGGGAAGATCCAAAAGCCAAGAGTAATGATGATGCAGATTTGAGAGTGCAAGATGATCATGTGGATGCCGAGTGGAAAGAAAATGAAAGTATTGGAGAAGAGATGGTGCAAGAAGAAGTGGAGAGGCAAGATGATGTGTTTGTGCAAGAGAATGATGATCATGTTCAAGAAGGCACTAAAAAGCCTACCCCCCAAAACACCACTACCCAAATGGCCAAACCAAAGAAAACTCCACAACCCAAAGAAAGTCTTCCTAACTCGAGCTTCATTCCTAAAATACCCCTTCATTTTCCATAAAAGAGCAACAAACAAAGAGAAATATCCCATGCAAAAAAGATTTGGGAGAAGATAGCAAGCACTTCCATCAACATCCCATTAGTTGATGCATTGGTACAAATATCCAATATTGCTAAATTCATGAAAGACTTGGTAACCAAGATGACATATAGAGATTTTGAGACAATCAAGGTAACTCATCAAGTGAGTGCAATTGTGTCAAAACACATGGCACAAAAAATGGAAGATCCCAGGGCTTTTACTATTCCATACACCATTGGTGGGAGACACTTCAAGAAGGCCTTGTGTGACCTTGGTGCGAGTATCAATTTGATGCCATATGCGGTGTATAAGACATTGGACACCAAAGAACCGAGACCAACAATAATGAACCTATAAATGGCTGATCGCTCAATAAAAAATCCGATTGGGATTATTGATAATCTAATGTGTTGGTGAAGGTGGACAAATTCATCTTCCCAGCAGATTTTGTTATTCTTAATTGCCCTGTAGATATTGAAGTGCCTATCATTCTTGGGAGACCGTTCTTGACTACCGAAAGAGCTCTTTGTGATGTGGAGAGGGGTGAGCTCACATTTAGGTTCAATGGAGAAAAAGTTGTATTTCATATTTGCAAGGCTTTGAAGCAACCAATAGATGATGATGCTACTTGTTCTTATGTCGATGTGGTGGTTGATGCACTTATGGAAAAGGAAAGTGTCTTGTCTAGTCAAGAAGACACATTGGCGGTGATAATTTGGAACATGGATGTGGGAGATGAAGAGAGT
Source organism: Petunia x hybrida (assembly GCA_037355625.1). Classification (NCBI taxonomy): domain Eukaryota; kingdom Viridiplantae; phylum Streptophyta; class Magnoliopsida; order Solanales; family Solanaceae; genus Petunia; species Petunia x hybrida. The sequence goes on from JBBBVM010000648.1 coordinate 29,252, forward strand.
GTGGCGGAGGTAGTAAAGGCAGTAGAAGGCTTTGGATCAAACCCTATGTACCTAAAAAGCTATCCTTAGACCTTGAAAATCGAGAAACCCCCACCTACAAAACCATCCATTGAAGAACCACCAAAACTTGAATTGAAAGTACTACATCCCACTTGAGATATACCTTCCTCGGTCCCAACTCCACTCTACCCGTAATCATTTCATCCCACTTAACCAAAACCTAAGAATCTAAACTTGTTGAAGTAGTGAAGAGGAGAATCAAAGCTATAGGGTGGACCTTTGCTGATATAAGAGGGATTGACGCGGCGTGTGTACTCACAAAATCTTATTTGAGGAAGGGTGTAGGCCAAGTGTAGAACATCAAAGGAGATTGAATCCTCCTATGCAAGAAGTGGTGAAGAAAGAAATCATTAAGTGGCTAGATGCGGGTATGATAGTTCCATTGTCCGATAGCAAGTTGGTGTCACCCGTGCAATGTGTACCTAAGAAAGGGGGATGACGGTGATTCTATATGACAAGGGAGAGTCCATTTCCACTAGATCTGTGATCGGGTGGAGAGTGTGTATAGACTATCGGAAGCTAAACACCGCAACAAGGAAGGATCATTTTCCTTTGCCATTCATTGATCAAATGCTTGATTTGTTGGCGGGTCGTGCTTACAATTGCTTCCTGGATGGGTACTCCGGCTACAATCAAATATCCATCGAAACCGATGACCAAGACAAGACTATTTTCACTTGCCCCTATGGCACTTTTGCATTCTGCAAGATGCCATTTAGTCTTTGCAATGCTCCCGCCACTTTCCAAAGATGTATGTTAGCTCTTTTCCATGATATAGTGGAGAATTTTCTTGAGGTCTTTATGGATGATTTCTCGGTGGTTGGAGATTCATTCGACGATTGCTTGACAAATTTGGAAAAAGTGCTAAAAAGATGTGAAGAAACAAGGCTTGTGCTAAATTGGAAAAAATGCCATTTTCAAGTGAAAGAGCGCATAGTGTTGGGGCACAAAGTTTCTAAGAAAAGGCATTGAGGTGGACCAAACCAAAGATTGAGGTGATTTCAAAGCTTCCACCTCCAATGATCGTTAAGGGTGTTCAAAGTTTCTTGGGGCATGCAGAATCCTATGTGCAAACTTTTGGAGAAGGATGCCAAGTTCGTATTTGACAAGGCTTTCCTAGAAGCTTTTGAAAAAGTGAAGAAAAGGCTAACAACCGCACCAATCATTGTGAGTCCTAATTATGAGCTTCTGTTCGAGCTTATGTGTAACGCTAGTGATGTTGCTTTGGGGGCCATGCTAGGTCAATGAGTGGACAAGATGTTTCATCCCATCTATTATGCAAGCAAGACAATGAACGGGGCTCAATTGAATTATACGGTGACAGAAAAAAGCTTTTGGCAATTGTGTTCGCTTTTGAAAAGTTCTGGTCATATTTGGTGAGGTCGAAGACGATTGTTCATACCGACCACTCCGCCATTCGGTACTTGATGGCAAAGAAAGATTCAAAATCAAGGCTTATCCGGTGGGTGTTGCTTCTCCAAGAATTTGATATTGAAGTGCTTGATCGAAAAGGGACCGAAAATCAAGTGGCGGACCGATTGTCCCATTTGGAGGGGAAGGGTAGGCCAAAAGAAGAGATAGAAGTGAATGACGTATTTCCAGATGATAAGATCTTGGCGGTGTCTCGGGAACCAATCCCTTAGTATGGTGACCTAGCAAATTTCATAGTTGGGGAAGTCTATCCCGAAGACTGCACATTCTACCAAAAGAAGAAGCTAGCAAAAGATGCAAGATTTTATTATTGGGATGAACCCTATCTCTTTAGGGTGTGCGTTGATGGAATCATCCGGAGATGTGTTGCCGAGTCCGAACAGGAGGCCATTATGGAAGAGTATCATTCTTCTCCTTACGGAGGACATCATGGTGGAGTGAGGACGGCAGCCAAAGTATTATAATATGGCTTCTTTTTGCCAACCTTGCACAAAGATGCCCACGCTTGGGTGAAAAAAGTTGTGATCAATGCCAAAGGATGGGTGGAATTTCAAGAAAACATGAGATGCCGATGAATCCAATTGTCGAAGTTGAGTTGTTTGATGTGTGGGAAATTGACTTTATGGGGCCCTTTGTGAGTTTCTATGGCAATAAGTATATCTTGGTGGCGGTTGACTACGTTTCAAAATGGGTGGAAGCGGTTGCTCTCCCTAACAATGAAGCCAAGAGTGTACTTGCTTTCTTGAAGAAGAACATTTTTTTCAAGATTTGGGACTCCTCGTGCTATTATTAGTGACTGTGGGAGCCATTTTTGCAACCGAGCCTTTGCAAACCTCCTCCAAAAATATGGAGTGAGACATAAGGTTGCAACTCTTTATCATCCTCAAACAAGCGGGCAAGTTGAAGTCTCCAACCGAGAGGTGAAGAGTATTTTGGCCAAAACGGTTAATACAAATAGAACCGATTGGGCTAGAAAACTTGATGAAGCTTTGTGGGCTTACCGAACCACTTACAAAACTCCTATTGGGATGTCACCATTCAAATTGATATTTGGAAAAGTGTGCCATTTTTCGGTTGAACTTGAGCATAAAGCTTTTTGGGCGTTGAAAAGGTTGAACATGGATTGGGGTGACGCCGCAAATGCAAGACTCTCAAACTTGCATGAACTTGATGAATTCCGGTTCTTGGCATATGAAAATGCGTTGATATACAAGGAGAAGATGAAAATGCTTCATGATTCAAAAATTTGGAACCGGACATTCAAAGAGGGAGATACGCGCTTGAAGTTGTTTCCCAGGAAACTCAAGTCCAAATGGAAGGGTCCATTCAAGGTAGTAGGTGTTACTCCTTATGGCTCGGTTGATTTGCAATCGAACCAAGGTGGAAGGAGCTTCTGAGTCAACGGGCATCGGGTGAAACACTACTTGGGATGTGATGCTGAAGTTGGTAGAGTAGCGTGCATCTACCTTGATTAACCATGAGGAGAGAAGTCATCACCGTCGTTCTGCGACGTTAAATCAGGCGCTTCTTGGGAGGCAACCTAAGTTCTTAGTATAATTAGTTGTTAGTTGTGCAGGTATCCAAGTGTTGGTGAGATCGGGAGTTGAAAAGTGACTGAAAAAGGCAAAGAAAAACTCGATACAGGACTAGGCGGACCTCCTAAATTGCTAGGAGGGCCACCCAGGTAAGTGTATATGTGAAAAAGGGAAAAAAAGAAAGGAAAAAGGCCAGGCGGTGCGCTCCGCCTGGCCCAACATGCGCTCTGTCCGACCCACTAATCATTTGACCAGTCGGGTAAGGGAGTTAAAACTCCCCAATTCACCTCATTTTTCATTGTTTCGAAATTTTAACAAGAGGAAAGGACCCTTTGGACGAAAATCTCACCCCAATCCAACATTTTACTTTCAATCACCTAAAACACATACAAATCATTCTAAATCACTCTTCAATCTTTAAAGTTTCATTGAGATTCGGGTATGTGCACAAAATTTTTTAATTTTTCTCTTTAAAATTATTTACTTTTTAGAACCATGTTTTTAGGATTAGATATATTTAATAAGTCTAAATTAGTGTGATAGATTATCCTTGTGCTAGAATGCTACATCTCATTGTTAATGGATTTGGGAAAGTTAGGGTTTAGTGTATGAAAATTCAAGAATTTGATGAAACTTGAACCCTTGACGTGCTTCCCTTAAATTTGGGTGCTTGAGTTGTTTTTAATTTTTAATGCTATATTGATCCAAGCATGAAAAGTTGTTTTGATGAATTGAACTTGAATTAGTGAGCAAAAACTTGAAATTAAAGAATTAAAAATTCATATTTTGGCTTGAATCTTGCACCCATAAATTGAATATGCTTAGATTGGTTGCTTGGAGTGCTTTAGAATGTGGGGAATGCCATAATGATGTCTTGAATGTTAAAATGTGTGAAACCCATTAGTTGGGGGAAGGTGAAAATTCGAGAATAATGTCTAAAATGCATTTGAGCTTGATATTACACTTGATTGTGTGAATTTTTCTTGCGCTTGTTTAATTGTCGAGTACGAATTAGGAGTCTTGGATGTAGGTTGTTAGTTTGGGAGTGCCCGGAATGACTTCAAGCTGAAATATGCATGAGAATTTTGACTTTGGGGTGTTTGAGCTTAATTTGAATTGTTCTTGAAAGTTATGCTACTCTAATGCCTAAGTTTTGTTGTTTGAGATTGAATTGAAACATGGGTGGTAGCTCTAAAGCTTTGTACGCTTATAAATTCTCCAAGCTTGTGCATATAGAGTCAATTGCTTGTTTCCGGCTTAAGTTACTCTTAATGAAGTTGTTGCTTCCATGATAATCTTAATGGTATAAGATTGCTAAAGTTTACTCAAGTCTCAGACAACACTAGTTTGGTTACTTTGGATAGTATTGTTTCCACGATTTCCTGTTAACTTAGCTTGAAAAATTGAGACTTTATCCCTGCCAGGCGGACCTCCTAAGGTGAGGCACCCTGCCCTGCTTATACACTGCCTAAGTCTCATTTTTCGTCAGGCGCTCCGCTTAGGCATGGGCGCTCTGCCCAACTCTTACACTGCCTAAGTTCCTAATTTTCGTCAGGCGCTCCGCCTAGACATGGGCGAGCCGCCCAACTCCTACACTGCCTAAATCCCCAATTGTTGTCAGGCGCTCCGCCTAGACAAAGGCGCTCAGCCTAGCCCCTGCTTGACAGAAATTATTTGTTTTCTCATGTGCTTCTATTATGTAATGTACTTCTACACTTCTAACAATGCGTTGCATGTATCTCAGGTACAATGGAAAAACCCAAGAAAAGGAAAAAAGCTTCATCGACCCTCTCCAATGAAGATGTGAGAGATGATATACCCCTAGCCAAATTACTACAGCAAGCAAGGGGAGAAATATGAACGAAAATGAAGCAAGATGCTTCTTCATCACAAGCTCGACCACAAATGCCAAGGGAAACCGAGGCCGATGAAGCGGAGGGGAAGATGAACCAGTGCAACCCCAAGTACAAGACAATGATGAGTCAGAGAGTGACGAGGAATGGAGGAAATTGTTTAGAAAGAAGAGAGCTTTCCAAATCTACAACAAAACATTTCTGGACAGAAGCTTCAACTCAGAGCGGGTGATTAGTTTGAAGGATGTAGATAAAAAAACCAAGACATCTACAAAAGGTTTCAAAAGCACACTAAATGGGAGCAAGTACTGGGTAAGCCACTTTGTAATGCTAATGAAAAAATGGTCATTGAGTTCTATGCTAACTTGGCCACAAACAAGGAAGGTGATTCACGGGTGTTTTTTCGAGGCAAATATGTGAATGTGGACACGGATTCATTGAATAACTTCCTAGAGCTTGAATACTTTGAGCCAAGAAGGTTCATGATGAGGTGCGAAATGACCGAGGCACAAAAGAGGGCTTGGCTTGTGCCCATTATTGGGGACGAGAAGAACCCAAAGTGGAAGAACAATGGTGTACAAATTTATAGGGGTAATCTCAACTTTGAAGCCAAGGGCTGGCACTACATCCTTTTCTCTAGGGTGCGACCGACCATTCAAGATCACAAGCTCACTTTACATCACGCGCTGATGATCGAATGCCTTATGAGCGGTATCAAAATCAACATGGGAGCAGAAATGGCAAAGGAAATTATCGACATAGCAACCCTCTAACAAAAAGAAACTTGTCTTCCCCCAAACAATGATAGCCTATCTCATGCACAATGGAGTTGAGAGATTACCCAGTAACTTCTTCTGCGCCCGGAGAAACCCGTTCAATTGGTATGCCTTCAAAGATGATTCACCTGCTCCTTAGGCTTCAGGTACTCCTGCTCCTTCTGTCTCTACTCTGACATCCACTTCAGGTGCGGATCCCTACATGACTCTCACCCCCTTATAGCGGGTGATACCACTACTGGTACTGAGCCTGAGGCGCTGTCCCGAGCAGTTCTACACCTTGATGATAAGTTGGAGGAGATAAAGACCTTGCTCTCTAACTTACTCAGGTCCAGCCACCACCCCCGCCTCCACCACCAGCTGCCACCCCAGAGCAGTTCTCTGATATGATTCAGGTTATGCGGGACAACACTCTTGCTATTGAGGGCAACACCACAACCCTTGCAGAGCATACTGCAGCTCTTAGGGCCCACACTAGGGCACTTGAGGGTACCAATCAGACCGTTGCCCAAATATCGGCAGTTGTCACAGGCCTGACTCAGCACTTTGTATCGTTGGACGAGAAGATAAGTAGGGGCTTTAATGTGCCAAAGGGTTTCAGTCCTCCTTCCACAACCACTCCTCCTCAAGTGCCCCGTGCCCCTGCTCTTGCTCCTCCTACTATCCAGCCTTTAAAGGCTCCACGTCTAGTCACTTCTGTTTTTCCTGGGCTGTCTAGCTCCATGGCCCCTCGTCAAGTAGTGAAGAAAGTCCAAGTAGATGTCAATGACGAGTCCCGAAGAGATCTAGAGGCAACAAAAGCCATGAGGTTTGACACTGTTGACGATGATGACACGGAGGATGAGATACCCGTGGATGATGATGCTCCGTTGCAGTTGGCCACCCATTTGTCTCTTGAGGAGGCCCACAGACAGCAGCCATTGGATGGAAAAGGCAAAGGCATTTCTTGAGCACTACCAGGGAGTCCCTTTTCTACCTCCCTTTGTACTTTACTTTTTAACTTAGCATGCGGGGACGATGCTAGAGTCTTTAGTTGGAGGAAGGGTTCGAATTTGTATGTGTATTTTGGATAGAATTTTGTACCTAATGATATCCATGTACAAATTCGAATCGACTTGTTGTATATACACTTCTTTAGTCTAGCTAGTAGTTATTTCATATTTCGGCCTTTTATTTTTCAAATAAGCTTCCGGTTTTCTTCGCTTGGTTCTTTCCGAAGGTTCTTTTTGAACCAAGTTTGTATATAAAAGTTTTTAAAAATATATTAATGGATTATGTGGTACTACCTATTGTTACATTATTTTTTATGGCAACTTTGACAAGTGAATGTATACTTTGAGTGGCATGGCGGAAGTTGTAGACCACGAGGTTCTTTAGCTAGCTTAATTGTGTTGTTGGCATGGTTTAAAAACTTGGACCATTATATTCTTTGTGAGTTAGTTTCCTTAGTATGTGTTTAGACTTTGAACTTGGAAGATTACTTGCGTGTGTGGTGAGCTCTTGAATAATAAGCTTGTGTGTGTAACTTGAAAGTTGAAACTTGCCCTTAGTGTACTTTGAAACGAAATCATAGGTGAAACTTGACTTGAGATATGATTTTAGGCTTTCCTTGAACTGCTACTATCCTAAATGGCCTACCCTATTTATCCTAGTTAGCCCCTCTGAGTCTTGATCTTTCATTTGGAAACCACTAAAATTAAAAACCGAGCCAATGCTTGTGTGCTAAGGCATCAAATCAACCCTCTTTTTGGCCTTAACCTCCATGTGTGCATTGAAAAATGTGCAACTTAGGCTAAGAACTAAGTTTCGGGGAGAAGGTAAAAGTTTGGAATAAGTATATAAAAGAAAGAAGAAAAGAGAAAAGAGAAACAAAAGAAAGAGAAAAAGAAAGGAAATAAGGGAAAAGAAAAAAAAAGTGTGTTGAATAAAGAAGGAATTAATTAGCACCGTCTTCAAAAGAAAGGTAGAATGAGCCTAAATGAAAAGAAAAGGAAAGTTGAACAAAAGAAAGTAAGATGATGTAGTGCTACGGAGGTATAAGTCACTATTTAGCCAAATCTACCACACCTTAAACCAAAAGCCTACATTACAACTATATCAGGTCCTAATTGATCTCTAGTCAAGTGGTCCTACATTAGTGGAGAAGTACAAGAAGAGCAAGTCTCTGAGTTTTTGAGAAGCACACATGAGCATTTCTTTGTGAGAGTGAGAGTTCAGATTCTTAGAGTCCAATTTATATATATATATATATATATATATATATATATATATATATATAGTGAGTGAAGGACTCCATTCTTTTTCGTGAGGAAGAAAGTAACTTTTGAGCAAGCGTTTGAATGCATATTGAGGCTCATAAACAAACAAAGCGAGCCGATAATAAAGTGCGTAGTTGCTTGTCAATTGTTCATATTAATAGGTGTGACTAGTTAGTACCAACTAATTCATTAATGTAAAAGTATTATTTGTAAGTTCGAAATGTGGAACATGACTTGTCTTTGAGCTTAAATGTAAAAATGCTTTGGCAGACTTAATTCTGAGTTGCTTGAGGACAAGCAAAGACTTAAGTTTGGGTTATTTGATAAGTTGGTATTTTACCAACTTAAAGACTACCTTAAGCTTTTGTTTTTGGGTTCAAAGGCAACGTTTGGTATTTACTAATGTTGGGAATTGCTTAGATTCAGGTTATAATGAGTTACATGAACATCGATTAAAAATTGAAGCTAAAGAGCAAGAATTGGAGCAAAAGAGTCAAGAATTGTGTCACAGCTTGAGGCGCTCCGCCTAAATACTCAGGAGGAGCACCTGAAGAGAAGAGAATTTGAAGTTCCAGACCCAGGCGCTACGCCTGGCATGTAGGCGCTCCGCCCAAAGTGGGCACTGCCCAAAAGAGTGAGTTTTGCTAGGCGCTCCGCCTGAAATGGCCACTACCAAAGAGTAGAAATCTTCCAGGCGCTCTGCCTGGCATTGAGGCGACTTGCTTGAAAGGGCCACTGCCAAGGAATGAAAATCTCCTAGGCGCTCCACCTGGCTTTGAGGCACTCCGCCTGAAACACGCAATTCTCATCTTGTATAAATAGTAAAAGTTAGGGTTTTAACACAATCTAATTCCCTACATACACTCTAGTGATTGGAGGCGATTTTGGGAGACAAGTAGAGGTCTTAACATCATTTTGTAAGCTTCTAAACTTGTATCTTTGAATCTTAATTCATATATTAATTCAATATCTATGTTTGAAATCATTCCATCATTTTATTATATTTTGGTTGCTTTGATTCAAACCCTAGTTAAGAGCAGCTAAATTCATAACTAGTGGTGTAAATATGCTACAGTGATAGAAAATAAATGGGTGTTGTTTCATTTCACTAACTATAACATAAGTAACAATTATCCAACTCCCCATTACAATAACATCAAAATTTCAATATCCATGATATTTGGAATTTCTTGTCTACTTAGCTAATTAAAGACTTGGGAGAGATTAGTTAGCGTAGAATAGTGGAATTGGCGAGAATTTGAGTTGATAGGCTATTTCCATAGACTAACCCATCTAAAAGGAGTTACGCTCAGAAGAGGTCTCCTTTTCTCGGGTCTTTGAGTAGTGCTTTAAGCCTTCAACTAAGACTTTGATGAGTGGGTTGAAATAGATCTCTTCTAGGCCGGAAGGATTCTAGAGATCATAATAGGAAGACCCGACCATAATTACACATGTGTTGTGAATGTGAAATAATTATACCCGTTGATTGGAAATTTCTATTAGCCGTTTACACTCTTAGTCTCGTAATATAGAATCAATTTATTTGCTTTAATTTGAATGCATTGTAGTTTAATATAAGTTACATCAAACAAACCCCATTTCTAGGATTCAGCATTAAACTTCATTTGAATTTCTATTTGTGCTCTCTTACTTGATGAGCTAGTTCCCTTGGGAAATCGACCCCGACTCATATCGGGTATTATACTTGACGACTGACCCTCACCATTAATGGTGTAGGATTGAGCGTGGATCACCTCCAGCTTGCGGATTTTCTCTTTTGTCCAATCATCATTGGCTTCATCCTCCGCCCATTCATAGTGTTCATGGTCTTTGACTTGCAAAGTGAGCTGTTTGATTTCAGCGGTGAACATGGGATTGTAAAGATGTGGATTTGTAGTGTTAGTGTAAGGTAAGTTTGTGTTTGGGTAAGCAGGATGTGCAGGGAGTGGTGCTTGATAAGTAGTTGGTGGTGCTTGATAGGGAGGTGGTGCTTGGTATGTTGCGGCTGGTGAGATTTGGTAAATAGCGGGTGGTGCTATTTGGTAAGCAGCAGACGGTGTTGTTTGGTATGTAGCAGGTGGTGCTATTTGGTGGATAGCGGATGGATCTGCTGGGTGTATAGGGTCTTTTTCGTGAGGACGGGTTGACCCACTTGAATCGACCAATTCTGCTGAATGAGCAGAGTTGACAATGGGAAGATTCGCCATTATTAGTTTCTCTTCAAGTTCTATAATTATTTGCTCTAAAGTAGCAGCATATTCATCATACCCAACCTGGGCAAGCTTGCGGGGTGTCCCACTAGTCCCAATGTTATCGTCACTAAGACCAGAGTTATTCAACTCAGACATGATGTTTCGACTTCCTCTTCTTCTAGTTTGTGAGAGGGGAGGAGTTGTAATTGGGCCTTTATATCTCGTCCGGTACTGATGCTCGGCCAGAATGCACAAGTCAACCTCAAGAGCGGGAGTAAAACTAACACATGAAAGCAATAAGTTAGTGTCGAGATAATAATTGTCATATGCAAAATATGTCACGCCCTACAATGCGAGGGACCTCTTTTTACGCCAGAGGTAGGCCTAACGAGAGCAACACATATAATATGCATGATAGGCGTCATTTGATGACACTTTTGGGCGAAGTTGGCTAATGGACTTTAACATGCCAAGGATGTTAAGTCTTCCTAAGTTTAAGTATGGTATTTAAAATTGAATGTGTATCATGTGTCATCCCAATTGTTCTCATAACCCAAAATGAATGAAAAATAATTTTATTAAATAATTGATTTTGTTACATAAAAATGGATTTTTTTTTTTTTTTTGTAAACAGAAACAAATAATTGACTTTGTTACATAAAAGTGAAAAAAATAAAAATAATCTAAACGTCTATGTCTTTTTCGATCTTCCAAGTCTTCGTGACTTGTGAGAACCTACAACCAAAATAAGCTATTAGACGATTCCCCCTTTCGAAAATAAATGATCTACATTAGAAACGTTCAATTTTAAATAATGCACATGTAACACATTTAAACGTCCCTTAGGGTTGAAAACTTGTTTGGTTCGTTCAAACATGGTGAACTAATAGACTTAGACATGAGCCAAAGTCAATATGGTCCTACATATGACATGATGAATGATCCCTAAACAGAGTCTTCACTAAGAGTTGGCTTGACCAGACAAGGTTCTTCCAAACAGACAATTCGAAAGTACAAAGCGCGCAAAATGTCAATAGCTTCGCTAGTTGACTAATTTTGCACATCTTTCCTAAAAACTATTTTTGTAGTGGAATGACCGTGAGTTTCACGCAATGGCTCCTTGTGTGTGAAAGTGTAAATTTTCCAGGAATGGAGGAAGCATGAACGAAATTACAATTATAAATGCATAGAATTAAATACAAATAACAATTAAAGTGTTACTCAAAATAAAATAATTGACAAGAAAATAAAAATAAAGAAAAAGCATTAGTCTTGGAATAAAATAATCAAAGCAATAAAATATTCAAAGCAATAAAAGTAACCCAATCATAAGAAATCGTTATGGTTAGAACATAACTCCCCAGCGGAGTCGCCATCCCGTTGCAACCCACTTTTTACCTTCCGGACCGCGCGCCCGGAAAAGTGGTTTCCGACTTGGTAACTCGTTTCGAGTTGGGTATGGAGTCGCCACCTAATAAATTTATCTAGGCATATTAGGTCACTTAAAAATATTTCTAACTAATTTCAAAAGGGGCAAGTACATCCTTTTGTTCTCAGTTCGTGGGAATTGCTTCCATCACTATTTACTACTACATCTTTTTTTGGGTGTATAGCTCAGTTGGTAGAGCATTGGGCTCCGTGTTTGTTTTGCTAACTAGAAATTTGGGTAAGTGTTCGAAATAACCTAGAAGGAAGGGGTTAGGCACCTCCTAAGTTCCACTAATTATGGTTCCCGACCGATTTCTATAATTGAGCCTTAAAAAATGGACAAAAGTTAGATAAAATATATAAAATATATAAAATAAATCATGGTGTGCAAACAAATCGAAATTAACTAAATGGTCAGATTACTAATGGAGAAGCTTAATGTGAGGTTATGTCTGTAATTTCAGCCTGAAATTGGTCTATCCCATCAAAAAGCTAAAATTTCAATTGCATCTTAAAGTTGGAATGCTTATGCAAAACTCAGACCTAGGCAAAACGGGACAGATTTAAAAGAACGGCAGGAAAGAGGTTATATGATGCAGAAGACTGGTACGGGCAGTTTAACGTAAATTTGCAGAAACAGCCTTAGATAATAATCATATTGCACATATGGCTACAATTTACAAAGTTAGACAAAGTTAACCGAATAAACAAGTATTGCCATCTTTCTTTTAATGGACACAAATTTTCAAGTGATGAAAGCATGGTGAAAATAAGTGGTCAAAAAAATGTGTGCCACTAGCGACATTATGATATTATTTGTTACATACCGTTAATTCTAGTGGCAGCTTTAATGTGAGGTCGCGTTTAAATATTTTTGGTTTAAAATAAGAAGAGTGTAATGAAATACATATATATATATATATATATAATGGTGTATCTAATTGACCACATTATCATGTTGAGCAAATATTAATGTAGTATCAAATAATGGTAAACATATAAATATATACATATATCTAAATTAAATAGGGTGTAGTATATCAAATTTAGAAAGCATTTAATAAGTGATATAACAAGCAAATAATTTAGACTTGAAAGAACAAATTATAATTTTACATAGAAAATAAGACCTCCAAAAATCCAAATCTCCCCATGTTATTAATGAGCTTGGAGACACTTAAAAAAAGTTTACACTTGATTCTTCCTATTCCCTTTTCGGATTCGAGAGAGACGGACAAGAGATTTACCTCCCATTTTTCGTGTGAAAACAATAGTAGAGAGAGAGAGGGACGCTGCAAAAAGCGTGGTTGGTGGAGTTGTGGTGGCCCTTGGCTGTTCTTGGACGGGAAAGAGTAGAAAGGGGGAGAGAGAGAGGATAGGGCAGGGGCGGCGAGTGAGTATAGGGAGAAAGGGGGAAGTGTTTTTAGGGTTTTAAGAATAGGGGCTATGTGTAAATATAAAAAATATTTTGGTTGGAACAGTCCTTCACACATTCCTACTAGTGCACAACATCTATGGTGGGAGATGCAGCTCCAAGAATCTTTGATACAGCAGCAACAAAGGGAATGGAGAACACATGATAAATCATTCTGCAAGACAAGAAAATATTTGAGAAAAAGAACACAATGCTACATCATAAATGTAGCTATTTGGAGGCTTATATTACTAGCTAGTTTGGATTGTGTAAGGTGCTTTGTCAACTTATTATATTTACCTCAATTGATGGTATTAGCATTTAATTATGCTCATTCCAATAGGGTGAATGTGATAGTTAGACATGTAGCTTTTAATACGCTAGCTAGACCTCATTTAATCTTTCAAAATTTATGTTTTTCCTCAAATTGAAAAGACATTATTTATTTTGTTTGATTTACTAATAAAACTGGTCACTAGGTGTAATGCCTAGCTGACTCTTTGTTAAAAAAAATGATGGCAGTGAGGGGAATGTTAGGAACCAAATGATTTCTAATGTAGTTGCTGAACCAGAATTGGGTTACCTGGTCGACTGAAGATCTTCCAGTGTCCAATGAGACATTAATCCGGAAATTTTATACTAATGTGGGGAGAAAAGGCCCGGACCAGTTTGATGTGCTATTGTGAGGGAAAATGGTGAATTACAATCCAAAGACCTTAAATGCTTTTCTAGGATTGCCACGCATGGCTCCTAAGTTCTGGTTGGAATGGAAGGACAAAGGAGAAGGTGAGCTTAAACGTTGGTTCACAAAAATCATAGCCAATGATCCAGCACCTTCATGGCTGAAGAAAGGTGAGCCGATTGCTAGGTCAACATTGAAATTTGAGGCAAGAGGATGGCAAAAAATTGTGTGCTCAACATTGATTCTGTCAACAAAAGATCAAAAATACACATTGGTTCAAGAGGTGTTGGTTTCTGCCATCATGCTTTGAAAGAATGTGAATATGGGCATGGTAATGGCTGATTAAATTTGGAAAGTGGCAAAGAAGAATGCCGCAAACTTACCATTTCCTAACACATTGACCGCTTACTTCTAATCTTTGAAGATTTTGAGTATGAGACCGACAGGAAGATACAAGCCATCCAGAGATGGAGTTTATATGATGTGCAAGGATTGGACAACCTATAGAAGGCCTACTCCAAAGGCTCCAAGTAAAGAGGCTATAGTACTTCTCAGACCGTGGATCCAGCTTCCATTCCATCTACTTCTACTGAGCCCCCTCTAGATTCATCCAATCCTTCTCCTTATACTATTGTGCCTCCTTGTCCTTCAGTTACATTGGCTCCACATGAAGTCATTGATAAAATCTATTGACTATAAGATCAAGCAAATCAAGATATGGCTCAAAAGTGTCTCTAAACCCACTGCCCCTCCACCACCACCCGAGTCCACTGTCTCGTCTGATGAGATGAAAATGATGAATAAAACCCTAAATAAAATATTGGAAGAAATGAAGAATCAGGGAGAAACTTTGAAGAATTTGGAGATTCGGGTGAAGACAATTAAGGATGATCAAGGTGAGATGAAGAAAGTAGTGCAGTGATTCATTAAGACTGCCACTACTACTCCTTCTGATAGGCGATAGGGTAGTTGGAAGTGGAGGAGGAAGGTGCGTACTAGAGAGAGGACATCACCACCACCTACTAGTGGGAATAGCTACAGAGGAGGAGCATGTGCATAGAGAGGCTATGCTGGCTGATGTTGATGATGATGTTGAGGAGTCAACAAATTTCCCATTGAGTGCCCACCCGACCCATAAGATGCCCGAGGATACACAGGTTCAGATTGCTACACAATGGGAACTTGAAGGATGCTGCTATGACACATACTGAGAGAGCTACACCAGTGGCACAACCTTCACTACCTGAGTGGAAGGCAAGGGCAAGAACATTATGGATGGTAGATCAGGGAATCCCTTTTATCCTTCCCTTTTATTCTTTCTTAGTTGCTTACTTAGTATTTGGGGTGATGCTAAAATTTTTAGTTGGGGGAGGGGGTTCAAATTCATATATGATGTACCATTGATACTTGACTCTTGACTTAATTCCATGCATGAATTGAACTCTTTTTTTTTTTATGTATATAGTGCAAGTTTACTTTCATTTATTAGCTTATGTCATTAAGTTCTAATTTTTATTTTAAATAAGCTTTCGGTTTACTTTGTAAGGTTCTTTTTGAAAGTGATTTTCTTGAACGAAGTAGTGTACATATTAGTTTTTAAGAAATTTCCTTGTGGTTGTGGTTTGATTGTCTTATGAAGTGCCAACATTCATTTGTATTTCATGGTATGAGACAAGTTGTAGAGTGTCCACTTTGTGAGTATTTGGTCTTGGTTGATGACTCTAGGTTCATGTGTTGCGTTGGAGTCATTGACATGGTTCCTAGTGGACCATTGAGACTTTATAAGTGTGTGAGCCTTGTTAAGAATTGAGCTTTTGTCTTGAGTGATCCACTTACTTGTGTGAGGTTTAGTTGGCGGGTTCACATGTTTGAATTGAGGTCTAGAACTCTAGTTTGTGCTCAAGTTGAAATTTGAGTTATACTGAACTTGGAAATGATGTTAGGCTTTCTTCGGGAACCTTTTAGAGCCTCTTTATATACTCTTACTTCAAAAAAAAATCACTAGTTGTCCCTTTTGAGTCTATTAGCCTTTCATTTGGCAACCCGGTGTGTGAATAATTCATTGGTAGTTATAAGCTGAAATTGGGATCCCTTTTGAATGAAATGTATGTATTGAGGAAAAATGGCTAAGTTTGGGGGAGTCCATTGGATATGTCATGTGCTAGGAAGCCTAGTGAATTGCTAAGCAAAAAAAAAAAAAAATTGAGAAAAATCCAAAAAGAGAAACAAAATGCAAATAACTAGTCTACCTTATCTTTGTAAATACCAATGTTAGACTAGGTGAATAAAAATCTTTAGGTTTCCTGGACGTAGAAAAACACAAAAAAAAAAGTTGAAGAATAAAAGCAAAGGATTGAAGTACAAGGGTGAAAAGAGGTTAAAGAAGGATGGAATGAAATGTGAATATGTTGGTAAGATAGTTAGTAGTCACTATGTTCCCAAATTATCACACCTAGCCCTAGCTTTCATTACAAGCCTAATCAAGTCCTAGTTGATCTAATATTTGGTACTTCTCCGTTAGTGGAGAGTTACAATATGGGCAAGCCTAGGGTACTTTGACTTAACTCGTGAACATTCTTTTGAGAGTGAGTGATTGATTGCTTGAAAGTCCTTAGTTTAAATTTGATTGTGAGAGAAGGACTAATCTTTTGTGGTGAGGATTGCAAGTGGTGATATGAGAGGTGAGAGCTCGGCTTGAGATGAGGTTTAAAACTCAGTGAAGTTGGTTGATAAACCAAATCCACGCTTGAGGCGCTATGTCATCCTTTGGCTATTGTGAAACTTATGAAGTGGTTCATTAAGTGACTTGTTTAGTATTCATGAATGTGAATGTGTGTCGGTACCAAATGAGGTCAAAAGTTCTGTGAATGTTACAAATGGAACATGGCTTCATTGTATATGACACGACCTGAATTCTTGGCTAGGCCGTGCGGGCACCCGACCTACTTCCCTAGACCTGTCGGGCGAACCCTATTGACTGAATCGATATAAATAGCATAAAATTATTTCGAGAAAAAAATAAATCTAACCTTAATAATACAAGATAACTCCCAAGGACATACATATATAAAAACTATCAAAATAATACAGCTAACTACCCAAAATACATAGGTTTAGATGTTTCCAAATCAGACATCTAAGAAGTCCAAAAGATATACGTACACATCTTCCGAAGGGAGCAAAAATAAGATACAACCATAAAAGGTATAGCTAGTGGCCTCAAAGAACAAGCTGGCTCATCATAGAAAGCTGAATACGTCCTGCTCCTCTCTCATGATACATGCTGGGCCATGGAGCGGAATCTGCCGAATCAAAAAGAAAACAAAAGAAACAGATAGGGAGTGAGTCATAAGGACTCAGTAAGTGAGGACAAACTCGCGACCTCGAAAAAAAGATACTTAGACAGGGAAACAGAAGCCATAACAGTCAACCAGATAACTCATTCATAGATAATCAACGCAACAAATCCATACAGCTCACCAAACACATAGAAAGATATGAAATGAATGTATCCTGATGCAATGGGGTCACATGTGCCAAATGAATGGAGCAGAATCCTCCTAATCCGGGCAGAATCCACCTACCCTCAATATGATGCAATGAGCGGAATCCTCCTACTCCTAGAGCGGAATCCTCCTACCCTCAATATGATATAAGGAGAGAAATTTTCCTGCTCCTAGGGCGGAATCTTTCTACCCTCAAATGATACAAGGAGCGGAATCCTCTTGTTCCTAGAGCGGAATCCTTCTGCCCTCAATATGATGCAAGGAGCGGAATACTCCTGCTCCTGGGGTGGAATACTCCTGCTCCCAAGATAATATAAAGCTGAGACGGAATACTCAAGCACTCAGTACAAGACATAGCAACCCATAACCAGAAAACATAATACATATGAATGCGTTTCAAGGCTGTAGCGTAATACGCCCTGTCGGTAGCTATTCACGTAAAGAACGTGTAAATAGAATATCCATAAGGTCAAAGGCCGTCAAAGGAATAGATATAATCACTTACCTTATTCCAAATTTGGAACTACTACTCAACAACTGCTTTGTCCTTTTGATTCAATGCCAAACAATCCCGCTCTATTCAATAAGCAGAAAAATATATCAAATAAGGCTAAAGGCTTCATTCCTTACGTCTTAGAACAACCCGTTTAGGAACCCAATACCCGATTCACATATGCAATACTCAGTCCAGGCCTACATACATTTTTCAAAATCACATAACCAAATCATAAATAAATTACATTTATTGGTTGCCCATAACTCCCTGAGTTCGAATATATAATCAATTCTATTACCATGTCTAATTAACCCTTTGAACTATCAATTTAACTTATTAGAACGATTTCTAATATTCCAATTTCTGCCGTTAAAATATATTCAAACACACATAATAAACTGAAATAAGGAATTGACTTCATTACCTGAATATTTTCGGACGAAAATTCTATTTTTTTCCTTCTCTTTTTCTGTTCCTTTCTCTCTTTTCTAATTTTTTTCCTCTGCGTTCGCTCTCTCTCAGCTTAATTTTTAGTTTCTGTTTCTTTTTTATTTTTTTGAAAACTTGCTACTGCGACTAAAATGAAAACGGACCCCTATGATACTCGGAATGATCCCAAATTTCTCAAGCAAGTTATACAAAATTTATGTGATGTACTCGCTAAGACGTATCTCGAATCAGATTTTTGAAACTCAAGATGCGAATTAAACGACAAGAGATCAAATTCTTTACTTTCGGGACCTCGGAATTCACTTGCAAAAGTTTACACAGGTCACAAATGACCATACAAACCTTAATGACGCTTTTGAATTTCGAATCAGAGCTCATTCACCCAATATCGAGCTCGGAGACTTCTTTTTAAGATTTACCGACACGGAAACTGAAACCTTTTTCCGACACCTACCAAACGAGGCCTGATTCAATTTAAACTTTGCAAATAGGTCCTAATGGATCTTACAAAACTTTTAAGACTATTGGCACGATAATCAGAGTCCTATCTCCTAAATTGACCAGCTAAGGCCGTTTCAATTTGCTTGTCTTGAAAGTGCTTAACTATCCTTGGGTAGAGATTGCTTTGTTTGAGGACAAACAAAGACTTAAGTTTGGGAGAGTTGATACGTGAGCATTTTGCGTACTTTAACTTGTTTAAAATTTTGTTGAGTTCACAAGTGACCAATCTGTAGAAAAGATTGATATATTTTGCTTTGTCTCAGGTGTTAATGCCAAATAAAAGGAAAGAGGCCAAAAAAGAGCAAGAATACACATGAAAGTGATCAAGTTCAAGAAGTTGTAGAAACATTGAAATGGCAACTGCCCATGCAAGGGGCGACCGCCCTTTTCTTGTATGAAGAATCATGTTGAGCTTCCAAATGGGCGACTTAAAAGGCCCCATCCAATGAAGAAATCGGGAGAATATGGAGAAATGCTGAAGAGCCCACCTTTGAGAAGGCTTTCATGAGAAGAAGGGGCAACCATACACCACTGCTGAAGACTAAACCCTTTTTTGAAGCCCTCTCATGCTTTCTTTTTTTAAAAAAAGGGCGCCAGCCTATTTCAAAAGGGCCCCAGCCCTTTTCCCGTATCCAGCTCCAGAACACAACCTCTTCTCTAAAGGGCCCCGCCCAACCTGCAAGTGAAAATTTTATAATTAAGTTTAGAAAACACTATAAATACCTAGAAGAGCTAGAAGATAGATTTTTCAAGATATTCTTCACTTTACTTTTACTTGACAGGCAAGATAGAGAGAAACTACTATTACTTCTTTGTCAAGCTTTCTTAGGTTCTGGAGAAACATCATCATACTTTGTAAGAATTATTTCTACTACTTTATTTCAATGTAATATCCATTTATTACAAGTCTTGATTCTTATCTAATCATAAGTAGCTAAATCACCTACTAGGATGCTAATTAAACCCGAATGGGTATAGTACAATAAGCTTTAAAACACATAGAAATACTCCATTTCACTACTTTTGGATCCATTCTAACAACTTGAGGTGTACAACTCAAGCTGAGCCCTATTGTACTATACTTACACCGAAAGGGTGATTCTACAAATGGGAAGTGTAGTTACGAAGTACTGGGAGTAAGTTGTCGCATTTATCTTGGTTAATGAGTTGAACGCCGAAAGGGAAATACCTTACTTGGGACTAGTTGCTAGAACTCAAAGCACCAACTCTTAGTACCGAAAGGGCATGAGCTGGTAGTCTTGATTCATTACCGCAAAGGGTGAATAGGGTATATGTGAGCAAGGTCCATTGGGTGACCTATAGTGCGATAAAGCTTGTAGCTAAACTCATTTAATTAGAAGATTAGCGGGAGATTAGTATCCTAGTCTTTCTATTAATTGTTAAAACTAGTTTTTTATTGCTTTTCATTAGTTAATAGTTATGGCTAAATTCCAAATACAACTATTAGGGCTATCTAACTAGAACAAGATTTTTAAACAAATCTATCTAAATTTAGTCTAAAGCAAGTCATCATGTTCGATCCCTACTTCGACATAGGGTATTTGTGACTCCTTACCATATTTGGGACACATTAGCAATGCTCACCATTACTATAAACAGACACACAAACATTCGTACATAACGTTAAATAATATTCCTATTTGTTTAAGTCTCTTAGGTCTTTTTATCAACGTTAAAGAGGAAGAGTTGGCAAAAAAAAAAAAAAAAGTGCAAAAATAAGGAGTAACGGAGACGGTTATGAATAACCACCCAAAGCTATAGTCCTTTTTATCATATAAATAAATACATACTCCAATCATCTAACTCTCTTCCTCCTGAAATCAATTAAATTTCTCTGAATTCTTCTTCTTTTGCTCAAGAAATTCTATTATTTCTTCTTCACAATGGAAGAAACTAAAATGTGTAATAGTAGTAGTAGGTCATCAAGGTAACCAAAAGTTTATCAATGTGAAAAAACTGGAAAAACACTTATTGATCCAGATACAAAAGACACTTCCTTTTAATAAAGTAGAGGACATAATAGTAATTTTTTTGGTGTACAGGTGTACGCATAGGACAAACAATATCAATTCTCTGCTCTCCCCCAACTTTCTGCTTCTCCATGCAAACAAATAAAATAAATATCAAATGACACACTCACACTTCTGGAACGCCATTGGCAACACTTACCGTTGCTATGAACTGATGCACAAAAATATTGTATAATAAAACACACACAAACATTGATACATAATGTTAAATAATAATCGTATATGTTTAAGTCACGTAGAACTTGTTATCAACGTCAAAGAGGAAGAGTTGGCTGAAAAAAAGAAAAAGAAAAAAAATGGAAAAAATACGGACTAATGGAGGCGGTTATGAATAACCACCCAAAGCTATAGTCTTGTTTATCATATAAATAAATACATACTCCCATCATCTCACTCTCTTCCTCCTGAAGTCAATTCCACTTCTCTGAATTCTTCCTCTTTTGCTCAAGAAATTCTACTATTTCTTCTTCACAATGGAAGAAACTAAAATAGGTAATAGTAGTAGGTCATCAAGGCTACCAAAAGTTTATCAACGTGGAAATATTGGAAAAACACTCATTGATCAGGATACAAAAGACACTTTCTCTTAATAAGGTAGAGGACAAAACAGTAACAGCCTTGGTGTACAGGTATGCACATATAGGACAAACAAAATCAACTATTTGCTCTCCCCCAACTTTCTGCTTCTTGATGCAAATAAACAAAACAAATCAAAAGCGACTTCAATTCCTCCTATTCCACTCTATACACGCTCTCTAATCTCTGCAACACCTCTCTTCTAACCCCCCCCCCCCCCCCCACTCTGTATAGTATAATAGTCACAAAAGTGGCTTAAGTTACTTTAACATTCATCAGTATTTGTAACCAAAAAGATTACAAATCTTTTCCACCAAATCATCTATATATCCAATAGGAAAGGATTAAATACAAGAAAAAAAGTTGTAATATATTAATATCCGTGCGAATCATAAAAACCTAGTAGCCTAACACTACTGTTGCAGACAAAACATGATTAACATTAATAGAAAGCTGAAAAAACAGTATGTAACAACAACTGAGATCTAGTAGCTGCAGATAAAACATCATTAATAACAATAAGAAAGCTGAAAAAGAGTACGTAAAATAAATCCTTAATTAGTACTAAAAGTAAATAAGGTGCCCATCTTTTTTAACTCAGCCTCCACGGCCCTCCTCTTGAACAGTCTTGAACAGCCAGTGGCAGTATCTTCGCCACCCTTCTCTCAATCCTCATCCACGCACAAATATGAAAAAATTCCACTAATGTTTTGATTGCCATCGAAGACACACAAAATCCTATGGAAGTGAATGTTTTCTTGACGTACCCATTGTCACGAACAGAGAGGGTCATAGACAGTTCACACACCAATGTTAATAGTCTGAAGTTCGTATTAATGAGTAGAAGAAACATGTTTATAGAAAAAGCAGAAAAAGCCATAATCAAAAGGAACATATAAGCTGGCTCTCCTCTGGGCTGATCATAATAGAAATAACTGTTGAATTATTTAGGAAAATTTACACCAGTTGACGCTCTAAAGTGCTTAATTACGTAACATAACGATATTTAGGGTAATTTACCTACCGTACCGATACTTTTAAATTAATTACAAAACGTGACATAAGGATAAAAAGGGTATTACAATGTTATTTTCCATTTCTCCCTTATACGTTGTCTTCTCAGACTTCACTTCAAATATTTCTCTCACTACTGAAAACCGCTCCTCTCATTTGTTTATCAGTCAATTAGGTTTCCTAACTGTTAATTTCGCCGGAATTTTAACAAATTCTTGCCGGAGTTTGTTAAACCATGTCACAAAACAGTGATAATTCACCCTCTGCTCGTGAAATTCGTTTAAAATCGCGGCATCAGCGGAATTCTCCAACTATAAAACTGCATTCACCGGTGAAACGCCGGCAGTCATTAGGAGTTAATAGCCCTAGAGGTTCACCTGTGCAAAGCCGTCGGCCAGTAGCAGTTAAGAGTCCCAAATGTTCGCCGGTTAAACCTGGTAAACGGAAGTCGAGAGAAGATGCTAAAGGTAAAAGTATTGTCGACAACGATTTTGTTGATGATATTGATGCTGATGTTCGGATGAAAAGGAGCAAATATGATCGGTGTGGAGTCCTCGAACAAAATCACTCTCAGTCGCAGGATAATGTATGCATTATGTTGTATTTGGCTTTTTTACTTTTGTATGTATTTGTATTTTTGTGTATTTCCCCCCTTTGCATGTATAATTTTGCGAACCTAAGTTGTATGGGCATTTTTTGTATAATATGTATTTTTTTGTATTTTAAGTGTATGTTATGTATTTTTACTGTATCTTATGTAATTTTTGCTGTTCATATCTATGTTTTTGTATGTGTCTATTGTCTATTTTTCGTACACCCCCACCCCCAGTCTGTATGTTGATTGTATAAATATGTATTTTTTAGTAGGCTTTTTTAACATGTGTATGTGGAGACATTTAACATGTTGTCGAAATATGCATAATCTTATATGTTTATGTATATACAAACTTATATTCCCTTTGATCGACACCAATTTAATCACTGTAGCAACCATTTATGCACTTTGCATAGACATTTATGTGCAGTTGTATATCTATGTATATATTTGTATGTGTATTTTGTTGCACTGTTGAATAATGTAAAGTTTTTTTGCTTTGTTTGTCCATGTCCAGGATTGTAAATTTTATGTCCCTGCGAATATAGTTACTGTGACAGATCACTGGACTGCGACAACTCGTTATGATATTGTTAGAATCTTAGAAGAGCATCTGTCATCCGCTCAGTTGGCTTTGTTTAGGCAGACCTGCTTTGGGTACTTTTTGGATCTGCCAGAAGTATTTGGTCAATACCAATTAATTCACCATTTGATGCTACGTGAGATTGTATCAGATAATCCAAATGAGTTTACAATTATGATTGATGGTACGCGTTTGCGGTTCGGTCTACAAGAATATGCTGTTATAACGGGGCTAAATTGCTTTGGTGATGATATTATTGTTGCTGATCCTACTCCAAATAGGATTATTTCAAGCTACTTTCCCAATCAGGAAAAGGTGCGCAGAAGTGAGTTAGTTAAATGTTTTCTTGGTAAGCGGTGGATTTGCGATGAAGATGCTGTGAAGATTGCTGTTTTGTACTTTCTGCATGTCTTTCGTAGCTGTTGGATCAGTGTATGTATCCTTCAACACACTGTTATGTTTTTTTTTTTTTGTACTTTTTTGGTTTTGATCTGTTTTGTTGTTTATGTTTCAGCGCTTGTGGTGTCTACGTCGCAGCATATGCTGAGTATTTCATAAGTAGAAATGATCGACCACCACTTGATTTTGATGTTGATATCTATCGTAGTAGGTTGGGGACGCTACTGTGGCACTATGGCAAATCAAAGTAAGATGAGCAGGCCATTAGTGCAGATGAGGTGACAGGAAATCAGTTCAAGAAGAAGGGTGGTCCAAAGCGAGGCGAAGCATATCATTAAATAGTTTATGTAGTTTGTTGGTGTTGTATTATTTTAACTCTTAAGTACTTGTTATTCAGTGGGTGGATCTAATTTGTATTTCAGTTTGTATGTATGCAGTGTCTACTGTAACTGAACGGTTATTGTATGGATCAATATTTCTTAACCAGTTATTGTATGGATCAATATCTCTTTTCCTTAAAGCTTTTTTTTTTTAAAAAAATTTAATGCATAATGTTATGTTATACAGGAGCTTCAATTTCTTGATGCACATTTTGAGTTGATAACATTATTCATGTATTAGCATATGAACAGTTCTAGAAATGTCTTTGAAATTTCTAAATACAAAATAATACAGTTATAAATACACAATAATACAGTTATAACAATAACAATTTGTAACTGTATTATTTTGTATTATGCTGTATAATGTATTTGTGTTGTACTACATTGTTTATGTGAGCTCAAATATTTGGATAGATTAATTGTTTCTTGTCGTTTGATAAGATTCACTAACAAATATGAAGATTGAATTTACAGTATTGGCAAGAAAATAGTATGTTTGTGTAGACCATATACAAAATAATACCGTTTCATACACCAAGTGTTTACTATAAAATAAGTAGCCAAAACAAAAAATTTCAACCAACTTGAGAAACAAATCTTATTATTCAATATGTGTTTATAACAATGTATTATCCAACTAAATGTATGACATTTTCCTTTTTTTTACACTTGGAATATAATAATTCTGATTGTTTATTTTTCTAAATGAGATGAAATAGTTTCTAAGCGTGGGAACAGAACATTCAGTTTCTCTTGGGGAGGTTTGTACAAGTTGCTCTGTTGTGGCCTTCACATCCACATAGTCCACATGTTATCTTTGATCTTTTTGGATGCAGTTCCCAAGGTTGCCTGTATCTTGTCTTTTTTGGTCTGCCCGGAGTCCTTTTCCATATTGGGGGGTGCACAACTTCATTAGTAATGTATGTAGGGATGTCCCAATTACTTTCATCTGGAATAGGATTAACAGGCACTTCATATGTCTTCAACATGAATTGCTTTGTGTAGTATGGAGAGGCATAGATCTCTTCTTCCATAGACTTAGACTTCATTACTGCCACTGCATGTGCACATGGCAGCTCGTCCATTTGGAACCTTCTACAGCAACATGTTCGATCTCTCAATGACACGAGGAATTTTGTTTCCTTATGCCAAACTGAATATGAATCCCCTGATGAAGGCTTAACCTGTAGCACATGAACTGTTTAAGTAATACAAAAGTATACAGTCTAGGTATATACTTTACATACACACTAATACAATACAATACAAAATTATACAGAATACTATGTATGCATATAAATACAAACAACTATAAGACGGAGTAAGAAACTTAAACGAGTTACTAGCCATATTGTTTTTTTTTTTTTTGCTACTGAAGGAAGCAACAATAATGCAGCATTGTTCAAATATATACATAATACACCCATAATGTATAAATTTTGTAAATCTGAACAGTAAGATGTAGTATTACCGTCATCTGCAGTGCCAAGGTTCGATGTTTATCCAAAATATCATTAAAATTTTTACCCAGCTTTGTGAATGTATTTTCTGCACCTTCCCTATTGCGATTGTTCCACATTTCAACTTTTGCTCGCATTGACTCCATAAATGATGACACAGGCATATCTCTTGCACCCTTTGTAGCCGCATTTAATGACTCCGCAATATTTGAAGTCATTATCCAGCCACGACGGACAGTTGAATGAGCCCTAGCCCACTTTTGATAGCCAACATTGTACAAGTATGTTTTGATCCGGTTGTCCATCTTTGCAACGTCCTCCATTTTTTTTTATCAAAATCCTTCACTGTGTATGCTTTAGCCATGGTAAAGAAAGCTTCATGCCGTTTTTCTTCAGCTCTTTTGAATTTTGAATTCACATTGTTCCACAAATGCCAAATGCATGCATAGTGTTGAACCATGGGATATACAATAGAGGCCGCTTTCAAGATGCTTTCTTTACGGTCCGAAACAATGCACATATCATCTCTTTGGCCATATGCTCTTCTAAAATTATCAAAAAACCAATGCTATGCATCATCCTTCTCAGAATCAACTATAGCATACGCTAGAGGGAGGATTCTGCCTGTGTGATTGGAATTATAAATGAGAAAGTAGAATCAGCAGTTAATTATATACCTTTATACAGATATATACAACATAATACAAATGCCTAGACTGTTAGACTTACCCGCTCCATCTATTGTACTTGCAGCTAGGAATGTCCCCTTATGTGTAGCGGTAAGAAAGCTACCATCAACAACAACAATTGTTCTGCAATACTCCCATCCTTTTA
Source organism: Petunia x hybrida (assembly GCA_037355625.1). NCBI lineage: Eukaryota > Viridiplantae > Streptophyta > Magnoliopsida > Solanales > Solanaceae > Petunia > Petunia x hybrida. The sequence continues at coordinate 55,729 of JBBBVM010000648.1, forward strand.
TTGATGCGTTAAGTGCCACAAAGGCATATAAGAAGCAGTCGTCCTCTGTTTTAACAAAGTCCACAATTGACCCCGGATTGGTTTTCTCCAAAATGTACAAGTACCCTAGCAACTTGTTGTATGAATCTATTGGATCACCTCTCATTGTTTCCAGCGCTTTCTCCTTCGATCGCCATGCCTTCATATAAGGAAGCTCCACACCATATTGTTTGTGAATGTCTTCAATTATCTCTTTTGGTTTGTAAGTTGACTTGGGAACTTTATATTTATACTGGATAAGACGCCCTATAATTGCTGCAGTTGCTTGTTTGTGGTTGAAAATTCTGTTCTTCAGTGGGCATGAGTGCTCATTGACAAATTTCCTAATTTTGAACAATCCAGATCCGTTCAAGCTTGAAGACTTAAACTTCCATGCACAATTCTCCCCAGTGCATATCAGGCAATAGCTGCATATACATATATGCAGAATTATTGTATGTCACAGGGTAGTTGGTTAGAGGAAAAATTATACATATTTTTGACAACATACAATATTATACATTGCAAACTCATAATATACATATTTTTTGACAAGGTGTTCAGTGGGCAAAAAATAGTTATATATTTTGAAGTCATACACAATTAACATAGACACATAGAAACATACAACTTTATACAGAATAAGCAACAGTTTTTGAAATTCCGTACCATTTTGAGCTTGATCTTTTCACCTTAACTTAAAGTGGAACTTCTTCCTTAATGCATAATGCTTCATTGCTTTGACAATTGTATCCTTATCTTGGAAAACCTGCCCTTCGATGATTTCTTCTTGCATAGGGTCTGCAATTATAAGCGCAGTACTATCTTCAAAGTCTCCAAAGTCTGGAATAGCTATCAATTCCTGGGTATGTTCCTCAGCTATCGACTGTATGTTATTACTCTCTACATGTTCTGGTGAATTTACTATCCAATTGTCAGCTTCATCAAACCAGTTTCGACTCACTGTAATACACAGTGGACATCTTCCTAATTCCTTGTTATCTTTTTTTATCTCAACAAACACTTTGACCCCCATGTCATTGTGTATTTCAATTGGAGGTCTTGTTGCATCCACTTTATACTTTATTTCCATTTGGTTCACAGTGGTATCCACACGGATTTGATTTGGAATAATAGAGATTAACTCCTCAAAAGTACAGTCAGATGTTATTACAACTGCATCAACACCATAATCAACATAGTTTCCGGTTGCATCCCATCGCCCTTTGTGTTGGACAAGTACCGTTACTGATGTCATTCTAGACCTGTCAACAATACCATACAGTGATGAAACAAATTTATACAGTGATGAAGCAATTTAGTAAATGCTTCTCGAGTATCCATTTGTACAAAAGTGGAAAATTTAAGATGCAACTACGTAATTTGGATACAAAATCAATACAATTTCAACAACAAAAGCACCTAAAAAACAGATGAATGTATGCCTAAAAATTGCATGTTAAACAACATTTTTTGTATAAAACTGTATGTCAACACATAGTTGTATAAAACTACAAGGCGACACAATGTATTGATGAAGTGATTATGCAATTGCTACTGAACTACAAATGTAAAAGCGACTACAAGTTTTAGCACAGTTACAACACTGATACAATTTCAACAACTGAAACACGCAAAAACAAAAGAAGTTTATGCATAAAACTGTATGTTAAACCACAACTTTTTGTATAAAAATGTATGTCGATACATAGTTGTATAAAAATACACATCGGCACAATGTATCAATGAACTGATTTCGCAATTGCTACTGAACTACAAATGTAAAAGCGACTACAAGTTTTAGCACAGTTACAACAGTTATACAATTTCAACAACTGAAACACACAAAAACAAAAGAAGTTTATGCATAAAACTGTATGTTAAATCACAGCATTTTGTATAAAAATGTATGTCGACACATAGTTGTATAAAAATACACATCGGCACAATGTATCGATGAACTGATTTCGCAATTGCTACGGAACTACAAATGTAAAAGCGACTACAAGTTTTATTACAGTTACAACAGTTATACAATTTCAACAACTGAAACACGCAAAAACAAAAGAAGTTAATGCATAAAACTGTATGTTAAACCACAGCTTTGTATAAAAATGTATGTCGACACTTAATTACGTGAAGATACAGTACTCGTAATACAAAATCTACAATGTGTTTATAGAAACTTTGAGTATTCAATATCAAAACTCTGAATACAAAATCAGAATCGCATAATCAAAATCAGAAAATCAAAAAGCTTCGATTACAAATTACAAATTGAAAACTTCGATTACTTACCGGAAAAATCGATCAATTGAGGACAAAAATCACAAAATTGAGTTTGATTTTTTCAATTTTTATCGAATCAGAACTGAAAATTATGGAACAATTCCGATTCTACTTTGATCCAGAATTGTTTTTGAAGCTAAATTTGACAATATAAACCCTAGATTTTGGAGTGTAATTGAAGGAGGTTGAGAGTGAATTGTGTTCTTTACAAAGGAAAGAGAAGGCGCGTAACAGAAGAAAGTTTTTCCTGAAATTGTTTGGTATTTATATGTTGGTATTGTGTAAAAAAACTATCGGTATTTTTTGTAAATTGTAATTGTATCGGTATTTTACGTAATTTTAGGTATAAGATGGTATATTTATGTAATTCTCCCAATTATTTATTAGATATGGACTTAACATTAACTTATTCAAAAATGGGCCAATTATGAATAGTTGGTGAACAATACACGGGCAAAATATTTGGTAAAACTATCGCCCAGAGGTCACTTTTAACACCGATATTTGGTTTGAGGCCACTATTTTCTTTGGTCTTACACTAGAGGCCACTTTTGAGCCTTTACATTAAAAACTCCTATACTTAAAAGACTAAATTACCCCTCATCTTTTCCGAATTGACAGGATTTTTTTCAAAATCGTTCTTTTTCATCTACCCCTATATTCATGCAACTGTGTCTTTACTTTTTCACTGTATGTTCATGCAAAAAACTGCTCAGTTTTTCATATTTCTCTTCACAGTTGCATTACGTACGTTGAATAACATATTTTGATTGTATAAGCAGTCTGAAATTTGTATTAGCAGGTATGACGTTTGTTTTTTTTTTTTTTTTTTGTATTTTTTTGTGAAATATGTGTTAAATTTGTGCTTGTTAAGTTAAGTAACGTTATTTAAGTTTAAATTTGTATATTTTTTTTCGTATTTGTATTTGATAGTTAGTAGTTACTTTTCATATTTTGTATGTTTGTGATTGGGGTAAAATTTAGAGTGTTACTGGAATGAACTTTTGATTGGTGTGTATTAAAGTTGAGTACGATTACTGGAATGAAGTTTTGAAATACTACTATATGTTTGATAGTTAGTAGTTACTTTTCATATTTTGTATGTTTGTGATTGGGGTAAAATTTAGATTGTTACTGGAATGAAGTTTTGATTGGGGGTGTATTAAAGTTGAATATGATTACTGGGATGAAGTTTTGAAATACTACTGATTGAAGTTCAAATTACATTGACTGAAGTTCTATCCAATTGGATTGAACTTCTTTTACTCTCATGGACTGAAGTTCTATCCTCATGGACTGAACTTCCTTACCCTATATGTGTGTGTGTGTCTGTCTGTGTGTCTGTGTGTACGAGTGAATGTATGTGGGAGTCTAGTGTGTATTAAAGTGCAATTGAATTAGTTGATTAAAGTTCTGAAATGGTACTGATTGATGTTCTATCCACATGGATTGAACTTCTTTACTATCATGGACTGAAGTTCTATCCACATGGGTTGAACTTTTTTACTATCATGGGCTGAAGTTCTATCCTCATGGACTGAACTTCTTTACCCTATATATGTGTGTGTGTGTGTGTGTCTGTGTGCCTGAGTGAATGGATGTGGGAGTCTGGGGTGTATTAAAGTGCAGTCCAATTACTGGACTGAAGTTCTGAAATGGTACTGATTGATGTTCTATTCCACAGGGATTGAACTCCCCCTACCCTTATGTACTGAAGTTCTGTTCCCAAGGATTGAACTTCCCTATCTCTTATCTGAAGTTCTGTCCACAAGGGATTGATACCCCCCAACTCTACGTACTGAAGTTCTATTCATATCTACTGAACTTCAGTTTTATATTATTTTATTCAATCTGTGTGTGGCTTTAGTCTGAGGTTTTTGGTTTAAAGTTTGCTGCATTTATTTATTTTGTATGTGCGACTGATAGGTTGTTTTTATTGTTAGTTTTTTGCAATATGGATGTTGGAACGACAGGGAATCTAGTGTATCCGTTTGAAAACTGGTTCAACTTGAATCCATATTGGCGGGGGGAGCACAACTTGGATGAATTAATTTCAAGGTTCAGTGTAGTACAGTTTAAGAAGCTTTCAGAGGGTGTGTTTGGAAGCTTTTTGTGAAGCTGCATTCGTATACAACTTCTATGAGGTTACTGCATTGTTTACTATTGTCTCATATTGTGAGCAGTGATCCAAACAGATTAAGCTTCAATATTTTTGGTCGTGTAATTCATTTTGATCCTGAAGAATATTATCTTTATACTGGTTTGAGATTTTCTCCAAAATCGTGGGTATTTGTTTGATAGGCCTTCTATGAATATGGATAGGAGGCTCCTCAAGCAGTACCTTGGTGGTTAAAGCAATCTTCAGTTGACATTCGTGCATTTTTGGTATCAAGGAGCACGTCATCTCTGATCAATGAAGACGTTGCTGTAAAGATTTGCGGAGTTTTATATTCTCCAGTCAATTATTTTGTGTTGTAAGAAAAAAACTAGTTTGGTGGAAATTCATTATCTGGATATCATTGACAACGAGGATCTTTGTGCAGCTTATCCGTTGGGGAGTCTGGATTTTGAAACACTTGTTAAGTCTGTGACGACCCCCCTTAAAAGTGTTGCAAGTTCAGGAAAAGTTGCATACTATAATGTGCTTGTATTCCCCTTGGTGTTGTGCGCCTGGTTCGTTGAATTATTTCCAAAAGTGGGTTCTAAGTTCTGTACGTTTCAGAGTGATGGCTTTCCAAGGATGTTGAGGTTTATTAAGTTCAATAATCCTCAGTATAACAGTTTGGTTAAGAATTATTTTCATAATGTTAATGTAAGTTTCTATATCTGTAAGTCAATAAGGATTTGAACTTCAATCTATATGGTCTTGAAGTTCTATCCATAATGTGTTGTACACATGAATTGAAGTTCTGTTTATATAATACTTAAGTTCTATCCATAAGCATTGAACTTCTATCTATATGGTCTTGAACTTTTTTATCCTTAAGCCTGTTGAAATTCTCCTACTATGGATAGAACTTCTGTCTATAAGGATTGAACTTTTATCTATATGGCCCTGAGTACTGTCCATAGAGGTCTCCCCTTATGGATTGAAGTTCCACTCATAAAGGATTGAACTTGTATATTTATGGTCATGAACTTCTATCCATAAAAGCTCTCCTCTTATGGATTGAAGTTCTATGCATAAAAATTGAACTTCCATTTCCTATTTACTGAACTTCTATCCCTGCACATTCTATGTTTCTGAAGTTCTGTCCATAAGGATTGAACTTCTACCTTTTATTGCCCTGAATTTTTTATCCGTAAAGCTCTCCCCTTATGGATTGAAGTTCCATGCATAAGGATCTCTGCATATAGAAGTTTTATTCTTATATTTACTGAAGTGCTAATACATTTTTTATTATTTCTTTTTTAACAAAGGTTTCATAAATTTGAGATGGTTCCAATTATACTTTCCGAGAAAGAATAAAGGTCGGTGAAATTGAATATGACAGAAGTAGCTCCTATTGTTGCATTTAAACAAAGAAAAGGAAAAGAAGTTAATGTTCGTGTTGAAGAGAGTGAGGATAGTGGTTCTGAGAGTCAGGATAGTGGTGCTGAGAGTGAGGATAATGGTCATGAGGTCAAGATAATGGTTATGAGAGTCAGGGTACTGGTGATGAGAGGCAGGATACTTCTCACGGTGTGCAGCTTGATCAAGATTTAGTTGATGCAATTGTTAAAGTGAGTTTTGAAGTATCATGTACATTCATCTTTTTGTGCTTTTGTTTTAATTGAATATTTTTATGAGTTTCATTAGTTTATTTTTTGCAGAAGGTGAATATGAAAGTTCGGAAGAGGTTAAGTAGTCAGGGACGCCGCATAAGGGGGTATATTGGTGGTCTAGAGAACAAGGTTGACTCTGTTCTTGATTTTATGAAGAAGTTGAGTAAAAAATTCGAGGAACAGGATGAAAATGGGCGGAAAGGTGGAAGTGTAAGAAGGGACAAGGAAAAATCTAGCAGCTATGGCCATTCTTTAAACTTGTATTCACATGGAGGCAATGCTAGCATTGGAAGGAGGGATATCTGTGTCTATAGTGGCGGGGACGTTAACGCTAGAGTTGGTGATAGTCAATTGGGGAAGAGAAAGTCTGCTTCATTCATAAAATCAAAATCAAAATCTCCTTCACATGTTAGACAAGAAGAAGGCAGTGATGGCAGTATAGTTAGGAAATCAAAATCTCATTCAGATGTAAGAAAAGAAGGCAATGATGGCAGTGTAGGTCGAAAATTAGCTACACAATTGCATGGACAATCGCGAGGAGAGTTATTGAGTAAAACACATGCACAATTGCATGCAGAAGGTGAATTGGACATGTATGGTGAGTTGACTGCGGCACAGAAGGAAGTGCTTGAAATTTCCTTGCAACTTATTAGCGGAGACCTTGATCTGGAAGCAGTTGGTGTCAGTCCTGAGGTTATGAGTATGGGGAAAGGCGGTGCAACTTCTATGTCTATTGTTGGTGCATCGACTCGTCCTGCTATCGAGTAGTTATCAAATGTAGTTTCTACACTTGTCCAAGCAAAAACATATTAAAGAAAAAAGAAGAAATTGAAGAAACAACGTTTCGATGATATGCCTACATTTAATATACTGTCACCGAGTCAAGAAAGTGGTAGTGAGGGTTCATGTGATGCTGAAATACACCAAGGGCTGAAGGAATTCAGCAAGATATGTCGAAAAATCTACAGCATTGTATTGAGAATGAACTGGGGAAAGAACAAGGCATAACTCAGGAACAGGAAAGGACTCATGACATTGTAATGGAGAATGTTGAGGCGAGTTATCAAGCAAGAAGAGATGAGGAGCTGACTGAACAAGGACAAGCTCTTGAAATTCTCTTGGACAAAGGGCTGTCAATCAACCAAGTAGGCAAAGAAGAAGTGATGACGCAGGAAAAGGAGAGGTCTCTTGATGTAGTTATGGAGAATGCCGAGGCAAGTAAAGAAGCAGAAAGAGAAGGGGACATAACTGAAGAACAACAGGCTCTTGGAAGTCTTGTGGACAAAGGTCAGTCAATTGATGAAGCGGGCAAAGAAGAGTTGATGACATAGGAAAATGAGACGTCTCCTGACGTTGTTATGAAGAATGTTGAGGCAAGTAAGGAAGCAGAAAGAGAAGGGGACATGACTGAAGAACAGCAGGCTCTTGGAAGTCTTGTGGGCAAAGGTCAATGTTAGCTTGGATAAGCTTGGAGTTTTGACTGATGACTGAGGAACGGATTCAAAGGACCTGTTCCTTTGAATTACTACAGCTAAATAGATAATTTATGCAAAATCGTTTAAATTGAGATATTATTAATTATCCTAAAACTAATGTTTATCTTGATAATTATGCAGGTCTAAACGGATATGAAAAGATTGCATAAACACAAGGATAAGGATAGAAGATCCGGATTCTAAAGAGAGGAATCCAATTAGGACTCAAACTTAAGGGAGCATTGGAGTTCTAATGATTGAAGACTTCTTGGCTGCTGGAGCTATAAAGTGTGGAGCATTTCAGCCGTAGAAGTCAAGCACAAATAAAGAGAGCATCGAGCAAGAGCTTAAAAGAGTTATTAGCTTATTTGTGTAATCAGTTAGCTACAGTAGAACTAAGTAAGAACCTGTTCCTTAAGATTGAGTCTTGTAAAAGTTCAAGTCTTAGTTAAACTGTAGTAAGCAAAAATCGAGTTGTACTTTTTGGTTCAAGTCGTGGACTTGACACAACTTCACTGATCGTGAGAAAGATCACTAAAGGATTAGAGTTAGTCCTAGGCTAGTAAGAGTGAGTCTTGTAACCAAGTGGGTCTTTTTACATAGTGAAGTTGAAATCCTACTTGAGAAGTAGGTCGTGGTTTTTTGATCCCAAGTCAAGGGGTTTTTCAACGTTAAATCTGGTGTTCAATTACTTACAGTTTTAATTCCGCATATCGTAGAGTAAGGAACACATTTTAAGGAACTGGTCCTTAAAACAGTAAAGTGGTGTAATCGTGGGAATTAACAATTGGTATCAGAGCAGGTTATCCTTGAAAAGGCTAACACCTAGGATTAGATGAGTACATCACGAGAGAACAGTGAGGGTCAGTCAATGGTTAGAGCTCCTTACTTCAATGGGAAAAATATTATTCATGGTGGAAAGAAAGGATGCGTGATCACCTTCAAGCAGAGGACTATGAATTGTGGGACATAGTAACTGAAGGTCCCATGATCCCAATGAAAAAGGATGCTGAGGGAAATGATGTTCCCAAAACCAGGAAGGAATGCAATGCTGAAGACATAAAGCAATGGGAAAAGAATGCAAAGGCAAGGAAGTGGCTTGTTGGTGGACTTAGTCCTGACGAATGCACTAGAATCAGAGGGTATGCCACTGCAAAGGAGATTTGGGATGCTCTACAAGTTGCACACGAAGGAACAAGTCAGGTAAAAAGGTCCAGAGGTACACTTCTTTATGCTGAATATGAAAGCTTTAAAATGAAAGAAGAAGAGTCAATCTCTGAAATGTATACTAGATTTAATGCCATTGCTTCTGAACTTATCTCTTTGGGAAGGGTTTTAACTGTGGAAGATAGAGTAGAAAAGATTTTAACTAGGGTTCTTCCAGATTCTTGGGAGATCAAAGCTTGTGCTATCATAGAAAGCAAAGATTTAACCACTCTATCCTTAGATGAACTTATAGGCAATTTAAAGACTTATGAACTAAGGAAAAAGGTTAAAAACATAGGAGCACCAGTTAAAACTGAACCTAACCTAGCCTTGACTGCTGGTGATAAGATCATTGATGATAAGGAACTGGTCCTTATCGCTAAAAGTGTTCAGAAATATTTAAATAAGAAAAGGGAAATTAGTGGACATGGTAGGTCTACTAACATGAAACAGGCTGGAGAATGCCACAAATGTGGAAGCTCGGAGCACTACATCAGCAAATGTCCAATTATGGAAGGTGAATGGAGGAAGAGATTCATTGATGAAAGGAAGAAGGCTAGGGAACAGGTCCACAAGAAAAGTGGAAATCCCAAAGCATTGGTTGCGGGATGGCAAGACAGTGAAGATGAAATAACTGATGATGATCCGGATGAGGATCTTGCTTTAATGGCACTTGGAGATTCAGAAAATGAAGAAGATTCTGAGGTATTTGTTTCTAAACTCAAAGATGATGTAAAAAGCATGCCTAGAGAAAAACTGGTTAAAGTATTCCATATTGTGCTAAATGAATTTAAATCACTAAGGGATAGCAATCATCAAATGCATGATAAAATTGATTGTTTAGAAACAGAATGCAAAGAAGAAATAGTTAAAAATGATTTTCTGGAAAGGAAGATAAGCATGCTTGAGGAACAGGTCCTCACACTTGAAACAACTGCTCAGGAATTACAAAATATTAAAACAGTTGTAAAAGGTAAGGGAATTGCTAATTCTCATCAGATCATTGCTGAATAGAAACTGAAAGTCACAGTTGATGAACTGTGTAAGAAAGATGAGAAGATAAGATCTTTAGAAGAAGACTTGGTCAAAACAAAAATGGAACTAAGAAAAACTGTAGAATGGAACAAGTCTTCTGAAGCACTAGAATGGTTACAGGAAAATCATAGTAGTAATAGGAAAGGTATTGGATTCATGAAAGCACAGAGTTCATCCAAATGGGATCCAAAGAGTAAGTACCTGTTATTTCCTGAAAACTGGCTATGCACTCATTGTGGGAACACTGGTCACCGGAAAGAAAATTGTCAATCTTTAAAATTGGCTGACCAGAGGAACAGGTCCTACAAACCTATTCAAAATTCTGTAAAACAGAAAAATAGGTCCTATAAACCTGTTCACAATTCTGTAAAAAGAAAAATTGTTCACACAAAGAAACCTTTACCATTTTGGGCTAAGAAAGATTTGATTCATCCTTTTTCTAAAGGAAAGGAACCCAAACTAGTTTGGGTTCTTAAAATTAACCCCTAGTTTCCTTTTGCAGGCTAGAGTGAAGGAGATAAACCACAAATAGTATATGGACAGTGGTTGCTCAAGACACATGACAGGACATAAGGAACTGTTCCTTTCACTCTCAGCCTTCCAAGGAGGAAGTGTTTCCTTCGGTAATGGTAAGAAAGGGGAAATCATTGGAATTGGAAAGGTAGGTAGATCTGATTCACACTGTATAGATAATGTGTTTCTAGTAGATGGACTGAAACATTGCTTATTGAGTATATCTCAATTGTGTGACAAAGTTAATAATGCTAATTTCTCATCTACTGGATGCACTGTGACTAACAAAACTTCTAGAGAGATTATTTTGTAGGGAAATAGGCATGGAAACATCTATAAAGTAGACTTGCTGACACTTTCTGATGGCAGCTTGAGTTGCTTAAGTGTGGTGCAAAATGATCCCCTCCTATGGCACAAAAGACTAGGACATGCTAGTCTTTCACAATTGAACAAACTTGTGTCCAAGGATTTGGTGATAGGTCTTCCTAACATCAAGTTTAGTGATGAAAAAGTATGTGAAGCTTGTGCCAGGGGGAAGCAGGTAAAATCCTCCTTCAAACCGAAGAAACAGGTAAGTACCACTAAGCCTTTGGAACTGGTCCATATGGATTTATGTGGTCCAATGAGAACAATGAGTCGTGGAGGTAAGAAGTATGTTATGGTATTGGTGGATGATTACTCTAGATTTACATGGACTATATTTCTTGCATCTAAAGAAGAAGCATTTGATGCATTTTCAATTTTTGCTAAGAAAGCTCAAAGAACTCTAGATAGTCATATTGTTGCTATTAGATCAGATCATGGAACTGAATTTTAAAATCATATGTTTTTCAATTTTTGCAATGAAAATGGCATCAATCACAATTTTTCTTCACCTATAACTCCACAACAAAATGGTGTAGTGGAAAGGAAAAATAGAACTCTAGAGGAAATGGCAAGAACTATGTTAATATCTGGAAATCTTCAACAAAACTTTTGGGCTGAAGCTATTAATACTACATGCTACATAATAAATAGATGTATGACAAGGCCATTAATAGAAAAGACCCCATATGAGTTGCTTAAGGGAAGAAAACCAAACATCTCTCATCTTAGGGCTTTTGGTTGCAAGTGTTTTAAACACAACAATGGGAAAGATACCTTAGGAAAATTTGATCCTAGAAGTGATGAGGGAATCTTTGTTGGTTATTCTTTAAATAGTAAGTCATATAGGGTGTTTAACAAGAAAACATTGAAAATTGAAGAAAGCATGCATGTTAAATTTGATGAAACTAACAGTCTCACTCAAGAACAGGTACAGGAGGATGAAGAAATTGGACTACTGAAAGCTTATGAACTTGATCCACAAATGCATAGTCTTGATATGAGAACTGAACTGCAAGGAACTGTTCCTCAGGACAGAACTGAGAAGAGTGGCACAGAAACAGGGGGAACAAATGTTGGTTCCACCTCACAAACTGGTTGTGCTACTCTATCAGGAACTGTTCCTCAGCAGAGGACCTCTGACAATGGATTGACACCCAAGCCTTACAAGTATCAAGGGTCACATCCTGTGGATCAAATAATCTCAGAAAAGAATGCAGGGATTCAAACTAGATCAGCAGTTAAAAATCACAATCTGTGTGCCTTTAGTGCTTTCCTATCTCTTGTTGAACCCAAAAATGTGAAAGAAGCACTGAAGGATGCAGACTGGATTAATGCTATGCAGGAAGAATTGAATCAATTTCAAAGAAGTCAAGTTTGGCATCTGGAACCCAAGCCAAGGAACAGGTCCATAATTGGAACAAAATGGGTTTTCAGAAACAAACTTGATGAGGATGGCATGGTAACAAGGAATAAGGCCAGGCTAGTTGTTCAGGGATATAGTCAAGAGGAGGGCATCGACTATGATGAGACTTTTGCTCCAGTTGTAAGATTGGAAGCAATAAGACTTCTTATAGCCTTTGCCACATACATGGATTTTACTCTACATCAAATGGATGTCAAGAGTGCATTTCTGAATGGTTACTTGAAAGAAGAAGTGTATGTCAAGCAACCTCCAGGTTTTGAAAGTGAACAGTTCCCTGAACATGTGTATAAGTTGGACAAGGCCTTGTATGGGCTCAAGCAGGCACCAAGAGCATGGTATGAAAGGCTATCAAAATTTCTACTCCAGCATGGATACAAGAGAGGTAAAATTGATAGTACATTATTTTTGAAAGAAATAGGTAAGCATCTTTTAATTATTCAAATCTATGTAGATGATATAATCTTTGGTGCTACTTGTGAAAATTTAAGTAAGGAATTTGCAAACTTGATGGGGAGTGAGTTTGAGATGAGCATGATGGGTGAACTCAATTTCTTTTTGGGTTTACAAATTAAGCAAACCTCAAATGGAACTATGATCCATCAACAAAAGTATGTTAAGGAATTACTTAAAAGATTTGATATGGATAATGCTAAGGAAATTGACACACCTATTGCCACTGCCACAAAATTAGATCTTGATGAACATGGAATATCAGTTGATCAAAAATTGTATAGGGGTATGATAGGTTCTCTACTTTATCTAACTGCTAGTAGACCTGATATTGTGTTCAGTGTTGGCTTGTGTGCTAGGTTTCAATCAGATCCTAAGGAATCTCACTTGAAAGCTGTTAAAAGGATATTAAGGTATCTGAAAGGAACAGGTTCCTTGGGACTATGGTATCCAAAAGGTGGTAACTTTAATCTTGTTGGATATACTGATGCTGACTATGCACGTTTCCTTGTTGATAGAAAAAGCACCTCAGGTATGGCATATTTTCTTGGTGAGTGTTTGGTTTCTTTGGGAACCAAGAAACAAAATTCAGTGGCACTTTCCACTGCTGAGGCTGAATATGTGGCAGCTGCTTCATGTTGTTCACAGTTGTTATGGATCAAACAACAATTACAGGATTTTGGTGTTGATGTAGGAACTATTCCTATTTATTGTGATAACACTAGTGCTATTAATATGACAAAGAATCCGGTGCATCACAAAAGGACTAAACACATTGACATAAGACATCATTTCCTGAGAGACAATTATGAAAAAGGTTTGATCACCATAGCATTTTGTCCAACTGAAAAACAAATTGCTGACATTTTTATAAAAGCTCTAGGTAGAGATGATTTTGAAAGAAATAGATTGGAATTAGGGATGATTAAATTCACATAAAATCATCAATGCTTTACTTCATAATTGGCTAGAAAATTGTGAATTTTACTCAAGTCATTATGAATGATTCAGTCCAGCTTAATACTTAAATGTATATTCTTATGCCATATCTCTTATTTTAGTTGCTATAATTGAATGATGTTACCCTTATGCTCTTAGAATTTCAGATGATCAAAATGTTGCAAATTGGAAGGACACTGAATTTTTGTGTTAAAATCAGGTATGTACTCATTATTATTCAGTTAATTTAGAAGTGCAAAGGCTATAGGTAGCTTGTGATTAGGATAAATCCCACTAAGTTTTCTAACCATATCCAAACTGAATAAGAGTCCCATCGGAGGAACAGTTCCCATTCAGAAAAGGTGACCTGCAGCCTAACGACTCTTTTTCTCTGGGAGTTTCCCAAGAGTCCTTAGCCGTTGCATGTTGTGCTGAGGTAAGTTGATCATTTTTCACTCTAACTCCACTACCTAATTAACTCTATAAATACACTTCTCCTTCCTCATTCTTCTTTTACATTAATTCATCAATTAAGGCTATCACTATTTCAGAAAGAGTAGTAAATTATTTGTTAATTCGAATTGCAAAAATATCTCTTGAGTCTGATAATTCTTCAACTGCACCTATTGATGAACAACCACAAAATCTTAATCCTCCTTCACCCATGGAAACCACCGACCTAAACCCTGAAGTTCCTGAATAAATTCCAGAAATACCTGAACCTGAAATTCAGGGGGAAGGACCAGTTCCCACGGCTGAACCCATTGCTGAGCAGGTTGAGGATTTATCTCGTGCTATGGTGTTGTATCAGTATCAGGTAAACTTCACATACCCTTTGAATGTTGTTATAGACGAGGAAGAAAAGGGAGAGGGTTCTGAGGCTGCTCTTGAGGGGGAACCTATTAGGAGTTTGGAAGCACCTTTGCATGGATCATCAGGGTCTCCAGAGGATGTTCCTAGAGCACCCATGGAGGATGTTATTGATGTTGATGAGGCTATTAGTGATAGTGATAGGCCCTTGGTAGATTTGATCAACATTAGGAGTCTGCAAAGGAAATTGGCTAGAAAGGGACCTACTGATGCTTATGTGACTGCTAATATTGCTGCAAAGTTGAAGAAAATAGGTGATAGTTATAAGCCCGGAAATAAGAAGAAAGTAGAAAGTTCCTCAAAGGCAAGAAGACCTGTTCCTTCTGCCTCAACCCCTACATCTGGAGGTAGGAGGACAAGAAGTGCTGCTAAAGCTGCTGATGAACAACTAGCTGCTGCCTTAGAAAGGAGCAGAAAAGGGAAAGGAAAACAGGTAGTTGAAGAGGAAGAAGTGGAGGACATTGATCTTGATGATTTTTCTGAGGATGATGAGATGGCAGAGGCTGAGGAGGTTGTGCCTCAGTCCAAGAAAAGAAAAGTTGCTGAGAGAAGGGTAACAAGGAGTTCTGTTAAAGCTGCAGAAAAATCTGCTAAGAGGACCAGGTCCTCTACGAGAGTTGTTGTGTCTGAAAGTTCTGATAGTGATAGTGATGACTTGTTTGCTGAAGGTGACAGTGATAGTGATGCTCTAGGTGATGAATCTGTACATTGCGTTCATGATGACATGTTGACCAGGAAGGTGTTGAAAGGTCGGGTGATGTCTGATGTACAAGAAGAAGGGATGCTATGGTTGCTGCAAAAACTGCATGCTCAGGGTTGGAGGGACATGGTCCTTAAGATTTCTGGCAGGTGTGCAAAGGGGATGGTGCAGGAGTTCTATAAGAACTGTTCCATCAGAGGTGACTTCCTTACTGCCTATGTTAATGAAAATTTGATTATCTTTGATACAAGGGAACTTGGTGAGCTGTTGGGGATTCCCTTTACTGGGTATGACAGTTATGTCAAGAAGGTATGGCCTGACTTGACAAACTTGCCTAGTGATCTGGAGATCACTAGGAAGTTTGCTGAGAATGATGGTGAAGAGAAACCCACGGCTGTGCAGAAGAGTGAGATGCACCCACAACACCAAGTATTATTTGAGTTTGTGAACAAAATTATGTTGCCAAGGCAGGAGAAAAGAGGAGTTGCCAGTTTCATGGACCTGGTCCTTATGGAACTATTGGACACTGAAAAGCAGATCAATTGGCCCAGCTTTATGATCCACCTGATAAAAAGGGTGATTGCTGGGAAGAGAAAGCATTCCTTGCCGTTTGGCTTTATTTTAACTGATGTGTTTGCAAAACTGAAGCTTCCTTTGGAAGGGGTAGTGAAGGCTACAAAGAAGGAAAAGTTTGGTTGTGCTACATTGATAAGTTGTGATTTGCCAGTTCAGGCTGATCCTCCACAGGCAGGTATGGGGAGGCAGCCACTGAACAACAAAGTGAGGGCACTTAGGCAACAAGTTGCTATTCAGGCTACTAAGATAGCAAGGCTGGAAGAGGAGAAGAATTACTGGAAGGCAGAGGCCACAAAGGCAAAGGAGACCAATGAGGGAATGCTCAAGCAGATGTTTGAGTTGCTTAACAAGTCTCAGGGACCTGGTCCTTCTACATCCTGACCACCTTAGCCTTTAGCCATCTTTTGTCCAGTGGGATTTAGCCTAGTCTAGTTCCTTAGTCTTTTCTTTCTTTAGTCTTTGAATAATTCTGTAGTACTTGCTTGTATCCCCTGGTTTCATCTTTTGGTTTAATGAATTGTCTTTGATGGCTAATATCATTGTTTTGCAGTTGCTTTAATCTGATTTATGTTTGCATTTTGAATTGCCTCAATGGCCATGTGCTGATTAATTCTACCACTTGAGTTATATTTTATATGCAACCTTTTCAATGATGCCAAAAGGGGGAAGAGTAAGTCTGATTTGGCATGAAGTTATACCGAATTAAAATCTGTTCCTTAATAATGAATAAAGTCTCTACTAACTGCTTTTTGAGCCTAAGTTGAACTTCAGGCTATGCAGCTATGCTTATGAACTTGTCATCATCAAAAAGGGGGAAAATGTTAGCTTGGATAAGCTTGGAGTTTTGACTGATGACTGAGGAACGGATTCAAAGGACCTGTTCCTTTGAATTACTGCAGCTAAATAGATAATTTATGCAAAATCATTTAAATTGAGATATTATTAATTATCCTAAAACTAATATTTATCTTGATAATTATGCAGGTCTAAACGGATATGAAAAGATTGCATAAACACAAGGATAGGGATAGAAGATCCGGATTCTAAAGAGAGGAATCCAATTAGGACTCAAACTCAAGGGAGCATTGGAGTTCTAATGATTGAAGACTTCTTGGCTGCTGGAGCTATAAAGTGTGGAGCATTTCAGCCGTAGAAGTCAAGCACAAATAAAGAGAGCATCGAGCAAGAGCTTAAAAGAGTTATTACCTTATTTGTGTAATCAGTTAGCTACAATAGAACTAAATAAGAACCTGTTCCTTAAGATTGAGTCTTGTAAAAGTTCAAGTCTTAGTTCAACTGTAGTAAGCAAAAATCGAGTTGTACTTTCTGGTTCAAGTCGTGGACTTGACACAACTTCACTGATCGTGAGAAAGATCACTAAAGGATTAGAGTTAGTCCTAGGTTAGTAAGAGTGAGTCTTGTAACCAAGTGGGTCTTTTTACATAGTGAAGTTGAAATCCTACTTGAGAAGTAGGTCGTGGTTTTTTGATCCCAAGTCAAGGGGTTTTTCCACGCTAAAATCCGGTGTTCAATTACTTACAGTTTTAATTCCGCATATCGTAGAGTAAGGAACACATTTTAAGGAACTGGTCCTTAAAACAGTAAAGTGGTGTAATCGTGGGAATTAACAGTCAGTCAATTTATGAAGCGAGCAAAGAAGAGGTGATGACACAGGAACGGGAGAGGCCTGTTCAGATTGTTATGGAGAATGCCAAGGCAAGTGAGCAAGCAAGAAGAGAAGGTGATTTGACTGAACAACAACAGACTTTTGAAAGTCTTGTGGACAAATGGCAGTCAGTCGACGAAGCGGGCAAAGAAGAATTAATGAGACAGGAACAGGAGAGGCCTGTTCAGATTGTTATGAAGAGTGTCGAGGCAAGTAAGCAAGCAGGAAGAGAAGGGGACCTGACTGAAGAACAAGAGGCTCTTGGAAGTCTTGTGGGCAATGGTCAGTCAGTCGACAAAGTGGTCAAAGAAGAGGCGATGTCACAGGAATAGGAGAGGCCTCTTCAGATTGTTATGGAGAATGCCAAGGCAAGTGAGCAAGCAGGAAGAGAAGATACTAAACACGAACAAGCTCTTGAAAGTAATAAGGTAAATGCTGAGGCAAGTCAGCCAGCAAGGTTAGAACGATTGATCCAAGACGAGAAGCAGTTGGAGCAGCATCATCTTCTGGAGAAGCAGTTGGAGCAGCAGTTGCTATCTCCATATTTTGGTGGAAAGACGAAAAAGAAGATAACTGACTGGAAGGATAATTATAGACGTAGTTGTCCATTCCATTACTTTAAGATTGATCCAGCAGTGTTCGAAGAGTTTGCAACTTGGTTTCTATTTCAAAGAAATGACACTGAACTTAAACAGTAAGTTTTTTTGTATTTTTATGATTTCTTGTCTGTAGTTTTTTAAGTTCAGTGCATAGGGGATGAATTTGAAAACTTACAGTTCAATCCCCTATGGATTGAACTTATTAGCCTATGAGTTCTGCCCCTATGGATTGAAGTTCTGCTTATATGGACTTAAGTTCTATTTATATGAATTGAAGTTCAATGATAATGGTGCTGGACTTGTGTCCATAAGGATATGGAAAGTTTTGTCCCTATAGGATTGAAGTTCTGTGAATATTGAGTTAACTTCCATCTATAAGGACTAAACTTCAATCTTATGGCCATGAACTTCTATCTCTATTGATTTAAGTCCTATGCATATGGACTTAAGTTCTATCTATAAGAATTGAACTTCAATCAAATATCCATGGACTTTTGTCCACAAGGATGTGGAAAGTTCTGTCCCTATAGGATTGAACTTCATTGCCTATGATATTCTTAAGTTAATTCCTTATGGAAAAGTAACATGTTTTTGTATTTTGTATCTTTTTAATTAGGAACAACCGTGCTGCTTATATACGCGATAATGATTACGACAGTGATCCATATCAGTTGGAAATAATCAAGCCAGAATAGCAGTGGTTTTTGGAGTTTGTAAATGTTGTCTACCCTATGACTGATAATGTTAGTGCATATTCTGTTTTTGGTTTGTTCTGTGTTCGTTATTACTTTTCTGTGTGCTGACTAAACAGGTTCTTTTTTTTTTTTGCAGCATGTCGATATTTCTATGTATTATCTCAAAAAAGGGCATGCTACCATTTGTTCCAGTTTCCTCATACACTCTCAATTACTGATATAGATTTTGATAGTTATATGTGCTCTGTTTATCAGTTAAATTTCAAAGGCAAAAAGAAAAGACCAGGTAATGATATCTGGCTTGATGGTTTTGGATTGTGTATGTGCAATTACCTTCATGGCCTGGAACGGAGGTGTTCAATTTCATGGATTGAAGTTGATAAACTCTATTTTCCATGTCGAAGCAGCACCTGGTAAAACGGTGACACATTACTTTTTGGCAGTCTTGGATATGCATGAAAAGAAAATACGTGTATATGATTCGATGGTCACCACAAAGAAGCCATCACTGGAAAAATTCGACCACATGAGGGGTTATGCTGTTGTGCTCCCATATCTTTTCAAGTATGTCAAGTTTGGCGAGCTACATAATTCTTTTAAAGACGATAAGTTCAATGCGGCCTATAA
The DNA here is from genome assembly GCA_037355625.1 of Petunia x hybrida. NCBI lineage: Eukaryota > Viridiplantae > Streptophyta > Magnoliopsida > Solanales > Solanaceae > Petunia > Petunia x hybrida. Next base: position 74,941 of record JBBBVM010000648.1, read on the forward strand.
AACTAAGTGGGTACTATCACCAAATCAACTAGATGGGTAAGTCTTGTCATTTTTGTGCAAGTTTTAGTGCAAATTAGATATAATTGACTGAATTTATAACCCCCTGCCTACTTATATATCTTACTCTTTATTTTAGTGCCTCATTTTTTAGGACTAGTTTTGGCACTTTTATAATATGGTATGCTGATCTACTGACCAGAGGTAAAGATGTTCAAGATATTTAACCAGATCAAATTCATAATTACAGGGCGCGGTTTGGTTGTCAGCTTTGGGCTCATAGCCATGCAAAGGCTAGGAATAGATTTGAGACTCCACCTGAATTTGTTGACCATGATTATGGACAACATAATGAAGACATGTTTCAGTTATAAATGTTTTTGTTTTTACCTTCAGAATTCCTAGTAGTATTGTGTAAAGTTTTTTGGTAATATATGGTGAAACAGATATTATGTACAGATGAACAGATTATTATGCACAGATTAATGTAAGTGCCATGTTGTTGCAGTGATATTTTTTTTGCATGAATGTATTTTATCCATAAGGACTGAGTTAAGTCAATGAGCATTGGACTTCAATCCATATGGGCTGAAGTTTTATCCTTATTAACAGAACTTCTATCATCATGGATGGACTGAACTTCTATCCTCATGGACTGAACTTCATTACCCTCATGGACCTAAGTTCTAGCCACATGGACAGAACTTTCTTTAGCCTTATTGACTGAAGTCCTATTCCCATGGACTGAACTTCTTTTACCTTCATTGACTGAAGTTCTATTCTCATGGACTGAACTTCTTTACCCTCAATGACTTAAGTTCTATTCTTATGGACTGAACTTATTTATCCTACATGTGTGTGTGTGTGTGTGTGTGTATGTGTGTGTATGTGTGTTATAGTTAAATGGTAGTGATTGAAGTTTTAGCCACTTGGATGGATTTAAGTTCTATCCTCTGGATTGAAGTTTTATCCTTATGGACAGAACTTCTATCCTCATGGATGGACTGAACTTTTCTATCTTCATGGACTGAACTTCATTACCCTCATGTGCTGATGTTCTTAGTCTCATTGACTGAAGTTCTATTCCCATGGAGTGAACTTCTTTACCTTCATTGACTGAAGTTCTATTCTCATGGACTGAACCTCTTTTATCCTCCCATGTGTGTGTGTGTGCGCGCACGCGCGTGTTAAAGTGCAGTGCAGTTCTTAAATGGTAGTGATTGAAGTTCTAGCCACATGGATTGAACTTCTTTACCCTCATGTATTGAAGTTCTATACTCATGATAAGTTCTATCCTCATGGACTGAACTTCAATTTATATGCCCCCTCAACTTCTATCCATGAAGTATTTGAAACTTCTGTCCCTATAAGATTGAAGTTCCGGTCATATTAACTGAAGTTCTATGTATAAAGGCTGAACTTCAGTAAATATGTCCCTGAACTTCTATCTCTATATATTGAACTTCTATCCTCATGGGTTGAACTTCATTAACTTCATTGTGACTGTTCAATATTTACTATACTAGTTTGTTATTATGCCCGTTATGTATTTGTGACTTTTGAACTATAAGTTGCATCTGTTACAATGTTATTATGCCTTTTGAACTATAAGTTGCAACTGTTACAATGTTATTGATGTTTTTCTATAAATACATAACAACTGATTATTGTTTCTTATCATCTTATTATTAGAATTATCTATATTGAGATTTCTATACTTCAAGTGCAAGAATGTCTGAAAGTAGTGTGAATCAACCACCACTAGTAGCACAATCAGGTGCACCACCACCACCACCAAGATTTGCCCCACTACCAGGAGGGATTCCAAATAATATAAAATGGGATATTGCAGTCCTAAGGCGTCAGATGCAGGACCACAAGAATGCAATACAGCAAATACAAAATGATATTTTGCATATGCGTAACGTCCAAAGGCGACAAGTGCGAATGATCACCCAGGCTATTGAAGCTATAGCAGCACATGTTCGTTTTGATCTTTCTGTTCTTCCAGCACCATCTCCATAACTGAATTATATGAAGTTTCTATGTTGTTATTTTTATTTATTAGTCTATAATTTAGTATTTTCTACAGGGCTAGTATTTTGGTCCCAGGAAATAATGTTGTGGTCGTGTGTTTTATAAGCACACTTCTCCAGCACAAAGTACTGGGACATAGGAGAAAATGCTGTAGTGTGTTTTATAAGTTCTGCGACTATATATGTAACAACACTTATTCATATATTGAATAAATAATTCTGTTCTTATATTTTTTACTTTTTGTATATTGTTAATTTTTTACATTTACGGATATTCCAAGTATACTCTTTTTTAATTCTGTCAAAGCGGAGAATCAAATGCAAGTGGCTAGAACTTCAATCCTCATGGACAAAACTTCTATCATCATGGACTGAAGTTCTACCCACATGGAATATGAGCTTTTACCAACTAGGATTTAACTTCTATTTTCTATTTCAGTTATTTATCAAGCCTTACAGTTACTTGATGAGAGATGAAAATATATAAAACACGATTAGATAAAAATTAATACATAAACACAGTAGTTATAATTAGAACACAATTATATAGAGTACTCATAGAAATTACATATTAAAACGACAAACGAATACTAGAAATTATTCAATTAAAACTGGATTCTGTGCTGATGCTCCATCATCATCATCACTGCTTTCATCATCATCACCATCTCCTTCACCATCCTGATGGTTTATGACAGAAACATTAAAAACAACATATGGAATACTGTCGATCATCTCGTGCCATAGGTGATAAAAATGAAGTATATCACCTATCCTGAAGCCTTTCTTAATAATCATATCTTTCCATCCGTTACACAACCTTGCGTGTTTCCCAACATTGAAGTTCATCTCATGTACATCATCATCATCATCTTCACAAATTATGCATGCCATTCCATTTCTATTTGGCAGCCTCCGCTTCCAACTGTCTGGAAATATCTAAAAGGAATAATATTTTACAGTTAATAAAAAAATCACAAAACACTGAAAAATTAAATGAAAAATATAAAAAATACTTTGGTAATTTCTTTTAACATATAAAATCATCTCTATTAAAGTAAGATGATGTGATTTTCTTGTCGAACTGCCCTAGTTTCTCCAAACGAGTGTTTTCATCCGCCATATCTTCTTTTCTAAAAAAAAAACTATGTAGTTTATATGAGGAGATGAAGTCTCATAAAACTTTGTAGTTTCCTTTAACTGCAAAGGGTTATATATAGTCTAAAATTCAGTAACTGCTAAGTGTATATGTATTTTTTCAAAAATACATTAAATTTAGTCAAAGAAATTATGTTTTCTATGGTCTTATAGTTTCCGTACGTTATTAATTGCAGATAAGATTTGAATATATTAACTACAGTATTAAAACTGGTACCCACATTCACACGGATTGAAATTTGTTCAAATTCAGTTTAAACCTTTTTTTGACTGAACTTCACTACCCTCATTGACTGAACTTCACTACCCCCTCATTGGCTGAAAGTGCAGTGCAGTTGTTAAATCGTACTGGGGTCATGTATTCTGTGACTTGTGTTGGAATAGATTATAAAACAAAAGAAGAAAGAATCTTTAGGTTCATCCCACAGTATAAGGACACTACACAAATATACAGAATGTCTTTTCTATAATTATTGCAATAGAAATAGACCTCTTTATTATTGAAGAGAACAACCAAATAATTTCTAGTTCTAAGATGGTAGCACTCATTGATGCAGTGTTGAGTGAATTGGATACTGAATCAGATCAGTTTGTAAGTTAATCATAGCATTTTTTTTGTTTCAAAAGTGTTATTTTTGTTATTGTTATTATAAAATAACACTGTTTATTTTTTTTTTATTGCAAAGGTTTTGCCAATATTGTTGGCAATTATGCTTCCCAGACGTCATGTGCCAGCAACTGTAATTTGCCGTGGTACTCATTTTCGGATGAACTACCTAAAAATGGGAAGAGAAAGGTGGCTTTCTAATGGACGGAGGGAGTTCGTTCGTAGTAATAATCTTGGAGTAGGAACTAGGATATTTTTTGGAGTTGTCGAATCCTCAGATAGTGTGGTTTTAGATGCTACTATTTGGCAGGATGTTATAGAACCTTTAAGTTCCAGTTCTAGTTCTAGTTGTGGGTCTGATGTTGAAGATGCCTGATAAGATAATGTATGTGTTGTCTCTTATGTTTTTTTGGTAATAAATTGTGACTTCTTCAGAATTTTTTGTTTTCAAGTTCACCAATGTTTCAGTTAAAGTGTGTCCATAATAAAATGCTGCAATAATGAGTTTGAACTTCTGTCTCTAAGTATTGAATATGATCTTCTATCCACTAAGATTGAACTTCTGTCTTTTAAGGTTGGATGTTTTTAATTCATAAGATCAAATTATGAGACTGATCTACACAGAAGAATTGAACTTCTGTGTTTTTAAGGATGGAAAATGAGTTCCTAACTTGTGGTAATGTGCAAAAACAATATTTCAGTCTCCAAGTGTTGAAGTTTTTATAGGATAAAATTAACTTCTATGCTGAAGGATTGAAGTTTTTATAGGCCAATATTATCTTCTATCCTCAAGGATTGAAGTTGAACTTTAACTTCAACCCTTGAGGACAGATGTTAATGTAATAACTTCTATTTTAATCTGAGCCATCCAACACAAAGAACAACATACCCAGTTTAATCTGAGTCATCCAATTTTATTTAATCAGAGTGGGTCCCACGATTTTCTCTTTTTTTAACCTTAAAGATTACCTTTGTGTTTCATTTTCTTTAGCCTCATCTATAACCTCTGTCTATTCTTCTTTCATGTTTTAGTTTGTGTATTCTTCTTCCATCATGGAAAACCACAAAATGATGAAAAATATGATCCTGTTCTACATTTCAAACAGCATCCCAACATTTGAAATTATTCTTACTGATTTATACACTCTGAGAGACGATTTTGTAGTTAACCCTTTCCTTTGAAATTTTATATTTTCTTTAGGGTAAATATTTAAATAATTGTCATTTTAATGTATACTGTTGTTTTTTCGCAGATTATTCCAGTGGATATCCGTGGATATCTTCCTCTAGAGGCCAAAACTGCCATTATAGAGTGTAATGGGAAGCAATGGTCTATGAAGCTTTTGAGTGGAAAAAATGGTCGCCGAAGTTTGAACAAGGGGTGGGCAGAATGTGTAAAGGCAAATGGTCTGAAGACGGGCGATTATGTGAACTTTAAACTTGTTGAAAGTACTGTTGAGTATGTGAAGTTTGTCGTTACAGTTTTTGATCCCCCCGGCCCTGAAGATGATTGTGATTCTGAATGTGAACTTTGTGGTTACAATGAAGGAAGCTCCAGCAAAGGCGAATCTGATGATGATTCGTTTAATGATGCAGGAACTTCTAATGATCCAGTAATGATTGATTAATGGAGATGAAATATCAGTTTTAGGAGTTTGAATCCCCTGTTGGTCTGTATTAGGAGTTTAAATATATGTTTGTAATAGGAGTTTAAATTTTTGTTTGTATTTGGTGTTTAAATGCTTAATTTTCAGTATTTTGTTGGTCTGTATATGATCGTATGTTTTTAAGTAATTAGATGTTTGTATTTTGGAAATGACATTTTCCTAAGTAATGGAATGTATGTTGATGTGTTGCATTTCCTTATATGTTTATTTAGTTTAATCAAGCATTTTAAATTATTGCAGTCTTGAAGCTGAATCTATAAAGACTGAAGTTCTATCTATATTTGTATCTGAGTACCTTAAGTTTATTTCCCCTATGAATTGAACTTCACTCCATGTGGAATGAACTTTAAAACTCATATGATATGAAATTCAATCCCTATGGACTGAACTTCACTGGCTTTGAGTTTCTTAAGTTCATTACCCTATGGATTGAAGTTCATTCCATGTGGGATGAACTTTAAAACTAACAAGCTATGAAGTTTAATCCCTATGAACTGAACTTCATTGTCTTTGAGTGCGTTAAGATCATTCCCCTATGGATTGAACTTTAGTCCATACACAAGGGAATGAACTTTTAAAACTCATAAGATATGAAGTCATTGCCTCTGAGTTTCTTAAGTTCATTCTCCTATGGATTGAACTTCATTCCATACACAGGGAATGAACTTTTAAAACTCATAAGGTATGAAGTTCAATCCCTACAGACTAAACTTCATTGCCTCTGAGTTTCTTAAGTTCATTCCCCTATGGATTGAACTTCATTCAATGTTGAATGAACTTTTTAGAACTCATAAGGTATGAAGTTCAATCCCTATAGGACTAAACTCATTGCCTCTGAGTTTCTTAAGTTCATTCCCCTATGGATTGAACTTCATTCCATGTTGAATGAACTTTTTAAAACGGGTAATCAGAAAAGGGTTCTTCTTTGCTCGCACCTCTTCCAATTTTTCGAACCGATTTCATGTCCCTTCATAAGTTCTCCTAAACGATTTCGTCTCTCATCCAACTATTTAATAATTTTTTCGAAGATTTGAAGTAGCAGTTGAATAATTTCCAGAAATCCTGATTTCTTTAGGTGAGCAACCTTAATATAGTTGCATTTTTGTTCTGGTTTTCATACAAGTGTAGAACTTATGAAGAAACGTCAATGGTGTTTATTGAAGAAATTTTAATTTTTTGTTTAGTGTTCTTTCCAATTTTTTCCTTTTTTATTTTATATTGTTGTTCTTTGTGTTGATTGCTTTTGTATGTAGATAAAGTAATGGCAGGCTGAATCAAATCAATACGGCTGCTCGAAGCGGTAAATCTAAAAACAAAAGAGGCTAGTAAGCAATCTGAATATGATGACAGTGTTAGACAAATTACTGAAATTAATGTTGCTAAATTGGATAAACATTAGGCAGAAGGTGACAATCAACCTCCAAGTAGTGGAGGAGATGAAACTGAAGTTGCTGAACTTGATAAACATCCAAAAGCAGATGACAATCAACCCACAAGTGGTGGAGTTCTTGTAAGTGCTAATAATCCAGCAGCAGATGACAATCAATCTCCACTCGTTGAAACTGGTTTAATGGATGCTGAAGTTGGTGTAAAAGAATCCCAGATTCAAAAGACCGTAAAGGATCACTCTGCAAAAGATATTGTGGTGGAAGAGGCCCAAATGGAACCCCAAACTGAGGATCTTTTGGCTAAAATCGACGCTTTTCAAGCGGATGAACTCTCCGTTGCAGGAAAGGTAAGGAAAGCATGGATAATAGTGATGGTGATGGACAAAGTTTTGTTGCTCATGATGAAGGAAATAAAGAGGAATCAGGAGAAGATGAAAGTGGAGAAGAAGAAGAAGAAGAAGAAGAAGAAGAAGCAATTGAAGAAGAAATTGATGAAGAAACTGATTAAGAAGGGGATGAAGCAAGGGAGCCTGAGTGTGAGTTGGACAGTTTATCAGTTCCTCGATGCATCAAGGAAATCAACGTTCAAAGGTATCGATTTAAAACTTGGCTAGATGAAATTCCATCAGTCCCGGCGAAGATATCTATTCGATCTAGCATTAAAAATTGTATTTATTTAAAAAGTTTTTGAAAACCTTAAAATTAGAAAAGAAATTTAAGGAGACTGTATTTGGGAAGTTCCTTGAAATGTCCAAATTTTGGCAATTCAATGGATAGATGGTCCACTCCCCACTTCATCATAGAATAAAGGATAAAACGCGTCAGGAGGTTTGGTTCTTGGTTGATGGACAGCCAGCTTGTTTTGGGGTGTGGGAGTTTACTCTAATGAGTGGTTTGGAGTGTGGGGTAAAACCCAGTGATAAAACAAAGAATAAGGTTTAGAAGAAAGGTGAGGAATTTTATGAAAAAGTAAATTGAAAACCATCCACTGAGGCGAATGCTAAAGTGACATCGTCGAGGCTGTGGAGGGTGTTGAAAACTAGCAGAAGATTTGACAAAGAGGAACAGTTGAAGATTTGCCTTTTGTGGTTTCTCCACACGATGTTGATGGCAAAGGATACTTCAAAGTCTGTTGAGAAAAAATGGGTTTGTATGGTTGATGATCTGGAGTTCTTCTCCAAGTATCCATGGGGCAGGTTGTGCTTCGAGCTTACGATTGAATATTTGAAGCCCAAGCTTGACATGGCCAAGCATTATAAAACCTTTAGTGAGAAAGGAAAACAACCTAGATATGCTCTTTTTGGCTTCCCTTGGGCATTTTTGGTAAGTCTACAATAAACCAATAGTTAGTTTATTGTGAAGATTTCATTTTTCGTAGTCCGATTAAATCTTTTATCTTAGGCCTGGGTCAATGAAGCATTTCCTGCCATTGGAATGAGAGCTTCACTGACAGATCAGTCTCCTATGCCGTGCCCTCGGATGCTTAAATGGTACGTAAAAGGGTGCCCAAATCCTTCGATCCATTTGTGGAAGGAGAAAATAAAATTAAGGTAACGTTGCGCTATTTTCATGTCATTTAATATTTTTATTCAAACTGTAAGAAAGTAATTTGCTCGACTTCTATCCAAATCCTGCGTCCTTACCTATTCCCTACTGATCAAGAAGTGAGATCGAGGTGGGAGGGTTTCTATGTGCCCTATGCAGATGAAGTTAAAGATGGGTCGATGGATGCCCTTAGGGTTGAACTTGAGGGGGCCACAGCAATCAAGAAGACTGCTCTTAATCCTGCTGGTGAAGGTGATATGGATGTAGATGGTGAAGAAGATGCAAGAGGCGATGAAGATGTTGGTGGAGATCGTACAGGAATTTTTGGTGAAGGTGCAGGTCTTTCAAGTAGTGGTGTCAGTGCTGCAAGTCCTTTTTTGCATGTTGTGCTCGATAGGCTGACAGCAATGGAGGACAAATTGGTTGATGTTGCTAAGATGCTAGCGGAACAACTAAAGAGGATAGTATGCAATACCGTCCTTCTGCGTAGTTGATGTGATAGGAATCAAATACGCGGAACAGAAGATAGAAGAGCGAGACACTTCTCGAACTCCCTTCGAGGTAACCACGGGGAACTTGTCCCGAGATACCCTCGAATCGGCGTCAAGGAGGACCTACACTATGCAACGACCCTCGAGACAACACTGGACTCGCAAGTCGAATGGTCGGGTTAGCGGTTCAAGACTCAACTAGGTTACACTAGTGAATTCAAGCAACCAAGAGACAAAGGTGCTTTCAAGAGTTCAACTCTATTTTCATTCAATCAATAATCATCAAAGTGTAAGGTAATTGTTTGAAAGAGGTTTGTGAAGTATTTATAGACTTCACCTAAACGTAATGAAAGCTCAAAAATACCCCTAAAGTGGGTTTAAACAATAAAGGCCTCGTAGGGCTAAACTTGTCCAAAACATAGCATAAAACTAGGAAATCCCGCAACCTGTCACAAAGTAGGCGCCCAGCCTACTTAATGTAGGCGCCCCGCCTGTTTTCCACTTGCTGAAGGAGTAGGCGGCCGCCTGGTTTGCAGAGGCGGTCCGCCTGCTTGGAAATCCAGAGAGTGCTCAAAAACTAGGCGGCCGGCCTAGTTGAGTAGGCGGTCCGCCTGGTTCTGTGGGCACTTGATTTGCCTCCAAACGCGCTCCGAATGCCTCGTTAAGTGTACTAGAAGGTCCTCCATCCATGGCACACCAAAGCACAGTCTTCAAGTCGCTCTTGGAGCCTTCTTCCATACTCTTCCATATCAAGTGAAGATGGACGTCTTGGATCAACTTGACTTGGCTCCGAGTGAAGGGTCTTGAGGCGGTTTGGGTCTTATCATCCTCCCCTTCTTGAGAGGATTTCGTCCTCGAAATCGAAGCATCATCCACGACCTCTTCATCATCATTCACGACCTCTCCATCATCATTCACGACCTCTTCATCACCTACATTCAAAGGAACCAAGTCACTAACATTGAAAGTATTAGAAACTTGATACTCACTTGGTAAGTCGACCACATAGGCATTGTTGTTTATCTTCGAGAGCACTTGGAATGGGCCATCTCCCCGGGGTGCCAACTTCCTTTTCCTAAGGTTTGGAAACCTTTCTTTCCGGAAGTGCACCCACACATAGTCACCCTTTTTGAGTTCCACCTTCTTGCGACCTTTGTTCTTCTTGGCGGCAACCTTAGCATAGGATTCCTCCAAGTTCTTCTTCGCCTTAGCATGTAGCTCCACCAAAGCCTTGGCTCTAGCTTTACCTTCAAAATTAACAACCATTTCCCTTGGCAAAGGGGTTAGATCAAGGGGAATCAAGGGGTTAAAACCATAAACACATTCAAAAGGAGTCATGCCAATAGCGCTATGCAATGTACGATTGTAGGCAAACTCCATCATAGGCAATCTATCAATCCACGTCCCGGCCTTACCTCGAGTCATGGCCCTAAGAAGAGCACCCAAGGTTCGGTTTACCACTTCGGTTTGACCATCGGTTTGTGGGTGGTGGGACGTAGAGAACAAGAGCTTGGTGCCTAAAGCACCCCATAAACTTCGCCAAAAATGGCTTAGGAACTTAGTGTCCCTATCACTCACTACAGTTTGAGGCACACCATGTAGCTTCAAAACATTTTCAACAAACAAGGAAGCTACATGTTGAGCATCATCACATTTCTTGCATGGAATGAAATGAGCCATCTTTGAGAACCTATCCACGACAACAAAGATGCTATCGTGCCCCCCCCAGTCCTTGGTAATCCCATGACAAAGTCCATTGATATATCCAACCACGGACTAGTAGGTACGGGGAGTGGGGTGTATAAGCCATGAGGGTGGGATTTAGATTTGGCACGCTTGCACTCAAGGCAATTAGTGCAAAACTTCTCCACATGCACCCTCATCTTCGGCCAATAGAATTGTTCGTGAAGAACGGCCAAAGTCTTTCTTACCCCAAAGTGACCCATGAGTCCCCCACAATGTGCCTCTTGCACAAGCAATTCCCTCCATGAGGACTCGGGTATGCACACTCTACCATTTTTAAAGATGAATCCATTAGACCATTGGTACTTTGCAACTCTCTCCCCTTTCTCTAGAGCATCATGGACACTCTTTAGCTTTGGATCATGAGCATACATCAATTTGATGCTCTCGAATCCCATGAGCTTAGAGGTGCGAGTGGTGGCAAGGGCGAACTTTCTTGAAAGCGCGTCCGCCACAACATTGTCCTTCCCTTTCTTGTATTGGATCACATAGGGAAAGGACTCAATAAATTCAACCCACTTGGCATGCCGTTTATTAAGCTTCTCTTGGCCTCTCAAATGCTTGAGTGACTCATGGTCACTCTTGATTACAAACTCACGAGGCCAAAGGTAATGTTGCCAATGGGCAAGGGCTCTCACAAGGGCATACAACTCCTTGTCATATGTAGAATAATTCAAGGAGGCCCCTTTCAACTTTTCACTAAAGTAGGCGATGGGCTTACTATCTTGCATTAACACACCACTGATTCCCACCCCCGAGGCATCACACTCAACCTCAAATGCCTTCCCAAAGTCGGGCAATTGTAATAAAGGGGCGGTACTCAACCTACCTTTCAACTCTTGGAAAGCCTTCTCTTGAGGCTCTCCCCAAACAAAGGGTTGGTCTTTCTTGACCAATTCGGTGAGTGGAGCGGCTATGGAGCTAAAGTCTCTCACAAATCGTCTATAAAAGCTAGCAAGACCATGAAAGCTCCTCACTTGAGTCACGGTAGTAGGAGTAGGCCAATCACGTATGGCCTCTACCTTAGACTCATCCACCTCCACTCCTTGGGCACTCACAACAAACCCAAGAAAGACAACCTTCTCTACACCAAAGGCACACTTTTTGAAGTTAGCATAGAGCTTTTCGGCTCTCAAAGTCTCAAGCACTTGCCTAAGGTGGTCAACATGTTCATCAATTGTCCTACTATAGATTAAGATATCATCAAAATAGACAACGACAAACTTGTTGATAAAAGGCTTCAAAACATGATTCATGAGTCACATGAAGGTGCTAGGTGCGTTGGAAAGCCCGAAGGGCATTACCAACCATTCATAGAGACCGAATTTGGTCTTGAATGCGGTTTTCCATTCATCCCCGGGTTTCATCCGGATTTGATGGTAGCCGGACCTAAGGTCGATTTTAGAAAAGACACGCGACCCACTCAATTCATCCAACATATCATCAAGCCGTGGAATAGGGTGACGATACTTGATCGTTATCTTATTCACGGCTCGGCAATCTACGCACATTCTCCAAGTGCCGTCTTTCTTTGGGACAAGAATGACCGGTACGGCACAAGGACTCAAACTTTCCCTCACCAAGCCCTTTGAAAGCAAGTCATCAACTTGTTTTTGCAACTCCCTCGTATCCTCGGGATTGCTTCTATAGGCCGGCTTATTTGGGATTTGAGAGCCCGGAATAAAATCAATTTGATGTTCAATACCCCTCAAGGGAGGTAAGCCATCGGGCATCTCATCCGGGAACATGTCCCCAAAGTTCTCCAAAACATTTTTCAAGGCACTAGGCAAAGGACTAGAAGAAAAATCACAATTAGAGTTAAGGATCATACCTTTGTGCACTAAGCATAGGAGAAACTTGTTGCCATCATTACCTCTTAAGAGCTCTCCCGGTTGCATCATGGCACATATACCACCGGTAGATGAAGAAGGTGGGATTGCCACCATGCTTTTGGACAAAGGGCTAGTCTCAATGATTGACTTGGCCTTCGCCGCTTCCCTCAACTCCTTCATTCGGTTGTAGTCATCACTCACTTGTTTAGGAGTTAGGGGCTTCAACACAAACTTTCTTCCTTCATGTTGGAGCGTGTAAGTGTTAACACGTCCATTATGAACCACTTGCCGGTCAAATTGCCAAGGCCTTCCAAAGAGAAGGTGGCAAGCTTGCATGGGCACAACGTCGAACAAGTGTTCATCAACATAACTTCCCATTTTAAACTTGATCATTGCTTGTTTCACCACCTTGAGCTCCCCACATTCACTAAGCCATTGTAACCGGTAGGGTTTGGGATGCTTCATGGTAGGCAACTTCAATTGGGTTATGAGAGATTGACTCACCACATTAGTACAACTCCCGGAATCAATGATCATAGAGCACACAACACCCTTAACACGACACCTAGCATGGAAGAGGTTTTCCCTTTGCAAGGTTTCACCATCCTCCGCAATCATAGCTCCTAAGCTCCTCCTCACTACTAGAAAAGTATGAGGTTCTTCATCCTCCACCGTGTCATCTTCACCATCCTCCACTACTCCCTCATCTCCCTCTACTCCCTCTACTCCCTCATCTTCCGACTCACTCTCCTTTTCATATGCATCATTACCAATAACAACCATGGTTCTTTTCGTAGGACACTCTTTGGCAAAGTGCCCATACCCCTTGCATTTGTGACATTGAATGGAAGAAGAAGTAGGAGTATTTAATTGGGTTTTAGAATTACCTCCCACATTAGGTGTGTACTTCTCAAATGGCTTCTTCACATCCTTGCTTGCATTGGCACCACTCGTTCCACTTGCACTCGGGAACCTTGCATTTGTGGTAGGAGTCTTCCAACCCTTGGCATTGCTTGTTGGAGTAGTAGTGCTACTCTTGTAGCGGAAGGATTTCTCCTCTTTGACCCACTTCTCGGCTTCAACCGCATCCTCACATAGCCTGTAGAGATCATCATATTTGTGGAACTTCAATTGTGAGGCTATGTCTCGGTTCAAGCCCCCTTTGAAACGGATCATGGCCAACTCGTGGTCTTCATCATCTATGTCAAGGTTCATTCGGATTTGCTCGAATTCATTGAAGTACTCCCCAACCGAATTGGAACCTTGTTTCAACTCATAGAGACGCTTTTGTTGCTCAACCCGGTATTGATTAGTCAAGTATTTCTCATCCATCACCCGAATCAACTCTTCCCAAGTAAGATTAATAGCCATTCCCGTCCTCCTTCTATTCCTCTTTACCGACTCCCACCAAGTAGAAGCAAAAGACTCGAAGGAAGATATTGCATACTTGGTTTTCTTCACCTCTGGCATGTCATTAGTTTCAAATATTCGTTCCATAGCTAATTTCCAATTTTTGTACTCCACCGGGTCACTACTTCCTTTGAAAGAAGGAATAGTGAGCTTCACACTATTGAGGTTGTTGTTGTTATCACGACCCCCTTGAAAAGGCTCCGGTTGGCCTCCATAGTGATCCCCATAACCACCATAACCTCCATAATCTCTCCTAACATCCCCTCCAACATACCCCATAGGGTGCCCTCGACCTCGGCCCCTACCTCTATCTACATTCCGACCCCAATTCATACCTCGCCTCGGTGGAAAGTGATCATCAAACCCATACATGTCATCTCCATCATTAGTTTCCTCCCCTTCTTGAGCTTCATCAACTTGCCCAAGAGGTTGCACATTTCGGATGGGTTGTGGTAGTGGAATGTTTCTTGGAGGGTTGTCCAAGATACGGGGAATGCCCGTTCGTTGAGGATTGCCCAACACTGGATCAACTCTCTCTCGTTCCTCCTTTACCCGTTGTTGACTGAACAAATCAATGACAAGGCTCATTTGTTCCGGGGTAAAGTTTGGATTACTCGAGACTTCAACTTGGACACTCGGGGTCCCTTTCTCCGACTGGGCATTGGAAGTCCCTTGCTCAACTAGGGCACTTGAGGCACCCTTTTCAAGAGACTCAATTCTTTCGCTCATGAGGTCCACCTTGGCGAGAAGGCTAGCCAAGGCCTCCTTTATGAAATCTTGTCCTTCGGTAAACATTGTACCTGCACAAGTAACAAACGTTAGCAAAAGCAACCTCACACACTCCCTCACAAGTTTTCACTCGGATCACTCGTATAGTGGGTGGTGGATTTTTCACTCTTGCTTGAACCAAAAGCTTCACTAAGTTGAATAGTAAACCTCAACTTGATCACTCAACTCAAAAGCCCAATGAGCTCCGGGGTGAGTGGAGTTAATAGGACTCTATCGGACGATAGCTCTTTAAGTGCGGACTTGAGCCAAAAGAGACTACGAGTCTTCTTTGAGTTCTAATCTCCGGTCTAGGCTTGAGTTCCTAATAGCTTAAAAGGGTTAGCACAATTCAAGTAGGCAAGATTACTCAAAGAAGTGCTAACTAGATGCAATGCAATCAACAAAACACGAAAACCTAGAAGAAACTACCCGAAACGACACCTAACAGAAGTGGGCGCCCCACCTGTTTGAACTAGGTGGTCCGCCTGTTTCTCTTCAGTGGAGAGTGGGCGGTCCGCCTCTGCAAGTGGGCGGTCCGCCTACTCCAAAATCCAGAGAGTTGACAGAAAAGGGGCGGTCCGCCTGTCTCAGTAGGCGCCCCGCCTAAAGCAATTCCAGCACAGATTCAAACACGAAGTTTTTGGTTTTGCACCCAAAAATCCAACGATTCCAATGTTGTTTTAGCGATTCAAAGGTACCCCAATGTTGTTTCAACCACAAAGAACGAACCCCAATCAATTTTAATCAACCCCATTCAAAATTCAACAATCTACCAGGTTCATAGCTAGGGTTTCAATCTTTTCAATTTTCAAGGGATTCAAATTTTCCAATTCTTGTGTTTCAACTCCAAATCAAAGGTATAGGATACCAAAAGAACGGGTTTCCAATAAGGAACAAACCCCAATAACAATTCAACAACGAATGCAACAATCCAAGAATCTATGATTAAAATTTTTTGGTGTTTTTCTTCTTTTCAATTTTTTTGTAGTTTTTCTTCTTTTCAAAAGCAATAAACAAGAACCTAAAAACGAAACTAACCTAGGCACGAAGAATCAAGGGTCGGGGGTTCGTAGAAACGATACCCGAGCCTTGCTCTGATACCAAGATGATAGGAATCAAATACGCGGAACAGAAGATAGAAGAGCGAGACACTTCTCGAACTCCCTTCGAGGTAACCACGGGGAACTTGTCCCGAGATACCCTCGAATCGGCGTCAAGGAGGACCTACACTATGCAACGACCCTCGAGACAACACTGGACTCGCAAGTCGAATGGTCGGGTTAGCGGTTCAAGACTCAACTAGGTTACACTAGTGAATTCAAGCAACCAAGAGACAAAGGTGCTTTCAAGAGTTCAACTCTATTTTCATTCAATCAATAATCATCAAAGTGTAAGGTAATTGTTTGAAAGAGGTTTGTGAAGTATTTATAGATTTCACCTAAACGTAATGAAAGCTCAAAAATACCCCTAAAGTGGGTTTAAACAATAAAGGCCTCGTAGGGCTAAACTTGTCCAAAACATAGCATAAAACTAGGAAATCCCGCAACCTGTCACAAAGTAGGCGCCCAGCCTACTTAATGTAGGCGCCCCGCCTGTTTTCCACTTGCTGAAGGAGTAGGCGGCCGCCTGGTTTGCAGAGGCGGTCCGCCTGCTTGGAAATCCAGAGAGTGCTCAAAAACTAGGCGGCCGGCCTAGTTGAGTAGGCGGTCCGCCTGGTTCTGTGGGCACTTGATTTGCCTCCAAACGCGCTCTGAATGCCTCGTCAAGTGTACTAGAAGGTCCTCCATCCATGGCACACCAAAGCACAGTCTTCAAGTCGCTCTTGGAGCCTTCTTCCATACTCTTCCATATCAAGTGAAGATGGACGTCTTGGATCAACTTGACTTGGCTCCGAGTGAAGGGTCTTGAGGCGGTTTGGGTCTTATCATGATGAGGCACAGGAAGAGGAAGGCAATGGACCGTGGTACCGCTAGAAAGACCACTACAATTCTGAGAAAGAAGCGTAGATTTGATGAAGTGGTTGCTACTGTCAGTGCCACCAATGTCAATGCAGTTGATGCCAATGCCACCAATGTCAATGCAGTTGATGCCAAGGTAGTTGATGTCGATGCCATTGCCAATGCCAATGACAATGCCAATGCAACTGATACCAATGCCAAATGCAGTTGATGCCACCAATGTGAGTGATAATGAACTGCTGATGAAAAATGGGAAGGACGATGAAGAACAGTTTTATGAACTGGAGGATGCATCCCATGTCGAATCGGAATCGAACTTGAATGGAGAAGTTGGTCAAGATTCCGAAGAAATTATGTCGAGTGCATTGGAGAGTCATGACAAAGAGTGTATTAAAAAATATGAGAACAAAGATTGATTTGTCAATCTTTAAAAGTTTCTTGTAATATATTTATTGTAATCTTGTTTGAGTGTTAAACAATTGTAGTTGAGAATTATTTTTTACATCTTGTTTGAGTGTTAAAAAGTTGACAATATTTTTATTCTAATCTTGTTTGACTGTTAAAAAATTGTAGATGAGGAATTTTATTTAAATCTATTCGCGTGTTAAAAGAGTTGATAATGCATTTTGCTACTGTTTAAAATAAGCTTGCACAGGAATGACCGCTGATAACTAAATAATTTATTAAATTGTGAACTATAGTTGTTGAATGCATACTGAAATAGGTTGATTATTGATACGGAAATAAATATTTGTAGTGGCAATTTTATTTTTTTGGACAGCTAGGAATAAAACTATAAACTACTTTACATGGTCGACAGTAGACAGTTGCTGGATTTATACTTGTACTATCGAAAATATTGTGTTGGTATAAGTTGGAAGTTTTTCGAGCATAGACCAAATGTGTATAGACTAAAGACAAAACAATATTTCAACCAATCAAAAAATAGATGACGTATATTAATAGACGTGTATCTTAGCCAATACACAAAGTAGATTGTGCGGTAGATAATAGGTGATGTGAAGATCATAATGTGAAAAGCAAGCAATGTGAGCGATACATGATTATAATCTTCTTCCCAAGCAATGTGATCTTCTTCCATGCTTATAGAAAGATGTCTTGCTTTCTCAGAACCTTAATATTAGTTTACATTATGTTATATTTGTTATCCAATGTCACTCCTTATCAATGCTATTGACCATCGTTAAGGTACATTATGCAACAAAGTTGACATGTGAGTGGTTTCCTAGTACTTAGATTACAAAATTACCACTTACTAGTGTTTAACATAAAATTTTATATTATTTTAAGCAAAATCATGAGCGTATATTATTAACCTGAGCAATGTTGACAATCAAACACAGTGTAATTTTGGATCGTTGATAATATACCCACAAGCCAAAATGATCTACTTATACCTAGAGCCCAAACCCCAAACCCCAAGCGCGTGGACCCTAGACCCTAAACCCTAAACCCCAAACATCACAATCCCTAAATACCAAACGTGCGTGTGATAATATCCTGAACGGTAGAACTTCAATGCTCAGCTTTTCAATAAGTGTATAATAGACCGAACTAAGGTTGATGCGTATCTTCCAGTTAAACTAGTCTGTAAATGCCTAAATGGTCTACCTTAACCCTAGAGCCCAAACTACAATCCGGATGATTCTGGAGATGAATCTAATGTTATAATTATTTCATCAAAAAATGTGTTGTTTCAGTCATATTAAATCAAGTTTAGCAGTGAAGATTGTCAATCCTAAATACCTGATTATCAACTTTTATAGAAATCATATTAATTTTAGAAAGTGTACCGTACTATGTTATGGCACATTGAATATTTATTTTGGTTGTTTGTATACTTGACGTGAGTTATCAGTTTATACGCAGAAATGTCTATCTCAGTATAGACATTTTAAAAACCACCTACCCTTTTCCATGATTTTATGTTAGTTGTTCATAAACTTGAATTCGTTTATTATCAAGTTCATCAGATCCATGTTATAAACTTTTCCTGGTCTCCATGTTAAGTCGTTTATCAACTTCACTTGGTCTATTATTATATTGAACAGATCCAGTCATCTACTTCGATGAAAACAAAGCAGAAACAAGTACTAATTCAATAGTAACACCAAAATTAGTACGCCGGTAGCAAAATTCCCCAATTCCATTCATATTTTTTTAATAATTACATATTAAAGAGCTTTCTTTAATCAGAAACCTCTTTACAAAATAACAAAAAACAAAATGCATATATACTTAAACTAACTTAAAACATTGAACATACTTAAACTAACTTAAAAAATTTAACATACTTAAAAAAATATACAAGTTAAGGGGAACTTGGGGGGATGATGAGGTTGTTGGGGTTGATACCGACGCGGCGACACATTGCACGAAGAATACGTGCAATGCGCCGAACGTTCATCTCTTGGCGCTGCATGTCCTCATTAATTCTTCGTATGAGGATGTCTAGAGCTTGATGGATTAGCAGTGCATCTTGGGGGGGTGGGTTCGACATTGTTGTACAGAAAAAAGCTTTACAAAAAGTTGAGATTTTTTATAGTTGGAATTGTGTGAAAGAAAGTGTAAACAATGGTCCTATTTATACAAGAAGAAGAAGATGAAACGGATAGGGGTGGGGGGGTCTAACAGTCATGATTAAACCCATTTCCCGGTGAGACTTTTCCCACTCCATTAAATCCGACGGAACATGATAAGCTTTGGCAGTGCACTCCTTTAAACATGACACGTTTCCCACTCACCTATTATCTACCTATCAATATACTTAGCTTACTCATTAAGTTTGGTGTCTATTAATATACGACAACTAGTTATTATTATTTGAATATGTATTTGTCTTTAGTCTATGCGATTTTAGTATATGATCGAATAGCCTACTTGAACAACAAACATTCAATTTAGTTTAAATCCAACATTTATTTAGTGAAGACCATGTACAGTAGTTTACACAGTATTTTATTCCTAGTCCAAAAAAAGTTTTCAACTACAGATGAATAAAACCCATTTAAAGTATAGTGTCACCAACGGAAGATCGATTGTCAACTTTGCATACATGGCCAACAAATACCAATTTCTAGTGCATCAAGAGTTTATTATCAACTTTGCTAAGTATATGAACAATAAGACAGTAAATAAAGGTAAATTAGAAGATCGTCAAATACTGCTTACATCGCCTAAAAATAACAACTTATAACAAACTTAACAGTAGGAACACCAAAATTAATACGCCAACAAAATATCACCCATTTCCATTGATAATATTTTTAATAAATACATTAAAAAAAAGAGCTTTCTTTACTAAACTATTAAAGAGGTCCTCTTGTTCGTAGCATCATATGCACACGAAAACAAAGACCATGTTCAGAATGTCGGCGCATTATTTAAAAGTGGAGAACTTGGCCTTGAGTGATATGACGATCATTAATAAACCTTAACCAACCTCGCTGAAGCGTTTTGCGGGTTGGTGTCACAGGTAGTTCCATAAAGTATCTAACATCACCACTGCAGATAACAGCTTGCATCGTGTAGTCAGGTAAAAGATATGCTATTTTCCATGGAAAAATCTATAATCAAAGAGTACAACGTTTAATGTGTTAAAAAATAAATAACTAAGGTAAAAAAATCCAAATATTAAAGAACGAGGTACGAAACTTACTAGGTCATCATTTATACATGAATATCTATTTACAGTAAGAGTGAAGCATGTACGGTTCCTTGTAAGGATGTACATTCCATCCGACCAGACATAGTCGTTACTTGCATCCCTTGCATCTTCTGGCATGTTTTAAGAGGCTTGGGAGGAGATCAAGGAGGTGTAAAAAGTAGATGAATTAATTTGTTGATGGGTGTTAAAAAAATTAGGAAATGAGGGCCCTATTTATACTCTATAGGGAAAGAAGGTCAAAAAACAAGAGTTATTGGAGCCATTGTATCAGATGGGATAGTTCATACTTTGGGCAGTGCACCCTTTAAAGAACCTGGCACGCGTTTCAACTGGTCGATCATCAACTGCACAATCCACTAGCAAGCTAACTTTTGGAAATGATGTCTTCAGTCTATGCTGAGTTGGTCTATGTTCAAAAAGTCTACAACCAACAGTAATTACTACAAATATCAATAAAGCTAGTTAAGATTTTTTGTCAACTTGTTAAAATCGAGAGTTAAGAACAAGTACAGCAAAAAAGGGTCTATTATCAACATATCTAATTCTAATAAACAACAAGATTAAACACTGGTATATTGGAAGCAAAGATACAGAACTTATTCAGTTCACAAGTTATTACAAATGTTCAGAAAAATAAATTATTACACTCATTAGGGAAAAAGCAATAAATAATAAATCACTGTCTATTTTGAGCCAGAGGGCAAGTTGTTTTTTTATGGCCGGGTCGCTTTCAATTTGAACACTTATTCCTTCTCTTCTTGGACGTAAATGATACACCGATGGATGGAATGTGCTGAACTCTTTTTCTGCCCCTTTTGATAAATGTCTTACATGTACAGTTTCTTTTATCTCCCATGAAGGCACTAGGAAGGTGGCTCGTAGCCTTCTCATTATTTTTGTACAAGAGTGATTTTTCAGTACCATCTCCAATAATATTGCTGGACTCAACCATTTGATCATCAGCTGCTATGGGAGATGCCGCAACAGCATTTGAAGCTGCGGCAGACCTCTCGACCCGCGAAATATAAAGAATAGGCCTACTACCATTACCATCTACATCTAGGAGCTATATGCGCAGATCACTGTCATTCCTAATAAACGAAGGAGCTATTTTCCCCCTAGCAGGCGCAGCACTAAGCATATAACTAATGGATACATCGCCGCGATCACAAGTTAATTGTCTGCGTTCAATGACGCTGCTAATCAACTCGTCAAATGTACCCTCCAATTTCAATGCAATAGGTACTGTTGAACTAGTATTGGAACGCCAAGACCAGCACTTAGGCGTCTCTACCCATTGCCCATTGTAATCAGCACCCACTACTGCATAGCACCCCATAACAGCTCTATTTACTGATATATGAACAACTCAATAATATACTGAAACAGGTCGATGAATAAAAACAGAGTTCTAATGGAACTAAAGCATAGTTGCTCTAATGGAACAAAAACAATGACAGATATGATAAAGCAGCTTACCAGCTCAATAAAACACTTTGTATAGCACGATGAAATTGATATCAACTCAATTCAAAGTAATTGAACCCACCACGATAGACAGATTAGAACCTTTTGAAATTGAAATTTTAAAAGCTTCCCACAACCATAAATCAAGAAATGAGAGCAAACTGAAGATGGGAATTGGATTTCTGATAGCTATGGAACAAAATGGTTGGATTTGGGCCCTGAAACGAGGTTCAGCTGAAGAAGAGGGCAATGGAGGCGACTGGAACGAGAGGGGGGGGGGGGGGAATAGGGCAGCAAATTTTGGAGGGGGGAGGAAATTTTTTTTTTCGGTAATGGGCCAAAGTGTAATATTTAGAATTTGGGGGGTTGGAACGTGTAGGTATTTTTTTTGGTATAATTAAGTCCTAATCCTGATTAAAAAAGAGGAGGTCATCTAGCCAATTTTTAAAACTTGGAAGTTATTTTTTTAACTGAAGACTTGGGGGAGGTCAAGGAGCAAAAAGCCCCCATCTCTTTCATTATTTCGTTCAAATGCTAAATTGTGATGCCTCACTCTACCCGTGATGTCATATGTCTGTCTCTTTCTCACTGTTTTCCTTCTCCATATGATACCTTTAATTTTGAATAATGTTTTGTATTTCTCTATTCCCCGTGATGGATAATTGGTGTGGCTAGAAAGTACTTTTGTGAATTAAAATCATGTGAAGTATAAAAGATTGTTGTTGGATACAATTTTAAATGACGAACTTGTGCAAGTTTGGCAGGGTTAATCAATCTTTTTGACAATGCAATCTGTTTTTTCAGAAAAATATGGTGCCCTGTAATTGTATTGAAAGAGAAATTAACTACATTTGCCCAAGTTATTACCTATGGTGTAATGTATTAGTAAGATTTCATGGTTTGTGTCATTATGTACTTTAGTTTGTAATGTTTTATTATTGATCAGTTGCTATAATGTTTTAGGAAAAGAATAAAGAGACAAAAATACGCACTTGAAGATTTCTACGTTGTGGCTGAAAGAAGTAACTTTCTACATGATGATATAGTTTGTACTCATGCCTTGAATTTTGATTGTTTTGGAATCGCAACTGATATAACTTATCTTGATTGCATTTCTTACGTTAGGCCTTTCTGCTGCTTAGAGCCGTCAATATGGGCTTGGCCCGCTGGGCTGGTCCGTTTTGGCCCGTAATTTAATAGGTTTGGACTAAGATTTTTCTAGCCCACAAAACACTGAGGCTTTTTGGCTCGGCCCACGCAAGCCCACGGCCCGTGGGCTTAATTAAATAAAATAATTTAAATAATAAAATAAGGACCAGTCTAAAAATAATGAAAACAAAGCTTCCAGTTTTGAATATTTTGTTGCAATTTTTTAATACTTATATTTTGACAAATATTATATTATTGGTATCTTTTTATGTTTTCGTTTTAATGTTATTTGGAGTGCAGGTTCTTGGAGAATAACAATTTACCAAATGTGTGCGGCGACTTATCAAAGTTTGTAAATTTTTTTCTGATTATCTTGTGTAAACAACAGTTAATGATATCTGAAATTGCTCCAGAAATTTTATGAAATTAAGATTCTCTTTTAACTAATGACTATTGAAATAAATTTTAAGTTCACCCTAGATACTTTTTGACACCAAAGTTAGTACTATATTTTTGCTTGTTTACATTATCTCCTTTACAAGAATTGTTCAGTTGGATATCATGGTAATATTTGGTTTACTTCTAGTATATATTGTTATTAAAAATTTAAAAATCAAACTAACATTATTAAGAAATAATTAATAATAAATAATGGTGGGCTAGCCTGGCCAGGCCTGCAGCCCACATAGGGCTGGGCTGGGCTGGGCTAATAATTAATGGCCCGTGTGAAATATGGGTCGGCCGGCCTGGCCCCGCAAATTGCAAAGCCCACGTGGGCTGGGTCGGGTTTGGTCGGGCCGGCCCATTTTGACAGCACTACTGCTGATAATAGCCTCATGATCTATGTCTCGTGCCCTACAGAATTCATTCTTATTATCTATTAGCCCCCGGTAAACTACTAAACAAGTTGATAACTAGCACTCAACTCACTTTTATAGGGTAAAAGTAAATCTTACCTTGGACCTTACTTTGCATATCTTCTTTCATTTAAAAACAATTTGGGTGAGAACTATGGCCTTGTCAAGGCAGAAACTTTTAGCTTGGTGCAAATTACGACTAACTTAAGTCATAAGGATAATACATTCTGTATTACAGGTCACTAGTGCATTCTTCTATTTGGTGTAATTTATTTCAAGTCAGGTTCATGTAACTTGACTTTTGGCCTGTCTTTTGACACGACCCGGAATCCGGCTAGGCCGTGCGGGCACCCGACATCCTCCCCTAGATCCGTCGGGTGAACCCTTACCAATTAAATTAGGAAAATAAATATAATTCAATTCATAAATAAGAACAAGACTTAGAAAAAGCACAGACATACTGAGACCTCTAAGTTGTACAAAAGAAATTACAGCTGACTACCCAACATACTTGGTTTAGGGTTATCCAGACTAGACATCTAAGAGTACAAAAGAAGACAGATACCTCCTGAAGGGAGCAAAATGCAACTGAAGTAATAAACAATAAACTGGTGACCATCCGGAATAAAAGCTGGCTCACCCTGGCAGCTGAAGTCGTCTGCGCTCCTGAACAACGCGGCGAACTCAATCTTGGAGCGAACCTGCCGAAACGAAATAAATAGACAAGAAACAAACAACAAATAAGGGTGAGTCTAAAGGACTCAATAAGTGGGGCAGACTAGCCACCTCAAAGAATAGGATAGCTAGCCAGGGAGAAAAGAAACAGATAAACCAAATTCCCCTTATTTAAATTATAAAAAGGCAGAGCCAGATAACAACCAGAAACACGTATAGAATCATAAACTCATAAACAACTAGGGACATAAGATAGACAGAACATATAGGTTTTTAAGTATCCCGAACATATCAACAATCAGAAATACATACTGTTGTGGCGTGCAACCCGAACCATATATTGATACTGTCGTGGCGTGCGACCCGATCCATATATTTATGCTGTCGTGGAGTGCAACCCGATCCATATATTTATACTGTTGAGGCGTGCAACCCGATCTATATATTTATACTGTTGCGGCGTGCAACTCGATCCATATATTTATACCGTTGTGGCGTGCAACCCAGAATACGAGCCAGAAACATATCAACAAATAAGCAATGCACATAGAAGCAGAACAGTAGTCATGTACCGCAAGTCTACACAATGGTACAAAATAAAATGAAATGAAATATGATGCAAAGGGTCACATGTGCCCGTCATCCCATCCCGAAGTGGAATACTCCTGCATTCGAGGGGAATCCAATCTGATAACCAACTGGAGCGGAATACTCCTGCTCCTGGGGTGGAATACTCCTACACCCGATATGATATAAATTAGAGGCTGAATACTCCTGCACTCTCCTGAGGCGGAATACTCCTGCACCCGACATAATGTAAAGCTGAGGCGGAATACTCCTGCACTCAGTATCTGACATAAGAGCGGAATACTCCTGCTCCTGGGGCGGAATACTCCTGCACCCAATATAATATGAATCAGAGAAAGAATACTCCTGCACTCTCTTGGGGCGGAATACCCCTGCACCCGATATGATATAAACCAGAGGCGGAATACTGCTGCACTCTCCTGGGGAGGAATACTTCTGCACCCGATATAATGTAAAGCTGAGGCAGAATACTCCTGCACTCAGTATCTGACATAAGAGCGGAATACATCTGCACCCAATATAATATGAATCAGAGGGGGAATACTCCTGCACTCTCCTGGGGCGGAATACTCCTGCACCTCATATGAATGTAATGTAATGCATAGGAATGCAACATAATGCATATGAATGCAACATGATACAATAATAACCCATCACCAGCGCCGGACTCTCATCGACAGCTGGAAAGTATATGCCAACTCACAGCCAGAGTACAATGTTCAGATCTTCAATGCAATACAACCAACAACAGGACATAACATATATTATGCAACGTAAATCTAAAGCTAAGGCGTAATGAGTACACCTATCGGCAGCTGTACATGTAAGGAACACGTGGTAAATTATCCACGAGGCTAAGGGCCTCCAAAGAAATTGATACAAAAACTTACCTTATTTCAAAGTGCTACTCAACACCCGCTTTATCCTTTGGATTCACTGCCCAAACGATCCTGCTTATTCAATAAGCAGAAAATATATCAAATTAGGTTAAAAGCTTCATTCCCTACATCTTTTGGCAATCCGGTTAGGAACCTGATACCCTATTCGCATACGCAATACGCAGGACAGGCCTATGTGCAGGTTTTATTGTCACATAACCAAACCCTAAATAAATTATATTTATATGTTGCCCATAACTCACTGAGTACGAATATATAATCAATTCTACTATCGGGGTCCAATTGACCCTTTAAACTATTAGTTGAACTTATTAAAACGATGTTTAATATCCCAATTTTTACCGTCAGAATATATTCAAACACACATAATAAACTAAAATAATGCATTACCTGAATGCTTCAGAGTGAAAATTCTATCTTTTTCCTGCTCTTTTCTCATTTTCCGGCATTTTTCTCTTCCTCCCGTCATTTCATTTTCTTTCTCTTTCGTACTGTTCATGTTTCTGTTTATATCACCACTGCCTTCATTTCTTTCTTTTTTTGTTTTTCTTTTATTTTATTTTATTACTTTTATATTTTCTTTTCGCGACGAAAATTAAAATGGAACTCTTCGAAATTCGAAATTATCCCAAATTTTTCAAGCAAGTTATACAAAATATATGTGATGTACTTGCTAAGGCGAATCTCAAATCGGACTCCCGAAACTCAATATGCAAATTAAATGGAAAAAAGGTCAAATTATTTAACTTTCGGCATTTTAGCGGAAACTAGCCGAACAACCTCGAAATTCACTTTCGAAAGTTCACAAAAGTCATAAATAATCATACGAACCCAACGGCACTTTTGGATTTCGAATCGGAGTTCATTCGCCAAAATCGAGCTCGAAAATCTCTTTTTAATATTTTATCGACAATAAAAACTGAAATCTTCTTCCGATACGTACCAAGCAAGGTTTGATTTAGCTCAAATTTTATAGACAAGTCCTAATGGACCTTACGAA
The DNA here is from genome assembly GCA_037355625.1 of Petunia x hybrida. Taxonomy (NCBI): domain Eukaryota; kingdom Viridiplantae; phylum Streptophyta; class Magnoliopsida; order Solanales; family Solanaceae; genus Petunia; species Petunia x hybrida. The sequence goes on from JBBBVM010000648.1 coordinate 101,864, forward strand.
TATTTTAAAATTATCGGAACGCCAATCGGCGTCCTAACTTTCGAAACGACCAACCGAGGCCGTTTCATCTTTACAGGTATAGGAGTCAGTGTAGAGAATGGATTTTGTTTCAACTGATTGATTGACATGCCATGTTTATAATCTATGACAATTTTAGATCCTAGTTCAATGCATTCTGCTATTAGACATGCCCAAGGTCGCTAAGTTCCCTATGTTTTTTCTTTTTTCATTCACATTTCATCTTTATATTTCATCCTTATCCCAGATGGTGTTAACAAAAAAAAATCCCTTTTGCAACTTCCTTTTCTTTGTTTTTTCATGTTACTACTAACTATCTATCTTGTTGGTCTCGTAAATGTTGGGACGTAACTTCTAAATACAGTATAAATTTGTAACAATTCCTGGAAGTGTTTCAATGTACTGATATCTCATTCCTATGACATTATCTTCTAATGTAATAATTCTAATCAACGTTGGACACAATAGTGTGCAGTAAGTGTTCATGCATGATTAACCATGGTAGTCATTCTTACAGGTGCTGCTCATATTTGTTTAAGCGAACTAAAGTTATTACTATATGGTTATTTCCTCTCTCAAGATATTTATGTTTGCATATTTGCAGTTGCGTTACAGGTCATGTTCAAGGAAGATACATGACACTTGGTGCGATTCCTCCTGGTTCCGTGAACCTAGTTGACCTGGCAGAAAATGAAAAAGTGGACCAGCCGGGGAAGTTGTTGAAAGGCGTATTTAGTTTATTTAATAATGATGTTATTTCAATTATCTAACCAATATTTATATATAGTCTATCATTTTAGTTTCTCAAAAGTTTTTAATTTTGTTTACAGGTTTTGAAGAGTTGATCAGTATATAAAGTGAAGATTCAAGGCCTGAAGACTTTCATATACTCAACTGGATTAGTTGATATAGTTTTGCTAGGTCCATTGGACAAATATTAGTTGCTTAAAGGAGGTTATTTTTTCTTTGGCAAGGGAAATATGATTATTTATTTTTTAGCATAACTTTTCTTTTATATTTGTTTGATTATATGTATTATGAACTGTATGATATTTATATTAAGTATGATTGAATCTCATATATATCTACAACAAATGATTTATGATAGTGTCAGTGACTAGATTTTCTGGTCGCAACTGAATATGACTAGTAAATATCTTTAATGACCAAGTCTTTAAGGATGGATATCTAGTCCACAAAACTGTCTAAGGACCAGTATTATTCTGGTCGTTATATATTTTAGGGACCAGAATTTCGTTGGTCGTTACAAGGTTTTAGGGACCAGTCCGTCGACTCGTCGTTATTGACTTTTAACCACAGAAGCTCTAGCGACGGGCAACGACCAGATTTTCTAGTCGTTATTAAGTTTTTAGGACCAGAAACTGACTTTTAAGTACCATTTTTCTGGTCGTTGATGGCTCTTTTTCTGGTAGTTTGATAAACCTGTGGGCCTATTATGGATGGGCCTATTAGGTTAATTCTTTTAAGCGTAATTATATGAGGCTAGGTCTCCTCTCCTGACTTAACCTACTGTAGACAACTTCTCATTGAGCCCTCAGCTTTCATAAGCGCAAGGAGAAGAAAGACTTGGCCTAGTTTGTCTCCAATACCGTGTTGCTATGGCGGATAAATGTACGCTCATTTCTCATGTCTTAATTTTATGTTAGTTAGGTGTTCTTGATTTATCTGATTGTGTATTTAACAATAATGTGCAACTACCACACCAAGTAACGGGAATATCATATTCTATATTTTTAAACAATCATCAATGATAATATTACGTCCACGTCTCACCCTTGTCAAAAAGTGTACACCGAAATACGCAGCGGGGATGATTATAAGACTGTAGAAGAGAGCATTGTGACAATACCCACATAAGAAGCCTTATTTTCAAGTTTATAGAGACCGGAGATGAGATACCCCACACCTTAAAACTAAGACCCAAAAATAGCCATAGCCCACCAAATTTGCCACTCGTCGTAACCTGCAATTATTGTTGTAATTAGATATTATTTTGTTATTGGTTTCTCTCACTTTGAATATGTGGAACTGATAATTGAGTATGTGCACATATGTCATACAAACACAAAATAAAGTATATATAAATATGGATTGCTTCTAATATAAACGAGACCCTAAAGTTCAAAAATGATAGTAGCAAAATACAAATAATGTATTTGGAAGTTTGAAATTTTGGTGTTGGGTTATGATATTTCAAATGTTACGTCAATGCTTTTGTGTGAGTGAAATTATGCAACCTACGAATATGGAAATAAAAGGTCAGCGGGCTCGAATGAGACGTGTCGAACAAGCCACCAAGTGCTTAGAGTATATATAGGCTTCTTCAGCCACGGCCGCTCAATGGGCACCGGCGTAGAGTCGATGGGCGTACCACACTATTTTACCGCCTTACCACTAATCATACTCCTACGTTAGTATTTTATTTCGAGCAACCGCCTCTTCCAATGGGCCCAAAGCCATTAGTATACGTATTATATCATAATTAGAACTAGATAAACCCAAGCATATATATACCTCTTTCTGTCATCTAAAGGACATGCCAGAATTCAAATAAGAATCTTGCTTCTTACTCAAAGAATATTTCGACCCTCTCTATTCAATTTCTTCGGTATTTCATTATTGCACGCGACTTATTAAAAAATTTAATTTTTTTTACCTTACGAACAAGTTTTACACATAAACATCTTTGATACTCAAAGAATACCAATTCAAAAAATAAAAATAAACAGTTAGCATAGAAATACTTGATTAAAAAGAGACAATTAAACAATGACGACATTGAAATTAAACCTTTTAAAACAAGATTACAGCATGGAAATTTTCAATTCTATAAAATTTACATATTAAAGTCATTTTTTAGAGGATAAAATAACGACAAAACAATGCCACACCAGTTTTTAGTCGTCGAAAATATTAAAAAATGGTGAGAATGATCATTTGAACTTTCATGATCAATTATTCAAAATTGAATAACTATTTGAACCACCAACTTTATTAAAAATGTCAGCTATATAACTTTTAGTGATCATATTTATAGATATATGAGAACCAGGAATAATTATATTTTTTCCATGCCAGATTTACCTAAAAAAGGTTTCACCGAAAAAATAGCAAAGAGAATTAGAAAAAGCATAACACAGAGGCTTATCATTGCACCCATGTAGGAAACCTCATTTTCTGGTTTGTGGAGACCAGAGATGAGATTTCCTCCACCTAAACATGTAAGACACACCAACTCCCACACTGTAAAGCAGTTGCCACGAAGTAAGAGGGAGGGGTCCTAGCTCGGCTTCGGGAGGCACTTGTGCAATATAGTTATTTGCAATGTAAGAGTAAATAGGGTAACAAATGTAATCGAAAATCAAACCATAAATGAGATGGATAAAGGTCTCTGGTGGTGGTAGTGCTGGTGGTGTGAGTGGGTCGTTTGGTTGTGGTGGTTGTGCAGGTGGAAGGTCTGGTTCGTCTGAACTGGTGGGTTTGGGTTTAGTACTTGTGGATCTGGGTTTAAGAAATCTAGTGCCAATACAAAGCCGTGTGGGTTGTTGTTGTTGTTAGACGGTGCGAGATTGTTTTCCGGTGGTGGTCAGGGTATGATTATCCTTCCATTTCCCAAGACAAAGTTTGCAACCCTGTTTATGTTTCTTGCAAGAATTCTCGAAATATTCATCTTATTTTTTCTCTGTGTGAATGTATTTTATCCCTTATAAGGGTTGTTTTTATAGGCAAATTCTTAACATCTAGAATATTCCTTTGCTTTGAGTACAAATTTTGTTTATAAATAGCATTTTAAAAAATATCTTCTTTAAAGAATGGAAGAAGTGACCGGAAAAAAAAATGCAAAACTAAGGAGTAACGGCTTTTAACTACTAGTACTCTTCTTTGTTGTTTTTTAATATATATTGTTTCTCCTTTGTTTCAATTTCCTATTTTTCTTTCTTATTTTCAGAATATTCATGTTTTAATTAGCTTATTAAAGCCATTTAGGCTATTTGAATATTGGGTTGATTTGGGCTCAAAATTGACCCGCAAGAAAAATTGTATAAATACTTGTAAATTTTTTTTGTTTATTCTTTTAATATATCAAATATATACATAATAAAGAGAAAAAAAGTATTCATAATTTTGTTGGGTAATTAGACAAATCTTAAAATAAAAAAATAAAGAAATTTGGGCAGGTTGTGTTTTGACCCATTGTTTGGCCCATTTTGACCCTTTTTTTACACTTATATACAAATTTGAAGCCTTAATTACAAAAAATTAGTGATATTATTGATATTACAAAACATAGCATTATTTTTTTATATACAAGTTTCTATAAACAACTAGAAAAGGGTAAAACCTAGCCTCCACCTCACAACCCTCCCCCTGCCGGCTATTGCCCCCACTACCGCCTTTGGACTGCCGTCGGCGCTACCCAGGTCTGCAGAAAATAGTGCAGATACGGTTAGAAACAATTAGATACGGTTTGAAACAGTGCAGATACAGTGCAGAAAACGGTACTGAAACAGTTAGATACAACGTAGAAACAGTGCAGAAACAGTTAGATACAGTGCAGAAACAGCGCAAAAACGCTAAAAAAAGTACAGAAACAGTTAGCTACAGTGCGGAAACAGTGCAGAAACGCTAAAAAAATTCAGAAACAATTAAATATAATGCAGAAATAGTGCAGAAATAGCGCAGAAACGCTAAAAAAAGTGCATAAACAGTTAGATATAGTGCAGAAACGCAGAAACAGTGCAGAAATGCTAAAAAAAGTACAGAAACAATGCAAAATATGCAAAAAGTTGTCCAGAAACAATTAGATACGGTCAGAAATGTGTAGATAACGCGAGATACAATTTTTAATAAAATGATAAAAATGATAACAGATCTAGCCGGAAAAATAAATAAAATGAAATACTAGATACATTAAAGTAAAAAGAAAAAATAATACGAAGTAGTAAATTAATTGATACACTATTAGATACCGTATAGAAACAACATGATACACAAAAAAAAGAAGAAATAGATGAAATAATACAATAGATACGACTTTGATTTAGTATATACACTAACGATGTAATGTAGATACATTACAGACACAACATTGATACGGGTGAGTTCACAGCATAAAAGTGGCTAGCGGGTCAAGTTTTGAGCTTAAAGTGGCTATTTCCTAAAATCATAATCATGAAGCACGAGTTTTATTGTTGAACATCTTCGTCTTCTCCATTTCCGTTTCTTCACATTTCGAGCAAAGCACCATTCTTACAAGCCTACACATCAACACTCCAGTTCCATTAGAGGATTCAATTTTAAGCATTCATAGAGATCTCACACCATAAATCATCATCACAGACCCATCAATATAGAATTTTCAGATACTTTAAAACGAAAAACAGAGAGAAGCTCTAAAGAAAGTTCAGACTCACTAAACCAGGGAGATGTCAGAAATTTCCATATACTTTGAAATGAAATCAATATTTCAGTTCCGTTTCTCCTTCTCTGTCTCGTCAGAGTTCTATTGTATAAATATAATGTTCTTAGTTGCATGGAAGGTGCATGTTTGTGAATGAAAAATGGAGAGATTTAACTAACAAATAGGGAGGGGAGGAGGAGAAGTGAAATTGGAGGAAATGGGATGAAGAAGGAAGGGTTCTTTTATTATTCCTTGATCCTTTGAAACTGCTCACCCGAGGGAAATCTCCTATTTCTATCTATTGATGAGACAACTATCTATTCTTGATCCATCAGAAAGAAATCGATATGTATCTGATGGAGTCTACATCGTACGTAGAGCTCCTTCCTTCCCTGTGGTTGACTGCTTTTTCTTCCTTTTTCCATACTTCAGGAGGAAGAGATCGCCGGGTTCAACTTCCACTGGCTTATGTTAGGCTATTTTTTGCTATGTTTTGTAATTAACTTTTATTTTTCTCTATATTAGGTAATTTTGCTAAAATATCTCTATATTTTGTAAATAATTTCTTAAAATTGTACTTTTATGTAAAAATCTAATCTATTTCAACCTAAATAATATATGTGTGGCTCGACAAACCGCCTAATTATTCACTCAACCCATTTTGACCCAGCCCATTTCAGCCCAACCGGGCCATTTGACACCCCTAGTTTGGAACTTGTGGATCACGCTTAATTTTTGTAAGCTACGACCAATACAAGCCTCGATTTTTGTTGTTTGGTGGTGGGAGTTGTAGGATGTTGTTTGGTGGTGGGGTAGGAAATTGTTTCTAGGCGGAGCTGGCGGTCGGGGGATTATTAACCTTCTTGTAGTTCCTAGCACTCAATTTACAAGACACAAAAGTTTCATTACAATAACAGAAAAAATGTTCTTGTGTTGTATGTATGATAGTGAATGAGATTGATTTTTATAGGGAAATTTTAACTTTCTAGAATATTTCTTTGTATTTTTCATTCACAAAGGAAATGCTTAGTAGGTAGTGTACGAGTGGTGTACTTTACAAATAAAGTTAAAGGTAATCGTAACCTACAATTGTTGTAGTAATTAACTATTATTTTGTTATTGGTTTCTCTCACTTTGAATTTGTGAAGGTGATAATTGAGAATATGCACATATTGTTATACACACACAAAATCAAATTTATATAAATATCGATTATTTCTAATATAAAAGAGACCCTATAGTTCGAAAATGATAGTAACAAAAATACAAATGATGTATTTGGAAGTTTGAAATTTTGTTTGAAATTTTGGTGTTGGGTTATAATATTAAAAAGTTACATCAATACTTTTGTGTGGGTGAAATTATGCAACCTACGAATATGGAAATAAAATGTCAGCTGGCTCGAATGAGACGTGTCGAACAAGACACCAAGTGCTAAGAGTATATATCCGCTTCTTCAGCCATGCCTGCTCAACGGGCACATGGTTAGAGCCGATGGGCATACGACACTATTTTGCTGCCTTACCACTAATCATACTCCTAGGTTAGAGTTTTATTTCGAGCAATCGCCTTTTCCAGCGGGCCCAAGGCCATTAGTATAAATATTATACCATAATTAGAACTAGCTAAACCCAAACCTATATATAACCCTTTCTATTATTTAAAGGACATGCCGGAATTCAAATTAAATCCTTCTTTTTACTCGAAGAATAAGACGACGACATTGAAATTAAACCTTTTAAAAAAAGATTACAGCAACTAAAAGTGCAGATTATATATAAACTCCATTTTTGCTCAAATTAACTTTTTTAGCCCCATTAGCCTCCTATACATAAAAATACAACTAATTAGATCAATTCATCATATTTTTAACATAAAACATCACTAGAATACATCAAAGATTGTTAAAACACATCCAATTATGTATAAATTAGACCTATTATCACTTGTCCATGCAAACAAACAAAATAAACACCAACACTCACCATTACTATAAATGGACACATACAAATATTGTACTCCGTATAATAATAACACTCACCATTGCTTCTTTCTCTTCTACCCCCTCCACCCCCCCCCCCCTCACAATTATTATACGCATACAAACACTGCCTTGTGTACAAGTGTACACAAGACAAACAAAATCAACTCCACTCAACATTAGCACTGAAATCCTTCTCTTCCACCCTGCAACGCCTCTCTTTCATGCAAACAAACAAATGAAAAGTATCTGCCACCCTGCTCACGCTGCACGTCACTCTACCCCTCCCCCATTATAATTTAAAGGTCACAAAACCAAATCATCATATCCAATAGGAAGAGAAAAAAAGATAAGGAGTATATGAATATTAAATAATCGGACCATTAGTTAAAAACCTAGTAGCTTAATAGATAAAACATCATTAATAGAAAGCTGAATGTAACAACAGCAACTGAAAGTGCAAATTCATTAATAAAACATCATTAATAAAAATAAAGCCCTAACGAACCCATCTTCGTGTTCAACTCAACCTTCCACTTGCACAAGATCATCTTGAACGACAACATCTTGGAAGACAACACCTTGCACAGCAACTGGTAGTATCTCCGGCCCTCCCAAGAGCGTCTCAATAAAACCAAAGGCCTAAAGCCAAATCTTAATAAAATATTGTATATTTTCATAACATTCATGGAAAGTTTTATTTAAAGTTTTGCTCTTTTAATTTTTTGAGATGAAAATCTATACTATTCATATTTATGAAACTAATTCCTTTAATTTATTTTAAAAGGACATATAGACATTAATAATTCACAATTGAATTTAAATTGTACGGTCATGATATTAGTAATATGGTAAATCTTCCTTTTGTGATTTTTAAAGTTTTTCAAGTTTCCTTGGACTTTGTCTAATATTTTAAAACTTTGAATTAAGCTGCTCAAAACTTCACAGACGTCTATAAGATTATTGACCACTAGAACAAAAGTAATATATTAAAGAAGATAGCTAATATTTTACTAACTTGATTTTTTTTTTTTTTTTGCAATATAAATTAATTAACTACTTGCAATGTTTTGAGGGCCTTTGATTATATACATATCCTAAAGCAGTAGTTTTAGTTGCTTATCCTTGAGCCATCCATGAGCCCTCTTCTCCATCATGATATGATAAAACTCGAACACTATTTTGCTTAACATGAGAAACCCACATCCTCCTATGGATATGTATGTGTCCTTGACGTACCCATAGTCATGGACGGACATCGTTATGGATAGCCCACAAGGCATGTTTAACAGCCCAAAATCAGTATTTATAAGCATAAGAAGCATGCTTAAACAAAATGCACAAAAGCAATAAGCTTAGGTACACAAGATGGCCAATGGGCTTATCTTTATAAAAATAGTATGCCACAAGGAAACCTAGTAAGGGGCATACCATATTATATATTTTTGCATAATTAAGATTAATCATATTTTTTTGTCCACACTGTACTCTCCTAGAAAAGGTTTCACCCAAAAACATAGCAGAGAGAATTAGAAAAAACATAAAAATGAGGGTTATCACTGTACCACGTAGGAAACCTCATTTTCTGGTTTGTGGAAACCAGAGATGAGATGTCCCCAACCTAAATAAGACACACCAACTGCCCACTCCAAAACAGTTGCCACAAAGTAAGAGGAGGGAGGGGTCCTAGCTTGGCTTCGGGAGGCACGGGTGTAATATAGTTATTTGCAACGTAGAAGTAAATAGGGTAACAAATGTAATCGAAACCAAACAATAAATGAGATGGATAAAGGTCTCTAGTGGTGGTACTGCTGGTGGTGCGAGTGGGTCATTTAGCTGTGGTGGTTGCGTAGGTGGAAAGTCTGGTTCGTCTGGGACTTGTGAGTTTGGGACTTGTGGATTTGGGTTTAAGAAACCTTGGGCCAATACAAAGCTGTGTGGGTTTTTGTTATTGTTAGGTGGTGCAGGATTGCTTCCTGGTGGTCGGGGTATGATTACCCTTCCATTTCACATGACAAAGTTTGCAACCCTGTTTATGTTTCTTGCAAAAACTCTCTGAATATTCTTCTTATTTTTTTCTTGTGTTGTGTGTTGTGTGAATGTATTTTATCCTTCTGTTAGGATATACTAATAACCATGTGGTTTTAGTTAGATTATTCCTAGTTTAACAATTGGTTATTCATTTAATAAATATAATGAAGTATTATTTATTTAGATCAATTGTGTCATGTGTGTCCTATTATTTATATAGTAGTTGATTTAGTGTGTAGAGCCAAGCTTATACACGGAAGATTAAATCATCGGTTCTTATAAATAATAAAGTAATGTTCACAATCTAAGATGGAAATTGGACAAAGCCATTGGTATGATTGTAGTACAAGATTATATATAATTTATCTTGATTATGGGAACGGTATAGTTCCAACTTCTTGTGCTAGTGCGCTTTGTGTGCATTGAACGGACCAAGTAGAGATAAGTGTTTTTATACTGACTATATAAAACAAACTCTCTAGCTCATCAAATGTACTTATACTCTTAATCTTGATATAGCTATTATTAGTGGTGTATATTATTCATTGTCTTGATTTATCAATAGGTGAGGTCCAGGATATTTGGGTCAAATAATTCCTGATAAGTTGGATAATGATAATATGCATTTGCGAAGTAATAGCTAGTTGATAGAATCCATGTCTCGTTATAGAGATTGATGACACCCCTTTATGAAAGCTTATAAGTTTCTATGTGTAAATCTGGCCAGTGGATTTTGCATCCGGCACATGGAATAAGTTAAGCGGAAGTCTAAAGGATATTCATTTAGTTAATATATTGAATTGTCAGTAATTTATAAATATTGATTGGTCTCTGTAATCTTAACGTGGGGAGTTAAATAAGATTTGATGGAAGAATTCGAAATTCAACTGAGGAGTGCAATTACGAATTTCTAGTGGAAATAATTTGTAATTTATTATGGAAAGATTAATTCTAGAGAAAAAGAATTAATTCCATAATTGGAAGCCTCATTAATTAATTCTGTGGTCCCTGTTGTGACCGAATCCAATTAGGACTAGGAGAGAGGTTTCTTGGTGGAAAAGAATCCTGCACAGTTTTGGAAAAGGGTTTTACCCTTAAAACTATATAAAGGGGATTCTTGGCCAAAAGTAAAGACACACAAAAACCCTAAAGAGTTTTTTCTCTCTCTGAAACACTTGTTCCACCCAAGTGATTATTAGTCTGGGTATTGTTCGGGCACACGACAGAAGATCATGGAACTGGAGGACGATCCCGTAGATGATCTTGCTCGTGATTGAAGATTGTTCAAGGTTGAAGTCACGCTTCAAGAAGTATTCCATTTTATGTTTATGTAAAACTAAATTGCCTGCTAGTTTGTCTATATTACATGTGAGTCATGATCCTGAAATTGCTTCCGCTGTGTTTATATTCCTTTACCTTCATGAAGAGTTGTTATTATAGAAAAATTCGTAACATTGAGAATATTCTTTGCTTTGAATACAAATTTTGTTTATAAATAGTATTTTCAGAATAGCATTTTCAAAAACATCATTTTGAAAGAATTGAAGAATTGACCCAAAAAAGAAAAAGAAAATAGGTAAAACTAAGGAGTAACGGCTTTTAAGTACTAGTACTCTTTTTTGTTGTTTTATATATATATAAAGGAAATGATTAGTAGGTAGTGTACGGGTAAGTGTACTGTACAAATGAAGTTAAAGGTAATCGTAACCAGCAATTACTGTAGTAATTAACAATTATTTTGTTATTGATTTCTCTCACTTTGAATTTGTGGAGCTGATAATTGAGTGTATTCACATATTGTTATACACACAAAATCAAGTATATATAAATATCGATTATTTCTAATATAAAAGAGACCCTATAGTTCGAAAATGATGGTAACAAAAATACAAATAATGTATTTGGAAGTTTGAAATTTTGGTGTTGGGTTATACTATTAAAAAGTTACGTCAATACTTTTGTGTGGGTGAAATTATGCAACCTACGAATATGGAAATAGAACGTCAGCTGGTCCGAATGAGACGTGTCAAACAAGACACCAAGTGCTAAGAGTATATATCCGCTTCTTCCGCCATGCCTACTCAACGGGCACATGCTTAGAGCCGATGGGCATACCACACTATTTTGCTGCCATATCACTAATCATACTCCTAGGTTAGAGTTTTATTTCGAGCAATCGCCTCTTCCAACGGGCCCAAGGCCATTAGTATAAATATTATACCATAATTAGAACTAGCTAAACTCAAACCTATATATAACCCTTTTTATTATTTAAAAGACATGCCAGAATTCAAATTGAATCCTTCTTCTTACTCGAAGAATACGACGACATTGAAATGAAACCTTTTAAAACAAAATTACAACAACTGAAAGTGCAGATTATATATAAACTCCATTTTTGCTCAAATTAACTTTTTTTAGCCCCATTAATCTCCTATACATAAAAATACAACTAATTAGCTCAATTCATAATATTTTTAACATAAAACATCACTAAAATACACCAAAGAATAGTTATAACACATTCAATTATGTATAAATTAGGCCTATTATCACTTGTCCATGCAAACAAACAAAATAAATACCAACACTCACCATTACCATAAATGGACACACACAAGCATTGTACTACATATAATAATAACACTCACCATTGCTTCTTTCTCTTCTACCCCCTCCACTCCCCACTCACAATTATTATACGCAGACAAACACTGCCTTGTGTACAGGTGTACACAAGACAAAACAAAATCAACTCCAGTGGCGTACGCAGGATTTTTTGCCAGCGGTGTCACTTCCATATAAAGACAACAGATCTAGAAATTTTTCCTGAAGATCCCAATTAGCTTTCAAAGTCAAGGGTTTTATTTTAAGCGTAGTGCTCTTATTTTATACTTGGACATTTTACTGTTAAATTTAGTAAAAGATTGCACCTAGCATAAGTGGTTTTACACCTCTTAAATTTGTTGAAGATCTAAAGATCGATCCCGACTATCACCAAATTTTTTTAATTGAATACTAAAAGATACACAAAAAGTGATTAAAGTGCAGCTAAGGGGATTTGATCTCACATCATCAAGGAGGATAGCTACACTCCCAACCACTGCATCACCAAGACCCTTTAGTTCAAGCAGTGTCACAAATTTTCAATGAAGCAGTGTCCCGTGACCCCCCTACCCCTAAAGTAGTTTCGCCCCTGATCAACTCCACTCAACATTAGCACTGGGTCCTCTTCTTCCACCCTAATAAAACATCATTAATAAAAGTAAAGCCCTAAGGAACCCATCTTCTTGTTCAACTCAACCTTCTACTTGCACAACATCATCTTGAACGACAACATCTTGGAAGACAACACCTTGCACAGCAACTGGTAGCATCTCCGCAGCCCTCCCAAGGGCGTCTCAATAAAACCGAAGGCCTAAAGCCAAAGTTTAATAAAATATTATATATTTTCATAACATTCATGGAAAGTTTTATTTAAAGTTTTGCTCTTTTAATTTTTTGAGATGAAAATCTATACTATTCATATTTATAAAACTAATTCCTTTAATTTATTTTAAATGGACATATAGACATTAATGATTTCACAACTGAATTTAAATTGTAGGGTCATTATATTAGTAATATGGTAAATCTTCTTTTTATGATTTTTAAAGTTTTTCAAGTTTTCTTGGACTTTGTCTAATATTTTAAAATTTTGAATTAAGCTGCTCAAAACTTTACAGATTTTAAGTACTAGTACTCTTCTTTGTTGTTTTTATATATATTGTTTATTCTTTGTTTCATTTTCCTATTTTTCTTTTCTTATTTTGGGAATTTTCATATTTTAATTAGCCCTTATCACTTTATGGACCACCAGTTTCTTCATCATCATTTTCTTCAATATTTATATCTTCAGAAACGTAAACTGATACATCAAATGCTAATTTAATTAAGATTTCACGAGTAGTATGATTCACTTTGAACAAAAATATCACTACCATTAAATGTCTTATGAGTCTTTCTGTAACGACCCGTTATTTTATAAATTTTATTTATTTACTTTAGTTATTATTACCTTAGTTATGGTACTTTTGTATTAATTATTATGGTTAAAGATATAATTAGAGATAATTACTGAACTAATTAGACACTTTCTTATACTAGCTGGGTTCATATAATTTAATAAACATTGAATGTGGCGTAGTGGAGTAGTCATGTAGTGGGTTCATATAATTAATTGAAGATAGGACGATATCTGTTTATATACTAGACTCTACGACGTGCGTAGCATATTTATTATTAAAACATATATACAAGAAGATATAAATGTTGGGAATGCGAAATTATATCATAATAGATTTTGTTATAATATAAATGGAGGAGAAATACAATGCAATGAACAGATAGAGTAGTAGACAAACGTAAATTTTTCAAATCGAAAAAAATTGAGAAATCAAACATAAAGTACCTTCTTTATACAATTAGATCTATGGCGCTTATCATTTCTCTTACCATCTAATTTGCATGCTGTGGTATAGTCATTTCTTCAAGCAATTGCCCTTTGATATAGTACTAAGTAATAATCATTGTTTGTCTTGCTTGTTTTTCAGATCCCAACATGTCTTTATTACATACTTATACCACTAGAACACCAATGTTTCTTAGTAATTACTTATTACATATTCCCCGACCAAATCAAACTTTTGCATTATGCTTCATTAGATTTTCATCAACCTTAAAGAGATTACAAATAGCTGAAACGAATAATCCTGTACTCCAACTATTATTGTTTCAGCTAATTGTATTCTTCTTGCAAGACTCGTTTTAGATATGTCCATGAAGATGTCCTATCCTAATCTTCTCATTAAAGAGTTGATATTTTATCAAGTGTGGTTTCTTTGTCGCTAACGGTATTGCACATATTTAATGGTAACTCTCCTTAAACATATCCTTATTATTGTAGGATTAGCTTCTTCTCATCACTGTCAACTCCTTAAAACTACATTAAGCTATTTGCAGAATTAGCTTGCAAGCTTGAGGTTTATGAAGACCCGCACTCGTGAAGCAGTTTGTAAATCGCTTCCGATAAATAACAAATAATCATCAAGAAAAACTAACAAGAGTAATGTCCTGCAGATCTTGAGTGATATTAGAGTCATTCTCTTCTTTAAGCGCATTCAAATTTGTACTAAGACATTCCACATCTATAGCAAAAAGGAATGGAGATATTGGATCTCTTGTCGAAGCCTCGTGGCCGCATCAAATGGTTGGTTGGTTCACTATTTACCACTATTGTTGAACAATTAATTATTTTTATACAGGTTGGGCTGAAATGTGTTGGATCAAAATGAGTTTGAGTGAATAATTGGTCGGGTTGTTGACCCACCCAAATTTTATTTAGGTTGAAATAGATTGGGTCAACAATGGGCAAAACAACGGGATGAAACTCAATCCGCCCAACACTTATTAGGCTTTAATATCTTTATTTTTTTTTTGAGATTTGTCTAATTACACAACAAAATTATGAATACTTTTTTCTCTTTATTATGTCTATATTAGAAATAATTAAAGAAGAAAAAAATTTTACAAGTATGTTTAGAATTTTTCTTGCGGGTCAATTTTTAGCCAAAATAAACCCAATTTTCAAATGGTTTAAATGACTATCATAAGCTAATTAAACCAAAACCATTCCTAAAATAAGAGAAAAATATAGAAAATTGAAACAAAGGAGAAACAAAAAAAAAATATATATATATATAAAGAATAATACTAGTACTTAAAAGTCGTTACTCCTTATTTTTTTCATTTTTTTCTTTTTCTCGTCAATTCTTTCATTCTTTAAAGGAGGTGTTTTTGAAAATACTATTTATAAAAAAAATTGTATCCAGAGAAAAAGAATATTCTAGATGTTCAGAATTTGCCTATAAAACAACCCTTCAGAAGGGATAAAACACATTCAAACAACACACAACACAAGAGAAAAAATAAGATGAATATTCAGAGGGTTCTTACAAGAAATATAAACTGGGTTGCAAACTTTGTGTTGGAAGTGGAAAGGTAATCATACTCCGACCACCACCGATAAACAATCTCGCACCACCAAACAACAAAAACAACCCATAAGGCTTTGTAATGGCCCTAAGTTTCTTAAACCCAAACTCACATGTCGCCAACCCAAACCCACAATTCCCAGACAAACCAGAACTTCCACCTGCACAACCAGCACAACCAATATCACCACTAGAGACCTTTATCCATCTCATTTACTGTTAGGTTTTCGATTAAATTTGTTACCCTACTTACTCCCACATTGAAAATAACTATATTGCACCAGTGCCTCTCAAAGCTGAGCTAGGACTCCTCCCTCCTCTTACCCC
The DNA here is from genome assembly GCA_037355625.1 of Petunia x hybrida. Taxonomy (NCBI): domain Eukaryota; kingdom Viridiplantae; phylum Streptophyta; class Magnoliopsida; order Solanales; family Solanaceae; genus Petunia; species Petunia x hybrida. Next base: position 117,675 of record JBBBVM010000648.1, read on the forward strand.
GTGGCAACTCTTTTAGAGTGTGGAAGTTGGTGTGTCTTACTTTTTTTAGGTGGGGGACATCGCATCTCTGGTCTCCACAAACCAGAAAATGAGTTTCCCTACGTGGTTACAATGATAACCCTCTGTGTTATACTTTTTCTTATCATCCCTGGTATGTTTTCAGTGAGTCTGACAGGGAGAAAATATAATTATTCCTGATTCTAAAAAATGGATAAATGTAATCAGCAAAAGTTATATTGTTGACCTTCTTAATAAAGTTGATGGTTCAAATAGTTAGTCAATTTAGAATAATTGATCATGAAAACTCAAATGATCATTCTCACCAGTTTTTGATATTTTCGACAACAAAAATATTGTGGCATTGTTTTGTCGTTACTTTATTCCCTAACAAATGACTTTAATATGTATTTTTTCTAGAATTAAAGATTTCCATACTGTAATCTTTTTTTAAAAGGTTTAATTTCAATATCGTCGTTGTTTAATTGCCTCTTTTTAATCAAGTATTCACATGCTAACTCTTTACTTTTATTTTTTAATTGGAATTCGCTGAGTAACAAAGATTGTTATGTCTAAAACTTGCTTGTAAGGTAACACAATTAAATTTTCTAAATAGGCCGCATGCAATCGAATAGATAGGGCTTTTTTTGCTTCTTCGTCAAGCTTTCGAGCAGCTCTTTCAACTGCCGCCTAATCTCCCAACATGCTCAAGAACCGAAAGCCGCCAGCCCCTTCTCATCAATGGACTCCTGACGTATACGAAGGAATGCGGTTCGTTCGAGAAATTCCTACCTCTCTATCTATCTCTGAGATGTTTGGATTTTTCAAAACTCCATGGACATGCAGAAGAGAAATGGTATAACGAAATACTGAAGAAATTGAATAGAGAGGGGTCATCGTATTCTTCGAGCAAGCAGTAGGATTCTATCAAAATTACGGCATGTCTTTTCAATGATAGAAATGGGTATGTATAGACTTGAGTTTATCTGGTTCTAATTATGGTATAATACGTATACTAATGACTTTGGGCCCGTTGAAAAGACGGTTGCTTAAAATAAAACCCTAACCTAGAAGTATGATTAGTGGTAAGGCGGAAAAATAGTGTGGTACGCCCATCGACTCTACGCATGTGCCCGTCGAGCGGTCGTGGCTAAAGAAGTGGATATATACTCTTAGCACTTGGTGTCTTGTTGGACACATCAGGGCCAACTGACCTTTTATTTTCATATTTGAAGGTTGCATAATTTCACCCACACAAAAGTATTGGCGTAACTTTTTAAATAAGCAGAATACATAGATGACCCCTCAAAGTTGTACCCAATTCCCATATAGACACCTCAACTTTCCTAGTGACCAGATAGACACCTGATGTCATCCCCACTGTGTCTCGTGAGCACCTGGGATGGACAAACCAAATACGTGATTCACACTCGCGGCTGATGTGTCAAATGAACAAATCAAAATATGACACGTCTATTTTCATTTAAAAAATTGACACATATATTATATATAAGTATAAAATAAAATACCCAACATTTAGAAAATCTTTAATTATTATTAAAAGTACATTTCCACCCCACCAAATTCCCCATCCCCTCCCCTGTCTTCTTCCTCCTTTCACTCTCGCCTCCCCCAAATTGACAAAATCTACCAGACCCCCCAGATCCTCTAATCCCTCCACTCATCACTTGTTGGAACTTTGCACAATATATATATATATATATACTACACAACAATTTCAATTCTTGAAACTCATCCAATAAAACACAAAGCACATTCAAGACAACCTAAAAATTGGAAAAAAACGAATAAACACCATTGTTGCATTATGCATGAATCCTCATACGCCCCACCCGCGCTACCCACGTCCCCCCCTATTTCCAGAATCCACTGCTTCAGTTTTCAATTCCCAAATATTGAATTGAAACTAATTGTTTAATTTTACCCAACTTTTTTTTCTTCAATTTTCTTCTTGAAGTTTAGCTTTTGCCAGGTAGTAATTTAATTTTATTGGTGAAATGTATTTTCTTTGGTTTTTTAATATTTTTTTTTTATTTTTCAGATCTATAATTTTTAAACCCAAACTCACATGTCGCCAACCCAAACCCACAATTCCCAGACAAACCAGAACTTCCACCTGCACAACCAGCACAACCAATATCACCACTAGAGACAGTTTAGCTTTTGCCAGGTAGTAATTTAATTTTATTGGTGAAATGTATTTTCTTTGGTTTTTTAATATTTTTTTTTATTTTTCAGATCTATAATTTTTTTTATAATTTTCAAGATTATGCATTCCTTTTGTGTTTATATTTTTGGTTAATATATTTGTGAGCTTAAAGGTTTGATTTTGATGACATGGGCTTAGATGTTTTTTGAAAATTATGGTCTGGTCACTATTCATTAAGAATTTTGGGATCATTATTTGTCCAATTAAAGAGACAATAGTAGAGAGGCGGTTGATTCAAGGCCGAGGAGTTTAGCGGTAGAAGGTGGCGGATTGGAGCTCTGCTAGCAGCCATGGAAGATTGCAAGGTTGATAATTGTTGTTTAATTTTTGGGTGGGACCCACGTAAAAGTTAAATTTGTTCTTTAAAAAGAAGGCAGAATACATAAATTTTGTTTTATTTTTTAGGGTGGGACCCACATATGGGTGATAAATATTTGTATGAAAAATATATTGTAGATCCCATATGAAAGAAAATTATCCAAAAAGAAAAAGAAAAGAGGCAAAAATAGATCATTCACGCGCTTAGTGTTGTGTGAAATACACTTGAATTGCCATGTTACCGTGAGGGATTCACGAGACACAGTGGGGACGACATGAGGTGTCTATCTGGTCACTAGGAAAGTTGAGGTGTCTATATGGGAATTGGGTACAACTTTGAGGGGACATCTATGTATTCTGCCTTTTAAATATCATAAACATACACCAAAATTTAGTACTTCCAAATACATTATTTATATTTTTATTACAATCATTTTCGAACTTTAGAGTCTCTTTAATATTAGAAATAATCGATATACTTGATTTTGTGTGTATATGACATATTGACATATGTGCATATACTTAATTATCAGCTCCACAAATTCAAAGTGATAGAAACCAATAACAAAATAATAGCTTATCATTACAACAATTGAAGGTTACGATTATCTTTAACTTCATTTGTACACTACACTACTCGTACACTATCTAAAAAGCATTTCATTTGTAAATGAAAAGTGCAAAAGAATATTCTAGAAAGTTCAAATTTCCTTATAAAAAAGCAACTCTCACATACCATCATACACCTACACACAACACCAGCATTTTTACTATTATTGCAATGAATCTTTCGTGGCTTGCAGACTGTGCTCTACGAACTACCAGAAGGGTAATCATGCCCAAACCACCAGCTCTACCTGGAAACAATCCCCCAGCCCCACCACCAAACAACAATAGCCCACAATCCCCACCACCAAACAATAAAAATCGAGGCTTGCATTAGTCCTAGGTTACCAAAATTAATTGTGATCCACAAGTACCAAATTAGGGTTGTCAAATGGGCGGATTGGGCTGAAATTGCGTGGGTCAAAATGGGTTGAGTGAATTATTGGGCGGGTTATTGACCCACTCAAATGTTATTTAGGTTGAAATAGATTAAGTCAAAAATGGGCCAAACAACAAGTCAAAATCCAACTCGCCCAACACTTATTAAGCTTTAATTTCTTTATTTTTATTTTGAGATTTGTCTAATTATCCAACAAAATTAAGAATACTTTTTTCTCTTTATTATTTCTATATTTGATATATTAAAAGAAGAAAAAAATTTACAAGTATTTTTATAATTTCTCTTGCGGGTCAATTTTTAGCCCAAATCAACCCAATATTCAAATGACCTAAATAGCTTTCATAAGTTAATTAAAACATGAACATTCCCAAAATTCATATAAATTTTGTATAACTTGCTCGAGAAATTTGGGATCATTCCGAGTTTCTTAGGGTTCCATTTTAATTTTCGTCACGGTAGCAAATTTTCAAAAAAGAAATTAATTGAGAGGCGATGGCTAATGGCTAAGGGATAAAAGTCCCTTAGCTTAAAAGTATCCAGCACAAAATGAAAAGAAATAAGAAAGAAACAGAGAACGCACAAGAGAAAAAAATAGACAGAAAAGAGAGAAAGGAAAGGAAAAGGAGTTAGAAAAGAAAAATAGAAAATTGAAACAAAAGAGAAACAACCTACATACAAAACTAAGAAGAGTACAAGTATTTAAAAGTCGTTACTCTTTATTTTTGCATTTTTTCTTTTTCTTTTTTCCGTCAATTCTTCCATTCTTTAAAAGAAATGTTTTTGAAAATACTATTTATTAAAAAAACAATTGTACCCAAAGCAAAAGAATATTCTAGATGTTCAGAATTTGCCTATAAAAACAACCCTTCACCAAGGATAAAACACATTCACACAACACACAACACAAGAGAAAAAAAAAGAAGAATATTTAGAGGGTTCTTACAAGAAACATAAATAGGGTTGCAAACTTTGTCTTGGAAGTGGAAGGGTGATCTGTTACACCCCGTATGTCTACAGTGACGTATATCATTCTAATAGCATGTTAAGAATGATTTAAGTGAGTTTAAAGTCATAATATGATCATATATGATGTTTATATGTTGAATATAAAGTTTTGGAAAAATCGGATTTAAGTTGCGAAAAAACCGACTAAGGAATTGCCTTGTAATGAAGCTTGTTATATGAAGTATTTTGGGGACACATCATATACCAAATTGAAGGTCTTAGAGTGTAGTTTTCAACACTTTTGACGGTTTGTTCATACAGTGTTTGGATAAAAAGATATGAGCGTCAGAAGTCAGGCCAGAAAAAGGGACATAAGCGTAAAAGAGGACTAAAACTGAAATATTTCAAGTATAAAAGGAAAAATTTGCCTCTATCTCGTCATTTCCAGAAATCTAAAGAGAGAAACAGTGCTCTCATTAAGTTGTAAGCAACTTTTGTGATTTTGAAGGATGGACGTCAATCTTAACTCGAAATTGAAGAGAGATTGCGTCAAAATGCTCTACGCGATTAAGGTAACGTTATGCTACCTTCAATTTCGTCTATAGCTTGAGTTTTAGAATTAATTCATGGTTAAGTAAAGTGCTTAAATGCTGTATTATAGCTTGTTTAAGCTTTAGAAGGTGCGGAATTCAAAGAAAACAAGGTTTAGAAGCAAGAAACATCAAAGGTATGTAAGACTAAACCTTTCTTTTGGCAAGGCATGTATCTTTTAGCTTTTAAAGCATTTCTTAGTTCTAAACTTTGTGTTTCTTGTGAGAAACTTATAAGGTATCAAGGAAACCTTGTATATACTTAATTTGGTACTAAAATCCAAGGTGAAAGACATCCGAATCAGCAAGACAAAACGTTTCAAAATCTTGAAAATCATTTTGATCTTTGGACAGCTGTTAGCATATTGATCATAACTCCTTGTACAAAATTGATATTTAGATTCTTTAAGAATCTCCAGAATCCTAAGACATATATCTACAACTTTCATACCGATCATGAAGTCTATAACTTTGATCTACACCCTCAAAACTATGATGCAATAAAACACAATGGTACTCTCCAGAAATTCTGTACATCAGTGGAATTGTTACGCCGTCTGGTCATCTCATCTTGTTATCAATTTAATTTATTTATGTTATCAGTTTATCTGGGTACCCATTCCCGTATATATTATAGTGATGGTTCTGTTTTTGCGGATCATCCAGTTTTAGGGAAAACTCTGCCGAAATTTTTTTATAGAAATTCAAAGAGTTGAGCAAATTCTGAGTTCTAGGTTGTGTCTATAATTTCATCTAGAGTTTTCTTATCATTCCTCCTCATACATGCTTATGCTTATATTGTGATCATGTTATATGTGATTTGGATTCCCCCATAGTGGTTGGACATTGGACACACAGTCCGGTCGCGTGTGATACTACCCGTCTGGGGGATACAGCTCCTCTGATTCAGGCGGGAGTTGAAACACCTAGTGTGACCGGGTGTCATTCACACACTCTGACCAGAGAGACTAGATATTACTGGCTTGGGGGGATATAGCCCATAACACCCGCCAGGTTTGTTATATACGCGTATATCGCCACAGTATGCATTGCATGATTATACATGAGGCTAGTTCAAGTTTTCAGTTACCTGATTTGGGGGGATACAGCCCATAACACCAGACAGGTACTGGTTCAGATGTTCAGTTACCTGATTTGGGGGGATATAGCCCATAACACCAGACAGGTACCAGTTCAGATAACAGTTCAGTTTTAGCTCAGTACTAGTTATCAGTTCTCAGTTATCAGCCACCAGTTCTTAGCGTCAGGATCAGTTGACAGTTATCAGTTCTAATTTCTAGTTACCGGTTATCAGTCATATTACAGTTATTTATCAGTATAGTTCAGCTCAGTCTTCAGTTTCAGATTCAGCTAGACTTCAGTTTATATTCAGATCATGTTTAGTACGTTCTTCAGATTTCCAGCTATATTGCTATGCTCCAGCTCATATTTACATATTTATATTTTAGCCTTACAGTTTCATTCATCTATGATATATTATATGGTCATGCCTTACATACTTGGTACATATCGTACTCACGCCTTTTTTTGGGGCGTTGCGTTTCATGCCGCGCAGGTGCAGATAGATCAATACTTGGACCACATTAGTAGGCCATCTATCAGCTATTGGAGTCACTCCGCTTACTCCCGGAGTTACTTATCTTTTGGTATGTATACAGTCAGTCAGTTTAGGTATGGCGGGGCCTTGTCCCGTCCTTTGTATATTCAGTTCAGCACTCTTAGAGGCTTGTAGATATGTCCCTGTGTGGTTCTGTCAGTATGTTATGTATGTCAGCTTATCTTAGCCTTGTCAACTTTTTGCATTGCATAATTCTTATCAGCTAGGTTTATGCTTATCTCGTTTATCAGTTATACTCATGGTTAGCAAATTATCAGCAGGATTAGTGATGATCGACACTTAGTGTTGGTCATCCGTCGCGACCCTAAGTTGGGTCGTGGCAAAAGTGGTATCAGAGCAATTCAGTCCTAGGGTGTCTGCAGGCCGTGTCTAGTAGAGTCTTGTTCAAGAGTATGTTGCACGCCATACTTTTGTCACTAATCCTGTTCAAGAGTCTGCAGGACAGTTGTTTTTCTTTCTTCTCTAGATCGTGCGATAGGGCTATAATTTTAGAATTCACCCTTCTAACCGTAATGTTTTGAATACAACGATGACGCCGAAGAAACTGACAGCTGCCCAGAAGGGCAAGGCTATTGTCGGCCAGGGTAGTAGTAGAGTTCCACCTGAGGTGGATGAGAGTGAGGAGTCCAGAGCTGAGGCTCCATCGGAGGCCTCACAGATCCCTTCAGTTCAGGGCGATATTAGAGGTACATCAGCTGCCATACCTCCAGCTCCTCAGCCTGATAGTCAAGGGCAGGAAGTGAGAGAAGCCATCAGATTATTGACCAGTGTTATAGTTGCTCAAACTAGGCAGAATAGTGCAGATGCCCAAGGAGATACTGGATCCAGGATCAGGGATTTTATCCGACTAGAGCCTCCAGTCTTTACTGGATCCCGTACAGGAGAGGACCCTCAGGACTTTCTTGTGAGGATAGCCAGGGTGTTGAGGGTCATGCATTTGTTAGAGACAGAGTCAGCTAGTTGGCTGCATTCAGATTGCATGACCTAGCAACAGGGTGGTATCAGACATGGGAGCTATCTAGAGGGGCAGATGCTACTCCGGCGACTTGGAAGGAATTCTCAGATGCCTTCCTTCATTAGTATATGCCCATAGAGACATAGAGAGCACGTGCTGATCAGTTCCCGACCTTGAGACAGGAAAGTTTGAGTGTAGAAGAGTATAATTATCGCTTTAATTCTTTAGCAAGGTTTGCCCCCACTGTGGTAGCAAGTATGGAAGATAGAATTCACAGGTATATAGTGGGACTTGGTCCACACCTGGTGAACGAGTGTATGACGGTTGCTATGCAGTCAGGTATGAACATATCACGCATTCAGGCATTTGCTTTATCACTTGAGGAGAGGAAGCAGAGACAGAGAGCCGACAGGGATAGAATGTTACACAAGAGGGGCAGATTTTCTGGTTCGTTTGGAGAGACATTTGGAGCGAGTAGAAAGCTGAGTGTCAGACAGCCACCAGCTAGTATACCTACACAGTCTCGTGGCCCTAGATCTGATAGAGCTCCTCAGTCCAGAGCTAGTCAAGCATCACAGACTTCAGGATTTCAGCGCCCTGGTACTTCGATACCGGCCAGTCAGACATATCCTAGATGTTCAGATTGTGGTAAACGCCACTTGGGTCCATGTCAGTTAGGAGTTGATACTTGTTATATTTGTCGTGAGGCGAGCCATTTCATGAGAGATTGCCCGACTAGGGGTGGTAGTGGTGCAGCCCAGACAGCTAGATCAGTAGTAGCTTCCTCAGCACCAGCACGCCTTCAGGGGCAAGTTCCTCAGGCACCAGCAGGTCGTGGTAGAGGTTGAAGTGGAGCTCCTGCAGTAGGCGGTACTCAGAACCGCACCTATTCTCTTATTAGTCGACAGGACCAAGAGGCTTCACCTGATGTGGTCACAGGTATTCTATCGGTAAATTCTCTTGATGTGTATGTGTTGATAGATCCGGGTTCTACATTATCATATGTTACTCCCTTTGTTGCTATTAAATTCAAAATAGTACCAGAGGCTATTAGACCTTTCGAGGTAGCCACTCTCGTTGGTGATTCTATAGTAGCTAGGCGTATTTATAGAGGTTGCACGGTAATGATGGGCGATTGTAGCACTACAGCTGACTTAATTGAGCTAGAAATGGTTGATTTCGATGTTATTCTCGGTATGGATTGGTTGTCCTCTTGTTATGCTAACGTTGATTGTAGAGCGAAGACAGTCCAGTTTCACTTTCCAGGAGAAATAGCTATAGAGTGGCAGGGTGTTTCTGCATCGCCAAAGGGTCTGTTTATTTCTTACCTTAAGGCAAGGAAGCTAATCGCAAAAGGCTGCTTATATCATATTGTTCATGTTCGAGACTCAAAGAAGGAGACATCGACTCTTGAGTCAGTTCCGGTAGTGAATGAGTTCCCTGATGTGTTTCCAGATGAGTTACCTGGTCTTCCTCCAGAGCGAGAGATTGATTTTCCTATTGATATACTACCAGGTACGCAGCCCATATCCATTCCTCCCTATAGGATGGCACCAGTAGAACTGAAAGAACTTAAGGAACAACTGAAGGATTTGGTAGATAAAGGTCTCATCAGACCTAGCATTTCTCTGTGGGGAGCCCCGGTATTGTTGGTGAAAAAGAAAGACGGTTCTCTACGCATGTGCATAGATTACAGACAGCTAAATAATATCACAATCAAGAATAAATACCCTCTGCCCAGGATTGATGACTTGTTCGACCAACTCCAGGGTGCCAAGTACTTCTCGAAGATAGATTTGCAATCAGGCTACCATCAGGTTAGAGTCAGAAAATCTGATATACCTAAGACTGCATTCAGGACTAGGTATGGCCTATATGAGTTTTTAGTGATGTCGTTTGGACTCACTAATGCCCCTGCAGTATTTATGGATCTGATGAACAACGTATTCAGGCCTTATCTAGATTTATTTGTGATTATATTTATTGATGATATTCTCATCTATTCAAAGTCTGAATCAGAGCATGCGGAGCACCTGCTCTCAGTATTGGGTACTCTTCGGGACCAACAATTATTTGCTAAGTTCTCAAAGTTTTAATTCTGGTTAGATTCAGTGGCATTTCTTGGCCATATAGTTTCAGCAGAAGGAATTAAAGTAGATGGCCAGAAGATTGAGGCTGTGCAGAATTGGCCCAGACCTACGACGCCAACTGAAGTACGTAGTTTTCTGGGTTTGGCAGGTTATTACAGAAGGTTCGTAGAGGATTTTTCCTCCATTGCAGCTCCACTGACCAAATTGACACAGAAAACAGCTAAATTTGAGTGGTCTGATTCTTGCGAGCACAGCTTCCAAGAACTAAAGAACAGGTTGATAACAACTCCAGTACTTACACTTCCAGAGGGATCTGAGGACTATGTCATTTACTGTGACGCTTCTCAAATTGGTCTTGGTTGTGTTTTGATGCAGCACGGAAGAGTAATTGCCTATGCTTCCAGGCAGCTGAAAAAGCACGAGCAGAACTACCCTACCCATGATCTGGAGCTTGCAGCAGTCATTCATGCATTAAAGATTTGGAGACATTATTTGTACGGAGTTCATGTTGATATTTATACAGACCACAAGAGCCTCCAGTACATATTTAAGCAAAAGGAGCTAAACCTACGACAGAGGCGGTGGCTAGAGTTGCTGAAGGACTACGACGTGGACATTCTTTATCATCCGGGTAAAGCGAATGTTGTTGCTGATGCCCTTAGTCGTAAGTCTATGGGTAGTCTATCTTATTTACAGCCACAGAAAAGAGAGTTAGCTCATACACTCCACCAGTTGGCCAGCATGGGAGTCAGATTAATAGATTCAGAGGACGCAGGAATTACAGTTCAGAAAGCATCTACTACTTGCCTAGTTACAGAAGTAAAACAACGTCAGTATGAGGATCTAGTTCTAGTTGAATACAGATAAATAGCCAGAATAAAAACGGAGTCACTATACAGGGTTACTAGTGATAGGGTTCTCATGTATAAAGATAGACTTTGTGTTCCTGATGTTGCAGATTTACATGGACAGATTATGACTGAGGCACACTATTCCAGGTACACTGTTCATCCAGGTTCGACTAAGATGTGTCATGACCTTAAGCAGATTTACTGGTGGGATGGAATGAAGCGTGACATAGCAAAATTTGTGGCTCAGTGTCCTAACTGCCAGTAAGTTAAAGTCGAGCATCAAAAACCTAGTAGCTTGTTACAGGAAATAGAGATTCATCATGGAAATAGGAAACAGTAAATATGGACTTCATTACAGGCTTGCCCCGTACGCAGAGCATGTATGACTCTATTTGAGTTATAGTTGACAGGCTTACTAACTCAGCTCATTTCTTGCCTGTTAGAACTATATATACATCGGAGGATTATACTAGACTTTATATCAGAGTGATAGTACGCCTATAAGTATTCCAGTATCTATCATTTCAGATAGGGGCGCACAGTTTACAGCTAATTTCTGGCGATCATTCCAGACAAGTTTAGGGACACAGGTGAATTTGAGTACAGTATTTCATCCACAGACAGACGGACAGGCTGAGCGGACCATTCAGACATTAGAAGACATGCTTAAAGCTTATGTATTAGATTTTGGAGGTAGCTGGAGTGATCATCTACTGTTGATAGAGTTTGCATATAATAATAGCTATCATTCTAGCATACAGATGGTGCCATATGAAGCTTTGTATGGGCGCAAATGCAGGTCTCCTATAGGATAGTTCGAGGTTGGCGAGTCTCAATTGATAGGTCCAGATTTAATACAACAAGCAGTTGATAAAGTCAAGTTGATAACCGACGTCGAGATTTAGAATTTCAGATTGGCGATTGGGTATTCCTGAAAGTATCACTTGTGAAAGGCGTTATGAGATTTGGAAAGAATGGCAAGCTTAGCCCTAGATTCATCGGTCCATATCAGGTTATCAGGCGAGTTGGGCGTGTTGCCTACAAATTAGACCTTCCAGCAGACCTTCAGAAGGTCCATCCAGTATTTCATATTTCCATGCTAAGAAAAATGTGTTGGAGATCCTTCTAGAGTTGTACCAGTAGATGATGTACAGATCACAGAGCAGTTGACTTATGAAGAGGTGCCAGTTGCAATTTTAGATAGATAGATTCATCGACTAAGGACGTAAAACATTCCTTTAATTAAGATGCTATAGCAAAGCAATAATGTAGAAGAAATAACGTGGAAAGCTGAAAATGACATGAGAGCCAAATATCCATATCTCTTCACTACTTCAGGTATGTAATAGATCGTTGCCCAATGTTTCTACATACTTCATTTAACATTCGAGGACGAATGTTCCTAACGGGGGAAGATTGTTACACCCCGTATGTCTAAAGTGACATATATCATTTTAATAGCATGTTAAGAATGATTTAAGTGAGCTTAAAGTCATAATATGATCATATATGATGTTTATATGTTGAATATAAAGTTTTGGAAAAATCGGATTTAAGTTGCGAAAAAACCGACTAAGGAATTGCCTTGTAATGAAGTTTTTTCATCAATTAATTCCGTATGCTATATGAAGTATTTTGGGGACATATCATATACCAAATTGAAGGTCTTGGAGTTTAGTTTCCAGCACTTTTGACAGTTTATTCATACAATATTTGGATAAAAAGATATGAGCATCAGAAGTCAGGCCAGAAAAAGGGACTAAGTGTAAAAGAGGACTAAAATTGAAATGTTTCAAGTATAAAGGAAAAATTGGCCTCTATCGTCATTTCCAGAAATCTAAAGAGAGAAACAGTGCTCTCATTAAGTTTTAAGAAACTTTTGTGATTTTGAAGGATGGATGTCAATCTTAACTCAAAATTGAAAACAGATTGCGTCAAAATGCTCTACTCGATTAAGGTAACGTTATGCTACCTTCAATTTCGTCTATAGCTTGAGTTTTCGAATTACTTCATGGCTAAGTAAAGTACCTAAATGCTGTATTATAGCTTGTTTAAGCTTTAGAAGGTGTGGAATTCAAAGGAAACAAGGTTTAGAAGCAAGAAACATCAAAGGTATGCAAGTCTAAACCTTTCTTTTGGCAAGGCATGTATCTTTTAGCTTTTAAAGCTTTTATTAGTTCTAAACTTTGTGTTTCTTGTGAGAAAATTGTATGGTATCAAGGAAATCTTGTATATTCTTAATTTTGTACTAAAATCCAAGGTGAAAGACGTCCGAATCAGCAAGACAAAACGTTTCAAAATCCTGTAAATCATTTTGATCTTTGGACAGCTGTTAGCATATTGATCATAACTCCTTGTACAGAATTGATATATAGATTCTTTAAGAATTCCCAAAACCCTAAGACATATATCTACAACTTTTATGAAGACTATGAAGTCTATAACTTTAATCTACACCCTCAAAACTATGATACAATAAAGGACAATGGTACTCTCCAGAAATTATGTACATCCGTGGAATTGTTACGCCGTCTAGTCATCTCATCTTGTTATCAATTTAATTTGTTTATGTTATCAATTTATCCGGGTACCCATTCCCGTGTATATTATAGTGCTGGTTCTATTTTTTCGGATCAGCCAGTTTTAGGGGAAACTCAACCGAAATTTTTTTATAGAAATTCAAAGAGTTGGGCAAATTCTTAGTTCTAAGTTTTGTCTATAATTTCATCCAGAGTTTTCTTATCATTCCTTTGAGTCCATATCTATTGTTTCCACATGTATTATGCCTCATACATGCTTATGCTTATATTGTGATCATGTTATATGTGATTTGGAGTCCCCCATAGAGGTTAGACATTGGACATACAGTCCGGTCGCGTGCGATACTAACCGTCTGGGGGATACAGCCCCTCTGGTTCAGGTGGGAGTTGAAACACCTAGTGTGACCGGGTGTCATTCACACACTCTGACCAGAGAGACTAGATATTACTGGCTGGGGGGGGGGGGAATATAGCCCATAACACCCACCAGGTTTGTTATATACGCATATATAGCCACAGTATGCACTGCATGATTATACATGAGGCTAGTTCAAGTTTTCAGTTACCTTATTTGGGGAGATACAGCCCATAACACCAGACAGGTACTGGTTCAGATGTTCAATTACCTGATTTGGGGGGATATAGCCCATAACACCAGACAGGTACCAGTTCAGATAACAGTTCAGTTTTAGCTCAGTACCAGTTATCAGTTTTCAGTTATCAGCCACCAGTTCTTAGCGTCAGGATCAGTTGACAGTTATCAAGTCTAGTTTCTAGTTACAAGTTATCAGTCATATTACAGTTATTTATCAGTATAGTTCAGCCCAGTCTTCTGTTTCAGATTCAGCTAGACTTCAGTTTATATTCAGATCATGTTTAGTACGTTCTTCAGATTTCCAGCTATATTGCTATGCTCCAGCTCATATTTACATATTTATATTTTAGCCTTACAGTTTCATTCATCTATGATATATTATATGGTCATGCCTTACATACTTGGTACATATCGTACTCACGCCCTTTTCTGGGGCGTTGCGTTTCATGCCGCGCAGGTGCAGATAGATCAATACTTGGACCACATTAGTAGGCCATCTATCAGCTATTGGAGTCACTCCGCTTACTCCCGGAGTTACTTATCTTTTGGTATGTATACAGTCAGTCAGTTTGGGTATGGCGGGGCCTTGTTCCGTTCGTTGTATATTCAGTTCAGCACTCTTAGAGGCCTGTAGATATGTCCCTGTGTGGTTCTGTCAGTATGTTATGTATGTCAGCTTATCTTAGCCTTTTCAGCATTTTGCATTGCATAATTCTTATTAGCTAGGTTTATGCTTATCCTGTTTATCAGTTGTACTCATGGTTAGCAAATTATCAGCAGGATTTGTGATGATCGACACTTAGTGTTGGTCATTCGTCGCGACCCTAAGTTGGGTCGTGACAAATCATACCCCGACCACCACCGGTTAATAATTTTGCACCGCCAAACAACAACCACCCACAAGGCGTTGTATTGGCCCTAAGTTTCTTAAACCCAAATCCACAAGTCCCAAACCTAAACCCACAAGTCCCAGATTAACCAGATCCACCTGCACAACTACCACCACCAGAGATCTGTATCCATCTTATTTATGGTTTGGTTTTAGATTACATTTGTTACCCTACATACTCCTACATTGCAAATAACTATATTGCACCAGTGCCTCCCGAAGTTGAGCTAGGACCCCTCCCTCCTCTTACCCCGTGGCAACTCCTTTATAGTGTGGAAGTTGATGTGTCTTACTTGTTTAGGTGGATGACATCTCATCTCTGGTCTCCACAAACTAAAAAATGAGGTTTCCTACGTGGATAGAATGAGAACCCTCTATGTTATTTTTTTTCTTGTTCTCCCTGCTATGTTTTTCAGTGAGTCCGGCATGGGCAAAATATAGTTATTCCTTATTCTCATAAATCTATAAATGTGATCACTATAAGTTACATAGCTGACCTTCTTAAAAAAGTTGATGGTTCAAATAGTTATTCAATTTTGAATAATTGATCATGAAAGCTCAAATGATCATTGTCACCTTTTTTTGACATGTTCGATGACTGAAAAATGGTGTGGCATTGTTTTGTCGTTATTTTATCCTCTAAATAAATGGCTTTAATATGTTAATTTTTTAGAATTAAAGTTTTCCATACTGTAATCTTCTTTTTTAAGGTTTCATTTGAATGTCGTCGTTGTTTAATTGTCTCTTTTTAATCAAGTATTCACATGCTAATTGTTCACTTTATTTTTTTTCAATTGGAATTCACTGAAAGAGGGGATAATTAATTGGGGAACCTACCAATTAATTAGCATGAAATTTGTAAACAACATAGATAGGAAGAATTAACAAGGTTTATTTACAACACAGTAATTATCATCACACAAGTATATGGGGTGGTTAAATCTACCCTAGAATGGGTGATTTAGCCACTCATAGTCATATTCTAAGACAAGAAATAACTATAAGCATGTAAAAATCACTAGAGATAGTTGGACTGATGGATGAAGTAGAGCCTTGAATCTTGATCTTCTCTCTTCCTTGCCTCCTTTTGATGTTGAATAGGTTCTTTCTAGGTTAAAAGTTCATAAAGGAGGCAACAGAAACTTTTATACCATGTAGGAGCATAAGAAAATAGTCAAAAAAGCTATTACATTTTTGCCCAGAATTTCTGCTTCGCGTGGCGCCCGCGTGCCATGCAGACTCAATTTCTTTAGAAAATTCAGCTCGCGTAGTGCTCGCGTATTCGGCCTAAATGCGCTGAAATTTTTCTTCACTTCTAGGCAAAAACTCTATTTCTTCCCGTGTTGCTCGCGTGCCACACAGATCGCTTAAAATATTTAATATCTTCAATTTAAAGCCAAAACTTGCACTTTTTACCTCAATTCACCATGTTCAATTCTTACAACACCAAACAAGTCAATTAGTATCAAATCTTGATAGTTTTGCATATAAACTCTTTAATTTACTATTGGAACATGGTAAAAACACCCTCAAAATATAGGTAAAATAGCCAAACATTACAACCCCACACTTGGACTTCTGCTCGTCCTCGAGCAACTTATACCCTAAACTAAAGATACACCAAAATAACTCACACAATAACTTGGGTTTATATAGGCACTTAACAAGTACATATGCACTCATTATGCTTTATTCACACGAAATCCATGCCAAGAATATTTAAAAACAATCAAGTACACAAAATTAACCTCCCAATCCCACAGCAACTCCAGACTCACTCAATAAGTTATACAAGTACTCACTCTATTTAAGAGACTAATAAAAGAGCTCGCTTCTCGTAAATCATGTGCCCTCACAAGTAATTTTAAGTTTAATGAAGAAATTCATACAAGAGAATAAACATGAACAAAAGTCAACATAAAAATGAAGCACTCACTCTCTCAAAAGAACTCACATGCAACACAAGACGTGCCATATGCTTACCCTTAGTGTAGGACTCGACTAATGCCCATCTACTCGGCTAAGATCAACTAGGACTTCTTTTGGTTGTAACGTAGGCAATAGGATGGGTAGGATATATTTAGGTAATAGTGACTAACCATCCAAGCAGTTTAATACACCACAATTAATTCAATTCTTTTTCCTCCAATCAATCTTTCTTTTACCAGCTAAGAGTCTACTTTTACCAACCCTTTTCTTTAAGTAAAGGTAGGTGCTAATGATAGGGACTACTCATTTTTCTTCTTCTTTCTTTATAACAATTATTTTTTTATATATATATCTCAATTATTGCACAATATTTCAAGCTTTCACGTTATTTTTTTGGTTTCTTTTTCCAGTAAATCCCTGTAAATAGTATCCTCCTAAGCACCTTTTTTCTTCCTCCAACAACTTCACTTTCCTACTTTGTTCACTAGCCTTTTTGGCTTATAACACTACAAGCAACTCATAGATATTTAGTATAAGAACTAGGAATCCCAATGGCTATCAAAGAAAAGGCTACAGGATCAAAGGGTTAGCGAAGGTTTTTTTCACTAATAACATCTAATTCTGAAGCTTTAAAAAAATTAGCTATGAAAGGAATGCCTATATCACTTTCTAACTGAGCAAACTTCTCATTTTGCTTTGTACACACACAGGGCAAGTTCTAGATATCAAGTATTAAACATGGAGAAAACAAAATCCTTTCTCACACATGGCACATAACCTACTCAAAACGGCTCAATTCGCGCTCTTAAACAGAGGAAACATAAGCAAACTCTCAAGCAAATCTAGAGTCAACATTATGGTCATAGGTCTCAAATAATGCACTCAGCGTTTCTCAAGACAAAAAGATTATGATAGAATATATGCATGAAGTCCACATACCCCAAATCAAGTATCTATATAAAACTAGTCAAAGTGGAGCTAAGACTATCCCATCCAATTACTACACTCTAATCCTAAAAAAAAAAAAAATCTATCTATACCCAGTTCAAACTGCCTCCTTTGAAAAAAAAAACGATGCACAAAGAAAAACTAAAGGGGATTATTATCACAAATAGGAAGACTCCCACCCCACACTTAAAATCAGGTATTGCCCGCAATGCACTAAAAATAAAAACTAAGGGTGATGGAGAAACTCCCTGGGGCTCTAAACTCGAAGAATATCCTTGTGAGCTTCCTTAAGGCACAAGGTACTTAGACTTCCCCATAGCAGAACTTCATCTTTAAGCATGATGAATTTGCAGATACCCCACACTTAGACTCCAAGCCAGTTGAAACCTAATAAATAAAGAAACTCACCAAGTAACATCCTTCAAAAGATAACACTTTTTTTCTTTTTTTTTTTGTATTTTTGATTTTTTTTGTCCTTTTTTACTTGTTTACAATTACAATCACGGGTTGCCTCCCAAGAAGTGCTTTATTTAATGTCGTGGCACGACATAATCAGCTCAACCATGGCTCATTCAGGCTCGCATGTATGCACACACGAACAATTCACATCATCACAATGTCCCTTAGGCATTTTGCCTATTTCAACAACTATTTCTTCATCATACAACTTCAAGGTCATCTTCCCCTTATCAACATCAATCACTACTGTACCAGTAGCCAAGAATGGACGGTCTAAGATAATTGGAACATCTTTATCAACGGGGCAGTCAAGAACCACAAAATCTATTGGAAACGTGAAACTACCCACATGCACAAGTACATCCTCAACTATTCCAACGGGGTGCTTTTGTCTTCTATCTGTCTGTTGGGTTCGTATTAAAGTCTCTCTCATGCCAGTCAAATCCAACTTATTGTAAACTTCCAGCGGCATCAGATTAATTCTTGCATCAGAATCTCATAAGGCCTTACCAATTGTGAGATCACCAATAGAGCATGGTACTGTAAAACTACCAGGATCTTGCTTCTTTTTAGCTGCAGGCTTTGTAATGACAACACCACACACCTTATACAACTGGACCATCTCTACCTCTTTAAAGTCAACCTTCTTAGACAAAAGATCTTTTAACAATTTTGCATATCCTGGAACCTCTTGCATAACCTCCATGAAAGGCATAATAAGCTTTAATTGTTTCAACAAATTAAAAAGCTTATTAAACTTTAAACCTTTTTATTGCTTTGCCAATTTTTTAGGAATAAGAGGTTGTGGAATTTTTGCCTTGAAGTTCTGATCCCTTGACACTTTATCTTATTCAACCACCCTCTCGGCTTCTATATCAGGTTCTTTAGCAATTACCTTCTCAGTACCAGGGACATGTTTTGGAGTAGTCATTTTCTCAGCGTGATCATTGCCAGCCAGTTTGACTGAGTCATCATTAGGCTCAATGTTTGGTATAGTAGGTAGTACACCTTTAGCTAATTCTTTCTCTTTGTCCAAATCTCTACCATTCCTCAAAGTGACTGCCATCATTTGATAAGGATTTTGATCCTTAGGATTCACCACAGTGTCCCTCGGCAAAGCACCTTGAGGTCTATTATGTAAAGCTAGGGACAGTTATCCCAACTTGGTCTCTATACCTTTTATTGCGGCGTCATATGCCGTAACTTGGTCTTGAAGTTGCTTATTAAATGCCATCATAACCTGCACCATAGTCTTAATCTCAGCTATATCATTCGCTTGCTGCAGGGGTAAAGTTGCTTGTTGTTGCACTGACATAAATTGACCCTATTGATTGTGTTGTTGGTGCTCTCCATAATTCACGAAGTTCACATCTTCAGTACCAGCAAGCAAATCAGCATCCGAAAAATTACCAGGATCAAGTTTCAGCATCCTCTCATTTAATTGTTTCGACACAACATCAAGTGTAGTCTGCAACTTTGACATCTGTTCTTCCATTGCAGAAGTAGTACCTATAGCTAAAGCCCCCGTACCTAGGCCAAAAGATGCATCTCTTCTAAGCCAGCCTGAGTTTTGAGCCATCACATCAAGCAGGGCCTTCGCTTCAGCAAATGTTTTACTAAAAAATGCTCCTCCAGCTACTGCATCGAAAGAAATTCTTCATGAACTTTAACACCAAGTCATCCCACGACATAATAGAATTGGCTAGCAAGGAGTCCAACCAATCACTAGTATCTTCCGTTAGCGAGAACGGGAACAACATCAATTTCACAACCTCTGCTGGCACTTGAGCCTGCTTTTGAGTTTCACAAACCCTTATGAACTTTTTCAAATGCTTTTGAGGATCATCAATAGTTCTACCTACAAATAAACCAACATTAGCAAGAAAAGCCACCATCGTCTGGATGATGTAAAAACTTTCTGCCTCGAATGTTGGGAGCAGAATAGCAGATGCCATATTCCCAGCCACAGGTTTTGCGGACGCATTAAGAGCCAAATCTTGAGTCATCCTGAATTCTTCGGAATGTGAACTTTCAATTGTAAATACCAAAGAAACGAGATCAAGATTACAAGAGTAAAGTTAATAGTAAAAATAAAATAGATATCTTAACAATTAAATAACATCGCGTTCCCCGGCAACGACGCTAAAATTTGATCACGGCCAACTACGCCCTATAAAAACAGACTAAGCAGTCGCGACAAATATAGCTCGGTACTTAAAGTCCCGAGGTCGAATTCCACAGATAACACTACTCTTAGCAGTTAATCTAGCCAAATTATCTACTCAATCAACTTCGAGTGTATATCTTTGATTTGGTTTTATACTTACACTACTAAACAAGAAAGTAAATAACAAGTATAGAAAAATAGGCTTGATTCAAGAGATGGAAAGCGTAGGATTGATTTTCCCAAATCCTAACTTGTGCCAAAGTATTGTGCTATCAATTCTCCCTAACTCTTCCTATTGAACAAGTGCGTCAAGTTTACAACTACCCACCTCCGTTAAGTAATCATAACTTTCATTAATTAACTATTTCATTAACTAATTAAGATAAAGTGGACTACACATATGGTTCACAGTAAGGATCAATATTCCTAATTAACCGTTTTGACAACCGAAGCAATGCCTTTATTTTAGGTCGAAATACTGCTATCTATTTAACCCTAACTCATGAATCTATTCCTAGTAATCACAAGAATAAAAGGGATAATTAATTGGGGATCCTACCAATTAATTAGCATGAAATTTGTAAACAATATAGATAGGAAGAATTAACAAAGTTTATTTACAACATAGTAATTATCATCACACAAGTATATGGGGTGGTTCAATCAACCCTAGAATGGGTGATTTAGCCACTCATAGCCATATTCTAAGACAAGAAATAACTATAAGCATGTAAAAATAACTAGAGATAGATGGATTGATGGATGAAGTAGAGCCTTGAATCTTGATCTTCTCTCTTCCTTGCCTTCTTTTGATGTTGAATAGGTCCTTTCTAGGTTAAAAGTTCATAAAGGAGGCAACAGAAACTTTTATACCATGTAGGAGCATAAGAAAATAGTCAAAAAGGCTATTACATTTTCGCCCAAAATTTCTGCTTCGCGTGGCGCCCGCATGCCATGCAGACTCAATTTTCTTCAGACAATTCAGCCCGCGTAGTGCTCGCGTATTCGGCCTAAATGCGCTGAAATTTTTCTTCACTTCTATGCAGAAACTCTATTTCTTCCCGTGCTGCTCGCGTGCCACACAGATCACTTGAAATATTTAATATCTTCAACTTTAAAGCCAAAACTTGCACTTTTTACCTCAATTCACCATGTTCAATTCCTACAACATCAAAAAAATCAATTAGTATCAAATCTGGATAGTTTTGCATATAAACTCTTAAATTTACTATTGGAACATGGTAAAAACACCCTCAAAATATAGGTAAAATAGCCAAACACCATGGCGCACCTTTCAGTTGTTTCATTCATGTCAATTATTCTTTCATACATTTGGGGTATTTCATTCAAAAACCTATATTTTAGATGTTCATGACTTATGATAGAGGACTAGACCTTTCATTTGTATTGGGGGATATTCTGCGTGTTTTAACAATAATGCCTCATCTTGAATTTTATTATATTTTTTTGATATTATTAAAACTAATTATTAATTTAGCGAGTGGGTTTGCCCACAGGGTTAGTTTGGGTGCCCTCATGACTATCCAGGATTTTGGATCATGACAATTTGTATCAGAGCCCAGGTTTAGTGTCCTGATAAGTCATGAACAGTGCGTAATAGAGCCTCGCTGATCGGTACGGAAACATCTGTACTTATCAACGAGGGGCTATGGTGGCATTTTGTGAAAATTTTCCCTTCTTTCATTCTTTTGTTTTGTGCATTAAGATTTCAAGTAAAAAACTAACTTATTCCACTGTCAAATCCACAGATGGTGAGAACTTGTTCTTCCTCATTACAGCAAGGGGCAAATGCTCCAGCCGCAGCAGCAGGAGTACAGGCAGCTAAAGTATTACTAGCGGTGCAGGCTGCCACGAGAGGTGGTGGTAGAGGTGGTGGCAGAATGATCATTTGAGCTTTCATGATCAACTATTCAAAATTGACTAACTATTTGAACCATAAACTTTACTAAGAAGGTCAACTATATAACTTTTAGTGATTACATTTATACGTTTTATAGAATCAGAAATAATTATATTTTCACCATGTCGGACTCACCGAAAAAAATAGCAGAGATAAACAAGTATAACACAGAGTGTTATCATTGTACTCACAAAGGAAAACTCATTTTCTTGTTTATGGAGATAAGAGATGAGATGTCCCCATCTAAACAAGTAAGACACACGAACTGCTACACTCCAAAACAGTTGCCATGGAGTAAGAGGAGGGAGGGATCCTAGCTTGTCTTCGGAAGGAACTGGTGCAATATAGTTATTTGCAATGTAAGAGTAAATAGGGTAACAAAATTAATCGAAAAACAAACTATAAATGAGATGGGTAAAGGTCTCTAGTGGTGGTAGTACAGGTGGTGCGAGTGGGTCATTTGGGTTTGGTGGTTGTGCAGGTGGAAGTTCTGGTTCATCTGAGACTTGTGGGTTTGGGTTTGGGACTTGTGGATTTGGGCTTAAGAAACCTAGGGCCAATACAAAGCCTTCTATGTTGTTGTTGTTTGGTGGTGTGGGATTGTTTTCCGGTGGTGCTCGGGGTATGATTATCCTTCCATTTTCCAAGACAAAGTTTGCAACCCTGTTTATGTTTCTTGCAAGAACCCTCTGAATATTCATCTTTTTTTTTCTTGTGTTGTCTGTTGTGTGAATGTGTTTTATCCCTGGTGCATGGTTGTTTTTATAGGCAAATTCTTTACTTCTAGAATATTCCTTTGCTTTGAGTAGATTTTTTTTTTATAAATAGTATTTTCAGAAACATCTCCTTTAAAGAATGGAAGAATTGACAGAAAAAAGAAAAAGAAAAAATGCAAAAATAGTTACATATATTGTTTCTTCTTTGTTTCAATTTCTTATTTTTCTTTTCTTATTGTGGAAATGTTTATGTTTTAGTTAGCTTATGAAAGTCACTTAGGCCATTTGAATATTGGGTTGATTTGGGGCTAAAAATTGACCCACAAGAGAAATTGTAAAAAGACTTTGCAATTTTTTTTTCTTCTTTTAAAATATCAAATATATAAATAATAAAGATAAAAAAATTCATAATTTTGTTGGGTAATTAGACAAATCTCAAAGTAGATAGTGTACGAGCAGTATTTACGAGTAGTGTGGTGTACAAATAAAGTTAAAGGTAATTCTAACCTGCAATTGTTGTAGTAATTAGTTATTATTTTGTTATTGGTTTCTCTTATTTTGAAATTGTGGAGCTGATAATTGAGTATATGCACATATGTTATACACACACAGAATCAGGTGTGTGTGTGTGTGTATATATATATATATATATATATATATATAGATTATTTCTATTATTAAAGAGACCCTAAAGTTTGAAAATGATAGTAACAAAAATACAAATTATATATTTGGAAGTCCTAAATTTTGGTCCTGGGTTATGATATTTAAAAAGTTATGTCATTGCTTTTGTGTCAGTGGAATTATGCAACCTAAGAATATGGAAATAAAAGGTCAGCTGGTCTGGATGAGACGTGTCCACTAAGATAACAAGTCCTAAGACTATATATCCGCTTCTTCAGCCACGATCACTCAACGGGCACAGGTGTAGTGTCGATGGGCATACCACACTATTTTTCCGCCTTACCACTAATCATACTCCTAGGTTAGGGTTTTATTTCGAGCAATCGCCTCTTCCAATAGGCCACGACCATTAGTATATGTATTATACCATAATTACAACAAGATAAACTCAAGCCTATATATACCCCTTTCTATCATGTAAAGGACATGCGGAAATTCAAATAGATCCTACTTCTTACTCGAAGAATACATTGACCCCTCTCTATTCAAATTATTTGGTATTTCATTATTACATGCGGCCTATTTAGAAAATTTAATTGTTTTACCTTGTGAGCAAGTGTTAGACATAAACATATTTGCTACTCGGTGAATTTCAATTCAAAAAATAAAAGTAAACAGTTAGCATGTGAATACTGATTAAAAAAAGATAATTAAACAATGACGACATTGAAATTAAACCTTTAAAAAAAAGATTACAGTATGGAAATCTTCAATTCTAGAAAATTGTGGATCAAAATTAATAGGGATGGTACTTCTAGAGGTAATCTACGTATTAGTTCTTGGGCCTTTTGTGTTCGGGTTGACAGGGGGGATGTTGTTTATACTTGTGCTAAGGAGATGGAAGATTGCATGACCATGAATACTCAAGCGGAGGCAACTGCAATTCTTATGGCCTTGAGGTATGTGGTTTCTACTTCTTATGCACAAGTTATTGTTGCAACGGACTCAATGTTGCTCAAGAATGTAGTGACAAAGATTTGGGAGGTGCCTTGGCAAGTTGTGCAAATAGTTGAGGAGATTTGGAGTTTGATGGAGGGTATAGAGGTGGTGGTGATGCATGTATTTAGAGAAGAGAATAAATTGGCGGATTACTTGGAGAACTTGGCTCTTGATCAAGGAGATTTCATTGTTAATTCATGATACAATCCTAAAAGCTAAGAGTAGGAAATGATCAACAAAACGGTAAAATAAACGACATAAAGTAAAGGATAATTGGAAAAGGGGATAGATGGAAGAAAGAAAGGAATCAAATCCCACGATTGCAAGTAAATTAGAACACTACAATAAATTGTAATACCCTAATCTAGACGAATACAATCAAAGACCAATATCCGAGGGGGGAGAGACTTGAACTCAAGCAATAGATCTTTCACACAAGAGAATCCAAGAGAGATCCAAGCAGAAGAAAAGGGATTAAACCCACACACACTCTCACAAGAGTATTCTCCATCATCCAAAATCTCTAACTAAAATGACTAAACCCTAGGATTAGGTTATTTATAGTAGCTAGTTAAATACAATGATAAATGGACTAAAATAGCCCATATTGTTAATTCTGGAAATCTGGTCCACCGCCCTTAAGCGCAATCGTGCGCTTATCCTCATGACCGCGTTCAACAATTCCTTGATATCTTCACGGTTGCGCTTGACGACTCGCGATCGCATAATGTAATTGAAGCTCTTCATCGCGACCGCGCTGTGTCCCTCACGATCGCGAAGAATACACAGATTCCAGAATTCCAGTAAGCTTGTTCTTGATCTTTTGGCCACCTTTTGACTTGAGTCTTGCTTTTCAGGCGCTCTTTTATTCATGTATATATGGAAATTACTGGATGTTTGGCTTTGAAGTGCTTGAGTTCGACTAGGGGCTGTTCATTGAGGGATAAGTTGCTTTGCATTGTAGTGGTTGACCAGATTTTAGTTGTACTTAACGAGAGCCTGGGCGAGCACCTTTTGAAGATGGCAGCGTTAATCCAGAGATTTAGCTCGCCTAGCGAGCAACTCAATGAGCAAGGGGAGGCAGCGAGACGTTGGAGGCAACAGCTGGGCAGAGAGTTTGCTCGCTCAATGAGCATACTCAGCGAGTGGATGAGGGAGCTATATTTGTACGCAGGCAGAAAATTAGCAAGCCCAGTGAGCGGCTTGAACGAGCGCCATTTATTTCCTTTGAAGGCGAGCAGATTTTCGCTCAATTAAATGAGCGGAGGGCGTGAGCTTTTGTGGAAACAAAGCGGCGCGGGCAGATTTTTTATCCCCTCAACGAGCTCTTTTGAGGGTGTTATCACTTTATTCGATGCCTTCTACCTTGGATGTTTCATCTTGGATATCTTTTAAGGACATATTCTCAGCTTATTATGGAGGATTTCATTAGCATTATTCATATGTTTAGCAAGATTTTTGTTACAAGTTTCATTCATTATAGTTCTGGCTACTGTGGTAGCTCATGTAAAGCAAATTACCAAAGTGTTCAATTTGCTTCAATTGGTGGTATTAGCATCATATGATGCTCAACCCAATGAACTAGATGCAATGCTTGAGTATTTTTCTATTTTACCACTAATTAGTCATTATCTAGTTTTAGCAAGTTCATATTTCATTCATGAGTGTAAAGACCGTATTTATTGTTTTGTTAATTATTATTAATAAAATTAGCCACTAAGCTATGTGCTTTGTGGATTTTTCTAAAAAAGAAATCTAGAAAATTTACATATTAATGTCATTTTTTAAAAGATAAAATAATGACAAAATAATGCCGGACCATTTTTCAGTCGTCGAAAATATCAAAAAATGGTAATAATGATCATTTGAGCTTTCATGATCAATTATTCAAAATTGACTAACTATTTGAACCATCAACTTTATTAAGAAGGTCAGCTATATATCTTTAGTTATTACATTTATACATTTTTTAGAATCAGGAATAATTATATTTTCCCCACGTCGGACTCACCGAAAAACGTAGCAGAGATAATAAGAAAAAGTATAATATAGAGGGTTATCATTGTACACACAAAGGAAAACTGATTTTCTGATTTTCGGAAATAAGAGATGAGATGTCCCCCCACCTAAACAAGTAAGACCAACGAACTACCACACTTTAAAACAGTTGCCACAGAGTAAGAGGAGGGAGGGGTCCTAGCTTGGCTTTGGGAGGCACTGGAACAATATAGTTATTTGCAATGTAGGAGTAAATAGGGTAACAAATTTAATCGCAACCAAACCATAAATGAGATGGATAATGGTCTCTGGTGGTGGTAGTGCTGGTGGTGTGAGTGGGTCATTTGATTGTGGTGGTTGTGCAGGTGGAAGTTCAGGTTCGTCTGGGACTTGTGGGTTTGGGTTTGGGACGTGTGGATTTGGGTTTAAGAAACTTAGGGCCAATACAAAGACTTCTAGGTTGTTGTTGTTGTTTGGCAGTGCGGGATTGTTTCCCGGTGATGCTCGTGGTATGATTATCCTTCCGTTTCTCAAGACAAAGTTTGCAACCCTGTTTATATTTCTTGCAAGAACCCCCTAAATATTTATCTTATTTTTTCTCTTTTGTTGTGTGTTGTGTGAATGTGGTTTTTCCATGGTGAAGGGTTATTTTTATAGGCAAATTCTTAACATCTAGAATATTCCTTTGCTTTGAGTACAATTTTTTTTAGAAATAGTATTTTAAAAAATATCTTCTTTAAGGAATGGAAGAATTGACGGAAAAAAGAAAAAAAAAATTCAAAAATGAGGAGTAACGGCTTTTAAGTACTAGTACTCTTCTTTGTTGTATTTATATATCAAATATAAAAATAATAAATAGACAAAAAGATTCATAATTTTGTTAGGTAATTAGACAAATCTCAAAGCAAAAATAAAGAAATTAAAGCTTAATAACTGTTGGGGGGTTGGATTTTGACGTGTTGTTTGACCTTTTTTGACCCAATCTATTTCAACTTAAATAAAATTTTGGTGGGTCAATAGCCCGTCCAATTATTCACTCAACCCATTTTGACCCAGTCCATTTCAGTCCAATCCGCCAATTTGACATCCCTAGTTTGGTACTTGTAGATCACGGTTAATTTTTGTAACCTAGGAACAATGCCAGCCTCGATTTTTGTTGTTTGATGGTGGGAGTTGTGGGTTATTGTTGTTTGGTGGTGGGGGTGGGGCATTGTTTCCAGGCAGAACCAGTGGTCTGGGGATGATTACCCTTCTTGTAGTTCCTAGCATCCAGTTTGCAAACAACGGAAAATTCATTGCAATAACAGAAAAAATACTCTTGTGTTGTGAGTATGTGTATCATGGTCAGTATAAGTTGCTTTTTATAGGGAAATTTTAACTTTCTAGAATATTCCTTTGAATTTTTCATTTACAAAGGAAATGTTTTGTAGATAGTGTACGAGCAGTACTTACGAGTAGTGTGGTGTATAAAAGAAGTTAAATGTAATCCTAACCTGCAATTGTTGTAGTAATTAGCTATTATTTTAGGGATAATTCCGCTAAAAGACAAGCAAAAGACGAAAATTATCAAAAATGGACCATATTTCCGAATCTTACCCGACCTGTCACCCTTTTCCCGAGATAGCAGTCTGCCGCATGTTTATACAAATTCATACAATTTTATACAGATTTATACACGTGTATAAAATTATAAAAATTTGTATAAGTGTGTATATGCGAGTGAATAAATCTGTATATTAAGAATTTTTATATGATTTTTACTTTTTTTTGTGTATATTTTTGTATTCCTCTCATTGCTACGGATTTATCTATGTATACTCATATATAATTTATTTTTTGGGGGGAGATTAGTGTGTATAAACTTGTCCAAAGCAATGATTTAGATGCAATAAACAACATAAATTCAGTAAAATATAAAAAATAACGACACCACTGGCGGGGGAGGGTGTCTGCCGGCGGCTTAGTTGCTGGGAGGGGGAGATTTGGTAGCTAGGGTATTTTTTATGAAGGAGTGCTAAAATTTGTAATTTTAGGGATGGGTGCTATGCATGAAAAAAAATATGGCATCCTATTTGTAATTTTTGGTTGTGGGCTGCCTATTTTTAAAAAAATTTCATTATTTTATTATTGGTTTCTCTTACTTTGAATTTGTGGAGCTGCTAATTGAGTATATGCACATATGTCATACACACACAATATCAAGTGTATATATATCAATTATTTCTAATATTAAAGAGACCCTAAAGTTTGGAAATGATAGTAACAAAAATACAAATAATATATTTGGAAGTTCTAAGTTTTGGTGTTGGGTTATGATATTTAAAAAGTTAAGTCAATGCTTTTGTGTGGGTTGAATTATGCAACCTACGAATATGGAAATAAAAGATAAGCTGGCCAGGATGAGACATGTCTAACAAGACACCAAGTGCTAAGAGTATATATGCGCTTCTTCAGCGACGGCAGCTCAACTGGCACAGGCAAAGAGCCGATGGGCATACCACACTACATTGCCGCCTTACCACTAATCATACTCCTAGGTTAGGATTTTATTTCGAGAAATCGCCTCTTCCAGCAGGCCACGGCCATTAGTATACATATTATATAATAATTATAATTAGATAAACCCAAGCCTATGTATACCCATTTCTATCATTTAAAGGACATGCGGAAATTCAAATAAAATCCTACTTCTTACTCAAAGAATACAACGACCCCTCTCTATTCAAAATTTTCGGTATTTCATTATTGCATGCGGCTTATTTAGAAAATTTAATTGTTTTACATAGTAAGCAAGTGTTAGACATAAACATATTTGCTACTCAGTGAATTTTAATTTAAAAAATAAAAGTAAACAGTTAGCATGTGAATATTTGATTAAAAAAAGACAACTAAACAATGACGACATTGAAATTAAACCTTTTAAAAAAAAAGGATTACAGTACGGAAATCTATACTCTAGGAAATTTACATATTAATGTCATTTTTTAAAAGATAAAATAACGACAAAATAATGCCATACCATTTTTCAGTTGTCGAAAATATCAAAAAATGGTAAGAATGATCATTTGAGCTTTCATGATCAATTATTCAAAATTGACTAACTATTTGAACCATCAACTTTATTAAGAAGGTCAGCTATATAACTTTTAGTGATTACATTTATACATTTTTTAGAATCAAGAATAATTACATTTTCCCCACGTCGGACTCACCGAAAATCATAGCAGAGATAATAAGAAAAAATATAACACAAAGGGTTATCATTGTATTCACGAAGGAAAACTCATTTTCTGGTTTGTGGAGATATGAGATGAGATGTCCCCCACCTAAACAATAAGACACACGAACTGCCACACTTCAAAACAATTGCCACAGAGAAAGAGGAGGGAGGGGTCCTAGCTTGGCTTTGGGAGGCACTGGAACAATATAGTTATTTGCAATGTAGGAGTAAATAGGGTAACAAATTTAATCGCAACCAAACCATAAATGAGATGGATAAAGGTCTCTGGTGGTGGTAGTGCTGGTGGAGCGAGTGGGTCATTTGGTTGTGGTGGTTGTGCAGGTGGAAGTTCTCTGGGACTTGTGGGTTTGGGTTTGGGACTTGTGGATTTGGGTTTAAGTAACCTAGGGCCAATACAAAGCCTTCTAGGTTGTTGTTGTTGTTTTGGCGGTGCGGGATTGTTGACACGACCCGGATTTTAACTAGGCCGTGCGGGCACCCGACATCCTAACCTAAATCCGTCGGGCGAACCCTTACCAATTAAATTAGGAAAATAAATATAACAATTCATAAATAAGGACAAGACTTAAAACAAAAATACAGACATACTGATATCTCTAAGCTGTACAAAAGAAATTACAGCTGACTACCCATCATACTAGGTTTAGGGCTATCCAGACTAGACATCTAAGAGTACAAAAGAAGTCAGATACCTCCTGAAGGGAGCAAATTGCAACTGAAATAATACACATAAACTGGTGGACATCCTGAATAAAAGCTGGCTCACCCTGACAGCTGAAGTCGTCTTCGCTCCTGAACAACGTGACGAACTCAATCATGGAACGGACCTGCCGAAACAAAATAGATAGACAAGAAACAAACAACAAACAAGGGTGAGTCAAAAGGACTCAATAAGTGGGGCAGACTAGCCACCTCAAAGAATAGGATAGCTAGCAAGGGAGAAAAGAAATAGATAGACCAAATTCCTCTTATTTAAATTATAAAAAGGCAGAGCCAGATAATAACCGGAAACATGTATGAAACCATAACTCAACTAGGAATACGAGCCATAAACGTATCAACAAATAAGCAATGCACGTATAAGCAGAACAGTAGTTATGTACCACAAGTCTACACAATGGTATGAAATGAAATGAAATGATATGAGATGAAATGAAATTAAATATGATGCAAATGGTCACATGTGCCTGTCATCCCATCCCGAAGCGGAATACTACTGCATTCGAGGGGAATCCAACCTGATAACCAACTGAAGCGGAATACTCCTGCTCCTGGGGCGGAATACTCCTGCACCCGATATAATGTAAACCAGAGGCGGAATACTCCTGCACTCTCCTGGGGCTGAATATTCCTGCACCCAATATAATGTAAAGCTGAGGCGGAATACTCCTGCACTCAATATCTGACATAAGAGCGGAATACTCCTGCTCCTGGGGCGGAATCCTCTTACCCTCAATATGATACAATGGAGCGGAATCCTCCTGCTCCTGGGGCGGAATACTCCTGCACCCAATGATATGCAATGTAATGCATATGAATGACATATAATGCATATGAATGTAATGTGATGCAATAATAACCCTTCACCGGCGCGGGACTCTCATCGACAGCAGGGAAGTAGATACCAACTCACAGCTAGAGTACAATGCTCAAATCTTCAATGCAATACCAACAACAGGACATAACATATAATATACAATCTAAATCCAAAGCTAAAGCGTAATGAGTATGCCTATCGGCAGCTACACACGTAAGGAACATGTGGTAGAAAATCCATGAGGCCAGGTGCCTCCAAAGAAATGGATATAAACACTTACCTCGTTCCAAAGTTAACACTGCTACCCAACAACCGCTTTATTCTTTGAATTCATTGCCAAACGATCCCACTGTGTTCAATAAGCAGAAAACTATATCAAATAAGGCTAAAGGCTTCATTCCCCACATCTTAGGGTAATCCGGTAAGGAACCTGATACCCTATTCGCATACGCAATACGCAGGCCAGGCCTATGTACAGAGTTTAAGGTCACATAACCAAACCCTAAATAAATTACATTTATATGTTGCTCATAACTTACTGAGTACGAATATATAATCAATTTCATTATCGGGGTCTATTTGACCCTTTAAACTATTAATTGAACTTATTAAAACGATGTATAATATTCCAAGTTTTAACGTTAAAACATATTCAAACACACGTAATAAACTCAAATAATGCATTAACATCATTACCTGAATATTTCGGGATAAAAATTCTATCTTTTTCCGGTTCTTTTTTTTATTTTATGATATTTTCTCTTTACATTTTTTAAGGCTGCCTCACTCTCTTCTTACGTTGTTTATATGTTGTTCGTCCTTAGCAAAATTGCTAAGGACCCCCCTCCCACCGCCTTTGCTTATTTCTTTTCCTTTTCCTTTTCTTTCTTTTTTTTGTTTTGTTTTGTTTTATTTAATTTTTTTTTCGTTTTCGTGATGAAAATTAAAATAGTACTCTACGATATTTGAAATAATTCCAACTTTTTCATACAAGTTATACAAAATATATGTAACATACTCGCAAAGGCGGATCTCAAATCGGACTCCCGAAATTCAAGATTCGAATTTAAATGAAAAAAGTCAAATTATTTAACTTTCGGTATTTTAGCGGAAACTAGCCGAACAACATCGAAATTCACTTTCGAAAGTTCATAAAAGTCACAAATAATCATACAAACCTAACGGCGCTTTCGGATTTCGAATCGGAGTTCATTCGCCAAAACCGAGCTCGAAAATCTCTTTTTAATATTTATTGACAATAAAAACTGAAACCTTCTTCCGATGCCTACCAAACGAGGTCTGATTTAACTCAAATTTTACAGACAAGTCCTAATGGACCTTACGAATATTTTAAAATTATCATCACGCCAATAGGAGTCCTAACTTCCGAAACGACTTACCGAGGTCGTTTCATTCTCCTCCACTTAAACTCTCATTCGTCCTCGAACGAGCCTAAGTCTAAAGAAAAATTCACACAGATAAAAAAAAAAGAACTTGCACGACCTTCACGAGCTACTCCACGGACATTATTTCCTGATTACAGGATCAGAATTATAACACGCATATCGAATTCTTGGATAAAAACATAGCTGGCCGGGATAATATTATAACGCCATTGCCAAGCTTATTCTGACTACAGTGATCCTTCCTTGATCACGAGAGGAGAGTTCTACATTTTTAAGACAAAGATATACGAAACTTTGAATGGGTTAACATGATTCAGCCGATAATTACCTCTTCCATATACCTTTCGATATAAAACAGGTCGATGGAACTAAGAATTAGCTCACGCTTGATACAATAGGGGAAGCTTTTGAAGTACCATGTCACTACACACTATAGAAGATTTGATGCAAGCTATATTATTTTTACGAACGCACTATATAACATCTAAGTTGATGTTAGTGTTGTTCCGCGAGCTCCTTGTAGGAATGAAGTTACTCATATCCTAATATATGTCAAAGGTTCATCTGAACAGGGTCTATCATACAAGGATAAGGATCACGCAAATACTACTGAATAGTATGATGTAGACCAGGAATGATCTTTAGACCGAACATCTACTTTCAGGAGGTATCTGACTTCTTTCGTACTCTTAGATGTCTAGTCTGAATAGCCCTAAACCTAGTATGATGGGTAGTCAGCTGTAATTTCTTTTGTACAGCTTAGAGATATCAGTATGTCTGTGTTTTTGTTTTAAGTCTTGTCCTTATTTATGAATTGTTATATTTATTTTCCTAATTTAATTGGTAAGGGTTTGCCCGACGGGTCTAGGGGAGGATGTCGGGTGCCCGCACGGCCTAGTTGAAATTCGGGTCATGTCAATTGTTTCCTGGTGGTGCTCGGGGTATAATTATCCTTCCATTTCCCAAGACAAAGTTTGCAACCCTGTTTATGTTTTTTGCAAGAACCCTCTGAATATTCATCTTGTTTTTTCTCTTGTGTTTGTGTTGGGTGAATGTGCTTTTTCCCTGGTGCAGGGTTTTTTTAGGCAAATTCTTTACATCTAGAATATTCCTTTGCTTTGAGTAGAATTTTTTTTATTAATAGTATTTTCAAAAACATCTCCTTTAAAGAATTGAATAATTGATGGAAAAAAAAAATTTAAAAATAAGGATTAACGGCTTTTAATTAATAGTATTCTTCTTTGTTGTTTTTATATATATTGTTTCTTCTTTGTTTCAATTTCTTATTTTTCTTTTCTTATTTTGGAAATGTTTATGTTTTAATTAGCTTATGAACATTTAGGCCATTTGAATATTGGGTTGATTTGGGCTAAAAATTGACTAGCAAGAGAAATTGTAAAATATATTTGTAAATTATTTTTCTTCTTTTAATATATCAAATATATAAATAATAAAGATACAAAAAGAATCATAATTCTGTTGGGTAATTAGACAAATCTCAAAGTAGATAGTGTACGAGCAGTATTTACGAGTAGTGTGGTGTGCAAATGAAGTTAAAGGTAATCCTAACGTGCAATTGTTGTAGTAATTAGTTATTATTTTGTTATTGGTTTCTATTATTTTGAAATTGTGGAGTTGATAATTGAGTATATGCACATATGTTATACACACACAAAATCAAGTGTGTGTGTGTGTATATATATCGCGATTATTTCTAATATATATATATATATTATCGCGATTATTTCTAATATTAAAGAGACGCTAAAGTTTGAAAATGACAGTAACAAAAATACAAATAATATATTTGGAAGTTCTAAATTTTGGTACTGGGTTATGATATTTAAAAAGTTGCGTCAATGCTTTTGTATGAGTGCAATTATGCAACCTACGAATATGGAAATAAAAGGTCAGCTGGCCCGGATGAGACGTGTCCACTAAGACAACAAGTCCTACGACTATATATCCGCTTCTTCAGCCACGGCCACTCAACGGGCACATGCATAGAGTCGATGGGTGTACCACCCTATTTTGCCGCCTTACCACTAATCACTCCTAGGTTAGGGTTTTATTTCGAGCAATCGCCTCCTCCAACAGGCCACGACCATTAGTATACGTATTATACCATAATTATAACAAGATAATTCAAATAGATCCTACTTCTTACTCGAAGAATACAACGACCCCTCTCTGTTCAAATTTTTCGGTATTTCATTATTGTGCGGCCTATATAGAAAATTTAATTATTTTACCTTGTGAGTAAGTTTTAGACAAATATATTTGCTACTCAATGAATTTCAATTAAAAAAATAAAAGTAAACAGTTAGCATGTGAATACTTGATTACAAAGAACATTAAACAATAATGACATTGAAATTAAACCTTTAAAAAAATTATAGTATGGAAATCTTCAATTCAAGAAAATTTATATATTAATATCATTTTCTAAAAGATAAAATAACGACAAAACAATGCCACACCATTTTTCAGTTGAAATTTCAAAAATGGTAATAATGATCATTTGAGCTTTCATGATCAATTATTCAAAATTGACTAACAATTTGAACCATCAACTTTATTAAGAAGGTCAGCTATATAACTTTTAATGATTATATTTATACATTTTTAGAATCAGAAATAATTATATTTTCCCCACGTCGGACTCACCGAAAAACATAGCAGAGATAATAAGAAAATGTATAAACAGGGGGTTATAATTGTACTCACGAAGGAAAACTCATTTTTTGATTTGTGGAGATAAGAGATGAGATGTCCTCCACCTAAATAAGTAACGCACACGAAGTGCCACACTCCAAAACAGTTGCCACGGAGTAAAAGGAGGGAGAGGTCCTAGCTTGGCTTTGGAAGGCACTGGAACAATATAGTTATTTGCAATGTAGGAGTAAATAGGGTAACAAATTTAATTGCTACCAAACCATAAATGAGATGCATAAAGGTCTCTGGTGGTGGTAGTGCTGGTGGTGTGAGTGGGTCATTTGGTTGTGGTGGTTGTGCAGGTGGAAGTTCCGGTTCGTCTGGGACTTGTGGGTTTGGGTTTGGAACTTGTGGATTTGGGTTTGTGTTGGTCTAAATCAGGATAGGACAACAAATCGAATTTGTATTGGATTTAACTGGTAATTTGTTTGTATCGAAGTGATATCCGAGCTAAAGTTGTATTCGATCTGAATGAAAGGCTTGGAAAAATTAACGAGGCAAGAAATAAATTAATGACAAACGAGACAACAAGTAAAAGTTGAATTCAGTATTGTATTGATCGCGTCTTTGTTATTTACAGACGGGCCCTATTTATAATCAGGAGAAAGAATGACGTTGTAAATGTCATAATGGTGCCTTTATGGCCATTACTCCGTACATGATTGTAGCTGACTCACGATCCGACCTTTTAAAAGTTAGGGCAACAGTCGACAGTTACAAAGGCTGGACCTTGTTTCCTGAGGCGCTACATCTGCTCAGGGCTACATTGTTATGGTGCTTGCTCCGAGCTCAATACTTTGAGTTCACTCCTCCTCGTTCCCTGAAGCGAGTTCCCGGGGCAAGGAGACAATCAGTCTTCCCTTGTAGGTTTTCCTCGTGGAGTGGACTTTGTGTTAGGCTCCGAGGCCTTGTTTGAGACCTCGGTGACTTTTCATCCAATACAGATAGTCTCCCCACCCTTCGGATAGTTGCTGGGATTTTCCGAGGGGTGGAATTGAATTTAAGTGGGAGAGTGTCGTGGCGCGTTTTCGCCAAGGAAATTTGAAAAGGCGGGCGTCGTTTCAATGTCTCATCCTCTGCACGTGGCTCAGTTTTGAATGGCTACGTCTATTCTGTTACGCGGCGCCTTCTTAAGTTTGCTTAGAAGGGCAACGTATGCCGGCCAATGGTCCCCTCCGCACGCTAGACTAGAGCGTCAGTGCCGTGCGGGAAAACCGATGTCAATCACAGTGTGTATAAAAAGAGTAATTGAAAATGAAAGTCGTTGCACTAGCTTGTATTAATCAAAAGCCAACCGATTAAAAGAAAGCCAATGTGGTGTCGAGGGGGTGAGAAACCAGAGCAGAAATATGAAAGCAGCTTACAAATTGTTTGAATCCTTATACCCCCCTATATATGTTCTTAAAAAATAAACCCATGTCATAGCAGCACCCACTAAGGGGCTAGACAATCATACAAGAAAAAGACAGAAAGATAAACCTAACTATATTTACATGTGTGCGGCACTTTAAGGGGCCGCATCCTTGTCTGCGTGTTCATGGCTTGCGCACAGGGCGCAAGGCTTTGGCGCGCGCAGGCGCGGGGCAATCTGCGTTGAGGTGCGCATGCGTTGGTCGCATGGCATAGGCGCACTCTAGTGCGGGATGGGCAGCATTGTGGCGCGCATGCGCAGGTCGCATGGCGTTGGCGCACTCAAGTGCGGGGCGCGCGGGCGCTGGCTGCGGGCAGGCTTTGAGGGCGTTGTCTGCTTGCTGCGCGCGGGCACGCTCAACCGGTGGGGCGACATACGCAGATGCGCATATAGACCTTGGCGCGGCCACAACCGTGGCACTAGGCATCTTGAGGCTTGCCAGGGCACCACGGGGTGCGCCTAAGGAGTCATGGGCACGGCTGAGAGGCCGCCCATGACATTCTCCCCCACCTGAGTTGGCGACGTCCTCGGCGCCTTCCTTGCAAGATACTCAGCTATCAGGTCCTTGAAGGCTTTGAGGTCTGTTCCCCTCTCCCAGGTGTTCTCCTCTGCATCACATCCGCTCCATTTCACCAAAAATTCCTGGTGATCTTTCCTTGAGGCATGAATAACACGGTCATCTAGGATAGCTTCTGCTACTTTCTTCCCTGACCACTTGTTCTTCCTGATGCTCGGCATGGTGAGCTGGCTTCTGGAAGGATCATCCTTGTCTTCTTGGAAAAGCTTCAACAGGCTAACATGAAAAACGGGATGGATTTTCCACCAAGCTGGTAATTCAACTCGATAGGCAACTTTTCCAACACACTTCACAATGGACAGAGGTCCAATGTATTTCTGCAAAAGACGCGGGTCATGAGCTCCCGCGAACAGATATCTCTTGGGGATCTTTACCATCACCTTATCCCCAACTTTATACTCCACAAAATGCCGGTTTTGATCTGCATACTTTTTCATCCTCCTTTGTGCTTTTTCAAGGTAGCTCCGCACTATCTCTAGATTTCTCTTCCACTCTTTTGAGAAACTCGCAGCTCGAGGGGACTTTGACACATTTGGTGCATCAACAGTATGCGGGAGTAGAGGTTGTTGTCCCATGATAATTTCAAAAGCGCTTCTATTGGTACTTGAGCATTTTTGGGCATTGAAGCACATCTGGGCAGAATCCAGTAGCTTCACCCAATTCTTCTGCGATCCAGTCACAAAATGCCTAAGATATTCTTCAAGCATCCCATTAAACCGCTCCGTCTGGCCATCAGATTGTGGATGAAAGCTGGAGCTGTGGCTTAACTTCGACCCGAGACACTTGAAGAGTTCGGTCCAAAAGTTACTAGTGAACCGCGAGTCGCGATCACTAACAATATCTCTGGGCAGACCCCAATACTTCACCACATGAGCAAAGAAGAGCCTGGCTGTCTCTTCAGCTGCTATATATTTTGGGGCTGCTATAAAAGTTGCATATTTAGAAAACCGATCAACAACTACTAGAATAGTAGTTAAATCTCTGACCTTGGGCAATCCGGTGATAAAATCCAGAGAGACACTCTCCCAAGGCCTTTTTGGGACAGGTAGCGGCTGCAATAGTCCCGCTTGTGTCAAACGGTCGGGCTTGTCTTTCTGACAAACCAAACAGGTTCGCACATATTGATCTACATCATCCGCCATCTGGGGCCAATAGTATGCGCGTTGAAGCAGCGCTAGAGTCCTATCCATTCCAGGATGGCCAGCCCAGAGGGTATCATGGCATTCTTTCAATAGGGTCTTCCGCAAATCACCTCCCTTAGGCACATAGATCCGCTTGCCTTTTGTCTTGAGAAAACCATCATCCATATAGAACTGCCGCGTCTTCCCTTGCTCTATGAGGCTGATCAAATCTTGAGCAGCAGGGTCACGAACAAGAAGATCCTTGATCTGACCCTTAATATTGGTGGTTACCTCGCTTCCCCTAAGGGCGGCGAGCGTACACACCTCGGCTAAGTCAGCCCTCCGACTTAGCGCATCAGCAACTTGGTTTAACTTCCCACTCTTGTATTCTAAGTGGAAATTAAACTCGGCAAGAAGTTCTTGCCATCTCGCCTGTCTCCCATTCAGTTTTGGCTGTGTCATGAAATAGCTGACAGCAGTGTTGTCAGTCTTAACAACAAAGGGTGCTCCCAATAAGTAATGGCGCCATAAGCGCAAGCAATGGACCACAGCCAACAACTCTTTTTCATGGGCTGCATAGCGTCGCTCCGCATCCTTAAGTTTCCGGCTCTCATAAGCAACCGGGTGCCCCTCTTGCATCAACACTCCACCAATCGCAAAGTCTGAGGCATCAGTCTATACTTCAAACGGCTTGGCCATATCAGGAAGGGCCAAGACCGGGCTGCTTGACATAGCACTCTTCAAAGTAGCAAAGGCCTTCTCACGCCTTGGACACCACTCCCATGGCATGGCCTTCTTCAAAAGTTCAGTCAGGGGCACAGCAATAAGGGAATAATCTTTCACGAACCGCCGATAGAAATTACATAAGCCCAAGAAAGATCTTAGGGCATGAATATCTGTTGGTGGTTGCCAATCAGTAATGGCCTGAATTTTCCCGCCATCCATATTGATTCGTCCCTCTTCGACTATATGCCCAAGAAAATCGATCTGCTTTTGGGCAAAAGCGCATTTCGATGGTTTGGCATATAGCTCGTGCTCCCTTAGTCTTGTCAAGACCTTCTTCAAATGCACCATATGATCCTCCATGCTTTTGCTATAAACCACAATGTCATCCAGATAGACAACCACAAATTCATCTATAAACTCCCGGAAGACTTGATTCATCAGCGTACAGAACGTTGCTGGAGCGTTAGTTAGGCCGAACGACATAACTAGGAAATCAAAAGATCCATATCTTGTGACACAGGTTGTTTTGTGCTCATCTCCCTCAGCGATACGCACCTGCCAATAACCTGATCTCAGGTCTATTTTTGTGAATACCTTAGCACCACCCAGCCTGTCAAATAAGTCCGCCATCAAGGGAATAGGATACTTGTTCTTCACAGTAATTTTATTCAATGCTCTATAGTCCACACAGAGCCTTAAGGAGCCGTCATGCTTCTTTTGAAACAGCACAGGTGACCCATAAGGGGACTTACAGGGTACAATAATTCCAGCATCCAGCATTTCCGTCAATTGTCTCCGAAGCTCGGTGAGTTCGGGCTGTGACATTCGATACGGCGCACGGGCAGGAGGCCTTGCGCCCGGAACCAATTCAATCTGATGATCTACATCTCGCTTAGGCGGCAGTCGCCTAGGCATCTCTGGTGGCATCACATCTTCAAAGTCCACCGACATATCCTTCACAGCAGAAGGAATAGGGCCAGATGGTCGCTCAATCTCGTCCAAGCATAAGGTAGCCAAGAACGTTGGCTCTTGTCTCTTGACACCCTTCTTCAGTTGCATAGCCAAGATACTCCTCTCGTTCAACTTCCCAGACAAAGTTGAAACCGTGCATGGTTTTGCCCCCATGATAAGTAGGGCATCACCATGCGGCAAGACCGCGGTCTGAGTTTCCCGCAAAAATTCCAAACCAAGAATCAGTTTGAAATCATCCATCGTGACTACAGATAACGTAGTCTTTCCTTCATAGGGGCCCAATTTGATGGGGACTCCCTTCGCCACGCCTCCAACAGGTTGAGCTGGAGAATTAATAGCCTTCACTCGACCACGACCCTTCTCCACGACAAGTCCTAGCCGCTCCACCTCCGTAGCAGCCAAATAATTATGAGTAGCACCTGTGTCTATCATCGCACGAACAGGCTTGCCATTAACCCGAACGTCGATGTACATAAGTTCCTTACTTTTGCCAACCCGAAGTTTGGCATCGGTTTCAGAATTCTTCTTCTGACCAGCATGATCAGCTTCCTTCTTCAACCGAAGACCTGCATTACTTGATTCACCCACTTCTTGAGAGATTGAGTAGAACGTGTGCGAGAACGCACCAATCGGAGCTTCACCATCATCCTCATCCTCTTCGTCTACTTCTTCTTCATCAAGAGTTTCATGGGCATTCAGTTGCTTCCTCTTCTCAGGGCAATCAGCAACCCTGTGAGGACCCCCACATTCAAAACATCCACCTTTAGGAACAAAGGCGGCTCCCTTTCCTTTGTTTTGAGCCACCGTGTTGCTGCTGCTCGAGGAAGAGGCCTTGGAATAATTATTACTCCGCTCTCCCCCACCTTTGCTAGGACCACTTTTGTTGGATTGGCCCCCTTTGTAGTTGTTACCACTAACAGAACGTGGAGTCGTCTGCTGTCTATCATTTCGAGTATCCACTTGATAGTCCGCAATGCACTCAGCAGCCTGAATAGCCCTTGCCAACGTGTCCACCCTTTGCCTCTGTAACTCGGCACGGGCGTAAGGTTTAAGTCCCTCCATGAAGGTAAAGAGCTTATCCTTCTCACCCATGTCACGAATGCTTAGCAATAGGGCTGTGAATTCACGAACGTATTCCCGCATAGACCTCGTCTGCCTTAGTTCCCTGAGCTTTCGTCGAGCACTATACTTAACATTTTCTGGAAAGAACTGTCCACGGATAGCCGCTTTCAACTCATCCCACGTCGCCAGTTCTGGTTCACCATTCCCTGCGGCCTCAACTTTCCCACGCCACCATAGTTTGGCGTCACCCTGAAGGTACATGACCGTAGCTGTGATCTTCTGATCATCATCTAACCCGCCGACTGCCTTGAAGTATTGTTCAATGTCGAATAAGAAATTCTCGACTTCCTTAGCACTCCGAGCACCATTGTAATGCTTGGGCTCTGGGAACTTCATCTTTTGCTTGGGAGTAAAATTCATTACACCCCCACCTCCGTTTCCACCGCCTCCTCTGAGAAGGCCCTGCATGACTTGAGCCATCAAGTTATTTACAGTGTTTTGCAATGCCGCATGCGACGCTGCATTCTCATCCAACTGTTGTTGTATAGTAGCATTCTTTTCCTCGCTCGCATCGAGCTTATTCTTGACCGCAGCAAGCTCAACGCGGTCATTCTCCATGTCTTGGCTCATGTTAGCGATGTCAGTCTCGCTCCGATGCGCAAGACGACTAAGATCGTCCAGTCTCTCCTCGAGACTAGCCTTGAGATCCGGGACCGTCCCTACGATCTCTTTTAGTGCCTCGACTGTTTCTTCGAGCGCACCAATCCTTTCACCATTCGTTTTCTGCCCACCAGCCATGTTCCGTATTGTTTGTCAACCTTTTCCTTTGTCCGTTGTCGAGCCTATGCTCTGATACCAACTGTTACGCGGCGCCTTCTTGAGTTTGCTTAGAAGGGCAACGTATGCCGGCCAATGGTCCCCTCCGCACGCTAGACTAGAGCGTCAGTGCCGTGCGGGAAAACCGATGTCAATCACAGTGTGTATAAAAAGACTAATTGAAAATGAAAGTCGTTGCACTAGCTTGTATTAATAAAAGCCAACCGATTACAAGAAAGCCAACGTGGTGTCGAGGGGGTGAGACACCAGAGCAGAAATATGAAAGCAGCTTACAAATTGTTTGAATCCTTATACCCCCTATATATGTTCTTAAAAAATAAACCCATGTCATAGCAGCACCCACTAAGGGGCTAGACAATCATACAAGAAAAAGACAGAAAGATAAACCTAACTATATTTACATGTGTGCGGCACTTTGAGGGGCCGCATCCTTGTCTGCGTGTTCATGGCTTGCGCACAGGGCGCAAGGCTTTGGCGCGCGCAGGCGCGGGGCAATCTGCGTTGAGGTGCGCATGCGTTGGTCGCATGGCATAGGCGCACTCTAGTGCGGGATGGGCAGCATTGTGGCACGCATGCGCAGGTC
This sequence comes from Petunia x hybrida, assembly GCA_037355625.1. NCBI lineage: Eukaryota > Viridiplantae > Streptophyta > Magnoliopsida > Solanales > Solanaceae > Petunia > Petunia x hybrida. The sequence goes on from JBBBVM010000648.1 coordinate 160,269, forward strand.
GCATGGCGTTGGCGCACTCAAGTGCGGGGCGCGCGGGCGCTGGCTGCGGGTAGGCTTTGAGGGCGCTGTCTGCTTGCTGCGCGCGGGCACGCTCAACCGGTGGGGCGACATACGCAGATGCGCATATAGACCTTGGCGCGGCCACAACCGTGGCACTAGGCGTCTTGAGGCTTGCCAGGGCACCACGGGGTGCGCCTAAGGAGTCATGGGGCACGGCTGAGAGGCCGCCCACGACATTTCATTTGATCTTGCCCATGTAACTGCCATCATTACATTTTGGTCCACCTGCACTTTGCTATAAATTGGCCTTCTTTGTTGTTATCTTCATCCTTTTGCAATTCCCCTTTTAGAGCCTTTTACATTTCTCTCCTTCTTTCAGATTTTCAGAACTTCACAATGTCTCTCCATCCCACCATGAAAATGTCATCGATGCTTCAACTGAGGAGTTGTTAGACTCTCCACCCTCGACAATTTCTTCTCGCTCGGAAGACAGTCGTAGCGTGGCCAACCAGAATCCATCCATCAGTGATGATGAGGTGGCGGCTGAAGGGGCCGCTGATGATAATGAGGTAGTTGAGACCTCACCCCCGAAGAGAAAAAAGAAAAAATAAGAAACAAGTTTACCAGGGGGAGCTTGAACCTCAGTGGGTCACCCCAAGACAATTTGACTCAAGTAAAGATTTTAGAATGAGGGGGGGCAATCGGCCTCTGACATTAGGAGGAAAAGGAACCTCTCTAATCAACTTTCTCCAAGCCTGGCTTCGGAGGAGCACATAGCTTTGATCCGTGAGAAGTGTGGTTTGAGCCTCGAGGTCCCAATCTTAATCCCCACCCCCGAGCAACGTATGTGTGATACTGTCCTGGGGTGGTCTTTCGTTTACACCTACCCGTTTTTGATTGGTTTCTCTCTTCTGCTTCATCCCATAGCAGACACCTTTTGCCGGATGCACAATGTCTGCTTGGTCAGCTTGGTCCTGATTTTTGGAGGGTTGTCCATTGTCTCGACTTCATAAGTCGCAAAGCTGGGGTCACATTTGCGTAAGACAACTTAATTTCTTTATTTTCTCCTTCCCTGCACAAGGATGGGGTTGTGCAGTTGAACAAGTGGGGTCAGTTTTTCCTCATCACTAAGAGTGACGACACCGAGAATCGAAACTGGTGTGACTGATTTGTTCTTCTTCCCACCTCTTCTCTTTCAGCCGAGCCTGGTTTTCCTGAGGCGTGGAATAGGACTCGTAAGCCTTTCTCTCATTTTTACTTTTTATACTTGGCTTTTAAATGCAGCAACGACTAGGTTAGTATATTTCCAATATGATTGCTTTATTTCCTCGATGCGTATTTTCTCACTTTTTCCCCTCTTTTTTTTAGATTTCACCATCTTGCCTGCCGAAGCGGAGCAGGAAGAGGATAAGAAAAGGAAAGTGAAGAAGAAGAAGACGTCAGGACAGTGAGCTAAAGTCGTCGATGTCCCAGATTCTGATGCTAGTTTGCATCTTATTGAGAAGTCTATTGAGACTCTTACTCAGGCCCCGAGAGGTACTCCCTTCTACTTTTTGTACTTTTCTCTTTATTTTCCCCTTCGAGTAACGTGTTTCTTCCTTTTCAGGTTTAAAGAGAGAAGACGATACGCCTAAGAAGCCAGCCAAGGCTAAAGTTCCTCAATTGACTCGACTAAGGCCCCCCGGTGAAGATTGATTGACGAACCGGATGCTGTGTTGGTTCAGAGCGTAGTTAAGAGGTCGGTCATAAAGGAGCCGAGCCAAATAGTTGACAAGGTTTGTTAGGGCTTGGAGTCTGGCGGGTGAGTCCACTGAGGAGGTCAACAGATCCGTCGAGGTTACATCACCTTTAGCACAAAAGAATCCTTACCTGCCTCGGGCTAGGGTGACACTCTCCCAAGGGATTAGACGCATCCCAGTCCCAATAGATGTTTGTCTATTGGATGACAGTATAGAGGTCGCCATCAGTTGCAAAGGGCTAGTCGGGCCTTTAGAGAATGACCGCCTGAAGAACATCTCCTTGGATGATTTGATGGCTTACTCGGCTCAACACGTAATCCATGTGAGGCTCTATTTTGCATGTTTTTATCTTATGAATCTTTCAAGTCTTTGACCTTTTCCCTTTGATTGTAGGGCTATGTCTACGCCATGAAGGCGACTGAAGTCGAAGCTCAGCGAGCAGCGCATATTCGCTGGGTTGGGGATGAGTGGGATCGTCCGAGGAACGTGCTTGAGGCTCGTGTGGGTGAGCTTGAAGAGCAGCTCGGAGGTCAATTTGGGTCGATCTCAGAGAGAAGTCGAGCAACTTATTACCGATCTTTCTCAGGCCTGTGGTGAAGTCAACAGCCTTTTGGCCGAGAGGAGCTCCCTAGAAGAGAGTCATCAAGCTGAGCTTCGGAAGCAAGCTGATGCAGTCGACACAGTGCTTAAGGGTTTGACCGAGCAGTTTGAAGAGAAAACTTCACTACTTACCTCGAAAGTGGTTGAGGTTGAGGCTAAGAATAAAGCTCTCGAAGCTGAAGTGAAGATCCTTCGGGCTAAGAGACCAGCATCTCCCTCCGTGCTGAAATCCAAGTTCGGGGCTAAGTTGGATTTGCGGGGTACCCGAGCTAAGGTTGACATAAATTGGGCGATCATTCAGACCAAGTTAAAGACCCTTGAGCAGTATAAAAAAGGAATTAACTTGGATGAGGAGATTTCCAAAGCTAAGGTTGACGTTGCTAAGGCTCGGGGACTTTTGGACCGACTTCCTTCGAGCAGCGACAGCTCGTCTGAAGGTGAGGCCTCGGGTATTGATAGTGATCATGAGTAAATGCTCGTTAGTTTTTGCTTTTGTGCCTTCGAGCTACTTTTCTGTAATTATTCTGGCTTTCGGGCCTTGTGAATACATGACTATTTTGAGTATCCACTATTTCTTTTTGTTTGCTTGCAAGAATTTGAATGTGTTAGAGAGCTAGCTTAGGGCGACGTCTCGCCCTCGAGCCGAGGCTAAAAGTTTAATGGATAAAAAGATAAATCGATTCTTATTCCATTGATTAAAATTGAATCAATTTACACGAGGCCTTGTTATACTTAGGCATAATTTGTTTTATAAGAAGTCGCCCCGGGCGAGGATCTCAAACTGCGGGCTTAGTCCCCGAGTCTGAGTTATTTTTCCGAAGAGTAATTGAGATGCGAGCTCGGTGAGTCGATCATAGATTGGTTTCGTTCCCTTGTCACCCCCAGTGTTCGAGGGTGAAGGATGAAGACTCGAGCAATGTTGACCTCGGTAGCGCACTTCGTGTGGTTAGAAGTAATATTTCTTTAAATTAGATACATTCCAATTCAAAGGTTCTTGTTTCCCCTTAAGATCTGCTAACTGATAGGATCCCTTACCTACAATCGCTTTCACCTGGTAGGCGCCTTCTCAATTGGCGGCCAATTTTCCTGCGTTTTTCTCTTTGGTTGTTTGATTCGAGGCTCTTAAGACATAGTCGCCAACCTTAAACTCTCGCAGCTTCGTTACGCTCAGAAGCTCCAACAAGCCCTAAAGTCTCTTGCCGCCTAAAACTCTGCCCTTCGCGCACGAGATAGCAATGACAGGAGATTGACCGGTCGGGGTCGAGTGATCTCAGGGGTTTAGGGGTGCTTCTCCTGCTGCGACTACCTCTCTATTTTCAAAAGTATATAGAAATGGTAGGCACTGGGAGTGAGTGAACTACCCGGGGAGAATCTTTGAGATCAAGGAACAGATGCTTTCTTCAGGAAATATGAATACTTTTTGGTAGGGACAAGAAATTTTTTGGCCTTGAGGCGTTTTTGTTTAAGTTGGCCTCGATTCATTATTATTGGGTTGTCAATCGGACCAGCCCCATTTCTCTTTGTTCCTCAAGCAAATCCAGCTCTATCCTCATCACTTTCTGATTTGACTCCTCGGAGGAGTGTGCATAGCGGAGGCTTGGCTCCCCCATCTCGACAGGAATTAATGAATCGACTCCATAAACGAGAGAGAATGGCGTTTCTCCAGTGATGTTCTTCTCTGTTGTCCTCATTGCCCATAGTACTTCTGGCAACTGATCAGGCCATGAACCCTTGGCTTTGTCCATCCTCTTTTTAAGGTTGTCACCAATTATCATGTTTGATGATTCAGCCTGTCCATTGGCACTTGGATGGTAGGGTGTCTAGGTTACCCTTTTGATTCCCCATTTTTTGAAGAAAGGTGTGACCTCCGAACCAACGAATTTTGTACCGTTGTCACATGTAATTTCTTTTGGAACTCCAAACCGGCATATGATGTTCTTTCATATGAAATCGATAACTTCTTTCTGTCTTACCCTGGCAAAGGCTCCTGCCTCGATCCACTTGGAAAAAGAATCAGTGAGCACGAGTATGTATTTGACACTGCCCTTTGCTTTGGGAAAAGGTGCTACGATATCCATCCCCCACTTAATGAAGGGCCACGGTGAAACTATCGAATGCAAGGGTTCGGCTTGTTGGTGAATCATAGAAGCATGCCTTTGACATTTGTCGCACTTCTTAACGAACAATCTGGCATGCTCGCTCATCTAGGGCAAGTAATAGCCGGCTTGTAGCAGTTTGCGAATGAGGGCTTTGGCTCCTGAGTGGTTTCCATATTTTCCTTCGTGTACTTCTCTCATCACGTATTCATATTCTACGGGGCCTAGACATTTGGCCATCGGGCCGCAATAAAGTTTTTTTGTATAGCAGTCCATACACTATTGTGTACGGGACAACTTGCTTCCTAAATTTTTCCGCTTCTTTTTTGTCTGGTGGTAGAGTCCCCGACTCTAGATAATAGATGAATTTTATTCGTCAGTCCCAATGTCGATTCACCATATTTACTTCTACCTTTATTTTTACTATGGCCGATGTGAGAACCCTAACTGTAGCATCAGTCCCCGAGTCATCTGTTGTCACTACCGAGGCCAGATGAGCTAGAGCATCAGCCTCAGAGTTCTGCTCTCGTGGTATTTGTATAACTTTCCATTCTTGAAAGGCCTCGAGCACTTGTTGCATTCTTACCACGAGTTTCTTCATTCTGGGCTCTCGAGCTGTATATCCACCGAGAACTTGGTTCACTACTAGCTGTGAGTCGCATCTCAATTCTACATTTTCAACTCCCATCTCTTTGGCCAACTTTAATCCTGCTATGGCGGCTTCGTATTCGGCTTCATTGTTAGTCAGCTTCTAAGATTTCATTGAATGCCTTAACTTCTCCCCAGTTGGGGCCTCGAGCACTATTCCGAGCCCCGAACCGTTGCAGTTGGCTGCTCCATCTGTGTAAAGCTTTCACACTCCGGGGGTAGGACCTTTCGAAGTTAGACTATCTTTTTCTGCCTCTGGAAGAAGTTTAACACTGAAATTGGCTACGACATCAGCCAGCACTTAAGATTTGATGGCTGTGCAGAATTGATATACGATGTCATACTCACTCAGCTCGACTGCCCATCGAGACAAACTTCCTGAAAACTCTGGCTTATGCAATATACTTCTCAAGGGGAAAGTCGTCACTACTGCTATCGGATGGCATTGGAAATAGGGGCGTAATTTCCTAGCAGCAATGACTCATGCAAGTACTAATTTTTCTAAATGTGGGTACCTTGTTTCAGCATTGAGGAGGGCCTTGCTGACATAGTATATTGGTTGTTGCTTCCCTTCTTCTTCTCCAACTATAACAACACTTACTGACACCTCGGAGACAGCTAGGTAAACCAACAGGGTCTCGCCGTCCTTTAGTTTGGCCAACAACGGAGCGTTGGTTGAATAATGTTTCAGCTCTTTCAAGGCCTCCCTGTATTCAGGCGTCCATTCGAAGGAAACATTCTTCTTCAAGACAGAAAAGAACTTGTGGCACCGCTCTGATGACCTTGAAATGAATCGACTCAAAATAGCTAATCGGCCAGTTAAGCATTGTACTTCTTCAGACTCGATAATTCTTTGGGAATTTCTTGTATAGCTTTGATCTTGTAGGGATTCGCTTCAATGCCTCTTTCTAAGACAATGAATCCTAGGAATTTGCCTGAGCTGACCCCAAAAGCGCACTTTTTGGGGTTAAGCTTCATGCAATATTGTCTCAAAATCGCGAAGGCTTCCTTCAGTTGTTTCAAATGATCTTCCAGCGGAGCAGATTTTACCAGCATATCGTCGATATAGGCTTCCATTATTTTGCCAATGTAATTTTTGAACATCTGACACACCAATCTCTGGTAGGTTGCCCCGGCGTTCTTTAAGGCCAAATGGCATCACCTTGTAGCAATAAGTTCTTTCATCTATAATGAAGGAAGTATCTTCTTCATCACTTTGGTCCATTAGGATCAGATTGTACCCTGAGTACGCACCCAAAAAGGTTAAAAGTTTGTGCCCAGCCGTGGAGTCTATCTATTAACCTGTGTATTTGGGGTAGAGGGTAGGAATCTTTATGGCAAGCTTTATTTAGATCGGTGAAATCAACACACATTCTCCACTTGCCATTTTCCTTCGGCATCGCTATGAAATTAGCAAGCCAGTCTGCGTACTTGGCTTCTCTTATGAACCCGTTGTCGAGTAACCTCTTGGTCTCTTCGTGGATCGCTTTCTTCTTTTCTCTAGTGTGGGGTCTTTTCTTCTGCTTCACCGAGCGGTGGTTGGGATCTACGTTTAGCTTGTGTGTCATGATCTCGGGATCGATTCCTACCATGTCTGCGTAGGACCATGCAAAGCAATCATCGTTGGCTTTTAATAATTTGATGAGAGCTTTCTTGGACTCAGCGTCCAGCTCCGAGCCCACGAATATTTTTCTTTCGGGGAACTCTTCTGATAATGCATGAGATTCCAGCTCTTCCACCGCTGAATCCTCGGCTTTTTCCTTTCGAGGTTCTTGGATGAAAGTTGGACACCTCTCTTCCCACTTTGGGGGAGTTGCTTTTTGGGGCGAGCACTCCCTGACCGAGCGCCCGAGGTCGCGTGTTCCTATCTGTGCAGCGACTACATAGCACTTTCGAGCCATTGACTGGTCACTTCGAATTGCATGAATTCCCCATAGGGTGGGAAACTTAATGAATTGATGAAAGGTTGACGGCACAACCTCCATTTCGTGAATCCAAGGTCTTCCGAGGATAATATTGTAGTCCATTTCCTCATTCATTATTTGGAAAATCATTTCTTTGTCAAACCCCCTCCCTCGGTGGTGGTTATGAGGGTGATTTCCCCTAGGGTTCTTTCCACAGAGTTGTTGAACCCTGCTAAGGTGGTCACTTTCAGGACAACAAGGTTCATTAACCTTATTTGTTCAATGGCTCTGAGGTTGATTATGTTTACGGAACTCCCAGGGTCTACTAGGACTCGTTTTACATCTGAATCGTTGACCCTTAAGGTAATAACCAAAGCTTCATGATGAGGGGTCATTGCCTCGTAACGATCTCCTTCGTCAAAAATGATTTCTTTTCCGATTTTCCCCATTTGGGTTCTTGCCTCCATATTGGTTGAGAGTTTCGCAAGCTTCCTTGCCGAGGAAAGATTCATACCATTTATTTCTAGACCGCCCATTATAACGTTTGCCGATTTTCGACATGTCGAGGTTATCGATATTTTATATAAATCTGGGGAAGCTTTGACATCGGAACAAACGTTATTACTAGATCCCCATAGACGGTGTCAATTTGTGTTGGCCTAAATCAGGATAGGACAACAAATCGAATTTGTATTGGGTTTAACTAGTAATTTTCTTGTATCGAAGTGATACTCGAGCTTAAGTTGTATTCGAACTGAATGAAAGGCTTGGAAAAAGTAACGAGTCAAGAAATAAATTAATGACAAATGAGACAACAAGTAAAAGTAGAATTCAGTATTGTATTGATCGTGTCTTTGTTTTTTACAGACAGGTCCTATTTATAATCAGGAGAAAGAATGACGTTGTAAATGTCATAATGATGCCTTTATGGCCATTATTTCGTACATGGTTATAGTTGACTCACGATCCGTCCTCTTAAATGTTAGGGCAACGGCCGACAGTTACAAAGGCTGGACCTCATTTCCTGAGGCGCTACATCTGCTCGGGGCTACAATGTTATGGTGCTTGCTCCGAGCTCAATACTTTGAGTTCACTCCTCCTCATACCCTGAGGCGAGCTCCTGGGGCAAGGAGACAATCAATCTTACCTCGTAGGTTTTCCTCGTGGAGTGGACTTTGTGTTGGGCTCTGAGGCCTTATTTGAGACCTCTGTGACTTTTCGTCCAATGCAGGGCTTAAGAAACCTAGGGCCAATACAAAGCCTTCTGGGTTGTTGTTGTTGTTTGGCGGTGCAGGAGTGTTTCCCGGTGGTACTCGGGGTATGATTATCCTTCCGTTTCTCAAGACAAAGTTTGAAACCCTGTTTATGTTTCTTGCAAGAACCCTCTGAATATTCATCTTTTTTTTTCTCGTGTTGTGTGAATGTGTTTTATCCATGGTGAAGGGTTGTTTTTATATGCAAATTCTTAACATCTAGAATATTCATTTCCTTTGAGTACAATTTTTTTTAGAAATAATATTTTCAAAAATATCTCCTTTAAAGAATGGAAGAATTGACGGAAAAAAGAAAAAGAAAAAAATGCAAAAATAAGGAGTAACGACTTTTAAGTACTAGTAGCCTTCTTTTTTGTTTTTAATATATAAATAATAAAGAGACAAAAAGATTCATAATTTTGTTGGGTAATTAGACAAATCGCAAAACAAAAATAAAGAAATTAAAGCCTGATAAGTGTTGGGCGGGTTGGGTTTTGACGTGTTGCTTGACCTGTTTTGACCCAATGTATTTCAACCTAAATTAAATTTGGGTGGGTCAATAGCCCACCCAATTATTCACTCGACCCATTTTGACCCAGCCCATTTCAGCCCAATCCGCCAATTTGACACTCTAAGTTTTGTACTTGTGGATCACAGTTAATTTTGGTATTCTAGGAAGAATGCAAGCCTCGATTTTTGTTGTTTGGTGGTGGGGTTGTGGGTTATTGTTGTTTGGTAGTGGGGTTGGGGCATTGTTTCCAGGCAGAACCGGCGGTCTGGGGATGATTACCCTTCTTCTAGTTCCTAGCATCCCGTCTGTAAACCACAGAAGATTCATTGCAATAACAGAGAAAATACTCTTGCGTTGTGTGTATGTGTATGATGGTCAGTAAGAGTTGCTTTTTATAGGGAAATTTTAAGTTTCTAGAATATTCCTTTGCATTTTTCATTTACAAAGGAAATGTTTTGTAGATAGTGTACGAGTAGTATTTACGAGTAGTGTGGTATACAAATGAAGTCAAAGGCAATCCTAACCTGCAATTGTTGTAGTAATTATCTATTATTTTATTATTGGTTTTTATTACTTAGAATTTGTGGAGCTGATAATAGAGTATATGCACATATGTCATACATACACAAAATCAAGTGTATATATATATCGATTATTTCTAATATTAAAGAGACCCTAAAGTTCGAAAATGATAGTAACAAAAATACCAATAATATATTTGAAAGTTCTAAATTTTGGTGTTGGGTTATGATATTTAAAAAGTTACGTCAATCCTTTTGTGTGGGTGAAATTATGAAACCTACGGATATAGAAATAAAATGTCAGCAGGCCTGGATGAGACGTGTCAAATAAGACAACAAGTGCTATGAGTATATATCCGCTTCTTCAGTCACGACCGCTCAACGGGCACATGCATAGAGCCGATGGGTGCACCACACTATTTTGCTGCATTACCACTAATCATACTCCTAGGTTACGGTTTATTTCCAGCAACCGCCTCTTCCAATAGGCCATGGCCATTAGTATACGTAGTATACCATTATTATAATTAGATAAACGCAACCCTATGTATACCCCTTTCAATCATTTAAAGGACATGCGGAAATTCAAATAAAATCCTACTTCTTACTCCAAGAATACAACGACCCCTCTCTAGTCAAAATTTTCGGTATTTTATTATTTCATGCGGCCTATTTAGAAAATTTAATTGTTTTACCTTGTGAGCAAGTTTTAGACATAAACATCTTTGCTACTCAGTGAAATCCAATTTAAAAAATAAAAGTAAACAGTTAGCATGTGAATACTTGATTAAAAAAAGACAATTAACAGTGACGACATTGAAATTAAACCTTTAAAAAAAAGATTACAGTATGGAAATCTTCCGTTCAAGAAAATTTACATATTAAAGTCAATTTATAAAAGATAAAATAACGACAAAACAATGCCACACCATTTTTTCAGTTGTCGAAAATATCAAAAAATAGTGAGAATGATCATTTGAGTTTTCATGATCATTTATTCAAAATTGACTAACTATTTGAACCATCAACTTTATTAAGTAGGGCGGCTATATAACTTTTAGTAATCACATTTATATATTTATGAGAATCAAGAATAATTATATTTTGCCCACGTCGGACTCCCCTAAAAACATAACAGGGAGAATTAGAAAAAGTATAAGAGGGTTATCATTGTACCCATGAAGGAAACCTCATTTTCTGATTTGGGGAGACAAGAGATGAGATGTCCCCCGCCTAAACAAGTTAGACACACCAAATGCCACACTTCAAAAGAGTTTCCACGGAGTAAGAGGAGGGAGGGATCCTAGCTTGGCTTCGGGAGGCACTGGTGCAATATAGTTATTTGCAATGTAGGAGTAAACAGGGTAACAAATTTAATTGCAACCAAATCATAAATGAGATGCATAAAGGTCTCTGGTGGTGGTAGTGCTGGTGGTACGAGTGGGTCATTTGGTTGTTGTGGTTGTGCAAGTGGAAGTTCTAGTTCATCTGGGACTTGTGGGTTTGGGTTTGGGAACCTAGGGCCAATGCAAAGTATTGTGGGTTTGTTGTTGTTGTTTGGCGGTTTTGGGATTGTTTTTCGGTGCTGACTGGGGTATGAGTATCCTTCCATTTCCCAAGATAAAATTTGCAACCCTTTTTATGTTTCTTGCAAGAACCCTCTGAATATTCATCTTGTTTTTTCTCTTGTGTTGTTTGTTGTGTGAATGTGTTTTATCCATGATGAAGGATTATTTTTATAGGCAAATTCTTAACATCTAGAATATTTATTTTCTTTGAATACAATTTTTTTTATATATATAGCTTTTTCAAAAACAATTCCTTTAAAGAATGGAAGAACTGATGGAAAGAGAAAAGGAAAAAATGCAAAAATAAGGAGTAACGACTTTTAAGTACTAGTACTCTTCTTTGTTGTTTTTATATATGTTGTTTCTCCTTTGTTTCAATTTCCTATTTTCCTTTTCATATTTTGGGAATGTTCTGATGTGTGACCAAATTATCACATATTTCATACTTTTACTTAGGTTTTTATTGTGTTAAGTATATAAAAATAGTGCACTTACTGTGGTTTTGTTGTATTTTGTAGGTTATTATGTTGGAGAAGAATTATGGAAGAATTAAGGCAAAAAGAAGCCAAGTTGGAGAAAAAGAAGAAAAGTGGCTTGTCTGTCAAAAAAGTGCAGAAAAGTGGCTAGGCGTCAAATAGTGACTAAGTTCAACAACAAAAAAGTAACTATTGGATAAAGATTTGGTACCAGGATGGCTATGGTATGAAAACTCAGAGTTTTTCTTCCTTTTACTTTGGGAAAGACATGATATTTTTTGGGAACATATAAATAGTTAAGTCTACATATTTTATATTATCTTTGGCTTACATCTTAAATTTGGGAGCAAGAATCATCAACAATCGTTGGAGATTGAAGATTGGGTGCACATTAATGAGCAATTCTTTATTCTTTTCTTTATCCTTTTTTATTTTTATTTTTATATTTGATTAGTTGGTGTAATTTTGGTCATGATTATATGAATATTTCATGACTAGAATTCCATATTGATGGATTTTTGTTATCTAGTTCTATCACTTCAAATTCTTAACTTTGGTGTTCACTACATTAAAGTTACATGCCTATTTAACTAGTTAAATACTCAGAGAAATTAACTAGCTTAGAATAATAGAGCTAGCAAGAATTTGGATCTTGTTAGCTAAAACTTAGCCTGATCCATCTAAAAGAGGTTACACTTGGGAGAGGTCCTCTTTCCTTGGGTCAATGACTTAGCACTTTATGCACCAAGCAATAGCTCTGGCGAGCGTAGCGAGGTAGACATCTCTTAGACTTGGCATATTCTGGAGGTTACCTTAGATTGACTCAACCATAATACGTAAACTACGTTCCATATTTGCATCCTACGCTCCAAACTTGTCTTTCCTTGTTTGTGGGAAAGCCATTAATCACCTTTATTTACTTTCCTAGTGTAGTTAGTATAAATTTATCACTTTTTTATCCTCATTTTGCTTAGTTCAATAGGTTTAGTTCCTCCAGTACCTTAATCGCTTCATATTATTACTTGCGGATTCGATCCCGACTTCAAGTTGGGTATTATTATTGCGACGATCGTTTCATATCTCATTAGAGGTGTGTGATGAGAGTTGTCATGTTCATAATTTTATTAGCTTATGGAAGCCATTTAGGTCATTTGAATATTGGGTTGATTTAGGCTAAAAATTGATCCGCAAGAGAAATTGTAAAAATACTTGTAAATTACTTTTTTCTTCTTTTAATATATCAAATGTAGACATAATAAAGTGAAAAAAAGTATTCATAATTTTGTTGGGTAACTAGACAAATCAAAATAAAAATAAAGAAATTAAAGCTTAATAAGTATTGGACGGGTTGGGTTTTGACCCGTGGTTTGGCCCATTTTGACCCAATCCATTTCAACCTAAATAACATTTGGGTGGGTCAATAACCCGCTCAATTATTGACTCAACCCATTTTAACCCAGCTCATTTTAGCCCAACTCACCCATTTGACACTCCTAATGTACTTGTGGATCACGGTTAATTTTTATAACCTAGGACCGATTTTTGTTGTTTGGTGGTGGGGGTTGGGTTGTTACTGTTCGGTGGTGGGGGCGGGGGATTGTTTCCAGGCAGAGCTGGAGGTCTAGGGATGATTACCCTTCTTGTAGTTCCTAGCATCCAGTTTGCGAGCCACGGAAGCTTCAGTACAATAACAGAAAAAATGCTCGTGTTGTGTGTATGTGTATGATGGTGAGTGAGAGTTGCTTTTTATAGGAAAATTTTAACTTTCAAGAATATCCCTTTGCATTTTTCATTTACAAAGGAAATGCTTAGTAGGTAGGGTACAGGTACTGTTCACGAGTAGTGTAGTATAGGGTACAAATGAAGTTAAAGGTAATAGTAACCTGCAATTATTGTAGTAATAAGCTATTATTTTGTTATTGGTTTCTCTAACTTTGAATTTGTGGAGCTGATAATTGAGTATATACATGTCATACACACACAAAATCGTGTGTGTGTGTATATATATATATATCGATTATTTCTAATATAAAAGAGACCCTAAAGTTCGAAAAAATGATAGTAACGAAAATACAAATAATGTATTTGGAAGTTCTAAATTTTGGTGTTGGGTTATGATATTTAAAAAGTTAAGTCAATGCTTTTGTGTGGGGCGAAATTATGCAACCTACGAATATGGAAATAAAAGGTAAGCTGGCAAGGATGAGACGTGTCTAACAAGACACCAAGTGCTAACAGTATATATCCGCTTCTTCAGACACGGCCGCTCAACGGGCACAGGCGTAGAGCTGATGGGCGTACCACACTTTTTTGCCGCCTTACCACTAATCATACTCCTAGGTTAGGGTTTTATTTCGAGCAATCGCCTCTTCCAACAGGTCACGACCATTAGTATATGTATTATACCACAATTATACTAGATAAACCCAAGCATATATATACCCCTTTCTATCATTTAAAGGACATGCAGAAATTCAAATAGAATCCTACTTACTTGAAGAATACAACGACCCCATTTCATTATTGTATGCGGCCTATTTAGAAAATTTAATTGTTTTACTTTGTGAGCAAATTTTAGACATAAACATATTTGCTACTTAGTGAATTTCAATTCAAAAATAAAAGTAAACATTTAGCATGTGAATACTTGATTAAAAAAAAGACAATTAAACAATGACGGCATTGAAATTATACCTTTAAAAATAAAGATTACAGTATGGAAATCTTCAATTCTATAAAATTTACATATTAATGTCATTTTTTAAAAGATAAAATAACGACAAAACAATGCCACACCATTTTTCAGTTGTCGAAAATATCAAAAAATTTTAAGAATGATAATTTGAGCTTTCATGATTAATTATTCAAAATTGACAAACTATTTGAACCATCAACTGTATTAAAAAGGTCAGCTATATAACTTTTAGTGATTATATTTATACATTTTTTAGAATCAGGAATAATTATATTTTCCCCACATCGACTCACCGAAAACCATAGCATGGAGAATTAGAAAAAGCATAATACAGAGGTTTATTGTTGTACCCATATGGAAACCTCATTTTCTGGTTTGTGGAGACCAGAGATGAGATGTACCCCACCTAAACAATTAAGACACACCAACTGCTACACTCCAAAAGAGTTGCCACAGAGTAAGAGGATGGAGGGGTCCTAGCTTGGCTTCGAGAGGCACTACTGCAATATAGTTATTTGCAACTTAGGAGTAAATCGGGTAACAAATGTAATCGAAAATCAAACCGTAAATGAGATAGATAAAGGTCTCTGGTGGTGGTAGTGCAGGTGGTGTGAGTGGGTCATTTGGTTGTGGTGGTTGTGCAGGTTGAAGTTCTGGTTCATGTGGGTCTTGTGGGTTTGGATTTGGGTTTAAGCAACCTAGGGCCAATACGAAGCCATGTGGGTTGTTTTTGTTGTTTGGCGGTGCAGGATTGTTTTCCGGTGGTGATCGAGGTATGATTACCCTTACATTTCTCAAGACAAAGTTTGCAACCCTATTATGTTTCTTGCAAGAACTCTCTGAATATTCATCTTTTTTTTCTCTTGTGTTGTGTGTTGGTGAAGGGTTATTTTCCCACACAGTCAGTCCCCCCACTTGTTGAGTGCTGATGCAAGCAGTCAGGAAGTAAAAAAAACGTGATAGCAGACGTAAAGGTGCGACGGTACTGATGCCTGCCTTTTCGCGTGCGTCGCATTGAATGCAAATTCCTTTATACAGCAACGTGTCCCCTTACGATTGGAGGGGTTTTCCACGTATCTTCCCAATGCTGCTATATGCTCTGTTCATATCCATAATTATGGGGATGCATATCACTTAAACTGTAGTAATCATAATTACGATCCCATCTGATTGAGATCATTCATCTTCCCCTTCAGGTTATTCGCATAGACATGTATATATATACGTAGTAAGTGCGGAAGTTTATTCATAATCCTTCAAAGAACCCCAAGAACTTCTCCAAAGATAATATCTTCTCAACCTTAACAATATTTTTGCCATGGCTCAAGGAACAATTTTCTTTCCAACAAACTTTAGAGCGCAAGATTATCTTTCGACTTCCTTCAGTTTTAAAAATGATGGCCTTATGCTGGGCCAGATACCTAAACAAGAGGGTGAAAACAGCAACCTTTCCATAGAATTTTACCCTTCCGCGGTTACGAGGGATGACTTGATGCGTATCAGGCATGAATGTTAATGGCCTGAGTTTGTTAACATCATCGCCCCTAATGCTGAGGAAAGGGTTTCTTCTCATCGGGCTGGTTACTCGATGGTTCGTACATACCTTTTCACGCTTCACCTTAATAAGCGTGTTCACTTGGTCGTCGAGGACATATGCCATCGCTATAATATCTGCCTAGGCTAGATCAGCCCCTCCGTCTGGCGTCTAGTGGTTGTACTGGATCACTTGGGTAACTATGCCCAAGTTGCCTTCTCCTTGATCATCTTCAGTCTTTTTACTCTCCTCGTCTTCATAAAGCGGGCATGCTGATGTTCATAAAGCGGGAAAAGAAAGTTATAGTCCCCAATAGTGAGGATTGAAGAGATCGTAGCTGGATGTATAGATACGTCATTGTGCGGACGGCCGATATATTATCCACTCTTCCTTTTCTAGAGGTTTTTAATAGAAAGAGTAAGCCTTCACAGACTTGTCTTTATACTTTGCCTCCAGTTGCTTTGAACTTATCTTCTTCTTTTTTTGTCTTTAGTGAACATTCTGTCTGACATCTGCTTGAGTCAAAATTAGTTGATAATGTGGATCACCGCCATTTTTATGAGAAACCCTCCTGACTTGTTGATATTCACAGCCTTGGCTAATACAAACGACTGGCGGGGGAAAGATCACAGTAAGTCAATACTGCCAGATCCTCTGCTTTGCCCAGATTCTTTATTTCCGCACTTAATTTGTTGTCTCCTCACGATTTCCTAGTCGCAAAATGCCCCTGTCGAGAGAGATCAAGATTGATGCCCCGTATATTGCTCCGCTGCCTGATGTGCAGACGTTAGGTTGGAGGATACTTGAAAGGGTGAGCAATTCTCATTCCTCAAAGAGGAGAAGCTCTTCTAGGTCTACTAATGCGGTAACTGCCAGTGAGACCTTATAATTTATGATGGCGAGGGTGAAGTCCCCTGAATGCCCGCGTCTGAAACCGTTGAGACAACACCAACTTTTGCTGCTGAATCTGGTCCATCCACACGAAAGCGTAGGCATTTGGTTGAAGAGATCTTCGTAGCTAAGGAAGAAGATGGTGTGGAGGATGATGTGGTGCTTTTAGCTGTTTCTTTTGAGCCCCGTTTGTCATGTTAGAGCTTCGCCTTTTATGGACATTACATGCTATCCTTGTGCGCTTTCAGAAATTGATGTCTCCTTCTTGTACTTAGAACCCGTTGCTGCAACTTCGGCCCCTGATACTTCAGATTCATTTCAACGTTGGCTGGCAAAAAGAAGTTTCCGTAGATGTTGTGCATGAACCCATGAACGGAGCCCGAGAGGTTGTGATCCCTATTGTTGCGGGGGTTAACCTGATGAAGACTCCTAGGGCTGTGACAGATCATACCCCCAAATTTATTGGTCCTGCTGAACAAGAACACTTTTCCAGCTATAACTGTAATGAGCTGCTTGAGGTCGCCGCTGGATGTTCTCTTAGGGTAAGCTTTTCTTCCTCGTCATTCAAATCATAGCACTGTTTCTCTCCACTGACTGTTTGCTCTGCCGGTTTCCTGGGGGTTGATGGTGTACCATTAGATAATCCCCTGCGGTGGCCTAGAGGAAATCCTTTCTTAGGAGGTTGATGCATTGCGCGGTCAAGTTGCTAGCCTACAACCCTTTGCACGTGATGCTTACCGAACAGAAGCCTTGAAGAGTAAAAACTTGGAGAATGCATTAGCCAACGAGATTCGTAAACGCAGGCAGACCATGGAGACCCTCAAGTTTTCCCTCACAGATGCCAAGGTTTGAGAGAAGCTTCATCTCAGCAATGTGAATCGCCTGGA
Source organism: Petunia x hybrida (assembly GCA_037355625.1). NCBI lineage: Eukaryota > Viridiplantae > Streptophyta > Magnoliopsida > Solanales > Solanaceae > Petunia > Petunia x hybrida. Next base: position 177,592 of record JBBBVM010000648.1, read on the forward strand.
AGGGGTCGTGGAACACCTGCAGCGACAACTGTATAGTATAGAGGAAAAGATGAATGCTGCCGAGAAACATGCCTCGGATGCCCAGGGTCTCTCCGCCTTCCTCCAAGATGAGAATGACAGGTTGAAAGCAAAGTGGTGCCTCTTGAGCGAATCCGTGATAAACTCTGTGATGATGGTCATTTAAAGGACTAACAGATTAATATCCTGAATGCTCGTCGCATAGCATAGGTGGATCGTGCCAACATCGCAGCTGCTCTTGCCACTCTCCTCCGAATTCATGACAACCCTAACTTTGACATGGCTATTGAGATTGCCTCGTATACTGAGTTTTTTGCTTAGGCAGATACTCAGCTTGGGCCTGACCTTGAAGAAGGTTCTGAAGCGAGGAGTGGAGAAGGAGATGAGATACTGAATAGGGAACATGCAGCTGGTGAAGTAGGACCTTCGCAGAATGTTACCGACAAAGGGAGTCCCCCGAGAGAGGAACGATGAGAGCTCATCCCCCTTTGGATGCTTATATATTTTTATTCTTGCATCTTTGTTATAAACAATTGCCCATGTTTTTCGGGCGTCATGATACAATTTTGGGCCCATTTTGAGGCGTTTTGACTTGAATTACTTGTTTGCTTGTTTGTGACACTTTTTAATTTCCGCTGTAAAGAATAAGTCATGTTAAGTTGTGTCTCTGTGGGTGTGTGCACCTAAAGTTTAGATGTCTTCCGGTCGTCCTGAATGTTCTAATGTTTAGAATATTTATCAGCGTCCCTTCTTTGAGCAATTACGTCCGTTGTGCACCAATATTTGGCAGCTAGGTTACATTTGTAAGAGATGGCTTTTTTCGTCCATAATGGAAAGAAGGGGCGGCTCTTTTCAGTGTTTCTGCAGCTACTTGAATTTGATCACTTTTCTTGAATAATCATGCTCTTTTGGTTTCTTCCTTTCCTTGTAGGGTTTAACACATGAAACCAAGCAAAATGTATCAAACTTTCCTATAGATTGGTCACTTTTGGATTCAAAGACAAAAGTTTAAGTGAGTTAAAGTAAGCAAAATATTCACGCACCAATAACATACTTGTTTATAGTAAAACTGTGGATGAACATGTGGAACACTTAAGGCTTATACTTAATGTTTTGAGAAATGAAAAGCTTTATGCTAATTTAAAAAAGTGTGCCTTTTGTTTTGAGCGTATTGTCTTCCTTGGTTTTGTTGTGAGTGCTAATGGTTTTGAAGTCAATGACTCAAAACTCAGGGCTATTAAAGATTGGCCGACCCCTACTTCGCTATCTCATGTTCGAAGTTTCCATGGGTTAGCTAGTTTTTATAGGAGGTTTGTCCGTGACTTTAGCACCGGGGCAGCTTTTTGACAGAGCTGGTCAAGAAGAAATAAATAGCCTGCTTGAGATCGACCTTTATGTGGATCAGAAAAATATCCTGCATCTGCATAACCAATTAGTGGTAAGTTGGATTCATTAGAATAAAATAAACCCTTGTCAGTTGTTCCTCGGAGGTATCTGAATAAATGCTTGATACTATTCCAGTGTCTTTGTGCTCGGGAAGAAGTAAATCTTGCTAATAAGTTTATAGAAAAATCAATGTATGGTCGGGTATTATTAGCAAGATACATTAGTGCTCCACTTGCACTAAGATGTGGTGTTTCAACACCAAGAATCTTTTCATCATTTTCATCAGAGCAAAATGGATCTTTATTTATGTCAACCATCTCACAACTATCAAAGTAATCGTTGGATGACATTTATCTATGTACCTTAAAATCTTTTCAGTGTATGTTGACTGATGAATAAAAATTCCATTTGTCAAATGTTCTATTTGAAGACCAAGACAAAAATTTGTCTTTCCAAGATCTTTCATTTCAAATTCTTTCTTCAAATAATCCAATGCCTTTGGAATCTTGGCGGGAGTTCCAATAATACTCAAGTCATTAACATACACAACAATTATGACAAACTCATATTCAGACCTCTTTATAAAGACAAGAAGGCAAATTGGATCATATTTGTACCCTTCTTTCAGTAGGTACTCGCTAAGGCGGTTATATCACATGCTACCCGGTTGTTTCAATCCGTATAAAATTTTTTGAAGCTTTATTGAGAAAGTTTCCCGAGAATCTTTATATCCTTCAGGCATTTTGAATCTTTCAGGGATTTTCATAATTATTTTCTGGCGAACCATATATATAGATTGTAACAACATCCATTAGATGCATATCAAGTCTTTTATGCACTGTCAGACTTATAAGATACCTAAAGGTGACTGCATCCACCTTTGGAGAATATATCTCCATTTAGCAATGTCAGATCTTTGTGCCTCAAGTCGTACTTTATATCTAACGACTTTATTTCTCTCAATATATTTGCACAAAAACTTATTTGTATATCTCCGGCTTTAAACCTTCATATATTTGGACTATAAGCCCGAAATTTCACGTCTCCCAGTGAAGCCAATTTTGCTTGGATGCATTTTTTTTTTAATTTTTGGCTAATAATTTCATATTTGTATTCCTAACAGACTCAAGCTCAAGATCCTCATAATTATATATAATATTGAGCTTTAAAATATATGCAAAATATCGTTGGCGATAATTTTTGATCGGTTCTAGATACAACATAACTTATTGAAATATCTTCATATTCATTATTTTCAGGTACCTAAACCTCTCTTGATGAGCTTTTATGAAGTGTCATGTCATGGACTCTTTTAGAGCCCCACTTCCTTATTTGACCATCAGAATCATTTGCTCATTTCCTATTTCAAGGACTTTTACCTTTGGAACTGAATGGTCTACTACGCTTCAGGCGTGCTTTAGACTCATTTGCATAAATAAATTGTCCTATCAAGACATCAAATCAATCTTGAGTATTAGACGCTGAAATATAATATTTAGCTTCTGGAAGTGACTTGCATTATCTTTAAATGAGGATCATATCAATAATAAATTAATTTATTTCTCAGCTGCTTTAATTTTCTCTCCCTAATGTTAGCAAAAGTAACATTCATTTCCAACCTTCTTTGGGATCCATCTTTGTGCGTTATGGTGAAACAATTGATAATATATCACACATTAAAATTATTAGATGGAAAATATTTGGTTTCTGACCTTGAACCAATTATTAGGATGAATTCATTTGGTGGCATATCGCGCATAAGTGCTGCTTTATGGATATACCATATCACGTACCTAATTTAGGTAGCTTTGTTCTCATATGCACGGTTTAGCCATTCATTGGAGGCTTTCAATATATAAATATGCTAAACCAGCTTACCAACATTATTAAGATAACTTGTGGCGATTGCATAATCTGGAAATATACTCTTAATACAATTAATTTGAGTAAATATTCAACCGTGCAAGTACCATTGCAGATTTATAATAATGCATATGTGACCTTCTCATAGATGCATATATCATATAATAATTATATGGTCTACATGGCAAGTGAACGGGCCCATATTCTTCTTTTATACATTTCAGAAATACGGGATCCTGATCCCAAATTTTAGTTGGTCTAATAATTGTCATGAGAACAAGAATCGTATTGACAATTCTTGAAGAATCCTGGATCTTCAGTATATACCCATGCAAATTCTCAATTATATCACGCATCATTAACCGGAATGGTCCAACCAGTCATGTCAACTGATATATTTATTCATTCTTGTAAACTTCTGGCTTACTATAGCATTGGCTTTTGTGTCAAACTTATTGTGGCATGCATTCACCATGCTTATATTTGTGTAGTACAAATCAAAGGAAAAGACAGGGATCTTTTTAAGCATAGATATCTCACCCATCATTACTGTAGTAATATAAAGATACTTATATCTTTCCATCAATTTTAGTCTCTTAGCCATTTGGCAAATGTATTTGAAACTTTACAAGTTTTTTTTGAGACGTACTAAAACAAAATATTTTATTAGTAATTGATTTCATTTCTCTAGGTAGTAATGAATTGCTCTTCACGAGCACTCAATTAGTTTTGTACTACCGGATATTTCATGACACCATCCATATGATGTATATCTCCTTCAAAGAGAAAATCATATCATCATTTTCATGATCAAATCTTTATAGGCAAGATCTATTTCTTGCTTCACTTGCTTTTATGTAATTCATAATAAGGTATAATTTTGACGTATGATCTGTTCGTGAGCAATGACCATTTGTGTTATAATAAATTAAAAGACATATTCATTTTTATCGAACCTCTTCAGGAGGTGAGTTTTGATATTTTATACAAATTGTCTCATTCACATCAAGGAATGGACCATAATCATCTAGACTTGCCTCATACTCACATAATACATTGATAGCGTTGTTATCTTTACCGCTTGAACGATTATTTTGAGAGCCCTTATTGTTCTCTTGTTTATTTCACAATGTTGGCTATTATTTCGTCCCTTGCCACATCCATACCATGGTAATTATTTTATCGTATTTTGAACCTAAAATTATTTGCCTTCTTTCATACATGAAATTATTTTGTCTTCTTTTAGACATTTTATATTATGCCACCACATTCAGCTAAGGGAATGGAGCATGTCCCACTCCCATGTTCACCTCAAAGAATGGTGTATATGTTGTTCCCACATGCACTTTAGGAATGGAGCATATCCGATGGACGAGCTTCATAATATTTTTTATTCAAAATATATTATTTTGCCTCTGACATCAATATGGTGAACTTGGACCTTAACCCAATATTTTAACCATACAAAGTTATTTAAAGCTATAATGCATTGGGACCAGAGTTCATGCTTTTCGATCATAGTAGTTTTAGGATGTATTATTGTAGTAAATGAAAGAATTTGAATACAAATTTAAAGAGACTTGACTTACCATAGCTAACGCTATGTAAGAAAGTTCTGTATGTCGCTAATGTGCAACTTTGCAAACCATTTACATTCCTTTTGTTTAAGGAGTTACCATTTTATATCAATAAACAAAAATAGAAGTTAATGAAATAATATCGCATAATTTCAGTTTGCATCATCACCTTACAATGATGACTAAATCAAATAGTATGATCGAATGAAGTAAATTTATGAAGTTAGAATACAAGAGAAATACATTATACCCACAATATGACATATATTATCCTTAAATAAACAGACACCCAATATCGTTATAGGGTATTATAAATTGTGGTATTCTTCATCATTCAAACTAGAAGCCCTCATTATTTGTTGTTCTATTGATCATCAAATTTCAAGCCTATTTTCAGACTTTGAGGGAAAAATTAGAAAGGAGAGCATATAGCTGATAGCAAAAGATTGTCTTACTTTTTATGAGCCAATTTCGAGTCCTATTTCGTAGTATTGCAGATCTAGGTATATAATATTGTATCATACCATCACAAACTAACGCTTAGAGATCTTAAAAACATACCTCTTGTTTGTCATGTTCTTATTATTAATTTTCTAGGAGAAAGACAATATAAGTTGAGCTTAATTCTCTTGTCAACTATGTTAGCGTTTATATGGATCTTTTTCAAGAATAAAAATATTTTAAGTATGACATAGTAAATTTTAAGAAAGCACCACAGCCTGCAAAAACTAAAGACACGTATTCTACAATCTATATTGGTCAATGTCAAATAATTCAGTAGATAATTCTTACCTTTATGAACTAAATATTGATGTCTTACCAGAAAGGGAGTTGCTCAAGGATCATACCTTATTTGACGTTAGAACAAATTTGGAGATTTATCAAATCCAATATAGAGATCGTGTTATCAAATACTTCCTCCGTCCCATTTTGTTTGTCATAGTTCGGATTTCGAGAGTCAAATAAGTTTATTTTTGACTGTAATCTTTTTATATATCTTTTAAATATTTTGAGTTGTAATTTATTGTGACTTATAGTACTTTTTATGTAGTTTTCAAATATATAAATATTATTTAAAAAAAGTTAAAGATTTTAACCTAATCTATGGTAAAATTTAAGAAGTTTGACTCTCGAAACAGTAACTATGACAAACAAAGTGGGACAAAGGGAGTAAGAGAAATATAGCAAGAACGAAGTGCTAATAAGAACTAATATATATAGAGAGAGAGACAAATATTTAAAAGGGAATGGAAGAACTTCTTCTTTTCTTCTATTTACTTGTATATTTATAACTTATGTTATGGACCTTATGGTCATATATAGGCATAAGATCATTGACATATGTTAAACATGCAAAGTTCTATTGACAAATGTCTTCTTGCATGGAAGGCTTAAGACAAGTGTTGAAATCTAGCCAAGTGTCATGGCATGTACGAAAAGTGGCAACCATGCATGGAAGGTCATTTCCAAATGGCAAACACAATTACATTTGACATGTACCACTGAACAAGTATCTCAAAACTTGTTATGGAGTAACAATTTCATAACATGAATTTTTTTTTTTCTTGGTGTTTTGACGGTACAAAAAAGGCGTGGTATACGATGGGCCTCCATTGCCACTAGTGAACTCCACGTTGGAATTCTTAAAATCTAGATACGGCGCAACTTCATTTTTATATCGACAATTGTAGGTTTGATCTCAATTATAAATGGAAAAAGATCAAGGCTATTTCACATAATTTAAAGATAAAATTTGAACTTTTGCCTAATATTAAAATACTTAGAGGGGGAAAATAATATACACCCCCAAACTTTTCTTTAAAAATAAAACTCCCTCCTCAACTATGAACAAAAGTCATTCCCCCCCCCCCCCCCCCCCCCTCTCAAATAATTCTTTCAAATACCTAGTTTATCCTCTAGATTATCAAACTTTAATTTTCATCTTTAATATAAATGATATTTTTTATATGTTATAGACTAATCTACAAAATGAATAAATAATATTTCAAAATAAAAAAGTAGGAATAATAATTAGACATATATACCCATGATGTAATGAAATAAATAAACTATACATGAATGATTGGCCCAAAAATAATTTGCTTATATCGAGCGAACTTCAAATGCATAAATGGATACAATATATAAAAATGATACTAAAAATAACGGTATATTTTGCAACGAATCCAAAATAACTTATATTTATACTAAAAAAATTCTAAGTTATAATTTTAGTTATACTTAAATGATTTTTAAGTTATTCTCAAAGCTTGAAAATTCATATACAAAATAGAGAATAAGATAAAAAGTAAAATTTAAATAAATATACACATCGAGAGAGAGAGAGATACTTTATAAATATAGATACATACTTAGTGCACTTAATCCTAAAATAAAAATTATTAAAAATGGCATTATATTTTGTAATAATTCCATGAAAAGTTAATACTCTTAAAAATATTAATGAACTTAAATGATTATGGGTATAATATTTTGGTTAAAAATCATAAAATAATATAAAAAAAAATATCACATAAATGGTGATGAGAATTACAAGGCCAAAAAAGATATTATGTACAATCAAGGGGGGAGAATGACTATTTTTCATAGTTGAGGGAGTTTGATTTTTAAAGCAAAATTGAAGGGTGAAAATGAGTTCTTGCGAATATATATCATAATATTCTTTGTGTCTATATTCATGTCTCAATCTTTTGAACTATCAAGCGACCCCAAAATTTGTGGCTCAATAGACATGGCAACCTCAGCATATGTGGAACTTCTTGTAACCAATGCAAAGTTCTACATTTTCTCCTTTTGTGTAAATTGATGAGAAACTAGAGAGAGAAGTTTTGCAAATGAAAATTCAATTGTTATTCCATAACTCCTTGCTTCCTCAGGAAGCTAAGTGTTTATATACACAGTGCAAAGAAGCCTAACTAACTAATCCTATGTGGCAATGCCAAAGCAAAATATCTAAACTCACCACTTATATCGTGTGGTGTATATACAATGTGTTAAACATAAAACAAAGGCTCAAATGGGGACACGTGTCAAGACACGTGGCCAGACTTGAAGGAAAAGAGAAACACTCTAATATTTCCAGCTCAGCTTCCCTTTAGGGCATTTAACAATTTATCCATACAAACAAAACCTTAGCGCCGCCTCATCCTATATCTACCTTTTGTGGCTGCGAAGGTATATCGTCAACACCCTCCCCCCCCCCCCCAAGTTGGAGGGTGAGTATCGAACACCCAACTTGCCTAGGAGATCACGATGAAGAGGACCAGAGAGAGGTTTAGTAAAGATGTCAGCGAGTTGGAGGTGGGAAGGAAGGAAAGACAAGGAGGTGAGACCAGCCTGGAACTGTTTTCGAACAAAGTGACAATCAAGTTCCACGTGCTTGGTCCGTTCATAGAACACGGGATTTTTGGCGATGTGGATGGCGGCTTGACTATCTGAGTAAAGAGGAATATGAAGGGTCGGTGGAATAGAGAAATCATTAAGAAGGGAAACTTGCTAGGTGATTTTAGCAACAACACGACGCATGGAGCGATACTCCGCCTTGACGGAAGACAGAGACACCAATGGTTGTTTCTTGGATTTCCAAGAGATTGGATAACCACCAAGGTTGATGAAGAACCCACTGATAGAACGACGAGAGTCCTGACAAGAACCCCAATCGGAGTCATAAAAGGCAAGTAGATCTGAAGAAGAAGAAGTAGACATGAATAGCCCCAAACCAGGGTCTTTAAGAAAATAGCGAAGACAATGAAAAGCAGTAGACAAGTGGGGCTCACGAGGGTCCTGCATGTACTGGCTGAGGTGATGTACAGCGAAGCAGAGATCAAGCCGTGTATGAGTCAGAAAACTTAACTTTCCCAAGAGATGCCAGTAAACTGAAGGATCAGGGAGTGGGGGACTAACACCAGATTAAAGTTTGGAAGAGGAATCAAGTAGTACAGAAACAGGGGAAAGACTAAGGCAATCAAATTCATCAAGAAGCTCCAAGTTAAACTTGCATTGGCTAAAGATAAGTCCTTGCGACTCACAAAGAACCTCAATCCCCAAGAAATAAGATAAGTTGCCCAAGTCTTTAATTTTAAATTCTGTATCCAAAAAATGCGTTTAAATTTGTGAGTTCTTGTACATTATTCCCTGTGAGAAGGATGTCGTCAACATAGACTTCCACTAGAGAGACAGATGTAGTAGACCTCATATAGAAGAGGAATAATCATTTAGAGAGTGACTGAAACCCTTAAAGTTTAGGGTTGCTGTCACGCGAGCATACCATTGTCGTGAGGCCTGACGCAAACAATAGAGTGACTTTTTAAGTCGACAAACCATGTAAGGTGCTGGAGGGACTAGACTTGCAGGAAACTTCATATAGACTTCTTCTTGTAGGTCGCCATGTAGAAAAGCCTTATTGACGTCCAATTGATAAAGTCAATTTTTCTAGACTGTCAATGCAAGAATACAGCGTATGGTAATCATCTTGACAACATGGAAGAAGGTCTCTATAAAGTCAATACCTTCCCTCTATGTGTCACCCCTTATTACCAGTCGTGCCTTAAGCCTCTCCACACTACCATCAGATTTCAGTTTAACTTTGTACACCCATTTAGAAGGAAGAGCTTTCTCCCCATTAGGAAGGGGAAAAACCTCTCGAGTATCATTTGCCTTATGGGCATCCAACTCTTTATTCATAGCCTCTTGCCAACCTGGGTGCATTACTGCCTAGGAATAAGAAGAGGGTTCTTGGATGTGAGGGAGTATGGTTAACAACTGCTGATTGTGAGAGGACAAGGCATAAAAAGGGAACTTGGTAGGAGAAATAGGTGAAAGGAAACAGGAGGAGGATACATATGTAAAGTGGAGAACACTGCAGATGTAATCTCCTAAGTAGACATGGGTCTTAGACTCCTTAAGTGACCTGCGCAAAGTAGGTTGAACACTAGGTAGAGATGTCACTGGAGGGGAAATGTGAGTAGCTGGGGAAGAAGAATGATCAGGTGGGGAACAATGGGTAGTAGTAGGAGCTGGTGAGTGAGAAGAAAAACCAGGTGGGGAACTGGGAGAATGATCAGTAGAAGAGTCAATAGAGTCAACATCCATGGGACAAGTAGGATGAGCAGTAGAATGAAACGGCTGGGTAGGAGAAGTAGAAAAGGGAAATATAGTCTCATGAAAAATCACATTCCTGGAAACAAAAATTTCTTTAGAGTAAAGCTTTAGTAATTTGTAGTCTTTCTTGCCATTAGGGTAACCAACGAACACACAGAGTTAGCTATAGGATCAAGCTTTCCTCTGTATTGTGGCAATATGGATGCAAAGCAAAGACAACCAAAACACTTGAGAAAATTGTAGTCAGGTAATATATGAAATAGGACTTCATAGGGAGATTTGTAGTGGAGTAATTTAGTGGGAAACCTGTTTATAAGAAAGGTGGCTGTGAGCAAACAGTCTCCCGAGTAAATAATGGGGAGTTTGGACTGAAAAAGTAATGCTATACATGTTTCCAATAGGTGTTTTGTTTCCTTTCCACAATGCCATTCTGATGAGGTGTAGCAACGCAACTTGTTTGGTGTATAATACCCTTGGCAGAAATAAGCAATGGCAGTAAGGCTAGATCCTAACTCAAGTGCATTATCAGACCTGACCTTCTTAACTTTAGTGTCAAATTGTCTTTTAACCATGGAAATGAAAGACTGAAGTATGGTGAAAGCACTACCCCTTTGTGCTTAAAAGATAGGTCCAGGTACCCCGGCTATAGTCATCTACTATAGTGAGGAAATACCTGAAACCATCATGTGTAGGCACTTTGTAAGGCCCCCAGGTATCTATATGTATCAACTCAAAAATATGTGAGGTAGATGTCATACTATGAGGAAAAGGTAGCTTATGCTGCCTAGCAAGAGGGGCAAATAGTGCAAGAGGAATCAGGATTATTAAATGCATCAGTGTGCAAAGAGGAAATGTATTTCATACTAGATAAGGGCATGTGTCCCAACCTGATATGCCACAAGTTTTTACAAGAAATAGTAATAGAATCATCTGGCATAAAATGGAAAACAGTAGGAATAGAAGCTAACAGTGAACTAGTTTTAGTTTCATACAGGGGTTCAGCAAGGCTGTGAGCAGAATAAAGCAGATAGAGTCCTGCACTTGTTTCACCAAGAACCAGAGGCCTCCTCAAGGAAAGGCCCTGCAAACAACAGGAAGAAACAACGAATGTGAGTGAAATATCAAATTGGTTACACAATTTCTGCATTGATATGAGGTTATAAGTGAAAGTAGGGACTAGTAACACTCTATCAAGAGTTAGATCAGGGTGAATAGTAACCTGACCAGCATGAGTAACTAGGACCTTATGAGAATTAGGAAGGTTAATATTAACTGGGTTGGGCAGGCTAGTAATATTGAACATAATGCTGCTATCAAAAGACATATGTTCAGAGGCACCACTACAAGGATCCATACATGATTCTTGAGATTGTTAGACAGTTTAGGTAGGGCAGGCAGCAAATTACCAGCACAAATGGCATTTACATCAAACTCATTAGTAGTTGCAGCTTGCTTTCCCATTGTCACTTGGTGAAGTAGATCCATCAGCTGAGAAACACAGGCGCCGACCACTCCGCCACCAGCACAAGTGAGTAAGTATCTGATCAGGATGAAAATTAAGCCCATGACCAGGGTTAACTTGTTGAGAGCGTTCAGAATGTTCACGAGAAAGTGTTGCATTCCTTGCATATTTTCTCACTGAATTGTTGTTATCCTTAACACTTGATTGATTCCTTTTAAGTTTGAGACAGTAGTTGATAGTGTGCCCAGATTTCTTGCAATAGTTGCACCACCACTTATTCTTATATGCACCTCTACTTTCAGAATTACTATTGAAAGAATTATTAGGCCTTCCTTGTCCCTGATTTGATCTATTTCCTTGTGTAGTATAAGAGCTTCTTGCATAATGAGAAAACTGGCCTCCTTGTGCAGCAAATGAGCTAGACTCATCTAGATGATTCATACTGATCTAAATGTTTTTCAATTTTTCCTCTTGCAATAACAGGTAGTAAGCTCTATCTACAGATGGTATAGGTGTCATCATCATAATATTTCATCTACATGCAATGTAGGATTCATTCAATCCCATCAATAGTTGCACCAATTTCTGCTTCTCTTCTAACGCTGCATTCTTCTCAAGTGCGCACTCACAATCACCACAAGCACATACAGCCTTAGCATCAAACACTCTATCTATCACATATACTCTTCATTTTGTTAAAATAAGTTGCAATGTTATTTGAACCTTGCATTGTCTCAAGTAATTCCTTTTGTAACTCAAATGACTGTGCTAGGTTAGATTGGCCATATCTATCCTCAAGCTGTTTACACACAATCATAGCAGAATTAAAATGAATCACATAAGATTTGATCTCCTTTGAGAGAGAATTTGTTACCCAGGCAAAAACCATGTCATTACAATGTATCCAAAGCTTAAGTGTAGGATCATTGTCCTTAGGCCTTTCTAAACTATTATCAATGAACCATAGCTTATTTTTAGCAGATGATGCGACTAACATTGATTTTCTCCATGATCCAATACCAGATCCGTCAAATACAGGCGTAACAAGTGCAGTTCCAGGAGAATCAAAAGGGTGAATATAGTAAGGATGATTGCTATCAATTTTTTCCATTGTAAAACTAGAAATTCAGTAAATTTTGTATCAAAAACTGTATAATTTTATGAAGAACCTGTATAGAAAGCTTCCAGAAACTTCTGGAATCATGTATTGAACTGAGATGAATTCATTTCATAGATCAAATTAAGCCCAAGCTCTGATACCATGTGAAAATTGATGAGAAACTAGAGAGAGAAATTTTGCAAATGAAAATTCAACTGTTATTCCATAACTGCCTTGCTTCCTCAGGAAGCTAAGTGTTTATATACACAGTGCAAAGAAGCCTAACTAACTAATCCTATTTGGCAATGCCAAAGCAAAATATCTAAACTCACCACTTATATCGTGTGGTGTATATACAATGTGTTAAATATAAAACAAAGGCTCAAATGGGGACACGTGTCCAGACACATGGCCAGACTTAAAGAAAAGAGAAACACTCTAATATTTCCAGCTCAGCTTCCCTCTAGGGCATTTGACCATTTATCCATACAAACAAAATCCTAGCGCAGCTTCATCCTATATCCACCTTTTGTGGCTGCGAAGGTGTATCGTCAACACCTTTTTTGGTGTATATAAATTTTAAAAGAGGATCTTACAAAAAGACTTCCTAATTATTCAATTGAAGCTTATGAAACTTATTTCTTATAGAATCAGTTAAGTTGAAGCTTTGCGCTCGTGCATTTCGCATATCTTTTCAAGTTCCCTTATAGGATCAGTTAATATTCTGTTTATAATTAATCACATTTTATCCTGGATTCAGAAACTTTTCTAAACCCTTTCTAATACTTATAGAAATCACACGTCTTTATTGCTTTCTATATTAAAAATAAGATAGATTTATTTAACGATTTATACAATTTTAATTTATAGATGCTTCCTTAATTTTTTTGGATGTACACGCGTTCTGAAACAATAGCAAAAAGGCAGTCCAATTAAAGAATAAAAATAATACGAAAGGCTCAAAATTGAGATGACCAAAATAGTACTAATTGTCATGTGTACAGGTGTACACAAGACAAACAAAATCAACTCCACTCAAATTTAGCTCTGCAGTCCTCTTCTTCCACCGTGCAACACCTCTCAAAAGCATCTGCAACACTGCACACCCTGCATTCAAATTGAATGTTCATGTTTTAATTAGCTTATATAAAAGCTTATACAGTAGGACGGCCTTATCACTTTATTGAAGTAGTCAATATGTTCTTGAAATCTTGTTTAGGTCGTAATTTGTCCTACTCTTCATACTATCCAATTTTATGATCATGTTCGTAACATTTGCAAAGCAATGAAAAATATAGCTGCAAACTTAGTTGTTTATTGGAAAAATAATGGAGTAAAGAATTACGTCGATGTTGCTGTGCATCACTTGTGCTTATCAAAGTATAAATTTAGTTCAATTCTTTGCTCTTGAAAGATACTTATGAAGAGAGATCTAACAGAAAAATATACTCTACTACTTATGAACTAATTAGTACAGTAAGTTTCTTTTTCTCTCTGTAGTCATAAAAATGAGCGGACAACAGAATTTCTAAATTCCATGGTCTCGCATTTTGATTTTGCATATTGCGAAGAATAAGATGCTTCCAAATCATTCCACCTTTCGAATTGAGCACAGATATTTAATAGGCCAAATCTACTATTGGTGAACCAAATTTCACCTTGGGCTTAAAATTTTTTTACCCCATCTTAGTAGTAGGACCTTATAACTTTATGGAAAGTAGTCAATATGTCCTTGAAATCTTGTTTACGTCGTAATTTGTCCTGCTCTTCATTCTATCCAATTTTATGTTCATGTACGTAACATTTGCAAAGCAATGAAATATATAGCTGCAAACTTAGTTGTTTATCGGAAAATAATAGAGAACCACGTTAATATATTGCTGGGGCTTGTGCTTATATCAAAGTATCAAATAAATTATTTGCGTCATTGAATTGTTGAAGATCGAAAAAGCAATATCAATTTAGAATTACATGTGTTACATTCATATGCTGGTATTAGTAAAAATTGAAATATAGGTGCATGGTAGTAGTATATTCAGCAGAATTGATGAGTTCTTGAGTTGTGTTGAAGATCAAAAGAAGAATACTTTCAATTTAGAAATAGACATTTCTATTCATAGCTTGGTATACACTAGTATGGAAAACTTTTGGTATGTTAGTAGTAGTTTCAGCAGAATTTTGGGATTTACATTTCAAAATTTTGAGCAGGAAATTTTGAGAGCTTTGAGTTTGGGATTATATGTTTATACACATGAAATTGAATTTTTGCTATGTTTGTGATCATGTCACGAGTCTTCCTCTGCTTCTATCTTCGGCTGCTCCTACACTTTCATTTGGATGATACTCTTGAACGTTCCTATGAAATTGGTCATTGCTATTAAGTACTTTTTTTTGGTAATCAATTGATCATTATTTTTTAACGATACATTAGTTTGAGTTATGCTGAAATTTGTTTTCCTCAAAGAATAAGCTTAAAGCATGAGTTCTGGGTATATTTAAACTATATAAATAGAATTTTTTACATAAAAGTACAAGTTTTAAAACTTAATTACCAAACATAACATTTTAGCAAAATAACCTTATATAAAGGAAAACACAAGTTAATTACAAATATAACAAAAACATAGCAATATTTTTCCATAACATACTAAATCCTTACATTCTTTCTCCTATTTCCCCCACTATCACTTTTGCTCCTCCCATTTCTCCCTATTTCACTTTTCCTCCCACCATTTCCCCCAATTTCACTTTTATTCCTATCATTTCCCCCGATTTCACTTTTTCTCATCTCATCCTCGATGTATCTCGTTGTATCTCATCGTATCTCAACTGTTTCTGCACCGTTTCAACTGTTTCTGCAGCACCGTATCTAACTGTTTCTGCACCATTTCAACTGTTTCTCTAGCACCGTATCTAACTGTTTCTGCACCGTTTCAACTATTTCTGTACTGTTTCAACTGTTTCTACAACACCGTATCTAACCGTTTCTGCACCATTTCAACTGTTTCTGCAGCACCGTATCTAACTCTTTCTACACCGTTTCAACTGTTTCTGCAGCACCGTATCTAACTGTTTCTGCACCGTTTCAACTGTTTTCAACTGTTTCTACACTGTTTCAACTGTTTCTGCAGCACCGTATCTAACTGTTTCTGCACCGTTTCAACTGTTTCTACAGCACCGTATCTGACTGTTTCTGCACCGTTTCAACTGTTTCTACAGCACCGTATCTAACTGTTTCTGCACCGTTTCAATAAATTTAAGAATATTAAACATCGCAAAATTTAATACTAAAATAATGGATGATTAATTAAACTGGCAGAGAACAAATAGCATCAAAGTATAAAATTTGAAAACCAATTTGGACTTTTAAAATTTGAAAACCACAGGAAAGGATTGATTAAAAATTAAGTATTGCTTGTTTAGCATCAAATATCATTTATAGGCTTAAATGTAATGCTAGTCTCTCAGTAACAGCTATACCACCTTAAGAGAACATACTGTAACTAGAAATGTTCTTCAAGACTCGAAAGCTTTACTTTCTTGCTGGTTTAGAGCATTTTAATATTGGCTTCTTCTGTGAACTGCAAACTCAAGAATCCCTTAAGTTCAACCTAAAAACACATAATGTTGGAGCCTACCTTGTCCCAGAAATGCAAAAGATCTGCATCACGCTGGTTGACAGCCTTTGAAGATGCCCCCAAAGAATTGTCATCCACAAAAGTGTAGTTATCATTTGCAGGATCTGTACCCGTATACATGGATAGAGAATCCATACTCAGTTTTAGATAAAATAAAAGGCATACATAAACAGTAAATATTCTTTCCCAACGTTTATAGGGCGTAATTTACCCTAGGCCAAATAGGAGAGTCTAACCCAGAAGAATAGTTTAATAGGTGGGAGAACCCATTTAGCCTGTAAACCCAAAAAATTAATGTTGGGGAGATGCTCACAACAATCGCCTCTGCTTGACTCGTTGGTCTCGTTGGTCACGGGTGGCACCCCTCTTCGGTCCAGGCTACCACTCCGAGTTGCGGCTACCAAGCGTAGGCTCTCAATGAAACACCAATGTTATAGACCAAATAAAAGAGCCCAAACTAAAAAGACTAGTCTAGTAGGTGGGAGAGCCCATTTAACCTATAAACCTATTAGCATCTCTCTTTTTAATCAATGTGGGGAGGTGCTCACAACACTCTACCTTTTCAAATGATGCGACTCTGTCTTTTAGTGCCAAAGTTTTACGCAGAAATTAAAAATTCTACAACCCATAATTTTTATTAGATCTTTGTTCACGTATTTATGTTTTTTCCTGTTTTAGTAATGTATTCAAGTTTTTGGCTGCTAATAGTAACAAATTTTAGAGTACATTTGGTCTAAATTATATAGTCAAGTAACTTTTCAACTTATGGCACAACGTCCCTAGTTTATTGTAAAGGGCAGGGACGCTCATGAGAATTAATTCTGATTAAATTCTATCAGCAGGCATATAGTCTAAGCATTTGATTAGTTATCTATCAATGTGGAGTAAACGAATTTCCTATTACTTGGGTGAAGTAATAATCTGGATAGATTTGAAATTAGTGGGTCACAAACTCACAATTATGAAAAAAAAGAAACCCAATTATGAGTATATGTGATACGCATCACCCCTTCCCACCCTTCGATAAGTTGATTACAATACCTACTTATCGTCCTCGACACAGACATTGGTTTCCCATAACAAATAAGCCAGCTCTTTTAGAAAATAGAAGTTTCACCAGAAGCAAGCAAGATAAGGTTCTTTTACTTCGTAGACAAGGCCAGATCGTTATAAGATTGAAACTTAGACACTTTATATGTTCAATATTTGAAAATATAATAGATACTCCAAGTCCAAATATATTAATCTATGTGGCAAAATTACTACTTATATATTTGAGGAGTCAAAGAGAATTTCTTTTTGACCTATTTTTTTCCAATATATTATAAATATATTGAATGACAAATTATTACAATGACCTATAGTACGGCTTATGCAGTTTCAAAATATTTAAATTTTATATTTAAATACTTAACGCATTTATGTCTTAATTCATGATTAATATAAGATAAAGAATTTTGACTTAGTATTGTAGTATAGACTATAGAGTGAAACAGATGGAGTAGTTAATTAGTTACATGTGGTTCCCAGCTGCTATATCACAAAAATAATATTGAGCAGTATAGAAGTTCTTCTCCATTGATTGGATATGAGATGCCCGATTGCCAACGTACAACATTTCTAAGTTCTTTAGATTCATAACTAGAGGATACTCTACTTACAACAATTCTGTATACTTAGGAAGTATACAGAACGATAGCAATCTAGTTTTATGTATACTCTACTAATTGAACTATACATGTCAATGTGAATACATAAAGAGAGAGCGATCAAGAAGGGGTTGATTCTGCTGAAATTCTATGTTGTTTTAATCTACTAGATTAAGAGAAAAATGATCTGACAAGACTTCATCAACCAAATCATTAAACAACTCAAACTCCAAGTCTAACGTTAACTCTTCTTTCTCCTCTTCAAACTTGTAATTCCAACTCCCAACTCTCTGCATATCCTTTATATAGGCCTCTCTTTTGTCCTCTGTCTCCCACTCAAATTCTCCATTGTAGTCTCCATTCATCCAAGTTTTGGCTTCTCTCATTAGTATTTCACTCTCATGATCACTGTTTTGAAGATTTCTACATCCAATTACTTCATTCCAAAAGAAATCCAACAAAAGCTGCTTATCTACATTGGCTTCACAATTTTCTTCCAGGCAAAACTTTTTAGTTTCTTTCAAATGGCTGAAGAATTTCTTTGCTTTTTCTTCAATCTCATTCATTTCTTGTTCTTCTAATTCATCCTCCTCTTTAGAGCCAATGTTTCTTTCTGCAAGTGCAGGAATTCTTTGCATGGGCATGCATTTTGTTCCTGTAATGTAGTAATAGATCATCATTAATATAGTTATTGTTACAAATACTTCCTAGATTTAATAGAAAAAGATAAATATATAATTGAAGAATTGATAAATTAACTTACTGTCTATATCAACGAGGGTTCTATTGAAAGAGAGGTGTCCTTCCTGATCTTCACGAAATGGAGATTCAAGAACCGAGACTGGACTGTGCTGCTCATTCTCATCAATGCCTAAGTATACCTGCTACACAAGGCCGTCATATATTAGGTTAAGGATTTAACTTACGCATATACCGACAACGTAACAAACTATCAGTATTTTGATATGTTTTAGCAGGAATCTAACTTACTTTTTAAAGTTACTAATTTCGCTTATTAATGACAATACTTGCACGCTGAGTTATCTTATAATGAAAAGAGTGGCATATTAATTTACGAGTGGTGGAACTACACACCCAAAAGATTATTGAAGTCACACATGAAGACATATTGTTTGTTACATTACATCAAAAGAAGTTTCAAGATTTAAAATATTTGGAGGATAGAGGAATTATATTACTTCTTGTAACAATACGAGAGCTACAAAAAATTTAAACATGGGTGATTTTACCATGAAATTAAGAAAAACTCAGGAAATATTTCATGAAGAATGTTAGAGTTTACTTAGCAAACAATGACGAAAAAGGACCATTGTTTTTATTACCAGTCAAGTTGGCGATAATATTGGTTAGAGACTTCAATTAGGACTTTTTTTAATATAAATTAGATATATTTAAAAAAAGGAAATAATATTTAAGAAAATTAATAAATTTACCTTTAAAATAATCTGATGGTGTAAAAGTTTTTGTACACCAACGGTGCATAGAACTTAAACATACAATACGGGCACAAAACTTCATGCAAGATAATGGTACAAATATTACTAATAATAAATATATTAAATCAATTTAGTATATAGAAAAGAATAAAACAATGAAAAGAAAATCACCTTGGGGTCCAATTTGATTCTTCTTGTCTCTCCCATGCAACAACCACCGACACTTTCCTTTTTACCATAGCATTCATCAATTTCACCACACCAACAAGGTAATTCTTCCGCAGTAAAATCACTGTCACACCAACTTGATCTTTTGCTGCTTGCAGTGGTGCTAGTGGTGGCTGTGGCGATTGTGGTGGTGCACCTATAGGGTGAATAAACATGATAGTCTAACGGCGTAGATTTTTGCTCCACTAGGTCCCTAGATGATTTCCACCTTAAGATATCTTTGACTTTTACCGTACCTAAGACCTCGTGGTTCCTATGATTTTCATTCTTTTTATAATTCCTTCTTGATAGTTTTCTTGAAATGCTTCTAGGTAAAATGGATTGGGATTTAGCAGAGGTAAATGGTAAGAATTTAACAATGTTAATGACCTTGTGTATGGCAGATATAGTAGCTGAAGCAGCTCTCGACGATTTGGACCTCATTAATTTGGAATCACGAAAGTTCAAAACTCTTTGACTTGTGGATTTATTATAAGCTTTTAGAGGGTGTGATGGAAAAGCATTGAAGGTGTAAGAAGGGGAATCATCTTGAAGGAAATCTTTTAGCAATTTTGGTCGACACTCGATTGAAAATCGTGCATGTGGACTAGGACATGAAGAAGCCATAGCCAATATTCTTCTGGATGAGATATGATACAAACAATAAATTGAACAATCGTAGAGTTAAAATCTTTACTTTATGTAAAACCTCACTCACTCTAAATGTATCAAAATCCAAATATGAGGGCAACTGGAAATTGTGCTCTCTCTTTCTTTCTTTCTTACTTTGGCTTGTGTTGAGTTTAAGGAGAGAGTGAGGTGAAGTAATATATAAGAGGAATGGTTCTCAAGGTGAAATAATCAATGCAATGAATCTAGAGAAAGAAGACAAACCACACGTAGGAGTATGGATGCTTCTAATAACTAGGATCTTTGTTTAGTACGTGCTATATTAAATGTGTTCATGACTTCATGTAGGTCATAACTCAATATACTACCTCCGTTTCAAAAAGGATGAACCTTTGCAGAGTACGAGGGTCAAATTGACTAATTTTGACCGGAAATTTGCACATCGAATTTTTAAATTTTTTTAAATAAAATTCACATATTTAGAAACTACATGAAAAATACTATAAGTCACAATAGTTAATAATTCAAAATAGTTAGAAAATATTTGTAAGATATGTGGTCAAACATAATTTTGTTTGACCCTTCAAATAGTAATAGGTTCATCCTTTTTGAAACGGAGGGAGCAATATTATAAAATATTCTCATTTAACATGGAGTAATTGGGTGTAAGAAGGATGTCGGAGATGAGACAAAATTAAAAGAGTAAAGATAATTTGATTGACTTCGTATTTTTACAGTCTACATCTGCAGAGGTTTTTCTAGTTTATGGATTCCTATCGCATGTAAAGAGGTTTTTACAGGTGCCTTTGTTATCGATAATTATGTTCATATGATTTGATACTTCAAATTCTTTTTTTTTCATTGACAATGATTACTAGAAGTTAAACTCTACTTTATTCATGATAGACAAGATCTCTGGATCGGACTCTCCGCTTAGGTACTTGTACTGTATTGTGCCAAGTGCTTAAGTATCATTTTGGGGGAACTGCTTTCAAATTGTAATAACTTGAAGTTAACATTGAATTCTTTTCCAGATAACTTGAAACCTTCAACTGGCAATGCATTACAGTAACTATCACTATTAGAGTTTCATAACTCGCTTTAAAATCTTAAATAGTAATACTTAACAATTAGCCTAAAAGATTACATGTTTTTACAAGGTATTAATTTGGGATGGTGCAAGCTCTATCGAATATTTTAATGGCTAACAGACAGATTAGTTAAGATTTATAAGATAATGAATTATAATATCAATTTTACTTGAAATGTGTGTCGGCTTGTTTAGCAAGTATGTGACATTGCTTGACCGCAACTGGAATATAATCTTAAGCAAGATGATAGTGATTTTCATTTATACTCGCAAGTTTGAGATGTGAAACGTGAAGCACCACAAACAAGGATCACTTTGTTTGACTTTGTCAACTTTGACGGTGTTTTGTCCTTTTTAACAATTGAAAATGGTTTCCTTATAAGGCTAATATTAAATGAACATGGAGAGGCAAAAAGTATTTGGCCTTTTGGAGCATAGTGAGTTGAGAAAATGTGAAGAAGCATGGAAGACCTTGCCTTAGTGTTGAGGGAAAAAATGTGAGAGTCATGGAATAAAACATTTTTGTATGAGGTGCAATTCAATTAGCTAGACCATCCCTTTTAACATTATTGTGAAACATTGAACATCTAATAATATAAAATCAACATTGTCTCCAGCCACTCCTACCTATCATGAAAATTTTCCTATGTGACAATTAATCATAGGCTTATGGCACGTGCAGTTTCGTTTCTTCCTGGATTCAGAGGACCACAGTTGCACCAAGGTATCCAATGTCTGTGTGATAATCTCACTTCTTACCCACCTAGAGAGCCAAACTCAAGATATTGCCATCAAATTTATAACCGTTTCAAAAATATTGGTCAATTAGCAGAAACGGATTGAGAATTTTAAGTTTACTAATTTCTCGATACATGCGTTGTACATGTAAATTGTGTCTTATAGTATACAGTGTTTATAATAATACAAATAAATATAGTTAAAATAATATTTGATGAAACGATTATACTATAAAAATGAAGCATAAGTTTTTATGAAAGATTTGAGGATATGTCATATTATGGTGACTTATTTTTTGAGTTCAAAATAAAGGTAAATAAGAACCAAGGCAAGATAGTAAATTAAATTCTAATGTCATGCCAACACAAATTGCTTTTATGTGAGAAGTCGTTTGCATTGGTTTTGCCAAGTAAAATGGAGTGAATACGAAGTCCATTTTTTTTAACTATACTGATGTTTGGCATTTTATGCCTATATTTCCTTAATATTTCCTCACGTTTGAGCTTGTTATTCGCTCGTTTTATAGTTTATGAATGTGGTTTTACACTAATTTTATGTCGTGTGTATGTAGGTTGTTACGCAGTGTAATTGGAGCTTTAAAGAGCATGATTGAGCAAGAAAAGATTGGATTTTGATTGAGGATTGGATCGAGCACACGAAGGCATGACACGAGCGAGCGAAGGAGCAAGAAAACAGAAAAATGGCTGGGCGCCGTGGGCTCCGCGCCGCGCCCCTTACCGCGTGCAGTGGCTGGCGCGGTTTCCCATGCGCCGCGGAGCCAAGGCGTGCGAGTTTCGACGGTCACTGGTTGTGTCAGCGCGATCGTGGGCGCGGGGCGCCCGTTATAGCGCCCCTTGTGCGCGTTTTTATGTCCTATTTCGTCTAGGCTTGGGTCTAACTTATTACTAGGCTTTTGTAAACTCTATAAATACTCTTTTACTTAGTTTTTCATGGGAGTTCAGACTTTGGAGCAATTGGAGAGCTCATAACACCTTGAACAAGGGTTTTTCTTCCTTCCATTAATCTATTACATCATTTTTTCATTATTTCTTCAAATCCTTGTGTTGTTATTATGAGTATGCGTAGCTAAATTCTCTAGTTCTAGGGTTAGAGTATTTCATGAAAGTTGATGTTTGAAGATTGATTCTCATTAATTGAATCCCATTACGGGTTACTTATTCTTTCTTGATTTCACTTGTGTAATTGTCAGGGCCCGATTATTACGCATTATCTATGGTTTTTAGATTGAACTCGAAAGAGGGAATTTAATTACGTAATAAGAAAGAATAGGACTAGTTTGTGAACCCGGGCATCGGGGAACCAATTCGTGAGTAGGATAGACATATACTTGCTCGCCTAGTTTAACTAATTACTGAATTCGTAATGCGTGCACGTGATTCAACCCATAGACATATAGGGATTGGAGTAGCCTGCATAGACCGTGAAGAATCGAAGGGTTTTCACGGGTACATTTAATCTGTTAGTTAGTAACCCGGGATTTAAGAAGTGGAATCAATTGGAAAACTCAACTGGATTGTTCGTAACTCTGACCCTGGACCGTCTCCTCATTACTGATAACAACCAAATTTTGCTCCATTGTTTGAATTCACTTTTACCCTCTTAATTACTGTTCCTTAGATACTAAACTCATCACTATTGGAAAAGACCCCTGGATAGTAGATAGAAATTGTTTGTTAAGCGTCAGTCTGAATAGTCCTCGTGGGAACGATACTCTACTTATCATTTTATTACTTGTCGACCGCGTATACTTGCGTGTGCGTTTGGGAGCAACAAGTTTTTGGCGCCGTTGCCGGGGACTAAACAATTGACTGTTTCTTTTCAGACGATTTATTATTTTCTATTCAGGTTTAATTTTTGTTTGGAGTTTTGTGCTGTTTCAGGTATTAGGTCCTGCTTGATCTTTACCTACAGGAATGGCAGCAGAGCTAGCTTTAGCTGTGCGAGATGTTGCTCTCCCCAGCCTGGAGGGAGTAGCCTCGAGCATAGTTAAGCCTGAAATTACTGGAAACTTTGAGATTAAGTCCGGTATGATACAATTGTTACATACGACTGGACAATTTGGTGGATTACTTCATGAAGATCCGCAACAACATATCCAGAATTTCTTGGAGATCAGTGATACTTATACACCAACGAGAGTTCCTATTGATTATGTTCGCTTGACATTGTTCCCGTTTTCACTGATTGGGGCAGCAAAGAGGTGGTTAAAGGCTGAAAAGTCTGGGTCTATCACCACTTGGAATGATTTGGCTAAGAAGTTCTTGGCTAAGTTTTATCCATCTGCCAAGACAGCCCGGGTGAGGAGTGAAATTATGTCCTTCAGACAGTTAGAAGGAGAATCTTTATATTCAGCCTGGGAGAGATTTAAGGTTCTATTGAGGGATTGTCCACACCATAACCAATCTAATGAGGTTCTTGCACATACTTTTGTGGAGGGGTTGACTGCGCATACTAAGATCGTGGTAGATGCTGCTGCTGGAGGCCAAGTATTAGCCTTAAATTTTGACAAGATCTATGATTTGCTAGATAAGTTTTCGCAGAGCAATCCTGATTGGCAGGGAGATGGTAGAGCTACTACGCAGAAAGCTGCAGGGGTACTTCAGTTAGATGCAGTTTCAGAGCTAAAGGCGAGGATGGATGCTATTTCCAATCAAATTAGCAAGTTAGCTTTGCCAAAGACTCAGCAACCAGTGGCTCCAGTGCAACAACTCCAGAGCTTTTGTGAGGTTTGTGGTCAAGACCATGCTACAGAAGTTTGCTCCTCTAATCCAGAGTCAGTTTATTACGTGGGTAATCAAAACAGGCTGCAGGGTCAAAATCAGTTTGGTAATGCTTATTATCAAGGCAATACGAGAGCTCCGAATAATTACCACCCACTTCCAGCTCCACCACAGCAGGTTAGCAGTTCAGTTGAAGAGATGCTAAAGCAGATAATGGCGGGCCAGCAGAGAATGATAGCTGACACTGCAGCCCATGCACAGGCCATACAAGATCTTGCCAATGCTCACAAGAACCTAGAGCACCAGTTGGGGCAGTTGGTGGGGGAAATAAGCACTGTTAAAAAAGAGCCTGAACAATGTCTTGCAGTGACTTTAATTGAAGGTGGAGAGCTAATGGCCAAGTCTGAGGAGAGAGCTGAAATTGAAAAAGTTGAAAAAGTGGAGAAGGTAAAGAAGAAAAAAGAGAGAAAGGAGGCACCTCGGCCACCTCCACCATTCCCGCAGAGGCTTATACCATCGAAGGATCTGGCCCAATATCAAAAATTTGTGAGTATGCTGAAAGAACTTCATGTTAATATTCCTTTGACTGATGTGTTTGAATTGATGCCATCCTTTGTGAAGTTTTTAAAAGAGATTTTAGTCAAGAAGAAAAAGCCTCAAGAGATAGATACAGTTGAGTTAGTTGAGGAGTGTAGCACAATCTTGAGCAAGCTACCTCCAAAACTTCAAGATCCTGGGAAGTTTACTATTCCTTGTACCATTGGAGGGCATAGTATCACTGGTGCCTTGTGTGATTTAGGTGCGAGCATAAATCTCATGCCTCTCTCTGTTTGCAAAAGGTTAGGGCTAGGAGCAATCAAGCCCTCTTCAGTTACTCTTAAGATGGCGGATGGCTCACTCACTCACCCTGATGGTAAGTTGGAGGATGTGTTGGTAAAAGTTGGTAAGTTTACATTCTCTGCTGATTTTGTAGTCCTAGATTATGAAGAGGACCAAGAAGCTCCAATCATTTTGGGGAGACCATTCTTAGTCACCTCGAAGGCAATTATTGACATGGAGCTGGGTGAGAAGACTGTTAGAGCGCATGGAGAAAAGGTTACTTTCAAGGTGTATAATGAGAAGGAGCACATAGCTAAGGTTGAAGAGTGCTCTATGATTGAATGTGTTAGTCAAGAACATGGAAGTAAACCAATTGAAGTGAAGTTGGGTTCTCTCAAAGAAAAGAAGAAAGCAAAAGTTCGTCGTAAGAAGAGAAGACATAAATGCTGGAAGTGAGCTTAAAGTGTCGTCGTGCCACGACGTTAACTAAGGCGCTTCTCGGGAGGCAACCCGAGTTTGTACTTGTATTATTTATTTTATAGTGTCACGTAGTTTTTGTTTTTCCTTGGATTGCAGGTTCATGTAATGACGAGGCTAAGTGTGGGGTGTCCTTACCCTTGCCTAATATTGATGACATGTTGGGGGAAGTCTGAGTACCTCATACTATATGGAAGCTTGGAGGATGCTAGCACCAAGGACTAGAGCCTTCAGGGAAGTTTTCTTTACCTTGCACTTTCTTATTTTTAGCACTGAGGACATTGCTTAGTTTAAGTGTGGGGTGGGGAACTTTCCCTTATTTTTGAGGTTAGGGATGCATGTACCGTAGGATTTTCTTTTGTCACTTGACTTTATTTTGATTTATTTCTTGCTTTAATATATGAAAAAATTGAAAAAATTAGAAAACCAATGAAAAAATTCCAAAAAGATTTTCTTTTTAGTTTTAGTTAGTGGTACATGTCATCCGCCCCGTGGTTTTTCTTATGACCTCGGTTCTTTTCCACGGGGAGGCCTTTGAACCGGGTAGTTTTTTATTTTTAGGATTAGAGTAGTTAGTGTAGATGGCCCTAGATGAAAGGAATAGGTAAAATGCTATGTGCCTTTGATTTGTTTGATACCGGTGGACTTGAACTTGATTGCATGTGCTGTTTGTGGTGTCCTTGGGTTTTAATTGTGATGCATGCCTAGAAAAAAAAATGGAACAACCCCCTTGAGGTGCTTGAGTCCGCTTGCTTGACTTGATTATTAACTTTTGTGCATTAGTGCTTAAATTTCCACAAGTTGCATTCTAGACGCTTGATTGAGAGTTGTTGATGGAGCCTTTTTGTGTGGATCGTGTGCAATGTGTGTTGTGAGGCATATTTTATTTGCTCCATGTTGCATATTAATGTCTAGAACTTGCCCCGTGTGTGTGCAAAGCGAAATCCTAGGTTTGCTCTAGTCGGGAAATGATACAAGGCCTTCTCTTGATTTGCCTACCATTACATATATACCTTGGAAAAAAAATTATTGTTGTGATTTCTTTGACCCTTTTTGTTGGCACCCACACCCCGAGCCTACCCATTTGTTTTAAATTGACTCTTTTGGCCCGTACTCCTTAAGCACTTTATTAATATTGTAAGGTTGATTGGAGTTGTGGATGGATATTGGGAGGTTTTTGAGTGGAACTAATGAAGGGGAATAATTGTTAAAATTGTGAAGTAGTGAAAAGCATTGGCAAGATTGAATTGAAAGAGAAAAGAAAAAATAGCAAAGTTGAAAAAAAAAGTTGTGAAAAAAAAAGAAGAGAAAGATATCCCTTCCTTGCTAGTGTGTGCTTAAAAAGAAAATATGCTACTTGTTGAGAAGGTGTATGTGTGATAGTTGTTGAATGGGTGGCTTGTTGAGAAGTGTGTTTGAAATAAATGTGATGTATTAAAGTGCTTAGGGAGGTAGTCACTATTACCATATGTATCCTACCCGCACCTTAGCCTACATTACGACCTTTCTAAAGTCCTAGTTAATCCCGATTGGAGTGAGCTTACATTAGTGGAGTCCTACACTACGGGCAAGCCTATGGTACATTGTGTGTGACATGTGAGTTTTTCATGAGAGTGAGTGAATTCATTTGCTATTGCCCCCGTTCTATTCATGATATTGATTTTGTGTGTGATTTTTGGGGGGCACTCTTTTGCTTCATATTGGTGAGGGCACGTGGTTTGCATGAAATAGGTGAATATGATGGTTCTTGGTTGAGTAGATAGGTGTGATTTTGTGGGAGCATGGTTGCAATAAGTTGAGTTTGTGCATTTGAGCTATTTTGGGGTGGTTGTTCTCATATTTTTGGTTTTGATAAATTGTTGGCATGTTGTGGATCCATAGCAGTCATGTGTGCATTGGTTCAATGGTCGGTATCAACCATAGTCATAGGCAGACCTGTTCTACCTAGGTTGGGTAGTGAGATGTGACTTGCTCGAGGGCGAGCAAGGGTTCAAGTGTGGGGTGGTGATGTTTGGCATTTTATGCCTATATTTCCTTAATATTTCCTCACGTTTGAGCTTGTTATTCGCTCGTTTTATAGTTTATGAATGTGGTTTTACACTAATTTTATGTCGTGTGTATGTAGATTGTTACGCAGTGTAATTGGAGCTTTAAAGAGCATGATTGAGCAAGAAAAGATTGGATTTTGATTGAGGATTGGATCGAGCACACGAAGGCATGACACGAGCGAGCGAAGGAGCAAGAAAACAGAAAAATGGCTGGGCGCCGTGGGCTCCGCGCCGCGCCCCTTACCGAGTGCAGTGGCTGGCGCGGTTTCCCATGCGCCGCGGAGCCAAGGCGTGCGAGTTTCGACGGTCACTGGTTGTGTCAGCGCGATCGTGGGCGCGGGGCGCCCGTTATAGCGCCCCTTGTGCGCGTTTTTATGTCCTATTTCGTCTAGGCTTGGGTCTAACTTATTATTAGGCTTTTGTAAACTCTATAAATACTCTTTTACTTAGTTTTTCATGGGAGTTCAGACTTTGGAGCAATTGGAGAGCTCATAACACCTTGAACAAGGGTTTTTCTTCCTTCCATTAATCTATTACATCATTTTTTCATTATTTCTTCAAATCCTTGTGTTGTTATTATGAGTATGCGTAGCTAAATTCTCTAGTTCTAGGGTTAGAGTATTTCATGAAAGTTGATGTTTGAAGATTGATTCTCATTAATTGAATCCCATTACGGGTTACTTATTCTTTCTTGATTTCACTTGTGTAATTGTCAGGGCCCGATTATTACGCATTATCTATGGTTTTTAGATTGAACTCGAAAGAGGGAATTTAATTACGTAATAAGAAAGAATAGGACTAGTTTGTGAACCCGGGCATCGGGGAACCAATTCGTGAGTAGGATAGACATATACTTGCTCGCCTAGTTTAACTAATTACTGAATTCGTAATGCGTGCACGTGATTCAACCCATAGACATATAGGGATTGGAGTAGCCTGCATAGACCGTGAAGAATCGAAGGGTTTTCACGGGTACATTTAATCTGTTAGTTAGTAACCCGGGATTTAAGAAGTGGAATCAATTGGAAAACTCAACTGGATTGTTCGTAACTCTGACCCTGGACCGTCTCCTCATTACTGATAACAACCAAATTTTGCTCCATTGTTTGAATTCACTTTTACCCTCTTAATTACTGTTCCTTAGATACTAAACTCATCACTATTGGAAAAGACCCCTGGATAGTAAATAGAAATTGTTTGTTAAGCGTCAGTCTGAATAGTCCTCGTGGGAACGATACTCTACTTATCATTTTATTACTTGTCGACCGCGTATACTTGCGTGTGCGTTTGGGAGCAACATATACAAAGATGACAACTTATAAAAGAACAATGCAGGAAGAACATATGAAAGAAGAACTCATTCCAAAAACTTGGGCATATTCTAACGACACCAAGTCACTTTGAAAATTCAATACATTCCAATCGAAAATGGTCGTGTGATGTGAATATATATTCAATGTCGAGTTAAATAAAAGAAAGAAATGAGTGCCAAACGTGCGACTCCTATAAGTTGAATTGTGGCAAAAGTTAAAAACAAATTCTTCCGCAACTCCAATAACCAAGTACACATCTAAATATTTTCGATCAAATGTGTCAACAAATTAAATCGAACACACGATGATAAAAGTAGTACAACAAGCACTGGCACCAGACCATTGTTCTAAATAGCAGACCGGTAACCTATATGCTTGGTTCAAGATCAAATCAAACCGTCACAAAGAAATGTTGAAACATCAGTCCTAGTCAGGGGCGGATTTATATAGTAACCATAGGGTGCCACGGCACCCGCAGGCTTCGGCGGAAACTTTGTATATGTAGGTGTATATATATAGAAAAGTATAGAAATATTAAAAATGGCACCCAATGAATCAAAGGGTGCCGTGGTGCCAGTGGTAAAGGCTCTCCAGTTTGTCCTCGTGATCTTGGGATCAATCCCACGCTGCAGCACATATTTTTAAACTTTTTCCTACTTCAGCAATAAAACAATCGAGTATGGCAAAAAACAGAGCAAAGCTTAAGCTCTGCTTAGTAAAGGCCAAACAAAACTTTTTTTATTAGAATAATAACTTTGAATCTTTTATTAGTTTTTATATATTTTATTAATTGTTGACTTTTTTTACCCCTTAAAAGTTAAAATCATCAAAAGTTTTCCCCCCAAATCAAAAAACCCTTGCTTCATCCTAAAACTCAAAATTCTACTACTTCAATCTTCTCCACTACTCAAAAACATGTGGTTCACCTTCTCCACTACGTTCAAACCTATTTTGATAGTGTAAATAACGACACGTATACATTCTAACCAATGTGGCACCCGGTACCTCCAAATCCTGGATCCGCCCTGGTCCTAGTCATAGTAATCATACTGATTTAAAAAAGACATTTAGTTACTATAATTACTTATTAAAAGGACAAACCTTTAGAAAGGAACTTCAATTTCTAAATATATGTATATATGTATAACAGCTAGAGTACTTTAGGTTATTTAAATTGTAATTCAACCTTTTAATTTGGGCCTCTCACTTTTATTTATCATGGTATGGCCAATATAGATAGATAACAATATATGTTAATATATATAAGTCTATGAAAATAGAAAATCATTTAACTAAACATATAGTAACATTGAATTGACTTATACATGTTGTAGAATATAAAGCATAACCAACCGATCAGGAAAAACTTTAATTCCGTTCTCAAGGATAATTAATATTATCAAATATAAAAGTAAATACACAAATTGTAAAATATACGTGACTTCACATGTATTTAAAATTTTTTTAGTAAAACTTACTTGTCATGATGAAATTTTGTGAGGATTCTCTTGTCAAACAATACCTCTAAAAAATTTAGAGCTTTCACAGTTTCAATCTTAAATTCACAAGAGAAAATAGACACAATGGGTTCTACTAAAATAGTAATCACTTCAAAATAGCAGCATTAGTAAGTGAAAATCTTCAATGCACCCTCCCACTATTTAAAAACAAAACTGGATGGTATACTACTAAAATCTGATGGAATCCCTCATGTGTATTAAAAGTATTCAATAAATACATGGTCTGTCAAATAAAATGTTGCAAAATGAAGGAAAATAAGAAAAAGCTTAATCGGCAAACGTTGGTAGATAGTGAAGAATGGTAGATCCATATTAGGAAATGACTTGTTCACACGTCATTTGCTGGTAAAGAACAATTATATAAGAAATGTCTTTTCATTATAAGCCACCAATGGTTACTTCTAACATTCAAAAGATTAGTTAGGAAACCTGAGGGTCGCAACTTTCAAAAGGACCAGATATATCAAATTTAAGTATTACTTATTAATTAATATAACTTTCAGCGTATTTATAAATTTGTGAAGGTTAATTTGGTAATATGATTTTTGCTCTTTTTGAGTACATGCTTATATATATATATATATATATATATATATATATATATATATATATATATATATATATATATATATATGATGAGTGCGCCACATTAACATGTTGTTGATAATGGGTTCACCATATACTAATAGCCACAATTTCAAAACTTTAGCACATGAAATTTTCATCTTCTATCTATTAGTATGGGTTCCTTTGAACCATACGTTTAAAGGTGTGGATCCGCCACTGTTAATTGGACATGTTGCCAATATGCTATATTTGTATCAGCCACCCTTTTCGCCAACCCACGGATTTCATGCTAATATCCTTATTTTAAAGAGCGTTTCTGAAGCAATCCCCAGGACAAGGCGTATAAAAGTGCCTCAGAAAGATCTAAAAAGGCGAAGGTATCAAAAGGTGTAACCCCATAACTGTTGGGTTTTTTAGAATGTGAATAGTATGAATGGGAAATGAGTGGAAATGTGAAAAGGTTTCTTTTATAAGGAAAATGCACTTTCTCCCATAATAGTAGAGGAAAAGGCTTTTGTTGGGTTTAAATAGAGAAGTATTTCTTCCAACTCTTAAAAGGGTTGAGAAGAAGGGGAACCTAGCGTTGTCGTCGTCGTCGCTTGCTCGTAATATTAATATTTTATTATTAATATTTAATATCAGAATTCAGTCTGAATTCATTTCCTCTCTATTAATATTTTCCCGTTACTTTATTAAAGTCAGCCATTAGTGTGGTCGTTTCAGTAATAGCCACATTTGAAAGGTGGTGTCTCTTCAATTTCAGCATTCCCTTGGCTATAAATACGTGCCCTTCTTCAGACTTTTTCCTCACCAAAAATCTGACTATCTCCTCCTTTTCTTCTGCATACAAACAGTAAGTGTCGTGTGATTGTAATCACCTAATTTTGGCACACAAAATTCAAAAATGCTCAAAATATTCGTATTAGATTCTTAGGACGTGTCGTCAATTTTTTCTGGACTTCTAGTGTTTGTTCTTAATTAAATTTGTTTCTAATTAGGACGTTAAAATTTGAAAATTAATAAAAATCACTTGTTACGTGCTTAATTTTGTAATTCTATGTTTAATTGTGATAGTGTTGTAAAGTATGTGGTTTGATTTTAGTTTAGTTGTGTGTGCATAAATCATTTTATGGCCATTTGTAAAAAATATCACAGCCCAATACATTGGCCCGTCAGCCCATATGTATAACCCAAGCCCATACTCACCAACTATATAAGCCAAACATTACATTTCTTGCTCATTTTACATAAAAATCAGAAAATAGGCCAAGCCTTGTCCAATTTTTCTCTCACTCGCCGGAAATCGCTCCGTCGTGCTTCCACCGAGGTTCCGCCACTCGGCCGCCGCCGGCCACCACCTCCGGTGGCCGGAAGTATACGAAAAATCACCATTTTAAAGATCTCGGCCTCCTCTTTCCATTTCCGCTATTGGTTTTCTCAAAAAGTGGTTCAATTTTCGTAGATCGGGTTTTCAAATTTGGTCAAAACTTCAAAATCCGGTAAGTTTTCACTCGTTTGATAGTTTTATCTATTTCTTTCCCTTTCCCCGTTTCTTTCCCGTCCCGCTCTCTGTTTTTCTTTCTTCTTCTTCTTCTTCTTATTTCTTTCTTCGTTTTTGTTTTTGATGTTGGTTCGGAGGGTGTTGGTTTTAAGGCAGTGAGGCGTGTTATGGTGTCCTTTGGATGGGCTGTTTTGGATGAGGTCGTGATGATGACGGGGGGAGGGGTGGGGGGGGGGCTGTTTGATTTGGTTTGGTTTGCCGTGATCGTTGTGATATAAGGGCTGTGGAGATTATTGGATGATGTAGGGGGCTGTTATGAAGGAGCTTTTGATTTTGGCGATGGATGATGACGATGGCGTAGCAGCGAGGCTGTGATTGAGGCTGCAACCTTGGCCATGGTGAAGCTGGTCCGAGGCAGCGACGTGTTGGTGATATTCAGTGATGGCGCAGCTGCTATGTTGGCGTCGAGATGGCAGCGAGTAAGCCTTGGTGTTTAGCGTAACTGCTACACTGTGATCTTGTTTCCTGTTGTTAATTCAAATGATTAGTTTAGTTCTTAAAGTGTTAGATTGGGTAATTTGAATTAGTTTAGAATGTTTGAACCATATACTGTAAAAATGATATCATTGCGGAAAGTGTCAAGTTCTGTCATTGTTTCTTCAAGCTTGAAGTTAATTAGTATTTAGTTAGTATAAAAATTGGTTTAACTCGTAGTTTAGTTGTATAGTCATAGTTAGTACTAGTTTCGTGTATCATGTACATATGAGATGTTAAGCTTGCAATGAATACCTTGAATTTCACACATGTCTTCCCTGTTTTGAGCATGAAATGGTGTATCTTGGAGTACTGTGACTTAGCATGACAGTTTGTATGTGTTTGTTGCATAATGGATTGTTTGTGTCATTTTAGCTGTGAGCTTTGGCTATGTTCAAGCACGAAATTCAGTTTGAGTTAATAGTATCGTGTGCTCTTGTGTCTGCGACCCGTTCTTTCTGTATGTAAGCATGAATTCCTGAGTTTAAGTTGGATTTTGGTTCATTTAGGTGGTCTGACTTCTAAGATTAAAGTCTGGATTTTAGCTTAAATTTAAGTTCAATCTAGTTCAGTTTGCTTGCTCTTGCTTTGGACTGAGTCTTGTTTAGTTTGGTCATTAAAGTAAAATATGTGATATTTGGCTTGGTTTTAAGCATTGGGGCTGTTTAGTTTGTTTTGCTTAAGTTTAGTTAGGAAATATATTTTGGTTGAAATCTGATTGTTTTTAGTTTTAGTATAGTTTAGTTAGTTTTGGGGCTGATCTAGTTGCTTTAGTCTGGTCTTAGACCCTTTAAATTAGTGATGAGTGTTTGGTGTCCTTTTTAAAGGACATTTCCTGTACATATTTCAGATTTTTGGAGCTGTTTAGGTGGCTGAAATAGTGCCTTTTCAACTGTTGTACCATGCTAAAAAGTGGGTAAAATACTCAAGTGTTTAGGGGTGTGGGCTTGTACTTTTGTACAAGTCTGCACTCCACCCCTTTGCCTTCACTTTTAGCTATAAAAAGGGCATTGAATGCCCTCATTTAACACACATCTACCTGCTGAAACACAGAAAAAATAGAGCTGAAATTGCACTCAATTGAAGCTAAGAACACTTGAAAAAAAAGGGCTTAAGTTAAAAGAAGGATTTAGAGCCAAAAGCTTCACACTAAGAGACTTTTGGGGTATTAAATCTTGAGATTTTGAGGGTTAAAGAGTGGGTGTTGTAGCTGTTTTGCTGTGGTTGTTTGGACTTTGTTAATTCATTCATTTGCATCTTAAGCTTGGGAAACTTCTTCACTAGGTAAACACAATTTAACCTTGCATTAAATTTTCACTTGGCTATGTGAATGATATCAACTTCAGCATGTTTTGAAAGTCTCATAATATTATATTTGCCTTTTGTATAAATATATAGTGTCTTAATCAATCTTTGTTAGATATGGTTGAAAAATGTAAGATGCTCTAGCACGTTTTTTTTAAGCCATGTATATACTTTTAGTTTTGTGCAAAAGCAGCATGAACATAAATTTCAAGCGTCTAAATTTGCAAACTCAGGCCCGTTATGGCAGTAAATTAAAATCTGGATAGTATTCAGGAAATGGCCATATAGTGAAGTTTTTTTTTCTTTCCTTCAGCAATTTGAAACAGATCAGAAATCTTGATTGGTTTCACCTCATTTCTTGGAATAGAAGGAAGCGTTTCGAGTCGTCTGTTCTTTCACTTCGCTTCTGCCATCCTCCATCTCTGTGCTTTCCCCTCAGACTATTAAGGGAAAGCAAGGCAAGGAACCCCAATGAAGTATGCAAATAACAAAAATTACTGTTAAAAGAGGCGAGTTATAGTTTGAATCTAGTCCCAATACCTCAAAATTACAAATCATGACAAAAGTGCAAACCGAATCAGAAAGTTAATCTCGTAAAGGTAGTAATACTGTAAACGAAACTGCCTCGTATTTCTTTGTTGACAAATAGCCCTCGCCTTTTGATTATATAACCACCATATTTTCCTTGAAATGATTTTTTTTTTTTTTGATAAAAATGGTTTAAAATTAGTTTGTATTTTTTCCTTATCAATGTAAATATTCATTTCATATGAGAAATAAATCAAACGAGTTTGATTGAACCAATTCATTTTCCGTAAATAATTTAGCCCACCTCAAAGGTAAGGCTCACAAGATTTTGACAAATAGCCATTTATGTTTTTACAAAACCCCCCCTTAATTTGGCAAACAATCATACTTTGGCAAGAGATGTATAATTGGTTAATTCCGTCAAGTTAGTTACCTTTAAGCTAAACCATATAATTAATTTGCTCTAAAAGTTAGATTAAAAAATGGGTTGATCTATATAGTTCAATATTTAGCCACTATCCATTAAATATTAAATATTAAAATTACTTAACAATAAAGATACAATACGATTAGACAAATCGATAGGGGCGATAAAACCTCCACTCCATTAGGCACAAATGATAAGTATGATTTGTGATCTACTTATTAGACCAAAAGAAAGCTAAACTAAGACGAGCCAATTCTAAATTAATTATATTTTTTGAAGTTAATTAAATTCTCTTAAAAAATAGACCAGTACTTTGTAAGGTTGGAAATATGCAATACATTTCATTTTATTTTGAATCAAAGTGTAAATTCTTCCAGTCCTCTGTGAGGTTGGAAAATAATTAACACTTTCAAATATTTTTTTGAATCAAAGTTTAAATTCAATCAACGGCAAAAGATAACAACCATATTTAATAAATTAAAATTGCGACAATAAAGCAACTGTGCTTGGCACAGGACTCGAGGGTGCTAATACCTTCCCGAGAGTCAACTGAGAACCTTACCCGAATCTCTAACACAGACCATTAGACGAGTCAGAAGTGTTCCAAGGTACCTTTTGGTGACTTGGCACACCTTAAACTATGTCAAGTGGCGACTCTGAGTTTTCTCTAAAAATAATTTTGTACCTTTTTGAACACCAGTCATGAGCCTTTAAATAAATAAACCCGCACGCAGTTATTTAATAAAATTTTAGGGCGTGACAGCTTGGCGACTCCGCTGGGGAAAATAGTGAAAACTAGAATCTCCGGCTTTGATAAATTGTCGCATGTTTTGACTTATTAAATATTTGGTTTTTATATTTTATTTTATTTCCGTTTTCACATGAAAAGTTGAATGTTACTGCTTTGATATTGTTGAACTGTATATAAACTATCTTCCTCCGCAACCCTCTGAGTCTCTGAAACACACGCACAGGTGCACTTACCAGATTACTTGTGGCATCTGGGACTTTCTTACTAAATTGCCCATGATTTAGGAGGAAGGCGTGACGGGGTTTTAGGCCGGACACACTGTCTCCGGATGGCCCTGATGCGCTTTCCGCCCGGTTTGTCCACCGGGTTTTCAGCCAGTCTAGATACTGAGTCAGTTGTGTCACCTAGAGTTAAATCTTTAGGCCCAATTATCTGCATCATATTTTGACTTAATGAGGTGCGATACACCGGTATTGCACTTGTCTAGGCTGACTACCCTTTTGTCTAAGCGGGACCCACCTCCCGGGAAAGACTTTTCTAAAGGCATTTTTTGTGTTGCATGCGCCTAGAAAAAGTTGTTATGCTGACCAAATTGGAGAGAGACGGATTTCAAAAGAAAAAAAGAAAAGAAAAAAAATGAAAAATGAAAGGAAAAGTGAGGAAGCAGGGTGAATTTTTTGTTTTAAATTTAAATGTCTTGTACCTTTTTAAGATCGAGTCATACTGCTGTAATGGCAAATTTCTGAAAAGCGCCAGTGTTGGCCGTCTTTTGTAGATGTCAGTTTTGTGTCGTTATAATGACGAAAATTTTACAAAAAAAATAGATACTTAGTGGTTAGAAAGTCGGAAAAGATTTTGGTGTCAGTTTTCACGCCGTTATAATTTTTAGAAAAGGCTCGTATATCGATGTTGGAAGTTTTTGAGATCCAGTTTTTCACGTCGTTATGCTGGCGAATTGTTTTGCAAAAAAAATATTGTAGTGTCATCACTGGAATGAATTTTTTGTTTTGATGTCAATGTGGCATCGTTGTAACGTCAAATTTTTTCTTTTATAAATTACATCTAAATACCAATGTTGGTAATTTTCTGGAGTCAGTCCTGATGCCGTTATGATGGCAAAAATTTTCGATTCTCTTAGGGTCAACTTTACGTCGTTACAATGACAAAAGTTTTGTTGAAAATTGGAGTTTCGAATTAACAGTTTAGGCATCTGTTTTGCTCTGTCAGTCAGTTGTTTTAAGTTGTTTTCAGGCTTTCAAACATTTGACACATTTTTTCATTGGGTACAATGGCTGCATCATCTTCTAGGTCGGTCAAGAGAAAATACCCTGCTGATGCCATTCCACCCTCTATCATGATGACTGATAGCCCACCAAAATCGGATAAATCTCTGAAGTCTTGGTGGGACACAATGAGTAAAATGCAGAAAGATTTAGTCCTGGAAAAGATTGGTTTTCTGACTGCCCTTGTGACAAAACCTATTGTCCCGCGTCGAGACTTAATCAGTGCACTAGTTGGGTTTTAGAACCCAAACCAAAATACCTTCTGTTTTAAGGGGTTTGAGATGACGCCGACCCTCGAGGAGATAGCTGGGCTTCTTAAGCTAGATTTTGAGAAAAATAATATGATTGCTCCGAAGAAGGTTAATGAGCGTGATTTTTTCAGTAACATCAAGGTACGAACAGACCCCTCAATCGCTAGTGTTCGTCGAGGCTGGATTTCATTTGACTACCTTTATGATCGTTTTGGGGCCGATAATGGTTTTAAAAGGCATGGATTTGAGTTCCATGACAAGCTGAAATATGAAGATTGGGTACAACTTTGTCCTAAGGTCTTTGTGTTCGCTTTGCTAGGGTTGTTGGTCTTCCCACTACCGGATAGAGCGATATCTATTAAGGTCAGTTGGATCATGACAGCTTTATATGGTGGAGCACCGGACGCCACTATTATCCCGACGATTCTGGGTAGTATATTTCATGCTTTGACTCGATGCCACAAGGGAGAGAGCGATTTATTTGAGGGGTGTAACCTCCTATTACAGGTCTGGTTCTTGGAGCATGTACGCCCTTGCCCACCTCGTAATATGCTTAGGTACTGTGACATCGATTATCTCGAGTACCATCTCGAACATATCGAGAAGTATAAATTCCCAGAAAATGAGCCAGGTTGGAGTTCTTTCTTGAACTCTCTCACGCCGGACAAGATTTTGTGGCAGTGTAGCTGGTTTCCTAAGAGGGAGGTTGTACACAGATGTGTGGACCGTCCTTTTCTCGTTCTTATGGGTTTGACAGCATCCCAGCCTTATGCTCCTCTGCGTGTACTTAGGCAGTTGGGTCGAAAGCAGGAGATCCCAATAGTTGAGGACATGAGTGCATATGTCTCAGACTATCCTCTCAACCCAACTACTCTTAGAGGTGAAATCTTGCGCTTGTGGGATACTAGGAAGCGCCACGCAGAAAATACACAAGTTCAGGATGGACTTAAGGGGGAGGTCGTTCGGGAGTACAAGTTTTGGTATTACCACCAGCCCATACCCAGAGAGATGCCCGCGAGAGCAGGCATGGTTGACATTGAGGCCAGGTTGGATATGCAGGTTCAGCTTGCTAGGCGTGAGATTGGGGAGGAATACCGCGCTACCATACGAAGCTTAATTGCAGAGAGGGATGCCGCCAGAGCTGCTGAGTCAGAGAGTGAGGGTTTCGCGCATCAGCACCTAGACACAGTCAGACGACTCCGTGCCATGCACTCACAGGCATTGACCAAGCGGGATGCCGACAGGGCAGCTTTGTTAGAAAGCAGGAGAAAGGAGGATTATCATCGCTAGGATGCCGTAGATGCTCGAGCTCGACTTAACAGGGCATTAGAGCAGGGTGAGCAGCTCAGAGGGCTAGCACAGGACCGACTTCGAGATATACAGGCTGCAGGACAGACCATCAGTGTGGCTTATCGGCAGGTTTATGACTCTGCTAAGTATGTTGCACGGTCAATCGATGACTATAGGAGGCTTCCCGCGAAGGACATACTCCCACATGTGCTTCCCTTCGTCACTAGAGTTGCGGCAGATT
The DNA here is from genome assembly GCA_037355625.1 of Petunia x hybrida. Lineage (NCBI taxonomy): Eukaryota > Viridiplantae > Streptophyta > Magnoliopsida > Solanales > Solanaceae > Petunia > Petunia x hybrida. The sequence goes on from JBBBVM010000648.1 coordinate 217,123, forward strand.
TGAATGGATTGCGTCGTACCTTTGTAGAAGGCCCGCCAGTAGATTCTCGAGGAGCCATTCGAGTTCGACCCAGAGGAGCCAGCTGACTTTGTGCCCCAGTCACCTTAGTAGATACATCAGGCCAAGATGATGCAGATTATTGCTTTTTGTCATTTATTTTACATCTTGGCATTGTTGTACTTTATGTCGCTTTCGAATTTGGCATGTTGTAATTTATTTTCACTTTTTTCAGTCATTTGTACGTTTCTTTTGGTCGTGCTCCGGAAGCACCGTATGTACTCTTTCTTTTTAAGTAATGAAAATATTTTGCGTATTTTTATGTGTCAATTCATTTCACCCTCTAGCCTCACTTAAAAAAATACAAAAAAAAAATACAAAAAAAAAAATAAAAAAAAAAGAAAAAAGAAAAAAAGAGGAGAAAAGAAATCAAATAATACACTTGGGGATCTAATCTAAACCAATTCGGGATGACGCATAACGACCTTAGGCATTGTTTAGGCCGACGAGCAAATTCATGTTCCATGCTATCTTGTTGCACTAACGTGTTTTGATTTAATAGAGCTTGAGCAACTGCCGTGCTGGCCCCACATTCCTATTCCACCAGAATCAAGGGACCACTGTATGTTCCAGAAGTGGTTGAAGTGCCTCTTCAGAAAGACACTCCAACAACGATGGCTGAGGAAACCGAGAACACTGAGCTGGTTCGTTTGGCTGAGCAACAGGCTAAGATGGCCGAGGACTTCACGGCTATGAAAGAAATGATGATGCAGTTGGTTCGTAACTTGGCAGCAGTTCAGGCACCTCCTGTTCCGCCAGGTGCTGCTGGTTTCATGGAAAATACTCAGCCACCAGGGCAAGGGCAATCCACAATGGTAGAAGACCCCCATTACCCTCCGGGATTTGGTCCACATCCGGAAACAGACAACGCAGCCGGACCTTCTACTGTGCAACCTGGGGCACAATTCCCACAGCATGGACAACATGGCCAAGCCCAAGTTCCTGCCCCAGCATTCACCGTTCCTGCAGGACACACTTTGCAAAGATCGAACAGTGACCCACAGTTAAGGGCCCGTGATCAACAATTCGACCAAGCTCGGGGTAATGTTCTCCGCCCCACTGAGTCGTATGATCAGGGACACCACCCAGAATCACATGCCGATATCGAAAGGTAGGGGAAAACAGAGGAGACTGACTTTGCTCGGAAATTGAAAAGCTTGGAGCAAACTGTGAAGAACATACAAGGGCAAGGGGGTAAAACCAATATTTCATACAAAGACATGTGCTTGTTCCCTCATGTGTCATTGCCTGAAGATTTTGTTGTGCCCAAATTTGATCCGTACACTGGACAAAGTGATCCAAGGATCCACGTGAAGATCTACCTTAACAAAATGAGGGGAATCAAAAAGGATGAGTAGTTGATGGCATACTTTGCTGACAGTTTGGGGGGACCGGCAACAGAATGGTTTGTACAACAAGATGTCTCGAAATGGGTCACCTTTGATGACATGGCCAGCGCTTTCCTAAACCATTATGGTTACAAAATGGAGGCTGCTCCTGATCGTTCTTCTTTGAAGACGATCACAAAGAAACCAAGTGAAAGTTTCAGAGAGTATGCCTACAGGTGGCGCGAACAGGCGGCGCGTGTGAGCCCTTTGATCCCAGATGATAAGATGGTTGAAGAATTCGTCGAAGCGCTAGACGAAACATACTACCAAGCGATGGCCTCTGCTATTGGGAAGCAGTTCAGTGAAGCAGTGAAAACTGGGGAGATGATTGAGAGAGGAATCAAAGCAGGCAAGATTGTTAGCCAAACACCCTTGAGAGCCCTTACCCAAGCGTTGCAATCAGAGTCAGGTGCTTTTGGGAAGAAGAAAGAAAAGAAAGATGAAGTGGCAATGGTTGGTCCTGGACCGAGAAGAAATGATGGAAGATACAATGACCGTCAAGGGTACATTCAGACACCCCCACCACAACAATTCTATCCACCTCATGGCTAACAATTTTCCATGCCGCAGTTCTCATTCCCTGTCAATGCAGCATCTTATGTTCAGCCGCTATCTGGTCCACAATGGCGTGCACCCCCTGCTCCAGTCCAGTATAACAATCAACAGGCACACGCTCAATTCCTGCCTTATCGACCACGAGGTCCACCGGGTTTTCGTCCAAACATGCAACAGAGAAACATGCAACAAGAGAAAAGACAGTTCACCCCATTAGGGGAAACTTACACTAATTTGTTTGAAAAGTTGCAACAAGCCAATCTGTTGAAACCAATACCGGGAAAAGTGAACCCCAATGGAAGAGTTGATCATTCACGCCATTGTGCATTTCATTCTGGAGCACCTGGACATGACACAGAATCCTGTTGGGAACTTAAAAGGGTAATCCAGGCAATGATAGACAACAATCAGATAAAAGTCGTGGGGGATGAAACACAAAATGTGAATCAAAATCCTTTACCAACTCATGATGTTCAAAACAACGTACACATGGTAGGGATGGTATGCATAGAAGAGGACATGAAAGGGAAAGCCGCCAAGCAGATTGTTGCAGTTGGTCCCTCCCCAGACATCAAAGGCCCCGAGCCATTTATTGTTGTAATTGGGGGAAAGTCGAGTGCGTCCGTTGTCAACAAAGCAAAGCAAGATGCAGCTGTTGAGCCAAGTTTCATAATTCCGGCTGCAAAGCAGGAAAAAGTTCATGACAATGCACCAGCATTTCTTGTGCGAGGGCCATCATGCCAGAAAACTCCGGTCTTCGAGGTTAAGGCAAAGAAGTGTGAACCGGTTATCATCACTCAAGCAGCGCAACTCCCTGTCAAAAGTACAAAAGCTGTTCCTTGGAACTACAACAAGACAATTGTATCTTATAATGGGAAGGAAATCATGAACTTTGTTGCAGATGTGAATGGTCTAACTCGGTCTGGGAGATGTTTTACCCCGGAAGAATTGAGAAAGGCAAAGCCAGGTCGAGAAGATCAAGGACCCATCAAAGAGCCAGTGTCCGAGAAAGAAGCTGAAGAATTTCTAAAGAAGATGAGATCGACAGATTATTCTATCGTCGAGCAATTGAGAAAGACTCCAGCTCAGATATCACTTTTGTCTTTACTTATGAACTCTGAAGCACATCGCAACGCACTGTTGAAAATACTGAATGAGGCCTACATTCCTGAGCAAACTACTGTGGCTAATCTGGAAGCACTTGCTGGCAGAGTATTTGAGACTAATCGTGTGATGTTCACCGATGAGGAACTGCCAGCAAAAGGAACCGGTCATAATCAAGCGCTTCATGTCTCAGTTAAGTGTGAAGACTCCTATGTCACACGTGTTCTAATAGATGGCGGTGCGGGATTGAACATCTGTCCTCTGTCTACATTGAAGAGTCTAAAGGTGGATATGAGCAAAATCAGGGCAAGTTCCTCTGCTGTTCGTGCTTTTGATGGTGGGGTTCGAGAATCTTTGGGCATCATCAATCTTGAGTTAACCATTGGTCCTGCTACCTTCAGCATTGAGTTTCAAGTCATGGAAACGGATGCATCGTACAATCTGTTATTGGGCCAACCATGGATTCACATGGCCTGTGCTGTACCCTCTACAGTTCATCAAGTGGTCAAGTTCACTTGGGATAATCAAGCTGTCGTAGTTTATGGAGAGGATGACTTACAGTCTAACAATAGTCTGGATGTACCAGCTCTTGAAGTAGCCACCACACGCCCGACCATCATGTATCAAACCTCCGATTTGGTGTATGTGGAAAAGGTAACAGAAGGGAAACCTATACCCATCCTAAGAGTGTCAGAGACATCTATTATGATGGCATCTGAAATGTTAAAGCATGGTTTCCAATTTGGAAAGGGTTTGGGAGCATCACTACAAGGCAGGGTAAATCCGATTTATCCAAATGGTGTGCAAGGCACGTGGGGACTAGGGTTCAAGCCAAAAGCAGCTGATCGCCAGCAAGCAAAGAAAAAGAAGTCAGAAGTTGTTTCTCTCCCAAAGCCAATTCCATGTCTCGCTCAGTCTTTTGTGGGTTATGTCATGAAACCAAAGGTTGCCGCTACAAATGTCAACACAGTGGAAGATAATCAGGATGCACCATTTGATCTAGGTGGCATTTTTGAAATCTGCATGGTACAGCAGGGTGAAGGCTCCAGTAATGCTTCAATACAGTACATTGGCCCGGACGTGCACCTGACTAACTGGAATGCAACTCCCTTCCCCATCATGAAGGGGTCTTGGTAGACTGTTGTTTTACAGTTTTCTTTTGAATACACTTGGATATTCTAAGGGTTGTATGTATTATTATGCTCATCTTTCATTTTTCATTAATGAAAGGCCTAAGAGCCAAGCTTTCCTTCAATCTCTGTTCATATTCCTAATTTTATTCTACTTTTGTTTATTTGTAGTGATATACCTGCTGGTCCTGATATCATGACATGTTCAAGGAACTTATCGTCCATCCAGGGACCGCAGTCTGATTTTGGCTCCATAACCATAGTTGAGGTTGAAAGTGATGAAGAAAGCACTGAGGAATTTGTTAACGAGATTGAATATGATGGGGAACAGGCAGATTTTGAAATAGGCCTGGAAGTTGAACGCCATGAGGGCAAGCCTAAACCTAATTTGGCTGATACAGAGGATATTAATCTTGGGAGCCCTGATGATGTGAGAGAAACCAAGATAAGCATGTATGCCCGACCTGAAGTGAAGAACGATATTCGAAAAGTGCTTTTTGAATATCGGGATGTTTTCGCATGGTCATATGATGAGATGCCGGGTTTGAGCTCCAAATTGATAGTCCACGAATTGCCGATTCAACCAGGTTTCCCTCCAGTGAGACAAATGCAACGGAAGTTCAAAACTGATATGATCAAGAAAATCCATGATGAAATAATGAAACAGTTCGATGCAAAAGTAATTCAATCGGTTCAGTATACTACTTGGGTTGCAAATGTTGTTCCGGTTCCTAAGAAAGATGGAAAAACAAGGATATGTGTCGACTATCGAGATTTGAACAAGGCAAGTCCCAAAGATAATTTCCCATTGCCTAATATCCACACTCTCGTGGACAATTGTGCCAAACATGAGATACAATCCTTTGTTGACTGCTATGCTGGATATCATCAAATCCAGAGGGATGAAGATGATGCATACAAAATGGCATTCACTACACCTTGGGGAACGTATTGCTATAGAGTGATGCCGTTTGGTTTGAAAAATGCTGGGGCAACCTACGTGAGAGCTATGACTGCCATTTTCCATGATATGATGCATAAAGAGATAGAAGTGTACGCGGATGATGTGATTATCAAGTCTAGAACGGCTGAAAAACATGTGAGAGATCTCAGAAAGTTCTTTGAAAGGCTCCGTAGGTACAATCTGAAGCTGAATCCAGCCAAGTGTACATTTGGTGTGCCTGCTGGAAAATTGTTAGGTTTCATTGTTAGTAGGCGAGGTATTGAATTGGATCCCGCAAAGATCAAAGCAATACAAGAATTACCTCTACCTCGAACTAAGAAGGATGTTAAAAGCTTTCTAGGCAGGTTGAATTACATCAGTAGGTTCGTTGCTCAACTTACCACAATATGTGAGCCGATCCTCAAGTTGTTGAAAAAGAATGCATCAATTGCATGGACCGAGGACTGTCAAGAAGCCTTTGACAAGATCAAGCAATACTTGTCAAATCCTCCTATTTTGGTTCCGCCTGAGCCTGGCCGACCATTGTTTTTGTACTTGTCAATCAATGAAAAAACTCCTTTGGTTGCGTACTAGGGCAACATGATGCCTCAGGAAAGAAAGAGCAGGCAATTTATTATCTGAGCAAAAAGTTCACAGATTGCGAGGCCAGATACACTTTATTGGAAAGGACGTGTTGTGCCCTAACTTGGGTTGCACAAAAGCTGAAACATTATTTGTTGTCCTATACCACTTATCTGATTTCCCGGATGGATCCATTGAAGTACATATTTCAAAAGCCAATGCTAACTGGCAAACTTGCAAAATGGCAGATCCTGCTCACAGAATTTGACATAGTTTATGTCACCAGAACTGCAATGAAAGCTCAAGCCTTAGCTGATCATTTGGCTGAAAACCCGGTTGATGATGATTATGAGCCATTGAAGACTTACTTCCCTGACGAGGAGGTAGATGTGCTTGAAGAACTGATTAATGAAGAAGAACATGTGTGGAAAATGTACTTTGATGGTGCTTCTAACTCAAAGGGTCATGGCATTGGAGCAGTCCTCATCTCTCCCACGGGACATTATTATCCTGCAGCTGCCCTACTTCGCTTCAGTTGCACTAATAACACATCTGAGTATGAAGCATGCATAATGGGTTTGCGTATGGCTCTAGACATGGACATCAAAGAATTGCTGGTGATCGGAGATTCAGATCTTTTGATACGCCAAATGAAGGGTGAATGGAAAACTCGAGATCTTAAGCTGATCATGTACAAGCAGTGTATGGACGATCTTCGCCAAAAGTTCAATGTTCTAAAGTTTAGACATGTTCTCAGAATACATAATGAGCTGGCTGACGCATTGGCTACATTGGCCTCAATGCTTGTCCATCCTGATAAAGCCCATATTGATCCGTTAGAGATTCAGGTCCAAAGCCAACATGCATACTACAATGTGGTTGAAGAAGAAATTGACGGTCAACCGTGGTACTTTGATGTCAAGAATTTCCTTCAAGATGGGACATATCCTCCAATGGCAGAAAATAATCAAAAGAGAACACTTCGACGACTGGCAAGTGGTTTCTTTCTGAGTGGAGGGGTGGTGTACAAAAGGACACCTGATTTGGGACTGTTAAGATGCGTGGATGCCACTGAAGCCACGAAAATTCTCAATGACATGCATTCGGGGATCTACGGACCCCTCATGAGCGGGCACGTGCTAGCTAAAAAAGTACTCAGAACAGGATACTTCTGGCTTACCATGGAACATGATTGCATTACCTTTGTGCGGAGGTGTCATCAATGCCAAGTACATGGTGATTTGATACATTCACCTCCTTTAGAGTTGCACACAATGTCAGCCCCTTGGCCTTTTACAGCATGGGGGATGGATGTTATCGGGCCTATTGAACCAAGAGCGTCAAATGGGCATAGATTCATTTTGGTTGCAATAGATTATTTCACCAAATGGGTTGAGGCTGTCACTCTCAAATCCGTGACCAAGAAAGCTGTGGTGGATTTCGTTCATTCTAATATTATTTGTCGCTTTGGTATCCCAAGTACCATCATCACTGATAATACGGCAAATCTGAACAGTCATTTAATGAATGACGTGTGTGAAAGATTCAAGATCATGCATCGAAATTCCACGCCTTACCGACCAAAGGCAAATGGTGCGGTTGAAGCAGCTAATAAGAATATCAAGAAGATCCTTAGGAAAATGATACAAGGATCTCGCGATTGGCATGAGAAGTTATGTTTTGCTTTGCTAGGTTACCGCACAACTGTGCGCACTTCCATAGGTGCGACCCCATATTCATTGGTATATGGAACTGAAGCAGTCATAACTGCTGAAGTTGAAATACTGTCTTTCAGGATCATTGTGGAAGCAGAGATTGAGGACACCAAGTGGGTCAAAACCCGATTAGAACAGTTGTCGTTCATTGACGAAAAGAGGCTCAATGCAGTTTGTCACGGTCAATTGTATCAGCAAAGAATGGCCCGAGCCTACAACAAGAAAGTGCGCCTCCGCGACTTGAAAGAAGGGTAATTAGTCTTGAAAAGAATCTTTCCTCATCAGGAAGAAGATAAAGGGAAATTTGCTCCAAATTGGCAAGGGCCATACCTGGTAAAGAAAGTATTGCCAAATAGCGCCTTGTACCTTACAGATCCAGAAGGCAGGACAACTGAAATACCCGTCAATGCAGACGCGGTCAAGAGGTACTACATCTGACTCCAAGATGGCTTTCAAATCGGGATGAATGCAAGACTTTTGTTCTCTTTTGCTATCCCAAAATGTATCCCTTATTAGCACTTTGAACATCGTACTTTCGAGACATGTTCTCAGTTGGAATCAATGTAATTGTACCAAAATGAAATGAAACTGAAAAGCATCAAAAGAAACCTGGGCGTTTGCCTAGAGCTACGTCTGACCTGATTCCTCTCAAAAGGATACGTAGGCAACCATTTCGGTGCGGTCGCAACAAGAGAAAATTCCTCTTTCCCTGTTTTCTTTTATTGACGCAAAACTTGCCTCCAAGTTTGCGGCCAACATCAAAGGAAATTTAGATCCCCTTTTATGCTAAACTGGGGCAGAAGTTTGTTTTTATTTTATTTCATAAATAAAATAAAATAGAAACAAACTTCTATTATTTTTGTATCATCTATTCACATGTTTAATGAGATGTTTGGCATACCAGTCTCGAAGTCAAGAAAGAAAACAAAGCGCCCCAATTTATTCTAAACAGTTAGTCGGGGGATGTTTTTGTTGTAAATTGAATTGAATTGAAGAAAAAGGAAGAAAAGAAAAAAAAAGAAGAGAAAGAAAAAAAAGGAAAAAAATGAAGAAGAAGTCTTGCCGGTGAAAACATGAGAAGGCGCCGCAAGACAAACAGTGAGGCGAAAGATTAAAGAGAGAGGCTAGTTGGCGAAAACCCGAAAGGGCGCTACTAGTCGATTTGAGAGTCACCTCAACTTGGTTATGGTTTGATATCTTCCGTGGATCAACTCTCAACAAACAAGTGGCACTGGTCGGACGAGGTCATCCAAGATACATGTCATGATCATCAAGGCCGCCAGTATATTGCCAGATAAGTTTCCCTTTTCAGAAAGACGTTCCCTGTCCGAACGACTTTCGCCCTTAAACTTTTTTTTATTCCATTTTGTACATATTGCCTCACCATTAATTCCTCGCCATTTCGGCGCTAACCTCCCATGAGAAACAAAAAAAAATTGCAAAACTCTGTCTTTCAGGATTCAGGTTTAATTCCAGCGAGCAGGGCACACCCTCGACAATGGAAAAGTTCTCAGCAAGTCATGATCAACATTGATAATTGGAGCCCAGCACCGCACATCAGGCCGGAAGGACGACATACCAAAATTGTATCATGAAGAGTGGATATGTTTGGGAGAAGCTTTAGGCGTTGTTCATCCCACAGTACTGTGAAGAATAGAACAAGAGTCACTAAGCTTATTTGCAAGATCCGAAACAGGGTGTATCCACGATGCAGAAAGTAAGTGTGACATTTGCTATGTTGCCAAGAAAGAGCTAGGACCACTTGAATTGGGGTAGTTGCGCCAGATATCAGATGGAACTCCATTCTCTCTTCGAGTCAATTCCCGCTAAAAGACAGCGTCATTTCCTTTCCATGTCAAGATCTGCTAAAAGATAGCGATCTTTTCCTTTTCGAGTCAGTTTCGCTCAAAGATAGCGATAATTTCCTTTTGCGTCAGATCTGCTAAAAGATAGCGATCATTTCCTTTTCGAGTCAGTTTCGCTCAAAGATAGCGTCATTTCCTTCCCATGTCAAGATCGCTAAAAGATAGCGATCATTTCCTTTTCGAGTCAGTTTTGCTCAAAGATAGCGTCATTTCCTTTCATGTCAAGATCTGCTAAAAGATAGCGATCATTTCCTTTTCGAGTCAGTTCGCTCAAAGATAGCGTCATTTCCTTTCCATGTCAAGATCTGCTAAAAGATAGCGATCATTTCCTTTTCTAGTCAGTTTCGCTCAAAGATAGCGTCATTTCCTTCCCATGTCAAGATCTGCTAAAAGATAGCGATCATTTCCTTTTCGAGTCAGTTCGCTCAAAGATAGCGTCATTTCCTTTCCATATCAAGATCTGCTAAAAGATAGCGATCATTTCTTTTTCGAGTCAGTTCGCTCAAAGATAGCGTCATTTCCTTTCCATATCAAGATCTGCTAAAAGATAGCGATCATTTCCTTTTCGAGTCAGTTCGCTCAAAGATAGCGTCATTTCCTTTCCATGTCAAGATCTGCTAAAAGATAGCGATCATTTCCTTTTCGAGTCAGTTCGCTCAAAGATTGCATCATTTCCTTTCCATGTCAGGATCTGCTAAAAGATAGCGATCATTTCCTTTTCGAGTCAGTTCGCTCAAAGATAGCGTCATTTCCTTTCCATGTCAGGATCTGCTAAAAGATAGCGATCTTTTCCTTTTCGAGTCAGTTTGCTCAAAGATAGCGTCATTTCCTCTCCATGTCAGGATCTGCTAAAAGATAGCGATCTTTTCCTTTTCGAGTCAGTTTCGCTCAAAGATAGCGTCATTTCCTTCCCATGTCAAGATTTGCTAAAAGATAGCGATCATTTCCTTTTCGAGTCAGTTCGCTCAAAGATAGCGTCATTTCCTTTCCATATCAAGATCTGCTAAAAGATAGCGATCATTTCCTTTTCGAGTCAGTTTCGCTCAAAGATAGCGATAATTTCTTTTTGCGTCAGCTTCGCTAAAAGACAGCGATCATTTCCCTTTCGAGTCAGTTTTGCTCAAAGATAGCGTCAGTTCCTTTCCATGTCAAGATCTGCTAAAAGATAGCGATCATTTCCTTTTCGAGTCAGTTTCGCTCAAAGATAGCGTAATTTCCTTTCCATGTCAAGATCTGCTAAAAGATAGCGATCATTTTCCTTTCAAGTCAGTTTTGCTCAAAGATAGCAACCACTCCCTTTTCAAGTTAGTCCTGCTCGAAGACAGCAACCATCCCCAGCTTCAAGTCAAGACCTAGTTGAAACAGATGCGACCATTTCAAGTTTCAGATGGTGCTTCCCATACAAGGGGCGATGGAGTTGTCTTTCAAGCCAAGATTTACCTCAAGGAAGTATGAAGATTTAGGCTAGGGATTGTAATTTTACATTTTTTCTTGTATTTCCATTCCTTGTAAAAGCCATGACCACCAGCAAGCGACCAGTACTCAGCAGCGACTGCCTCTTAGTAGTCTAGAGTGTCTAGTATCAGCCCCAAGTGTGTCTAGAAGAATCTCTAGTTTATCTTAGTAGTCTAGAGTGTCTAGTGTTGTCTTAGTGAGTCTAGAAGAGTCTAGCGTCTGTTTGAATGCGGTAGTCCCAGCTACCGAACGTAAGGAACTACACTGACCTGATTCCTTAGTCCGGGGATATATAGGTAACTTTGTTCTCGGTTAGAACCGAAATTCAAGGTACGGTCACCGTTTTGAAAAGCATGCTCCCGGCTAGAACCGAAAAGCTAAAATTAGTTGTCGATTACTTCTTTGTCCGAAAACTCTTCGAGTTCCCGAACAAAGAGGGGCAGCTGTAATCACCTAATTTTGGCACACAAAATTCAAAAATGCTCAAAATATTTGTATTAGATTCTTAGGACGTGTCGTCAATTTTTTCTGGACTTCTAGTGTTTGTTCTTAATTAAATTTGTTTCTAATTAGGACGTTAAAATTTGAAAATTAACAAAAATCACTTGTTACGTGCTTAATTTTGTAATTCTATGTTTAATTGTGATAGTGTTGTAAAGTATGTGGTTTGATTTTAGTTTAGTTGTGTGTGCATAAATCATTTTATGACCATTTGTAAAAAATATCACAGCCCAATACATTGGCCCGTCAGCCCATATGTATAACCCAAGCCCATACTCACAACCTATATAAGCCAAACATTACATTTCTTGCTCATTTTACGCAAAAATCAGAAAATAGGCAAAGCCTTGTCAAATTTTTCCCTCACTCGCCGGAAATCGCACCGCCGTGCTTCCACAAAGGTTCCGCCACTCGGCCGCCGCCGGCCACCACCTCCGGTGGCCGAAAAAATACGAAAAATACACCATTTTAAAGATCTCGGCCTCCTCTTTCCATTTCCGCTATTGGTTTTCTAAAAAAGTGGTTCAATTTTCGTAGATCGGGTTTTCAAATTTAGTCAAAACTTCAAACTCCGGTAAGTTTTCACTCGTTTGATAGTTTTATCTATTTCTTTCCCTTTCCTCGTTTCTTTCCCGTCCCGTTTTCTATTTTTCTTTCTTCTTCTTCTTCTTCTTCTTATTTCTTTCTTCGTTTTTGTTTTTGATGTTGGTTCGGAGGGTGTTGGTTTTAAGGCAGTGAGGCGTGTTATGGCTGTTATGGTGTCCTTTGGAGGGGCTGTTTTGGATGAGGTCGTGATGATGACGGGGGGGCTGTTTGATTTGGTTTTGTCTGCCGTGATCGTTGTGATATAAGGGTTGTGGAGATTATTGGATGATGTAGGGGGCTGTTATGAAGGAGCTTTTGATTTTGGCGATGGATGATGACGATGGCGTAGCAGCGAGGCTGTGATTGAGGCTGCAACCTTGGCCATGGTGAAGCTGGTCCGAGGCAGCGACGTGTTGGTGATATTCAGCGATGGCGCAGCTGCTATGTTGGCGTCGAGATGGCAGCGAGTAAGCCTTGGTGTTTAGCGTAATTGCTACACTGTGATCTTGTTTCCTGTTGTTAATTCAAATGATTAGTTTAGTTCTTAAAGTGTTAGATTGGGTAATTTGAATTAGTTTAGAATGTTTGAACCATATACTGTAAAAATGATATCATTGCGGAAAGTGTCAAGTTCTGTCATTGTTTCTTCAAGCTTGAAGTTAATTAGTATTTAGTTAGTATAAAAATTGGTTTAACTCGTAGTTTAGTTGTATAGTCATAGTTAGTACTAGTTTCGTGTATCATGTACATATGAGATGTTAAGCTTGCAATGAATACCTTGAATTTCACACATGTCTTCCCTGTTTTGAGCATGAAATGGTGTATCTTGGAGTACTGTGACTTAGCATGACAGTTTGTATGTGTTTGTTGCATAATGGATTGTTTGTGTCATTTTAGCTGTGAGCTTTGGCTATGTTCAAGCACGAAATTCAGTTTGAGTTAATAGTATCGTGTGCTCTTGTGTCTGCGACCCGTTCTTTCTGTATGTAAGCATGAATTCCTGAGTTTAAGTTGGATTTTGGTTCATTTAGGTGGTCTGACTTCTAAGATTAAAGTCTGGATTTTAGCTTAAATTTAAGTTCAATCTAGTTCAGTTTGCTTGCTCTTGCTTTGGACTGAGTCTTGTTTAGTTTGGTCATTAAAGTAAAGTATGTGATATTTGGCTTGGTTTTAAGCATTGGGGCTGTTTAGTTTGTTTTGCTTAAGTTTAGTTAGGAAATATATTTTGGTTGAAATCTGATTGTTTTTAGTTTTAGTATAGTTTAGTTAGTTTTGGGGCTGATCTAGTTGCTTTAGTCTGGTCTTAGACCCTTTAAATTAGTGATGAGTGTTTGGTGTCCTTTTTAAAGGACATTTCCTGTACATATTTCAGCTTTTTGGAGCTGTTTAGGTGGCTGAAATAGTGCCTTTTCAACTGTTGTACCATGCTAAAAAGTGGGTAAAATACTCAAGTGTTGAGGGGTGTGGGCTTGTACTTTTGTACAAGTCTGCACTCCACCCCTTTGCCTTCACTTTTAGCTATAAAAAGGGCATTGAATGCCCTCATTTAACACACATCTACCTGCTGAAACACAGAAAAAATAGAGCTGAAATTGCACTCAATTGAAGCTAAGAACACTTGAAAAAAAAGGGCTTAAGTTAAAAGAAGGATTTAGAGCCAAAAGCTTCACACTAAGAGACTTTTGGGGTATTAAATCTTGAGATATTGAGGGTTAAAGAGTGGGTGTTGTAGCTGTTTAGTGGCTGTTTTGCTGTGGTTGTTTGGACTTTGTTAATTCATTCATTTGCATCTTAAGCTTGGGAAACTTCTTCACTAGGTAAACACAATTTAACCTTGCATTAAATTTTCACTTGGCTATGTGAATGATATCAACTTCAGCATGTTTTGAAAGTCTCATAATATTATATTTGCCTTTTGTATAAATATATAGTGTCTTAATCAATCTTTGTTAGATATGGTTGAAAAATGTAAGATGCTCTAGCACGTTTTTTTAAGCCATGTATATACTTTTAGTTTTGTGCAAAAGCAGCATGAACATAAACTTCAAGAGTCTAAATTTGCAAACTCAGGCCCGTTATGGCAGTAAATTAAAATCTGGATAGTATTCAGGAAATGGCCATATAGTGAAGTTTTTTTTTTTTCTTTCCTTCAGCAATTTTAAACAGATCAGAAATGAAGTATGCAAATAACAAAAATTACTGTTTAAAGAGGCGAGTTATAGTTTGAATTTAGTCCCAATACCTCAAAATTACAAATCATGACAAAAGTGCAAACCGAATCAGAAAGTTAATCTCGTAAAGGTAGTAGTACTGTAAACGAAACTGCCTCGTATTTCTTTGTTGACAAATAGCCCTCGCCTTTTGATTATATAACCACCATATTTTCCTTGAAATGATTTTTTTTTTGATAAAAATGGTTTAAAATTAGTTTGTATTTTTTCCTTATCAATGTAAATATTCATTTCATATGAGAAATAAATCAAACGAGTTCGATTGAACCAATTCATTTTCCGCAAATAATTTAGCCCACCTCAAAGGTAAGGCTCACAAGATTTTGACAAATAGCCATTTATGTTTTTACAAACCCCCCCCCCCCCCCCCCCTTAATTTGGCAAACAATCATACTTTGGCAAGAGATGTATAATTGGTTAATTCCGTCAAGTTAGTTATCTTTAAGCTAAACCATATAATTAATTTGCTCTAAAAGTTAGATTAAAAAATGGGTTGATCTATATAGTTCAATATTTAGCCACTATCCATTAAATATTAAATATTAAAATTACTTAACAATAAAGATACAATACGATTAGACAAATCGATAGGGGCGATAAAACCTCCACTCCATTAGGCACAAATAATAAGTATGATTTGTGATCTACTTATTAGACCAAAAGAAAGCTAAACTAAGACGAACCAATTCTAAATTAATTATATTTTTTGAAGTTAATTAAATTCTCTTAAAAAATAGACCAGTACTTTGTAAGGTTGGAAATATGCAATACATTTCATTTTATTTTGAATCAAAGTGTAAATTCTTCCAGTCCTCTGTGAGGTTGGAAAATAATTAACACTTTCAAATATTTTTTTGAATCAAAGTTTAAATTCAATCAACGGCAAAAGATAACAACCATATTTAATAAATTAAAATTGCGACAATAAAGCAACTGTGCTTGGCACAGGACTCGAGGGTGCCTAATACCTTCCCGAGAGTCAACTGAGAACCTTACCCGAATCTCTAACGCATACCATTAGACGAGTCAGAGGTGTTCCAAGGTACCTTTTGGTGACTTGGCACACCTTAAACTATGTCAAGTGGCGACTCCGAGTTTTCTCTAAAAATAATTTTGTACCTTTTTGAACACCAGTCACAAGCCTTTAAATAAATAAACTCGCACGCAGTTATTTAATAAAATTTTAGGGCGTGACAGTGATTTGCTCCGCTTCTTTGAGAGTTTAAAGTTCCACTACCGTAGAACTGTAATCCCGTTCAATCCTGGGAGGAATCAACCCATTAACCTTGGGCAACAATGAGGGGGTTAGATTTCTTAAGGAGACACAAGAAACTTGTGGGCTCGGGATTGTCCGATATATACTGTTTATATATTTCTGTTTGTCGTATTTTTTGATATTTTTAACGCAGGAATAACAAGCTTAAGGAATCTAGCATTATTTATTTTCTGCGTTTAAATAATATATCGTTTAAGGAGGCTAATTAAGGAGACTAAAACCTTCGTGGTTTTCTACTCCTATTTACTGTTAATTAATCTGTTTGTGGAGACTAAAAGCCTTCGTGGTTTTTCTACTCCGACTGTTTAAACAGTTTGTTTGTATTTGGTTTGAAGATTTAAATACTTCACCGGTTGTTGATATTGTTTCTGCTTGTGTCATTTTGACAGAGATGACAAACGGAGTGGAACAAAATGTCTCTGTTATGAGTGCTACTGCTACCACAGTTTCTGGTGTTGCAGGGTCTAGTCGTGCTGCTACTGGAGTGGTTAGGCCACCTGCGGAAAAGCCGGGAAAATTTTCTGGTGTGGACTTTAAAAAGCAAAAGATATTCTTTTATCTGACCACTTTAAGCCTGCAAAGGTTTATTAAGGAGGATGCTCTGATCCTGTCTGATGAAACACCTGAAAACGAGTTCTTTCTTGTGATTGAGGCTTGGAAGCATTCTGACTTCCTATGCAAGAATTATATTCTAAATGGCTTGGAAGATGACTTGTACAAGGTTTATAGTAATGTTGAAACGTTAAAGGAACTGTGGAGTGCACTGGAAAAGAAATATAAGACTGAAGATGCTGGACTGAAGAAATTTGTAGCTGCCAAATTTCTGGATTATAAGATGGTGGATAACAAATCTGTTGTATCCCAAGTCCAAGAACTTCAAGTCATTATCCATGATCTCCTTGCTGAATGTATGATTCTGATTAATACTTATGTTAAGAGTATTAATTATATTATTACTAACAAACTTTTCTTTGAAGGTTTGATGATTAATGAGGCATTTCAAGTTGCGACTATGATTGAAAAGTTGCCTCCGTTATGGAAGGACTTTAAGAATTACTTGAAACATAAGCGCAAGGAGATGTCCCTTGAAGATTTGATTGTACGTTTAAGGATGGAAGAAGACAACAAATCTGCTGAAAAAAAGGCTCGTGAAAATGCTACAATAGCGAGAGCAAATATTTTTGAGCATAATCCAAATTAGAATAAGAGAAAGAAGCCTTCTGGAGGGAAGACCAATCCTAGCAAGAAAAAGTTCAAGGAAAATTGCTGCAACTGTGGCAAGAGTGGGCATAAGTCCGTAGACTGTCGTCTTGCAAAGAAGGACAAGGAGAGAAAAAAGGAAAAAGGTCAAGCTAACATGGTTAAAGAGAATAAACTGGCCCAAAGAGTGTAAGATATTGATTTGTGTGCTATGATTTCTGAATACAACTTAGTTGGAAATCATAAAGAATGGTGGATTGATTCTGGAGCCACCCGCCATGTTTGTGCTGTGAAGGAAGCCTTTGCTTCATATGCTCCTGCTGGACCTAATGAGACACTCTCTATGGGCAACTCTGCAATGGCCAAAATTGAAGGATATGGAAAGATATGCCTCAATATGACATCTGGCAAGGTTGTGACTCTGAACAATGTTCTTCACGTTCCTGAAATACGGAAAAACTTGGTGTCTACTACACTTCTCGTTAAAAATGGGTTTAAGTGTGTTTTTGTTTCTGATAAAGTTGTAATAACTAAGAATGAGCTGTATGTAGGAAAAGGTTACCTGACTGAGGGCCTTTTCAAACTCAATGTAATGGTCGTTGACACTATGAATAAAATTTCAGCTTCTTCTTACTTACTTGAGTCAAATAATTTATGGCATTCTCGTTTGTGACATGTCAATTATAAAACCTTGCGGAAAATGATCAATTTAGAAGTATTGCCTAAATTTAATTGCGAAAAGTCAAAATGCCAAATACGTATTGAGTCTAAATATACTAAACACCCTTACAAGTCAATTGAAAGGGATTCTGAACCATTAGACTTAATTCATACAGACATTTGTGACATGAAGACAATACCATCTCGCGGTGGAAAGAATTATTTCATAACTTTTATTGACGATAGCACTCGTTACTGCTATGTTTATTTACTTAGTAGTAAAGATGAGGCAATTGACGCATTCAAGCAATACAAAAATAAAGTTGAAACGCAACATAAAAAAAAGATCAAAATGATAAGAAGTGATAGGGGCGGCGAATATGAATCTCCTTTTGAACAAATATGTTTGGAATATGGCATTATTCATCAAACAACTGCCCCTTACACGCCTCAATCTAATGGGATTGCGGAAAGAAAAAATCGAACATTAAAGGAGATGATGAATGCCTTGTTAATAAGCTCGGGTTTACCCCAGAACTTGTGGGGGGAAGCTATATTCACGGCTAATCAAATACTTAATCGAGTTTCCCATAGCAAAACACTTTCCATTCCATATGAAAAGTGGAAAGGAAGGAACCCCAACTTGAATTATTTCAAAGTGTGGGGGTGTTTGGCAAAAGTGCAAGTCCCAAAACCCAAAAGGGTTAAGATAGCACCGAAAACAGTTGATTGTATTTTCATTGGATATGCTACAAATAGTAAAGCATATCGATTTCTGGTTTATAAATCAGAAAATTCCGACATTCATGTTAATACGGTGATGGAATCCGATAGTACTGAATTTTTTGAAAATATATATACTTATAAGAATGAATGTGAGTCAGTTGGTGAAAGATCCAAACGACCTCGGGAAGGAACTAAAGAAAGTATACCAAATGAGGAAGAACCAAGACATAGCAAGCGTCAAAGAACTTCTACATCATTTAGAGATGACTTTGTCACTTTTCTTTTGGAAAATGAGCCTCGGACGTTTAAAGAAGCCATGTCTTCTTCAGACTCACCATTTTGGAAAGCGGCAGTCAATAGTGAAATAGAATCTATTTTGAACAATCATACTTGGGAGTTGGTTTATCTTCCTCCTGGAAACAAACCATTAGGTTCTAAGTGGATTTTCAAAAGGAAAATGAAAGCTGATGGCACTATTGACAAGTCCAAGGCAAGGCTTGTTGTCAAAGGCTATAGACAACAAGAAGGTCTTGACTACTTCGACACATACTCGTCGGTAACAAGAATTACATTCATACGCATGTTAACAGCGTTAGCCGCCGTGTATGGTCTTGAAATCCATCAAATGGATGTTAAGACAGCATTCTTAAGCGGGGATTTAGAGGAAGAAATTTACATGGAATAATCTGAAAGGTTTTTGGTCATGGGAAAAGAAAAGGTGTGTAAACTTGTTAAGTCGCTTTATGGACTAAAACAAGCACCTAAACAATGGCATGCGAAATTTGATCATACAATATTGTCAAATGGCTTAAAAATTAACGAGTGTGATAAATGTGTTTACATTAAAAATACTCCTTATTATGTAGTCATTGTTTGCTTATATGTGGATGACATGTTGATAATGAGTAATGATATTGCCAATATAAATGCTACAAAACGCATGCTAACGAGCAAATTTGATATGAAAGACTGAGGAGTTGCCGACTTAATTCTGGGTGTTAAGATCCATAGGACTCCTCAAGGTCTGGCTTTGTCTCAATCTCATTACATCAATAGTGTGCTTGAAAAATTTAAATATTTAGATTTTAAAGTTCAAGGACTGCTATTGATGTAAACCTTGCTCTTAAAAAGAACAAAGGTCAAAGCACGTCGCAGCGAGATTACGCTCGTATTTTGGAAGGTTTGATGTACATCATGAATTGTACTCGTCCAGATATAGCTTGTGCTATAAGTAAACTAAATCGATACACGAGTAATCCCAATCAAATTCATTGGATGGCAATGAAACGTGTTTTGGGATATTTAAAATACACCCAAGACTTTGCATTGCATTATAACAAGTATCCTGCGGTCATTGAAGGATATTGTGATGCCAATTGGATCACCGGCACAACTGATTCTAAGTCCACTAGTGGCTATATTTTCATACTTGATGGAGGAGCGGTATCTTGAAAATCGTCCAAACAAACGTGTATTGCCCGCTCTACAATAGAAGCTGAATTCATAGCTTTAGATAAGGCCGGTGAAGAAGCTGAATGGCTTCGGAATTTTTTGGAAGATATTCCGTTCTGGCCTAAGCCGTTGACACCAATTTGTATACATTGTGATAGTCAATCGGCTATAGGACAAGCTAGGAATGCCATCTATAACGGTAAGAATCGTCATATACGACGAAGACATAAAACCGTTAGGGACCTACTATCTAGAGGAATTATCACTATTGATTACGTGAAGTCAAGGGATAATATGTCGGATCCGCTTACAAAAGGCCTAACTAGAGAGGCGGTTGAGTGTTCATCGAAGGGAATGGGACTATGGCCAAGGACAAGTCATCACGGCGGCAACTCTACCTAGAAGATTGGAGATCCTAAGAACTAGGTTCAAGGAGAATACAAAGTTGTGTATGACGGTTCAACATTGTCAAATTAAATTTTTTGGTCCATTCTCGTGATGAGACAATGTTCAAGTACCAAGGATAAAACGCTAGAGGTATTTTTTAATGATTATCTAAGTTTGATATTATAATTATCAAATAGTGTACATCTATGGGATTACACGTTTAGAAATTACCTATGTAAGTGTGAAGTGGAAGCCGCTTCAAGGAGAATTCTGTAGGGCCAATTCTCTACGCACTTATGAAACCAAGCGGTGTTCATGGCTGAAACAAACACAACAGTGAGAACCAAAGACGGTTAAGGGTTAGTTGTGTGACTTACGTTGTCTAGGTATACACCAAAGCTCAACGGTTCAATGATATCAAATCTACTGATTGACCGAGTATATCCGATATATGTTCACTACGGAAAGTTCAAAAGGAAACCTACTTATCCCGATGCAACTAATTCTTTTTTTGCAAATCACACAAGTTTGTCATGCATATTTCCACAATATAGTCATTCCTCATTCATGTGGGGGATTGTTGGGTTTTTTAGAATGTGAAGAGTGTGAATGGGAAATGGGTGGAAAAGTGAAAAGGTTCCTTTTATAAGGGAAATGCACTTTCTCCTATAATGGTAGAGGAAAAGGCTTTTGTTGGGTTCAAATAGAGAAGTGTTTCTTCCAACTCTTAAAAGTGTTGAGAATAAAGGGAGCCTCGCGCCGTCGTCGTCGCTCACTCGTCTCGGCTTCGGATTCGGATTCGGATTCGATCAATTGATATGATTGATTGAATTAATTTTTTGGACCAACAAAAACTAAAAATATTAAATAATATTAATATTTTTGAATAATATTAATATTTTATTATTAATATTTAATATCTGAATTCATTTCCTCTCTATTAATATTTTCCCGTTACTTTATTAAAGTCAGCCATTAGTGTGGTCGTTTCAGTAACAGCCACATTTGAAAGGCGGTGTCTCTTCAATTTCAGCCTTTCCCTGGCTATAAATACGTGCCCTTCTTCAGACTTTTTCCTCACCAAAAATTTGACTATCTCCTCCCTTCTTCTGCATACAAGCAGTAAGTATCGTGTGATTTGCTCCGCTTCTTTGAGTTCGCCGAGTTCTACAGTTTGAAGTGCCACTACCGTAGAACTGTAATCTTGTTCCATCCTGGGAGGAATTAACCCGTTAACCTTGGGCAACAGTGGGGGGGTTAGATTCGTTAAGGAGACACAAGAAACTTGTGGGCTCGAAATTGTCTGATATATACTGTTTATATATTTCTGTTTGTCGTATTTTCTGATATTTTGAACGCAGAAATAACAATAACTTGGGGCATATTGGATCCAACAACTTTCTCCAAATTAAACTGAATAGTGCTCAATAATTCTTTAATTTAAAATTTACTCTCAAATACCAACTTATTAAATATACTAGTTTCTATGTATGTGTGTTGCACGTTAACTGAGTCACATAGATGTTTAGTCGATCAACATATTTACCTTGGAATAACGTTCGTACTTTTCTTTATTTATAGTTATACAAAAAGTTGACTGCATCTTACCTAATACTTTTTTGCAAACGATATTTTTGATGTATGTTCAATCCCTTAAGGCCCTTTACTGCTCGTCATGACCAGAACTTTCGATGTCCGAATCGATGTCTCTCAAATGTAAAATATATGATAGTTTGTGTGATGTAATATGTTGCGATAAACATGGTCTAACATTTAGAATTGTTTGCCTATATACTTTTTTTATTGTCATCAAAAAACATAAGTGTACAGAAAATTGTATTCCGACAAGTTTAAATGGATACCCTTTATTTTTCTTTAGAAGTGAAAGTTAGGTCATCATGATTTCTGTATGTGACGTTGTTGTCAAAATTTTTGTTTATAACCCTAGTACCATTTCATAAGTCATTTGAGCGATCTAAGTTTCTCTATAACATGATAAGCATATTTTTCTTTAAAACCAATATGTATTGAAAAAATTAATGTACTTATATTATATTCTTCTCGCAAATAATAGTACAGTTGCTCCTAATTTTGAGCTTAGTCATATTTACCATCCCAGTTGATCACACCAAATATCTCACTTTCCTTGAAGTCATTTTTGAGCTTTTTTATTTATTTATTTAATTTGATTGTGTAATGTTTTTTTATACGTATTAGTGTGTAGAAGTGAATTATTTCCTTACTCTTTCTCCTCTTGAATCCATAGAAAAAGCTCATACCAATTAAATTCATTGAGTTTCTTTACATTGTATCAACCAATTTGATCAACAGATTCATATATTTGCTAAGATATCAATTTTTATCATGTATTTTGCACAATCTATCTCTTCATGTATTGATGTAAATATTTTTTCTAATAAGCTATCTTTAGCACTACCATCACTATTGTACTTGATCTGTTATTTCTCTTGTACTTTTGTTAACTGAATCTTTTATTTATGGCGTAAGTATAACTTCAACAAGTTAGCATTTAAAATCTTTGCTCTCGTCGATTTTGGAATCCTTGACCTGCAACACTTGACAGAACTCACCCCTAATTTTGTCACATTTCCACCAACATGTTCATTACATAGCTAAAGCTCATGTCAGCTATTTCAATAATTGTCTAACGCTTCGCCATATGGGTGCTTAGCACCAACACTCTGATTTTACATATTTGTGAATATATATTCTCAGTCGTTTAAAGTGGTATGGCTAATATAGAATTAGGTGTACAATTCCGTGGTAAAATCTTTGATGCTAAGCTATCACTGGATATGATATTTGAAAATTATTCAGACATAGGAAATTGTTTCTTGCTCCTCTGAGCCCGTCTACAAGGACTCGTGATCTACCAAAGTCAACTTTTTGTATTATTGTCTTGAAAGCTTCGCTTGTTCATGATTAAGTTTTGATTGTGCATCTAAATCTTCTGCAAGTAACAATATAGAACTTTTGCCAATTACGTATTTCTTTGCATTTTAATATATAGTTTACTATTCTCCCGACCATGATCAAGTTTAGTTTATGTATGTCAGATTTTTCAATTCTCTTGTTAATGCTCTAATAACACTTAATCTATGCTTTTCAATGTTCACTTTAGTTGTGTAGTAAGAGAACTGCTATATAGAGAAGATAAACACGGATCTTGGGGTTGATAACTCTTCACAGCTCAATATCAATATTAGATAAGACTTTGTATTGTATTAGATCTCTTCTTGTACAGATCCATTCCCCTTTAACCTCATTGTATTCTCTGTATTATAAATATTTGATCAAAACAATGCAAATACACATAACACTTTATGAATGGCTATCGACCAAGCTGCCTAGCCGATCCACCAGTCTCTCACTTCAGGCTCACTTTGCTGCATCTTCGTCTCCTACCTTACATCTCTGGCATGCGAGGCTTGGCCATCCTCAACTGCGTATTACCAAGAGTTTCATATCATCCTTCAAGCTTCCAGTGTCTCTTAGTCAATAATTTACATTTTGCAATTCATATCTTTGTAATAAAAGTCACCGACTTCCGTTTGGTGCAACTTCGGTTGTTAGTCATAGACCATTTGAAATAATTTACTCTGATGTATGGGAGCCAGCTCCTCTTCTCTCATTTGATAACTTTCATTTTTATGTCATTTTTGTTGATTATTTTACCAAATACATATGGCTATTTCCTCTCAAACACAAGTCTGATGTTGCTCAAACTTTTGTCAATTTTAAGAACCTTGTTGAGAACTACTTTTCTACTAAAATTAGTACACTCTACACTGGTGGAGGAGGTGAATATGTTGGTCTTCGTACAATTTTGTAAAATTCTGGTATTCAATATCTTATGAGCCCTCCATATACTTCCCAACTAGTTGGCACAGCCGAACGCAAACATTGTCACATTCTTGAAACCACTCTCACTATTCTATACCATGCATTTGTTCCACTAAAATTCTGGTCGCTTGCTGTCCAAACGGCTATGTATCTCATCAACCGGTTACCAACACCCCTCCTCAAAGGTACCTCACCTTTTCAAGCACTGTTTAACCGTTCTCTGAATCCGCAAAAATTACGAGTCTTTGGTTGTCTCTGCTAACCTTGGCTGCGCCCTTATAGCATGCATAAACTTGATCAAAAGAGTCATTCATGTGTGTTTATGGGATATTCTTCCTCCACAAATAGCTATGTCTGCCTAGACCCTTCAACAAATAAAGTTTTTATATTCAGGCATGTCATTTTTGTAGAAAGTTCCTTTCCCTTTAACTCCACTGCTTCTAATCTTCCCTGAGTGTCCTCTTCTAGTATATCCACCTTGGCAGCCCCAACTTTTGAGCCAGTCACAAGTACCACTCCATCAAATGACCCTACTGACTCTCTCATTCCCTCTCCACCCTTCGTGCTCTCTACTAGCTCCCTTCCTATTCCAGTAGCCTCAAGTCATGTTGAGCACACCAATCCACAAACCTGCAATTCATCTTCACCCTTCGTGCCTTCGCCTAGTCCCTCTCCAGTTTTATCTCCAAACATCGAGCAACAACCACCACAGTCTACTGAAGCATCCCGTCCACCTGACCATATGGTCACTAGATCCAAAAATAATATTTTCAAACCCAAGGCTATATTTGATTACCTTGCAACCTCCTCACCTGCTACTTTACCACTAACTCCCTCCACTGTTAAGCAAGCACAAAAATACCAAGAGTGGTGTGACGCTATGAATGAAGAGTATAATGCCCTTATGCAAAATAATACTTGGACTTTTGTTCCATCTAGCACTGCCCAGAATGTTGTAGGTTGCAAATGGGTATTCTGTCTGAAACACAATGCTGATGGATCTATTCAACGGTACAAGGCTCGCCTTGTTGCTAAAGGATTTCATCAACGTCCGGGGATTGATTTTCACTCCACCTTTAGTCCAGTAGTTAAACACACTACAATTCGGCTAATGCTTTCTTTGGCTGTTACTTACAGGTGGCCCTTGCATCAACTCGATGTCAACAATGCATTTTTGCAAGGTCAACTAGAGGAAACTGTGTTCATGCACCAGCCATAAGGTTTTATTGACCCTAAATATCCAAATCATGTATGTCGTCTTCACAAGCCTATTTATGGTCTTCGTCAAGCACCACGTGCTTGGTACAATGCTCTTATGCAGTTTTTGTGTTCTTGTGGTTTTCGTCGAGCTTTTTCTGACACATCTCTTTTCATATATACTGCTTCTAATGCTTTGGTTTTTGTCCTAATCTATGTGGACGATATTATTATTACTGGCACATCACCCTCTCTTATAAGCTCTATTATTTCCAAGCTTGGCAAGCGCTTCTCATTAAAAGATCTTGGTCCTCTGCATTTTTTCTTGAATATTGAAGTCGTCCTCTTTGCCAACGGCCTCCTCCTCACACAAAGCAAGTTCATAGCAGAACTCTTGAGTCGCTTCAACATGCTGGAAGCAAAGGGAGTCTCCACACCCATGTCCACGGTGGAGCCACTTCTTCTCGATGATGGTTCGCCTCCTGCCAATGCCAAGGAATACAGACAAGTGATAGGTGCTCTTCAATACCTAACAAACACTCGTCCAGATATATCATTTGCAGTCAACCGTCTTGCCTAGTTTATGCACCTTCCATCTATCAAGCATCGGCAAGCTGCAAAGCGTCTTCTTCGCTATTTAAAGCACACTATCACTCTTGGCCTGCACATCCATCCTTCTACAGCAACCAGACTTATAGCCTACTCGGATGCTGATTGGGGTGGTGACCCTGATACTCGCATCTCCACATCAGCTTACATTATTTTTCATGGCAGCACACCAATCAGTTGGAGCTCTAGAAAACAACGCACAGTTGCTCGCTCGTCAACTGAAGCTGAGTACTGAGCAGTTGCTTCTACTGTTGCTGAACTCAACTGATTAACTCATCTCCATCGTGAACTCCAGCTTCCTCTTAAGCACACTCCTATGGTGCTATGTGACAATGTGGGTGTAACATATTTATGCAAAAATCCTGTCTTCCACAGACGAATGAAACATGTTGCCATTGACTTCCATTTTGTCCGTGATCAAGTTGAAAAGAAAGAGATTGAAGTCCGCCATACATCTTCTGCTGAGCAACTAGCTGATGCTCTTACAAAGCCTTTGCCCAAAAAGCAATTCACTGAGTTGGTTTCCAAGATCGGTCTCTGTCCGGTTATACCGATCTTGCGGGGGCATATAGAAGATAAACACGGATCTTCGGGTTGATAACTCTTCACAGCTCAATATCAATATTAGATAAGACTTTGTATTGTATTAGATCTCTTCTTGTACAGACCCATTCCCCTTTAACCTCATTGTATTCTCTGTATTATAAATATTTGATCAAAGCAATGCAAATACACATAACACTTTACGCCAATAACTTGTGTTCTTACTATATACCCTTCTAAAATCTTATTAGTTTTGACATGTTTTCATAACGTATTTCTCATGGCTTTCTAGCATCTGATAGACTAATCTTGAGCACGATGTTTAAGAAATACAAGAAAGATTACTGAGACTTGTGATTTAAAATAAGCCATAAAATTTTTGTAATAGAAATCATCTCATTAGAAGTAAAATGAGAAATATAAAGAAAAAAGTATCAGTACTAAATATAGAAGGGTATCATTCTGTCTTTTTGAAGTGATTAAAAAGGAAATAGTGTCACATTAATTGAGACGAATGGAGTATACCGCAATATTTCTAAGCTATGTGACGTGTGGGTTCCCTACAATTTTTACATCCTTAAGATGAATGATAGGGTGTGGTCAGAAATTAATAGAAATAGCTATATCAGCATCTAGGGGGGTAAATACTATGAAATAGTCAATTTAAGAGAGTAATTAGGACTACAAATGATTTAGGTGTACGCTTGATAAACATGTCAAATTTAGTGGAGCCAAGATGTATTCTGCTATTTCTTTCCACAATATTATCTCAGAGAAGCTCGACGTTGACAAAAAAAACAGCTTCTTACTTCATTTTTGTGCTGGAAAACAGAAGACAATAAATCAATGATAAATCCTAAGCTGCAAAATATAAACATTAAACTCGATTGCCATTTGAACTTACTGAATTCTAAAATAAACCTAATCTATAAACACAAGGCAACCGTTTTTAATTTGTAAAAGTACACGTTTAATAACTTTAGTTTACTTTACAACACAAAGTTAAAATCAAATGAACTCAAAAACGTAGCGTTTAATTGATATTGTGACAGAATTGATCGATAGAAGTCAATAATTTTTGGTGCAAATTATCTAGTGTAACTTGAAGGATAGCCTGAAGCTCCATTCAATTTTAGTCCATTGAAATGTATGCATTTGAACACTCTGTATTTTAGAGAACATTTTAATCAAAAAGAGAATATGCCTGTACAAATTCATATGCATGACTTGGTTTTCTTTTTTTTTTCCAGTGTTTATTCTTAATTATTTATTTAAAACAATTTTACCATGATGGACGAATCTTTCTGCGACCAATACTTAGGACCAACCACCTCTATTTTTTTCACTTAAATATTGAATATGGATTGCATAGCGCATTGTTCCAATAGGTCACCAGTCTCTCAACCTAAATCCTAGCTAAAAACTCAATCTAAATTGATATATTAACTTTTTTACAACCCAACACAAGCTCTTGATTTTGGATCTTGACATAGTAAGGAGGAAGAAATAGAAGGCTTTGAAGGATTAACCTAGAATCAAATGGGGGTGCCTTGACTGGTAGAAAAATTTAGGAGTTGGTGCAGAAGCTGGTGGCTATTGGGGTTTGGGAGAGTATTGGAGATGCGAACGGTATGTGCATGAGGACAAATAATTGTATTAGGAGAGCAGCTAGAGAGGTGTTAGGAGTCTGTAAAAGTAACCTAGTAGACACAAAGGGACTGGTGGTAGAATAAAGAGGTCATAAAAAAGAGGAGTCCAAGAAGGTTACTTACTTGAAGTTAGTGGAGAATAAAGTCGATGAAAAAAAGAAAAGAAGACGAAAAAGGAAAGGATAAAACTGTGAGGAAGGAAGCGAAGTTAGTAGTTACATACGCTAAAACAGCAGCGTTTGATCGCCTGTACAAGGAATTAGCGGAACGACAGAAAGTTGTATAGGCTCGCCAAGGCTTGGGAGAGACAGTCACGCGATTTGGACCAAGTGAGCTGAATCAAAGACGGGGATGATATTGTATTGGTGGAAGAGACACTCATTAAATGGATATGGAAAATGTACTTCCATAATTTCTTAAAAGAAGAGGAGACAAGGAAATTATGATGACTCATTTAGAGTACCCCGAGAGCCATTAAGATGTTGGATAGGTGCATAAAATTTTAAGAAGGTTAAGAAAGTGATTCGTAAGATGAAATAGGGAAGAGAGACCGGGTCTTAAGAGGTCTAGTGGAACAAACTTGCAACAATTATATGGATATCAAGCTACTAAGTCAATCTATGAAAGTATGGGAGAGGGTAGTAGAGAAGAGGTTGATGAGGGATGTAGATATTTTTGAAAACCAATTCGGATTCGTGCTTGGGCAATCGACAAAAGCCATCCATCTTCTGAGGAAGTTAGCAGATTAGTACAGAGACAGAAAATTAGACTTACATATGGTGTTCATCTATGATAAAACCTGAAGGGAGGTCTTGTAAGGATACTTGGAGTCTACCCGTGGAATATATCAGACCGATTAAATACATGTATGATGGATTCAAGACCCAAGTGAAAACAGTAGGAAGAGAATGAGAGCACTTCCCAGTCGAGATTGTGTTGAATGAGGGCTCAACGCTTAGCACGTTTTTATTCGTTCTAGTAATGGTAGAATTAACACAAAATATTAGAGGGGAGGCAACTTGGTGTATGTTATTTGCAGATGACATTGTTTTGATTGACAAGAGTCGTAGAGGAGTTAATGACAAATTGGAGGTTTGGAGACAGACTTTGGAGTCTAAAAGTTTAAGGTTGAGCAGGACGAAAATGGAGTACATGGGGTGCAAGTTTAGTGATGCATCACCTGATTCAGGTGTAGAAATAACACTTGATAATTAAAAAAGTCATCCCTAAGAAAAGAAGCTCCAGGCATCTAGGGTCAATATTCCAAAAAAATGGAGAGATTAACAATGATGTCACACACTGTATAGGAGCGGGATGGATGAGATGGAGGCTAACCTCTGGTGTCCTCTGCAATAAGAAAGTGCCACCAAGACTTAGGGTAAGTTCTATAGAGTGGTCTTTAAACCAATAATATTGTATAGGGCTGAGTGTTGGCCAGTCAAGAACTCACATATTCAAAAGATGAGCGTAACAGAGGTGAGAATGCTTAGATGGATGTGTGAGCATACTAGGATGAATAAGATTAGGAACAAGGTCATACGTGACAAGGTGGAAGTGGCCTTAGCGGTGGACAAGATACGAGAAGCAAGGCTGTAAATGTTCGGACATATAAAAAGGATGAGCACAGATGCTCCAGTAAGTAGGTACGAGGGGTTGGCAGTGTTGAATCTGTGAAAAGATAGAGGTAGACCGAAGAAGAATTGGGAGCAAGTGATTAGACAGGACAAGTCTCACCTCCAAAGAACCGAGGTCATGACCCTAGATAGGAAAGCATGGAGGTCGGAGATTATGGTAGAAGGGTAGATAGTAGTCGGTCGAATCTGTCATATTACCAGTAGTTCTATTCCTATATATACTATTTCTATCTTATTCTTTGTCTTTATAACTATTAGTTTATGTTTACCCTGGGTATTCTTTGGTTTTTATGTCATCTTTTCCTTATCATGGTATTTTCGTCTACTTTTTCAAATATGTTTTTTATTTTTTTCTTTAGCCGAGTGTCTATTGGAAATAGTCTCTCCACTTTCGTGGGAGTAATGTTTGCATAGTCTCACCCTCCCCAAACACCACTTGTGGGATATATGTTGTTGTTCCTAATTTTTAGTGCTGAGAATATTAAAACAAAAAGTCACCATACTCTGTCATTTATGTTAGTACTTCATACTTCAGAAATATATGTCGCACAGGGGCAGACCTATCCTTTGTCAAGGGATATTCAAAAAATTACACTGTGTAGATGGATAAAAAATAATTTTATGTATAAATGCCATGTGTTGATTCCCCTTAATTTTTTCGTATATTTACTTGTTTATATTTTGATACCCATTAGTAAAAAGGGCTTTTTACAAACATAAACAATCCTAATCTTTAAATTATACAAAAGACCGATATTATTTGTACTTTACAAAACATAACATCTTTTTTTTACCTACAATATTAAAACTTAGGGTTTTTCCCTCTTTCTTCCTACTGCCCACCCCACAGCTGCCGCCCTAGTCACTGCCACTACCCAGTCGTCGCCGACAGTGCCGAATTTTTTTTTAATCTGAAAAACCAAAAACACAAAATATACACATGCATATTGAAAACTGTTTGAATTTATTATTGAAAACTGTTTGAAATTACTATTGCAAACTAACATACATGTATATACACAAAAATATATGTTATATATATATAATAACACACACATTCATACAACGAAATATAGATATACAAAGTAAACATATAAAATTATGTCTGCTATACTTTCACTTGACATACTCACACACACATATACAAAACTATACAGATATATACTAGACATACACATGCATACACATATATAAATTAATATAATACATAAACTTATGTACTTGTAAAGATATTCATGTACATACACTTGTTTAAACTAGACATATATTTTCTTCCACCTTCAACAACTACCATAACTAAAAAGACATACACATATATGATACAAAGGTATACACGTATATACCCATATAAAAAAATAAAAGGAAAGAAGCATATCAAAGCTCAGGCAGTTGCACCGAAGTAGCCACACAATGCAACAACAAATCAGAGCAACAGCCACGCAACAGCAGCTTCAGGCTGTGGGGGAGGTGGCAGTTACCAGCGATGGGGGAAGATGGCCTGTAGTGGGTGGAGGATGGGCAGAGAATGAGATAGTTAGGTGTAAGAGAAAGAGAGAGACAGAAAAATATCTAAATGGTATATTTGTAATAAAGCATAAAAGTATCGTTATGTTTCGTAATTTCTTAAGAATTTTGTTATAATGGAAAATTAAGCTCCTTAAAGTGACTAGTAGTATAATTTTTCCTTGTAAGGATCCTAGGTACGCCATTGATGTCGCGTACGTGGCAAAACTTATCTATACTATATTAAAGCATAAAGGTCTTATGAAATATTGATTGAATATTTTACCCTCCGTAAGTATCTTTTATGTTGGATAAATTATCATCAGAAATCATCTTTAATAATTTCATTATTTTACTATAAGACAAAAAAAAAAAACATTAAGAATCAGTCTTCGGTAAGAAATTAAACTTCATGCTGAATTATGAGTCTCAATATGAGTAGGAGTCCATTGTATCCTTGTTCCTACTTTCATTTTAAAACCATATCGCCCACGTACATTTCTGAGACTAGTGGCTGACAGCCCGGGCCAGCCCGGGCCCAAGCATAATATAAATGTTGAATTATACAAATATAATATTTTAGTGATGGTGTTTAATTTTTTAGTCTCCTTAATAACTGTTTAACTCATATCGACATAATTTGGAGCACTTTCTGACAGATTTCAAGGAATTAAACTCAATTCTCCATGCTACATTTGGAATGACTATAAATTTTATAAACTTAAAGGGTAGGATGTTTTTTTATATTAGCCGTGACAAATATTTAAACTATTAGTATATAGTATATACGTACACATGTGTTACTTAAATATAAGAATCTTTTCCGATGAGTCCTACACCCCATTCTCAAGTAATATGCATAAATGTGGTTCTTTGGTTGGCAAGCTCTCAAACACTATCTCAAAGTTTTACCTACACCATTGTAAATTCTAGAAATATTTTCTAAGTTCATGATCAACTTAAAAATTCATGAATTTCAGTAAAAAAGTTGATTATATCATCAAAAGTGGGTATTTAGTTGGCAAGCTATGCAAAAAAAAATGACTTTATATTCAATTAGTGAATTTAAAGTGGCCATTTGGTTTTGCAAAAAGCTAGTAATGCTTTAAATTATAGCTTTGAATGCATCTCGTTGATCTGGTATAAAGAGTTATAGTTTCAATCAGTAACGTAAAAGTGGCTAATCAGTTTAATATAAAATATACAAAAACTGGCTACCTAGTCAACTGACAGATCAAAAAAGTGGCTGTTTTGGCAAATCAGTATATTGCATAAACTGGCTATGTAGTCAACCTATCACAAAAAGTGACTGTTTTGGCAAATGTTGGCACGGAACCATAGGCTGGACGAAGCAGCTCACTTCCGCGTTTATATAGTAATACTAATATCTGACTACAGAGACAAATTTTGTGTTTTTTTAATCATTCATGTTTTCAAACTTCAACTATTCTTTTATGGGATAATACACTACAAGACAAGAAAAAAAATTACCAAAAATGGCCCATATTTCCGAATCTTATCCGATCTGTCACCCTTTTCCCTAGATAACAGTCTGCCGCAAGTTTATATAAGTTTATACAAATTTATACACGTGTATAAAATTGTATAAATTTATATAAGTGTGTATATGCGATTGAATAAATATGTATATTAAGGATGTTACTATGAATTTTTACTTTTTTTGTATATATTTTTGTATTTCTCTCATTGCTACGCATTTATCTATGTATATTTATGTATAATTTATTTTTTGGGGGGAGATTTGTGTGTATAAACTTGTCCAAAGCAATGATTTAAACGCAAAAAACAACATAAATTAAGTAAAATACAAAAAAGTAACGACACCACTGGCGGGAAAGGGTGTCTACCGGCGGCTTTATGGCTGAAGAGGGGGAGATTTGGTGGCTAGGGTGTTTTTTATGAAGGAGTGCTAAAATTTATAATTTTAGGGATGGGTGCTATGCATGAAAAAAAAAATATGGCCTCCTGTTTGTAATTTAGGGTAGTAGGCTGCCTATTTTTGAAAATTTTTCATCTTTTATCTATATAACATGGTGTTCTCATATATAGGTTATCAAAAGATAAGTTATCATTATCTTTAATAATTTTATTATTTAACTAATTCTCTATGCATGTATTAGTTTTTTTCTTCTATTTTCTCTAGCACATCCAGAATGCACGTTTGTTGGCAATTTTTTTTATTTGTTCAATCTCAAATTATATATTGGGATATACGTTTTCTCACTGTCCTAACTTCCTATGCTAACAGGTTAGCTCAAAATGTGAGTTTAGATACTTATCAAAGATAGCCATTGTGGTAAATTTGATTTTGTTTTTAGTGTGTCTGCCAAACCAGTTTTAGAGCTTGGTTGAGTTTGGAGGCCGGATGACTAGATAACTCGTTTGAGTTGGTTTTAGAATCGTCACCTAACATATTTTTTAACGAGGCGTATTAGGGTACCTATTTTGTGTCTAAGTTTTGCTAAATAACTCTAGATATGTCTGCTAAACATAAGATTTTATGTAAGAAGCACTAGTGTCCTGAAAAGAATGTGTTAGGAACTTTTCAAAACCCATGAAAGGTGGTTCCCGACAGGTCAAAATTTGGGATTAAGAGGCTAAAGGTTAAAGTAGGCATGCAATTCTAGTCTATTAGCGCAAACAAACAATTTAAACAAGGGAGATTTTAAAAAACACCCATACATCTCATCTTATTTACAAGGCTCTACCCATTATTAATACCCATAGTTTATTTACATCTTATACTTATTAGCTAATTATTTCCTTATTTTGAGGCATAAAACAAGGAACTCAAAACCATCTCTTTCCCCATATCTTTTATTATTTCTTCACTCCATTTCTTTTGTCAATCTTTTATTTTTTTTCTCCTTTTCCGTTTTCACTCCTCTTTTTTTTCTTTTTTTTCTCCTGTTCTAGCACTATTCATGTCTCCCCAACTTTTTTTTTAAATTTTATTTCTCCGTAATCGTATTATACTTAGTTTTTTCTTTTTTACTTTTTTCTTCTCCAAAAAGGTATATTTTGATCAAAAACACAAAAACTAAAATATTTATTTGCTCGATAGCATCGCACACATTGGTGCAAACACAAAAGGATATACCAAAAGAGTATACAATATATCAAAAAGGTATACTTCTTTAAAAACAATAAAAACTAAAAAGAAATATATATATATATATATATATATATATATATATATATATATATATATATATATATATATATATATATATATATATATATATATATATGTTCTAAAACATTTCGTACTTCGATCCGAACATAACAAGGTATACCAAAAGGGTATACTTTCTCCAAAACAACAAAAACTGAAATATTTATTTGCTCGATAGCATCGCACACTTTGATCCAAACACAAAAAAGTATACCAAAAGAGTATACAGTATACCAAAAGGGTATACTTTGATCATTACAACAAAAAATAAAATATTTATTTGTTCGGTAGCATCGCTTACTTTGATCCAAACACAAAAGAGTATACCAAAAGAGTATACAATATACCAAAAGAGTATACTTTGTTCAAAACAATAAAAATTGAAATACTCATTTGCTCGATAGGAACACACACTTTGATCCAAACGCAAAAAGGTATACCAAAAGAATATACAGTATATTAAAAGGGTATACTTTGTACAAAACAACCAAAATTGAAATTTTTATTTGCACGGTAGCATCGCACACTTGATCCAAACACAAACGGATATACCAAAAGAGTATACGGTTTACCAAAAGGGTATACTTTATTCAAAACAACAAAAACTGAAATATTTATTTGCTCGATAGCATCGCACACTTTGATCCAAACGGAAAAGGGTATACCAAAAACTGTATACAGATTGTTCAAAAAAACAAAAAACTAAAATATTTATTTGTTCGATAGGGTCACACACTTTGATTCAAACACAAAAGAGTATAACAGAAAGGTATACAGTATACCAAAACGGTATACTTTGATCATTACAACAAAAACTGAAATATTTATTTGCTCGGTAGTATCGCTTACTTTGATCCAAACACAAAAGAGTATACTAAAAGAGTATACAATATACCAAAAGAGTATACTTTATTTAAAACAACAAAAATTGAAATATACGTTTGCTCGGTAGCATCGCACACTTTGATCCAAACACAAAAGGGTATACCAAAAGAGTATATAATATATCAAAAGTGTATACTTTGTTCAAAACAACAAAAATTGAACATTCATTTGCTCGGTAGTATCACACACTTTGATCCGAACACAAAAGAGTATACCAAAAGAGTATACAATATACAAAAAGCTTATACTTCATAAAAAACAATAAAAATTGAAATATTTATGTGTTCGGAAACATCTCGCACTTCGATGCGAACATAACAAGGTATACCAAAAGAGTATAATGACACGATTCGGAATCTGGCTAGGCCGTACGGGCACCCGACATCCTCCCCTAGATCCGTCGGGCGAACCCTTACCAATTAAATTAGGAAAATAAATATAATTCAATTCATAAATAAGAACAAGACTTAGAAAAAGCACAGACATACTGATACATCTAAGCTGTACAAACGAAATTACAGCTGAGTACCCAACATACTAGCTTTAGGGCTATTCAGACTAGACATCTAAGTGTACAAAAGAAGACAGATACCTCCTGAAGGGAGCAAAATGCAACTGAAATAATAAACATAAAACTAGTGGTCATCCGAAAAAAAAAAATTTGCTCACCCTGACAGCTGAAGTCGTCTTCGGTCCTGAACAATGTGACGAACTCAATCCTGGAGCGAACCTCCCGAAACGGAATAAATAGACAAGAAAAAACAAACAAACAAGGGTGAGCCAAAAGGACTCAATAAGTGGGGCAGACTAACCACCTCAAAGAATAGGATAGCTAGCCACGGAGAAGAGAAGCAGATAAACCAAATTCCTCTTATTTAAACTATACAAAGCCAAAGCCAGATAATAACTGGAAACACGTATGGAACCATAAACAACCAGGGACATAAGGTAGACAGAATATATAGGTTTTTAAGTATCCCGAACATATCAACAATAAGAAATACATACTGTTGCGGCGCGCAACCCTATCCATATATTTATACTGTTGCGTGCAACTCGATCCGTATATTTATACTATCGCGACGTGCAACCGAGAATACGAGCCAGAAATATATAGGCAAACTGAAATATGTCCATAACATGATATACATACCGCATACATAAAACACAGCATGATAGTCACCCAATAGTCAGAATGCGGTGCAATGAAATGGGATGAATGCAGTATGATGCAATGAGGTCACATGTGCCCGTAATCCCGTCTCGAAGCGGAATACTCATGCATTCGAGGGGAATGCAATATAGTAACCAACTGGAACGTAATACTCCTACTCATGGGGCGGAATACTCCTGCACCCGATATGATATAAACCAGAGGCGGAATACTCCTGCACTCTCTAGGGGCGGAATACTCCTGCACCCAATATAATATGAACCAGAGGCGGAATACTCCTGCACTCTCTTGGGGCGGAATACTCCTGCACCTAATATAATATGAATCAGAGGCGGAATACTCCTGCACTCTCCTGGGGCGGAATATTCCTGCACTCTCCTGGGGCGGAATACTCCTGCACTCTCCTGGGGCGGAATACTCCTACACCCAATATAATATGAATCAGAGGCGGAATACTCCTGCACCCAATATAATATGAACCAGAGGCGGAATACTCCTGCACTCTCCTGGGGCGGAATACTCCTGCACCCGAAATAATATGAATCAGAGGCGGAATACTCCTGCACTCTCCTGGGGCGGAATACTCCTGCACCCGATATGATATGAAGCAGAGGCGGAATACTCCTGCACTCTCCTGGGGCGGAATACTCCTGCACCCGATATGAATGCAATATAATGCATATGAATGCAACATCATGCGTATGAATGCAACATAATGCATATGAACGCAATATAATGCAATAATAATCCATCACCAGCACGGGACTCTCTTCGACAGCCGAAAAGTATATGCCAACTCACAGCCAGAGTAAAATGCTCAAATCCTCAATGCAATACCAATCAAGAGGACATAACATATAATATACAATATAAACCCAAAGCTAAGACGTAATGAGTACGCCTATCGGCAGCTATACACATAAGGCACACGTGGTAGATTATCCATGAGCCCAAGGGCCTCCAAAGAAATGGATACAAACACTTACCATGTTACAAAGTTAGCACAGTTACTCAACAACCGCTTTGTCCTTTGGAT
This sequence comes from Petunia x hybrida, assembly GCA_037355625.1. Taxonomy (NCBI): domain Eukaryota; kingdom Viridiplantae; phylum Streptophyta; class Magnoliopsida; order Solanales; family Solanaceae; genus Petunia; species Petunia x hybrida. The sequence continues at coordinate 254,225 of JBBBVM010000648.1, forward strand.
TCATTCCCAAACGATCACACTGTGTTCAATAAGCAGAAAAACATATCACCTAAGGCCAAAGGCTTCATTCCTTACGTCTTAGGGCAATCCAGTTAGGAACCTGATACCCTATTTGCATACCCAATACGCAGACCAGGCCTATGTACAGGGTTTAAGTTCACATAACCAAACCCTAAATAAAATATATTTATATGTTGCCCATAACTCACTGAATACGAATATATACTCAATTCCATTATCAGGGTCGAATTAACCCTTTAAACTATTAATTGAACTTATTAAAACGATGTCTAATATCTCAATTTTTACCGTCAAAATATATTCAAACACTCTTAATAAAAAAAAATAATGCATTAAGATCATTACCTGAATGTTTCAAGGTGAAAATTCTATCTTTCTCCGGCTCTTTTCTCATTTTCTTGCATTTTTTCCTGTGTTTCTTCTCACTTCCGTTTCTGTTCGTTAACAGTAGGCTAAAGGGATTTTATCCCCTTAGCCAACCGCCTAACTTAATTATCCTTTCTCTTTTGTTTTTTTTTCTTTTCATTAATATTTTCTTTTCTTTTTGTTTTCGTGGCGACTATTAAAACGGAACCCTACGAAATTCAAAATAATCTCAAATTTCTCAAGCAAGCTATACAAAATATACGTGATGTACTTGTCAAGGTGGATCTCAAATCAGAATCCCGCAACTCAAGATGCCAATTAAAAGGAAAAAAATTAAATTATTAATTTTCGGAACTTTAGCCAAAACCTGCCGAACAACTTCGAAATTGACTTCAAAAATTCACACATGTCAAAAATAATCATACGAACCTAACGGCGCTTTCAAATTTTGAATCGGAGCTCATTCGCCAAAATTTAGCTCGAAAATCTCTTTTTAATATTTATCGACAATAAAAACTGAAATCTTCTTCCGATGCCTACCAAACGAGGTCTGATTTAGCTCAAATTTTACAAATAAGTCCAAATGGGCCTTACGAAGATTTTAAAATTATTGGCGCGCCAATCGGAGTCCCAACTTCCGAAACGACTACTTAAGGTCGTTTCATTCTTCTCCACTTAAACTCTCGTTCGTCCTCGAACAAGCTTGAATCTAAAGTAAAATTCACATAGATAACAAGGGAACCTGCACGGCCTCATAAGCTATTCCACAGATATTATCTCATGATTACAGAATCAGAATTATAACACGCACATCGAACTTTTGGTATTACACATATTTGGATAATATGATAACACCATTGCCCAGCTTATTCTGATTAAGCTGATCTTTCTTCGATCATGAGAGGAGAGTTCTACATTTTTGAAATAAAGATACACGGAACTCTGGATGGATAAACATGATTCTACCAACGAATCACCTCGTCGATATACCTTGCGATATAGAACATGCTAATGAAACTAAGAATTAGCTTACGCTTCAATAATGCCTTAGAGATTTAATAATAGCATTCATTATTGGAGGAAGACTCTTCTACTTAAAGCATAAACTCATACAACTATTTTGAATAGGAATAGCCATTCTTGCATAGTCTACTGGACTAAGAAAGACTTGGCTAAAAACAGAACGCGACTTAGACCTGAGTTACCAAATTACCCTCTCGAGTTGCCAAACAGCTGCAACTCTCAAGTTCACAACTCTATACCTTTTCCATAAGCACCACCGCCTGATGGATCAAATCAGAGGTCAAATGATGCCTCTCATTACCCTTAGCAGCCTTGAAAAACAACAATGTGCTTATCCGGCTATCACGCACTCTGGCTCAACATAGGGAACATCATAGGCGGCTACTAACCGCCCAAGCTCACTAGTGATGGAAGAAGAAGAGATGGCAATGGACTGAAAATGGAAATAATTAGAGCTTTAGGAAGCTCATCTTCTTATTTATTTGGCTACCAGAGCTAGACTACCTCCGAGTTAGGCTAGCCAAAGAACCGTAATTGAAGAAATAGATATTAAATGAGCTTTATCGGAAAAAAAAATCCATGCCAATTTAACCTCCCAATAAGAAGGAAACTCTGACAATTTACCAGAAACCCTTTTATAACCGAGACAAGCTCATAGAATAACATGACTCTACTAGCACCTCGAACCATGAGGAGATACGTAGATCGAGTATTACTTACTAGTTACTTTACACTGGAAGAAACAATAACGCATTCTGATGGTGACGGATAAGAATCTCATCATCCTACCAACACAGAATTCCAAAAAGAGAGGTAGACTGACTTGGCATAATAAGAGAAGGTGGCACAACAATATGCCAAGCAGAAAATACAGCTACTCACTCCCAAATCTCTCACATTTACACCAGAAAAACTAGTAGGGTCTCATAAATTCCCTGAATAAATCATACTAGAAGCTCACCCCTCTACCACACCTGATTCTTAATAGACTACGATATCCAAAGAAAATATAGAAACATGATAAGACAAACCATTTCCAAATCGATCAGAAGAATCAAATCTTACTCACCTATAAGGAAAGACGAAATACTTGGGTCTACTACATCGGATGCCTCAGCATCCTGCCAGACTAGCAGTTCATAGAACTGCCCCTGCGGCTGAGCTGAGTCGCTACCTGATGATTAGTTCTAAAAGAACCACTGCCACCACGCTCTCGACCTCTACTGGATGGTGGCATTTCTCTGGATGATTGAGATCTAAATGAAATCTCTTGCGACTGTGCAGGTGCCTGATGACGAGAGAAAGGACGACTGCCTACTTGCTGGAGTAAGGGAAAACTCCTCAAAGGATAATCAGACTCACATCAATGATAACACATTTTCACTGAAAATGGAAGCTGGACAGATTGTTGAAAGCTACAAAGAGAAAGCTGAGTCTAATCTTGATGAACTACTCGCGCACTCTGAGAATCACGTTCTACAAGCTGAGATAACCTGGCAGGTGACCTCCCACGATAATCAGAACTCTTACCTCCAAATGAGGTACCATGGTGCCCACCAAGGCCCTGCGATTTCTTGCTCTCCCGCTCTAACTCCTCGCGCTCTAACTTATGGTATGCCTAATACCTCTGAGCAATATTAACAACAACATCAAATGAAGACCAAAGCTCAATTTCTCGAGCCATCTGGATCTCAAGAAAGGAGAAAGGTCACCAATAAATCTTTGAACATTCTCGGAAGGTTCATGGACTAGTTCTAGTGCATATCCAGCCATCCTAAAAAATTCAATCTCATATTTTGAAACCAACAGGCTACCCTGTCAAATCCATTCAAATTGGCAACTCCTTTCATCTCTCTCGCTACACGAAAGGAACTTTCTATGAATCTACGAGAAAACTCATGCCGAGTCAGCTTAGGCAAGCCTGCCTAGCTGATAAAAGAGTAGTCTACCAATCCAAGGCTGGACCCTGAAACTGGAAAGCAGTTAAATCAACAGCATACTGCTCGAGATAACCAAGAGCCTGAAGGATACATTGACATAATTTTATTTTAAAAAACTTACACAGGGATTATCTGATGCATGGCTTAAGAATATCGGAAGGTTTAGTTGAGTAAAATAATGCAGCCTCTTCAGACACTCGGACCGAGCCATTACTCGGGCTAGCTAACCAGCCAGAATAACTAGAGGCAGAACACATGCTGCTTCCGGAACATAATTTACTGCGGCAATATTAAAAACTGGAATAGGAGCTTCCTGAGACCGAACGTCTGCGTCTGCGGCAATCTGATAAGCTGCCTAGCGAATAATAGGTTCTTGCGGTATCTCTGTCACCAAGATTCTCATAAAAACATCGAAGAGAGCCAAGGGAACCACAAGGCCCTACTCCCTTGCCCATCGCGAGCTCGTACAGCTGGGACCTCCGTAACTAGATTGTCAGCATGATCAAAAACTCTCGGGGCTTTGTCAGTGCTAGCCCTAGGCTAGACTGCTTCGTCTTGAACTAATACTGTGTGTGGATTTGTCGCACGAGGGTTCACAATTACCACGAAGGAACTTACGAAAATATTTTTGCATCCTAGACCGACGCAAGATCAGAAAAGAAGGAAGTGAAACTTCCTAAATGCCATCATAGCCTCTCGTAGATAAGTACGGACATCTACGTACCCATCAGCAAGACTCTACTAGACACTGTCTTAGTTTGGATAGACTCTAAACCGGGCTCTGATACCAACTGACACGACCCGAAATCCGGCTAGGCTGTGCGGGCACCCGACATCCTCCCCTAGACCCGTCGGGCGAACCCTTACAAATTAAATTAGGAAAATAAATATAATTCAATCTATAAATAAGAACAAGACTTAGAAAAAGCACAGACATACTGATACATCTAAGCTGTACAAACGAAATTACAGCTGAGTACCCAACATACTAGTTTTAGGGCTATTCAAACTAGACATCTAAGTGTACAAAAGAAGACAGATACCTCCTGAAGGGAGCAAAATGCAACTGAAATAATAAACATAAAACTGGTGGCCATCCGGAATAAAAGCTGGCTCACCCTGACAGCTGAAGTCGTCTTCTATCCTAAACAACGTGACGAACTCAATCCTGGAGCGAACCTGCCGAAACAAAATAAATAGACAAGAAACAAACAAAAAAAAAAGGTGAGTCAAAAGGACTCAATAAGTGGGACAGACTAGCCAACTCAAAGAATAGGATAGCTAGCCAGGGAGAAGAGAAGCATATAAACCAAATTCCTCTTATTTAAACTATTAAAAGGCAGAGCCAGATAATAACTGGAAACACGTATGGAACCATAAAAAACCAAGGACATAAGGTAGACAGAACATATAGGTTTTTAAGTATCCCAAACATATAAATAATCAGAAATACATACTGTTGCGGCATCCAACCCGATCCATATATTTATACTGTTGCGTGCAACCCGATCCGTATATTTATACTGTCGCGACGTGCAACCAAGAATACGAGCCAGAAATATATAGGCAAACTGAAATATGTCCACAACATGATATACATACCGCATACATAAAACACATCATGATAGTCACCCAATAGTCAGCATACGGTGCAATGAAATGGGATGAATGCAGTATGATGCAATGGGGTCACATGTGCCCGTAATCCCGTCTCAAATCGGAATACTCCTGCATTCAAGGAAAATGCAATATAGTAACCAACTGGAGTGGAATACTCCTACTCCTGGAGCAGTATACTCCTGCACCCGATATGATATAAACCAGAGGCAGAATACTCCTGCACTCTCCTGGAGCGGAATACTCATGCACCCAATATAATATGAACCAGAGGTGGAATACTCATGCACTCTCCTGGGGCGGAATGCTCTTGCACCCAATATAATATGAATCAGAGGCGGAATACTCCTGCACTCTCCTGGGGCGGAATACTCCTGCACCCAATATAATATGAATCAGAGGCGGAATACTCACGCACTCTCCTGGGGCGAAATACTCATGCACCCAATATAATATGAATCAGAGGCAGAATACTCCTGCACTCTCCTGGAGCGGAATACTCCTGCACTCGATATAATATGAATCAGAGGCGGAATACTCCTACACTCTCCTAGGGAGGAATACTCCTACACCTGATATGATATGAACCAGAGGCGAAATACTCCTGCACTCTCCTGGGGCGGAATACTCTTGCACCCGATATGAATGCAACATAATTCATATGGATGCAACATAATGCATATGAACGCAATATGATGCAATAATAACCCATCACCAGCATGGGACTCTCATCGACAGCCAGAAAGTATATGCCAACTCACAGCCAGAGTACAATGCTCAGATCCTCTATGTTATACCAATCAACAGGACATAACATATTATATACAATGCAAATCCAAAGCTAAGGCGTAATGAGTACGCCTATCGGCAGCTACACACGTAAGAAACACGTGGTAGATTATCCATGAGGCCAAGGGCCTCCAAAAAAACAGATACAAACACTTACCTTGTTACAAAGTTAGCACAGTTACTCAACAACCGCTTTGTCCTTTGGATTCATTGCCAAACGATCACACTGTGTTCAATAAGCAGAAAAATATATCACATAACCTTCATTCCTTACGCCTTAGGGAAATCCAGTTAGGAACTTGATACCCTATTTGCATACGCAATACGCAGGCAAGGCCTATGTACAGGGCTTAAGGTCACATAATCAAACCCTAAATAAATTACATTTATATGTTGCCCACAACTCACTGAGTACGAATATATACTCAATTCCATTATCAGGGTCGAATTAACCCTTTAAACTATTAATTGAACTTATTAAAACGATGTCTAATATCCCAATTTTTACCGTCAAAATATATTCAAACACACGTAATAAATTAAAATAATGCATTAAGATCATTACCTGAATGTTTCGGGGTGAAAATTCTATCTTTCTCCGACTCTTTACTCATTTTTTGGCATTTTTTGCTGCGTTGCTTCTCATTTCCGTTTCTGTTCGTTAACAGTAGGCTAAAGGGATTTTATCCCCTTCGCCAACCTCCTAACTTAATTATCCTTTCTCTTTCGTTTTTTATTTTCTTTTCTTTTCGTTTTCGTGACAACTATTAAAACGGAACCCTACAAAATCCAAAATAATCTCAAATTTCTCAAGCAAGCTATACAAAATATACGTGACGTACTCGTCAAGGCGGATCTCAAATCGGAATCTCACAACTCAAGATGCGAATTAAAAGGAAAAGATTAAATTATTAATTTTTGGAACTTTAGCCAAAACCTGCCGAACAATTTTGAAATTAACTTAAAAAATTCACACATGTCACAAATAATCATACGAACCTATCGGCGCTTTCGAATTTCGAATCGGAGCTCATTCACCAAAATTGAGCTCGGAAATCTCTTTTTAATATTTATCGACAATAAAAACTGAAATCTTCTTCCGATGCCTACCAAACGAGGTCTGATTTAGCTTAAATTTTACAGATAAGTCCCAATGGGCCTTAAGAAGATTTTAAAATTATTGGCGCACCAATCGAAGTCCAAACTTCCGAAACGACTACTTAAGGTCGTTTCAATGCAGTATATCAAAAGGGTATACTTTGTTCAGAACAACAAAAACTTAAATATTTATTTGCTCGATAGATTCATACAGTTTGATCCAAACACAAAATGGTATACTAAAAGAGTATAAAATATACCAGAAATGGTATACATTTTTCAAAACAACAAAAACCGAAATATTTGTTTGGTCGATAGCATCGCACACTTTGATTCAAATACGAAAGGATCAAAAGAGTATACAGTATATCAAAAGGGTATACTTTGTTCAAAACAATAAAAATTGAAATATTTATTTGCTCGATTGGGTCGCACACTTTGATTCAAACATAAAAAAGTATACCAAAAGAGTATACAGTATACCAAAAGGGTAGGATCGCACACTTTGATCCAAACACAAAAGAGTATACCAAAAGAGTATATAGTATACCAAAAATGTAAACTTTGTTCAAAAACACAAACACTGAAATATTTATTTGCTCAATAGCATCACACACTTTGATCCAAACACAAAAGGTTATACCAAAAGAGTATACAATATATAAAAAGCGTATATTTCATCAAAAACAATAAAAATTGAAATATTAATGTATTCGACAATATCTCGCACTTCGATCCATACATAACAAGTTAGATTAAAAGAGTATACTAAAAAGGTATACTAAAAAGGTATATTTTTTTCAAAACAATATAAATTTATACTTCTCGAGAAAATGAGTATTTCTTTCTTACTTTTCCTAAGATAGCAACAATAGAAATTTATACTTCTCGAGAAAATGAATATTGTTATAGAAAGTATATGTGGCACAAAGTAAACCGCTTGCTGCATCCTTGATCAATGTCATCATCACTTCTATCTATCATTTCTTTTCTTATTCTCTTTTCCTTTTGTCTTATGATAATTGTTGAACCAGTTAGTACTACTGTTTGACGCTCTTCAACACTTCATCATCTCTGTTTCTCTGTTATCTAACCACGATTCTTGCATGGCCAACGCAAAATAATAGAAAATGGAAGTGAGGCTACTTATAACTAATGTCTAAATCATAATAAGCATGATCAAAGTAAGTAAGAGAAATTCTAAAGAAGGCCGAAACAGAGATATAGGGATTCTTTTCTTTGTGAATTGGGGTGTCAAGCTTTCGTGTTGTCACTGTGAAGAATCGATCGACCTCTGTTGACTGAAGCTAATTGATTTTCTAATTGGTTGTTTTTTCACAAGATAGAGGCTGAATCCTCAAGAATATTTACTGATTTGTTCGACCTATGCCTTGCCATTGATGTGTGTCTTGCGCCAGGGTGCACACCCAAAGTGTCAAGGCATTAGCCCCACAATACATACGCCTGCCATAGCCGCCTCGGTGCGATTTGTGTATGCCTCACCTCATGAGTGAGTCCTGAGGTGTGCCTTGCTACCGCCTTTGAAATCACTAATATTCGGAAGAAAATTTTCTGAAAATTTATCTTAGATGCCTTTTAAAAGAGTGGTATCTATTTTATGAGCAACTTAATGTCAACACTTCTCATTGTAAATAAGAAGAAAAACATCCACTAAAATAGACTATATTAATCACAACAAATTTGTTCTATGAAAAATGAGGTTGTTACATGACAAGCACATCCTACATAGTTATGCTGCTTAGAACTTGGCAAAACTTAGCACCCTAAACAATGCCTCCTTACAGAACCAAAGCCAGTAAATCGCTCTCCTTACAGAAACAATGCCTCGCGTCAGTTCCCAAATCCACCTAATAGGTTAAGAAATTCATAAGTTCACAAAAACCATTTGATTTAATAACGAACACTGTAGGCCTAGTAATTTAGAGATAATCACATTAGAACACAGAAGCATGGCATTAGCAGACGATATTCAAGGGTATTGTGTATCCTTTTCATTTCTCATTCTAATTGTTAGAATTAATCAGAGTCATATTCAAGGGTATTGTGTATCCTTTTCATTTCTCATTCTAATTGTTAGAATTAATCAGAGTCATAAAGCATGAGTAGTTAACTTAGGAATAACCCATTGCTCACCTATAATTGCTAGAACTCTCAAGGGTACAAAGAGACCTAATAGATATGCCAGCATTATCCCAACTATTAAACAAAGCTATTGCACCAAGACAGAATCATTAAAAATGAACCATTAGTTCTTCAAGATATAATTGAAAGACCATGAATTAGCATCAGAAGTGAAATTAATTAGGCACATGATAAAACCAACATTGTTAATCAATCCAAGGACTCCTCTCATGTTTTCAGTCGAAATATCCGCTATATATATAGGCACCTATACATAACAAACATGAAGATCTATTAAACATGAGTCGTCCATCATAACATGAAACTAAAGATATTAGAAAGCAAAACATGTAAATATTTACCATATAGGAAATAATTGCCACACCAAGACCTTTCATCAATCTTCCCATGTATAAAAATGATGTGTCATGTTAATAGGAAAAATGCATAAATTGTAAACTCCTATAAAAGAAGCAACTGAAATGTGCAATACATAACGACTAACCACTCACTTTGGCAAATGAAATGGCGAGCTATCCACTAATATTAGAAATTGATGCAACCATCAATGTCTGCATTTTGATATAACAAGTAGGGAGTAAATCTTAAAACAAAGGAACAAGAGCAAGATTACATAACTAAAAAGCGGTTAACTTATATGTGCTCATAAGGTTATACAAAAGATAACTATAGTAATTGTATGTAATAAGTGGACTAATAACTTATAAAATTAAGAAGACACTTACTGCTATAGGTTAATAAAAACATTGGCAAAGTACATAAATTAAATCCAAAAGTAATACCCTTTCAGTCCGATGTATTGAGACATCACTTGCTATTGCACCAACTAATGCACCCACATTTGCTAAAGATCCAAAGATTGAACATTGTTCATGAATAAAAGAAGTTATTCTAATATATCATCAGTTCCGTGATGTTCAAAGTCCTTAAAGCCTTGTACTAATACTTTAAACATTATATCGAAATATCATACTTGATTTTAACACTGCTATTTACCAGATTATAAGCACATTGCTGCTAAAAAAATAACAATGACAATGATGATCGTAACAACAATGTACTACTGAAAAGAAAATAAAACATATGAAATTGAATAACGAGGTTGGTCAAATTAAAAGTACCACTGCCAAACTAATGACTAAGCAACTAGGACTAATAGCATGACTACAAATTAATAATAGAAAGAAATAAGTTTGGTTTCTTCTCTAACCGATTGCCAAAGCTGCTGCTCATTACCACTGTATCGCAGTTGCCACAGCTACGTCCAGCTGCTTCACCGTCACAGAATCAACCATAACATCATAGCACCGCTGCTTTCATAGCACCATCGTGTTTACACTACCACCACTAGTAGCTGCTTTGCCTCGCCTCGCATCACCAGCACAAACATCTGTCGCCACTGCCCTGCCATTTCTCCACCATCTCAACACCATACATATCAATACGCCACCACAAACAGACATTATGGGTTCATCATCATCACCAAAGTATTAGTCGTCACCATCAACTGCATTAGCATCGTCAAGCCGACACCAAACCATCACCAAAGCAAGAGACACAACAACACATAAAGATTCCAAAGGCAAAAAAACAAAACGGAAAGGGGCAGAAGGGAAGATCCGAAAGAGTGGAAGGGTTTTATGAAAAAATACCTTCGAAAACGTATAGAGGAGATACAATGGACGCTATTGATATATGGCTTGCCCACAGCGGAGTAGGGGTCGCTGGTGTTAGGGTTTCGACGACCCTTTAAGCCTCGATCTACGGAGGAGCAATGACTTTATGAGGAAATAGAGATGAGTAATGAAGAGAGGGTGAAGAGAGGAGTCCAGCCGTGTAAAAATTTTTCCTGGAGGAGACAGTTGGCCGTCGTCGGTGACGGAGCTCTGGCGATCGGCGGAAAAATTGACAAGGTTTGCCAGTTCTGATGAACTCAAATGTGTGTACTGTAAAATGAAGAACTATGAGAATTAAAGGAGTGGTGGGCATGTGGTGTAAAAATCCCTTTAAACAAAGTATCGGACTAAGATATAAAGCGTAGGCAAGATTTAATGTTCTAAATCCAAATTTCAATTTGAGTATTTAGATTCTAAAGAATGTCCCAAATTAAGGCTACTTCTAGCAAAAGCATATGAAAGATTCAACACCTATGCAATGCCCTAAAACTGCCTAATCGCAGTTTCTAGCCTAGTTTACCTTTAACTCAAGGAGAAAAAATATCAATCATGTCACAATTGAGGGTCATTTCACCCAAAAAAAAAAAAAAAAAGGACAAAGCCAGATAGATTCCGAAAATCAGTTTAAAAGAGTTGAAAATATTTTCAAAATACACTAAATTCTTATAACGTAAGGACAAGAAGAATTTTGGTAATTTTTTGAAATGTTAGCCACTTTGAGCAGTAGTGTGTAGATTAGTTATCACGCATCGTTGCTCGTGTGGCTATTTGCTGTGAAGTCGCGTTTAAAATATTTTGTTTGAAAATAATCTATATACTAAATCTCTCTCTCTATCTATATATATATATATAAATAACACAACAAAGTGCATAGTTATGAAAATACCTTGTCAAAGTAATAGCAGTATTAGTACATATGTAGGGAAAGACTGAAAGAAAATGCATGAAAGATACTTAAGAAAATAGTACCAATAATAATATCTTAAAAACAGATACATTAGTAGGACAGTAGCCCATATTGGCAAGTTTTGACAATTTTCAAAAATAGGTATTTATTATACTTATAGATTGTAGGACTTGATATCCAAAATCCCTACTCCTTTTTCGAATTATTAGTTTGATTGAAAGTGATTTACTCTTTTCGTCCCAATTTAAGTGTCTATTTTATTTTAGTGTGTCCCAAAAAGAGTTTATTTTTCCATATTTAGTAACTTATTAATTCTAAGATTTATTTAGGACCACATGAATTAAAGACGCTGGTCCACATTACAGACCCTTAATTTTAAACCACGTAATCTAAAAGTCTTACTTATTTTTTAAACTCTATGCTAGTCATACCCAGATACTTAAAATGGGACAAAAGGAGTAAAAGTTTAAAAATATCAATTGCAAAAACATTTGTAAAAAGATAGGCCATGGGTTTAAAAAAAAAAAATTGGCCAGATTTGATTTTTCCAAAAGCATTCCTTCTGCAAATTCTAGCTTTTTTGCAGAAGTGATCCCTGTTACAAATTCTGCTGCGTTTTAGCCCTTTTTCGGAATTTTGCAGAAAATATCCCCGTTTTCTGGCTCTAAGTTCTGCACCAGTAAAACTGATTACAGTTTCGGTTTGATTCTGAGAATTTTCATAAATGGTCCATATTTCAAATCATATTGCAAAAATAGCCTAATTTCTGCAAACAAAAATATAGAAGGAGGGATAGAAAATGGCCCCTCTTAGCCAGATTTAGCACTTGGCAGTGCCTCTATTTGTTTTTGTACATATCCTATTAGGCTAACCGGAACCATTGTGGTGCTTCAAATAATACATGATAAGGGGTTCCCAAACGAATACATGTATGGGTCTAGGGGAGTTTAAGAAGAAAAGAGTAGTGTCTCGCGTACACTTTAGTGAACAGACTAGTACACTCTTTATCTTGGCAATTCACCCTTTCATCGGATTGTATCACACTAACTCTATAATTAGTCATGGATCAGGCAACCGCGCATAAATACTTTTATCCCCTGCAATGAACAATTAATGGTAAAGTCTTTCTTGGACTATCCTAAAAGTAATCACACCTGCAAAAAAATGTTAGTTCTTGGTCTAATAGAGGCCTCACAAAACAGAGAAATACCCACACACAAAGGCAGTTTAAAAGGTCATGCTTTTACAAACTTATCTAGTCATGATTATGCTATTCACTCAGTAAACATAATATACTTACTCAAGAATAGTTAGAAAATATGGAAAAGAGATCAAGCAGCAAGTAGACCGATACCTTGTTAGTCTATGTAAGTATGATTGTAGGAATGTGAGAGGATGAAATGGTTCTATGTGTAGAGAATAAAAAATCTATGTGTTTATGTGTATTTGAGAGAGCAAGAGAGTGTTGCAGTGTGTTCTGTGTAATCAGCGTGTGTTTTTCAGTATTTTTGTAGTGTTGGGAGGGGCTGGTTATGTAGGTTGTTTGAGAAAAAAAATAGGGTAGTGCAGTGTGTTAATGTGTCTTTTGAAAAAAAAAGGAATGATATTTATATTGACAAAAATAAAGCTCTTAGAATTTCAAATCCCCACTAGAAAGGAAAAGAAATCAGTAGGAATGTTATATGGTAGGTGAGATTATTCGAAAAATTTTATGTTATGTCTCACACGCCACGTCATATTTATGTGAGTCACTTAATTACTTGACAAGTGGATTCATGGGTCCCATTAACTTATTTTAAGACAAAAATTAAAAATGGCAACTTTTAACTCCATATTTATTCTTTTAAAATTATTAATTGAAAGACCAAAATAATATTTATATCCCTAATTAGATTGAAGAATATATGGCAATAAAATATTGTACTTTAACAGTTGATTTTCTGAGTTCACAAGGGAAAGCTTGATCGGCAGTGCGAACAATTCAATGAAACATTACGTATGGATCATTTATATTGTGTTTTCTTATTGTATGATCTTTATTTTGTTAGAAATTTTTAGGAAATATTCAACTTATTGATTACAGGAGTCCTAATTTAGCAAATATTTATTTTATATCAAAATTTTATCTACAGCCACTAAAAAAAAGAGTAAAACAATTTATTAGTATATTTTTTTTTTAATCTCAGTTGATAAAGTTAGAACTCAGAAGAAACTCCAAATTGAAGAAAATGCACATGCCTCATAGGAAACGTTGTTGCACTACATTTTTGATTAATGAGATGAACTACGTCATATTAGAACCAAGATAAAAGTGTAAACCAATGCCTACCGAATAAGTTAATGCCGTGAATCAATTGTTAAAGTATAATATTTTATTACTATATATTCTTCAATCTAATTAGAGATATAAATATTATTATGGTCTTTCAATTAATAATTTTAAAAAGAATAAATATGGAGTTAAAAGTTGCCATTTTTAATTTTTGTCTTAAAGTAAGCTAATGGGACCCATGAATCCACTTGTCAAGTAATTAAGTGTCTCACACAAGTATGATGTGGCGTGTGACACTACTAAAAAAAGCTGAATCTGCGACCACCATCATGCGACCGAAAATCGGTCTCCACAGCTTTTCGGTCGCACATACAACGAAAAAAAGTGGCGACCGAAAATCGGTCGCATAGCGGTCTTTGAAAAATTTGACTTTCTTAGTCAAAGTTAGGCGACCGAAAATCGGTCGCCTGTCGGTCGCCTAACTGTGACTAAAAACGGGCAGAACCCCTTTCTCCCCCATTTCAACATTACCCATTTTACTTCCAATCCCTAAAAACCGAACCCCCCCCCCCACCCCATAATCAACTATCCACCATTATAAACCCCATATAACTTTAAATTACTACTCTATAACCTCCAACATAACATATAACACAATCTTCACCTACTAATTTAAGGTAAATTTCATTTTTTAGTAATTTTTGTTATTTTTTTAAAAACTCATATAATGACTTTTTAATTCACTTTTTTTGTAGTTATTGGGTGGATAGCACATTGGTAACTCATACTTTCTTGCCATTGGATCCAATACAAAGTTGAGGTAATTTTTTTTTTTTGGTTTAATAATCCGAATTTAATTATATATATATTTTTAAATAATGGAGAGCCTATATATGTTCTTTACATGTTAGTTTTTAGTTATAATTGGTTTATTATATATAATGTGATGTCGAGTAAGTTGTTTTGGGTTGATGAACTTTAAATATAGGGTTGTGATTATTGGGATTAATTATGGTAATTGTTGTGATATGGTGGAATTGTTTGGTAGAGTTGTTTGCAATGTGTTGATGCCTTGTCATGGGTTGTGGTGTTTGGAGGGGTTAAGAAGGGGTATGCTTATGGTCTTGGATCGCTATATGCTCCGGATAAGCATAATGCTCGCTTTTTGGGCTCTTCAGCTACTTCTTCTCCGTCGAGCTCCGTTGATCCTGCTGAGATGGCTCAAATGAGAGAGCAGATCGCACAGCTGTCGAGAGTAAATCAAGAAACGCAGGACATGATCAAAAAGCTCCTTGCCAAAAAGGAGAAGAAGAAAGCGAGAAGAAAGCATAAGAGCAAGCATCGACGCAGCTCCTCTTCCTCTTCCGAGTCCCGGTCTAGCTCAGCCTCGCCCGAGCCCCAGTATTCTTTTGAATGTTTGTGAAGTTGTATTGTTAACAATTTTAGGATATAACTAATGGTGTATGGATGTTTTTGAAATGATTGGTTTATTGCGCTGTATTGCTGAATTACTGTTTTTTGAAATGTTTGGTTTATTGCGGTGTATTGGTGTTGGATTACAGGTTTCTGAATTGCTGGTTTTTGCTGTTGCTACTGCCTGATTGCAGGATTTTTATTGCAGGTTTTTTCAGGTTTGGCGACCGATTTTCGGTCGTATGGCGGTCACAACTGAGACCAAGTATGCGACCGATTTTCGGTCGCACATTCTATGCGACCGATTTTCGGTCGCATACTTGGTCACCATTAATTCCCACAAATGAGACCAAGTATGCGACCGATTTTCGGTCGCAATAGGATGTGCGACCGAAAATCGGTCGCATACTTGGTCACTGTATGTGAGCTATTGTGCGACCGAATAGTGGTCGAAATATCGGCCGTTTTTCGGTCGCAGGGCTATTTGCTACCATTAATATTCCGACCACCCGTATCGGTCGCCGATCGGTCGACCTGGCGACCGATGTGCGACCGATTGGGTGGTCGGAATTTCAGGTTTTTTTAGTAGTGTGAGACATAATATAAAATTTTTAGAGATTATTCTATCAATTTAAATGAATATCACAACCAAACAAATTTCCTAAAATAAACTAGCCATTTGTATTTAAAAAATAAATTGTATTCACATTCTGTAGACATATGTATGTTCCAAGTTTTGAAGGAAATATTTTGTACTATTATGTATTTACCAACACACTGAGACAAATAATTAATACGTAAATCAAGGAGAGATTCAGATTTGAAGAAAAGAGAATATTTTAAGTTGTAAATATGACAAGCATGTATTATGCTAGTATGTCAAACAATCTTAGGAAAAACGAAACCATTTTTACCATTGCAAAACATATGTATGGAAGTCTAAAGAACGTCATAAAGGAAATATAATAAAGTAAGGTAATAATCTTCCCTTATTAACATTCAATCATCCATAAACCAATGAGCCATATAGCCGTACCAGTTATAACCAGCAGTGTAGGTCTTCTAACAAGAACATACAATCAGGTTTCAAGACTAAGCAAATACTAATCTCCAAACGGTCGGACGCTTCATAACTCACAATTGAAAAATTAATTACAATACATGACCTTGCATACAAAATTTTAATCACTGACTCGTTGTACTAGCTAGAATAAAATCGGACACGTGTTGCCATATACCCGATGATGTGGCAGGCAAAGAGTAAAATTTAGAGTCGATGCACCAGAAGTTCAGCTTGCCCGATGGATTGATTACGATCGAGCTCATCCGATTTGTCTTATTCCGAACACTTAGACTCCAAAAAATAGTCAACTGGACGCTTAAGCGGATAAGCCTGTCATGCTAACTAATTATGTTATTTTTAGGGAGAGGTCTCATCACATACCAACAGCTCTCAGAACGTGGAAGAGAAGTGTATGAAATGGAGTTCTACTAGCTTAAAGGTTCCATGCCTATAAATACTCCTCCTCCCCCTCATTTGTATACCCTTAGAATGTGGATATACACAACTCTCTTATAATCATAAGATACATCTAGCTGCTGCCATTGTTACTGTCTCGGTTGGTTGCTTTAATTTACTATTGAGAATGCGAATTTATCTTTATTACTAGAGCACGAGCATCACGACTTATCAATAAAATCTTTTTTACTTATTTCGTTATTGCTCTAAATTATCTTCATCAATGCTCTATCTTAACGATTATTATTGTTGTCTCTTTAATGATTTTGTCATCACTTTAGTATAACATTCACTATTGCTATTATTTTGCCTACAAACTAGTAACATAATTAGAACAACGTAAACGACATAGATTTGAATTAAGGATGCCTAGTCTTGATATAAAGGATTGCTTGTGCCTTATCAAATATAAATTTAATTGTTAAATCTGAACACAAGTTTTAGAGAATATAATTTGGCACCCACCATATGGCCTAGGCAATCGATTTGTTCCAAGATTTACGACTTCTAATTTAAATTTGTTCAGTTTTCTCTTATTTGTGCGCAATGGTGTTCTTGTTCCAACAACTGTGGAGGCGACCGGTGAAACCCTAAACAGAGAACTAGGTCATACTCCGGACCGCATTCCAGTTGGTTCATATCAGAATTTTCCAAGGGGCCGCAAGCCTGGGAATAAAGTAGCGACCAATATGAACTTGTATTTAATAGATTTTCTCAAGAAGCAAGAGGAAGAACAAAAGAAGTTTTTTGCCAAACAGGCAGCTATAAATGAAAGGGTAAGTTAGCAGTTGGTGACTCTGTCGGGCTCTACAAGTCAAGGAGCGCATGTCCTTCCGACGCCATTCCACATAGGAACTCTAACCTCAATTTCTCAGGGAGCAGTTGTCACAACATACTTTTACCTCCTCGGACTGCGCGCCCCGCAAGAGTGCTTTCCGACTTGGTAACTCGTTTAAAGTTGAGTTTGGAAGTCGCCACCTAATAAATTATTCAACTAGGCGTATTAGGTTACCTAAAGCATTTCTAATTAATTTAAAATATAACTCCAGGTTGGTCTTGCTAACTAGAGATTCAGATAAGTATTCAAAATAACCTAGAAGGAAGGGGTTAGGCAACTCCTAAGTTCCATTAAATGTGGTTCCCGGCCGATTTCTACAATTGGGATTAGGTCTTGCAATTTAAGAAAGGGACAAAAATGTGAATAAAGTAAACAAAAGGGATATGGTGGGCAAACAAATTAATGGGAAGAGAAGGAATGTTCAAATATGAATTAGGTATGCAATTCCAGCCTAAAACTTATATAAACCTCAACATTGGTTGAAATCGCAATTGATTCTCAAATCAAGGACAATTCTACAAAACTTGAATTCAAGTAAGACTCTGCAGATTCGAAATTTAAGGCTGTTTAATAATTTACATAAATGAGCGAAAATTGCAGTTGAGTTATACATAAAAGTCATAAATTGCAAAATCAACTTAAAATGACCAATAATAGACCCTAAGTTTTATTATCCTATTCGGACCAGATCTCGGCTTTTATTGGAAAAGGATAGTTTCAGAATCCACTATCACATATACATCTCGGGTAATATCCATCATCTCCGAGGAGTTTATTCCCTTAACCCCCATACCCTCTTTAAGTTGTTTAAACTAAAACGAGTGCTAATATTTTTTACGTGTCTAAAAGCTTGCTAGCACCCCCAACTTAATGTCCTGGAGGCCGTTAGGACAACTAATTTAAAAATATCTAGACCCCTAAATTTGTTAGGTGCCCCATAACTAGACCTCTAGGTGTCAAATAATAACAGTCGTACTTGTCACGTAAATAAAATTTAAAACAAATAGAATGTAGCTTCTAAACTTGAAAAGTAGGCCTCCAAAATAGAGAAAATAACTGATCTAGCCAAAACAAAGCTAGGCCCTACATTTAAATAGACACATGAAATCTTACACAAAGGCTAGCCAAAATTACCCCATGTAAATAGGTCTAGGCAGATTATTTTTCCTAAAAACTTGCCAAGAAAAACGTAACAATGTAAACTAATTTGCCGTTATTTTTGGGCCAAATAACAATGAATTTCCTACTCTTTTCTTCCTAGTTAATGCCATTTAATAAGGATACTGATATATATATCCATCATTTTATGGATTTAGTAATATTTTGATAACAATTAATTAGTTATTATTTTAATTAACTTTAGTGTGTAGAAGTCAAACAATTTTCCTCATGCTTTCCCTCTCTTATTAACACTCATCTCTTAATTATCAACATAGGTATTAAATTTCATTCGTTTTTCAAATTATAATTATCACATAACATTCAATAAGTATGTACCTGGTATTCATACATTATTTACATAAATATGCACTTGGTATGCATACATTATTCACTACACATATTCACTGTATTCAATAAGTGGGTACTTGATATGCTTATATTATTCACTATGATAATATTCAACAAGTATATACCTGGTATGCATACATCATTCAATGTATTCAATAAGTGAGTACTTAATATACTTATATTATTCATTGTGATATTCTTCAACAAGTATGTACCTGATATGCATACATTATCCACTAAATATGCTAATTTTAGTTTAAATGAATGCTTGAGAAAAATAAGAACATCCTGCGATTACCGTGATAAAGCAACTAGCTATGGGCACCGTGCAATAGGTGTTCTATTATAGTAACAAGAAATAGACATCCGTTGCCCGTAAAATGCATTTATTTAGTAAAAGTTGAAGGCAAATTTAGCTGTATACAAGATAAAATGTCATGAGAACACAATTCTCTTTTGTATCTTCATATTGGATATTATTCTATTTAGGCTTCATGAAGCAGATGGGCTGCAATTAAAATGACAAAGGATTTGTCCAGTCTTAGTTGGAGAGGACTTGGGATTTACTTTTGATATTCGGGATGATGTACTCATTTATTTATTGTTGTTTAGCCACGGTAAAGTATTAATTTAGCTTGGAAAATTAAATCCCAGAATCCCTTAATTTGTGGCTTAAAAGATGGACAGCTATTATACTTAGAAAATGGCTAGGAAAAGAAGTATACAAATGCTAAATGTTTAGAATGGATAAAAAAACTAAAATGTATTTATTTTCTGTTAAGAGTTGTTTAGAATGTTTAACTGAGGTAATTTTCTCTTTAAGAATCACGTTGCACGCCTGCTACACAGATCCTTACGTTTCAGAAATGTAAAATTAACAGAAATAATCTAGTTTAAGACACTGGTCACAGTTTTAACCATTTTCAAGTTATCAAGTGTAACACGTTACAATTCAGAACATTAAACTTCCAGTACCAGACAGAATTTAAAATGCAGTTTCAGTTTTAGCTGCTTTAAAAAATTAAAGTGAAGACTGGTGTGACTTTTCAGAAATAAACACTTCGGAAAAATGGTCTATTTCCAGTTTCAGACTTCAGCTATGAACCTACTACTAACTGCTGCGATTTCCAGTTTAAAAGTTTTGCAAAAACAGTGTACTTTTAACCTGTATTGCGAAAATAACCACACAAATGAGAGAGATAGGAAGGCCCCTGTGTAGCATATGCAGACGCATTATACCACCATATTGTACCTGTCCTAAGGCTATTTGGACCCCACAGTGCATTAGTACAAACTATACACCCTAATGAATTCATTATCTCAAGTATTTGAGTCTAACTACATAGATTACTAAAGTAAAGAATGTAAGAAGAGAAGAGGCCTTCGTCCCAATCTTTCAGAGTTCCGTTTAGTTCATCTATTTTCAACCTTCAAAACCTGCAAGTTAAAGGACAAGAGTATAGCCTCTTAGCTATCTCAAATTTATAATCGAACTCCTGCAGAAAGGTTAGTAGTGGTCTCATATAGACCCAAACAGTTCATATATGTGACAGCAAACAACAAGAAGTTTCATAATAGGCGAATGGATATAAAGGATCCATACATCTAGTGTATAGTAGTACCTTAAGAAGGACAATGAACAGAAGGAAAATCCACCAAGAAAGACAAACAATAGATCAATAACTTTGGCAAGCCAATGTGTAAGAGAAGAGGAAGAAGGAACATATCTTTGCTTAGGATGTTTTTCAATAGAAGAGGGAGCAAAGTCAGTGAACACATTCAACAAAAGAGAGAGTAGTGCAGATAACATTCAGCGTGTGTTTTAGGAGAAAAGAAAGTGATATTTGTAGTGCCAAAGTAATAGTGTAGTCCTAGGCTTATAAGGAAGGAAATTATATTCACCTATTCAAATTTTTTCGAAAAAAAGCCAAAATAATTTTGAATACAAAAAGGCAAGGAAAAAATTTAGTTCCATACAAAAAAGAAAAGAAAATATCTAAATTTTGCTTATGGAAAATATACATATATTACAGCTTGCACAGAAAGACTTATGGGAAATTTATAACCATTTGAAAATGTATTGGAAAAATAATAGAAAGAGAAATATATAAAATGTATGTAAAACCGAGTGAACAAGAATGAGGAAAAATTAGTTGCTTTATTTCTGAAAAAAACTAATCCTAACAAACCAATCAGTGAGTGTATACTGTATAGTTTGAGCTTAATTTAAAGAAGCAGTATCAAGGATTTCAATATAAAAGGGATCAACAACAACTCCAACGTGATAGCCATGACTACAACCAGTAGCAAATTTTTTATATGATCTTTTCTATTTTTATTAAGTAAGAAAAGATGATAACTATTTATCAATTTTAAGAAAATAGGCACGACATCTTATAATCACTACTAATTATACTCTTTTAAAATCCTAGCAGATAAAGTAAATAATAATCATGCAATTTCAGGGAAACTAAAAAGAGAGAAAGAGAAAAAAAAACTTATCACCGTGATTGCCCGTTTTGTAACTTGTTGGATTTATCTGAATAAAAGAGTCCACCCATAAAGGGGTACTCTTAATGTCTATCCAGGTAAAAAGATAAGTTACCTGATAGAGTCCTACAAGAGGACAACTACTGTATTATACAGTTATAAATACAGTAGTAATAGGCTCAGATAAACACACTGATTTCTCTACAGCTCTTCCTACTCTCTACTAAATAATTTAGGTGTTTAAACTGTGGATAAAGGGGTTGATCCGTCAAGTACGTGACAACCACCGACGGCCAGTAATTCCAGCCACAGTTCAAGATCCTACTGCTTCCGCTTACGAGAACAACAAGTAAGTTCTCGGTTTATGTTTAAACAATCTATTTAGTATAGATTTGTGATATATATACTTATATATCCCTTCATAACTTATTCAGTCTGATTCAGAGGATTCGTAACTTATTCAGTCTGATTCAGAGGATTCACATCTGAATCTCTTTTTCCTTTTTCAATCAGTGGGAGAGAGATGCATCCTACATGATTTCTTGCGTGAAAAGAGATGGAGAATGATCCGCTTGGGGTGTTGGAGTGTATTTGGACTGTTTTAGAGAGAAAGGGGGAGAGAGGGATAAAGGGGTGACGACTGGTTTTGTTTAGGGTATAGGGTAGATGTGTTTTTAGGGTTTAAAAAATAGAGGGGTGTAATATTAAAACTAAGAACTAAGATGCCCCGTTGGATCAAATGAGTGAAGGATTGCGATTTTGGACACGTGTGCGCGTACGCATACAAGTATGTATACAATCTGGTGTATTTTACAGCTTGTTTGGATGGTTGTAACCCATGGTATGGTATTGTATTGTTACAATGGGTACGACGTTTGTTTTGATTGTTTCTCTAATTAGCATTGTATGGTATCGTTAAATCCATGGTTATGTTACCATGAAAGCTGTCACTTTATGTAACGACCGATTTGGTGGGATCGCGTCGTTACCTATTTTTCTTACCCATCATGCCCTCATCTATTATTTAATATTCTCATTTTACCCTTTACCTTATTTTCAATTATTAAACCACGTTAAACAATACAGTCTATCCAAACATTGTACAACGCAATACGATACAGTACCATACGATACTATACAATACAACACATTATGAAACGATGGGTAACAACCATCCAAACGGAGTGTTAAATAGTGCTCTGAGGTGGATGGGGACAAGTGTTAAATAGTGCTCTGAGGAATTGTACCATATGCTAAAATGAGTTGTACATGTGCCCGGAAGTATATTGTAGTGAGGTGTAAGCTTAGGTGGAGCTTATGTGGACAAAAGATGATGGTGGGACTAGATGTGTAGAAATGGAGTTGTAAATTGATAATTTGGCTAGTATTTAATTAAAACACTTATAAGTATAAATAATTGGTGTAAAATAGGAAAAATTATAGATAAATATAAATAAATATATTTAATCAAAAATAAATACAAATGCGCTCAAATAATACTAATTTAATATAAATAGTCATAGATAATTATACAATGACACACAAATAGTCATAATTAGGATATGTATTTTAAAAAATAGCCTAAATAATGCAAATTACGTAATATAGTCACAATTAAGTAATTATTGTATAAGTAGGAGATTAGTAGTAGGGTTATACATGTAAATGCATGCCATCTAATGCAATTTTATTTTAAAAATAATATTACATCTTTTAATTAAATATAGCAAACTGAAAAAAAAAGAGGGACAAAATTGGGTGTCAACAGCAATAATAGGGGGACCTACAGTAGGAGTCGGATCGGATACAGCCATCGTGGCTATGGGAGCTCTGACCGCCGTGGTGGTAGAGTCTTGCAAAATAGCTTCACTTAAAGCTATGCTTAAGGAGTCAATGGATAAGAAGTTCAAAGAAATGACGTGCATTCATGGAAAAACTCTCAGGGCCACCAAAGTTATCGAAGACAATAGACATTAGAAAATTCACAAAGCGGCCGTACAAAGCAAGTGCTGCTCATTTGTCTGTACCAAAGAAATTCAAGTTGTCGGACAACATGCCAAAGTATGATGGAACAACCGATCTCATAGATTAAATTGCCACATTTGTCACGGCTGTACAAGGAAATGATCTTACAGAAGAGGAAATCAATTCAGTGTGTTTGAATAAGTTTGCAGAGACGCTCACCAAAGGGGCATTGACTTGGTATGCTAAACTGCCCGAGAGAGAAATAGAGTATTTTGATGAAATGGCGGCGAAATTGATTAAAGCATACACGAGGGCTCAAAACGTAGAAAGAGGAGTGGAGGACATTCTTGACATCAAGCAGTGAAAAAACGAGACTATCAAAGAGTTAATAGACCTATTCCAAAATGAGAGAATGACTCTTCAGTTCATTGAAGAGAGATGGGTAGCTCTAGCGTTTGCTAACAAATTGATAACAGTCCGTCAACAGCGTGTAGGAGGTTGAAAGAAAGATTGCACGAGGCCCTCCTGGACACTTGGGACGATGTTCATCATTAATGCAATTTGAAACTAAGGATCGAGCAAGAAGAATGAATGCTAGAACACCACAATCGGCGTAGAAATCGTCCGAAATCTTCACAGAGAGTCGACGTCGATAGGTGATCAAACCCTAAGGCACTATTTGAACCTTATAGCTTTCCCCATCAAACATGTCAGGGACATGATAACGGAGGCTTTAGAAGTCCAGTCATGAAAGAGACGTCGGGTCCATCCTTCGTGCCAAAGGATCCACCACCTCCAAAGATATCAGAATACAACATCCAAACTAATTAATGTCTTGAGATCGATGGGTGATAAAGTAGTAAAACTTCCTAAGGGCATGAAAACCAATCCGACCAAGAGGGATCCGAATCTGTGGTGTGAGTTTCATCATGATCATGGTCACGCAATCGAAGATTGCAAAGTGTTGCATTACGAGGTGTCTCACTTACTTCAAAAGTAAGAATTACAAGATATGCTGTCTGAATGGGGCAAGCAGAGCTTTAATAAGAAAATGGACGAGCCTCAGCCTCCAAAGCCTCCTGCCACGAGGAGGACTGTAAACGTTATTTTTGGAGGGTCTGAAGTTAACGGAGTGACTTACACCACCGGTAAGAAATATGCTAAAGTATCGATAATGCATGATACATGGGCATGAGGTGACATCGGAGATGATATTGTGTTCAGGGAATTTGAATTTGATGAGAAATTATCTCCCCACCATGATGCCTAGTGATCACAAGTTGATGATTCAGATATCAGATGAGTATTATTTGACGCTGGAAGTTCGGTCAATATTATTCAATCTAGAGTGGTGGAGTAGATGCAGTTATTTGATAAAGTGGTACCGAAGTCTACTATACTTTTGGGATTTAACAATTCGAGCAAGAAAACATTGGGGGAAATTATGTTGAAAACGTATGTAGAAGTAAATGGAGAGAGACAGTTTTCAAGTTTTTGGTGGAGACATAGCTTACAACGTCTTACTGGGTAGGTCGTGGATTCATTTAATGGGTGCAGTGCCATCAACCCTGCACCAAGTAGTTAAGTTTTTGACTCCATTGGGAATGCGGAAGATTAGAGGAGCACAACAGCTTGCTTGCGAATGCTATTCGGTGACTCTCAAGAGTGGAGTCATCCCAAATGCCTTCGAATAGCAACCAGAATCCTTGGCCGAGCAGATTATAGAAATTCCAGAACCGAACAAGAAAGAGTTTACTAAGAGTCCGTCTTGTATTAGATAATCGAATAAGCAAAAGGCTAAAGATTCTACTATAGAGGATTTGGAAGCAGTTGTTTTCTTCGAAGATTGGCCGGATCGTAAAGTGTATATTGGCTCGAAACTAGCTCCCGAGTCGAAGGCGAAAGTTGTTTCAGTTTTTATGATGAATTCAGATTGTTTTGCTTGGTCCTGCACGGACATGGCCAGAATAGATCCATAAATCATGACTCATAAGTTGAATGTTGATCAATCTCATCGCCTGGTGAGATGGAAGAAGCGACCTAACGCCGGTATTAAAAACAAAGTTATCGAGGAAGAAGTTACTAAGCTTCTCAACAATGGATTTATTCGAGAAGTAAAATATCTGGAATGGTTAGCTAACACGGTCGTAGTCCCAAAGAAGAATGGTAAACAGAGAGTATGTGTGGAGTATACTGACTTGAATATGGCTTGTCGGAAAGACTCTTTCCTACTTCTACACATCGACCGGTTGATAGATTCAATGGCGGGTTACGAGTTCTTGAGTTTCTTAGATGCCTATTTAGGGTATAATCAAAATTTTATTGAACAAAGTGATTAGGAGAAAACTTCATTTATCACAGACCGGGGGACTTATTTTTATAAGGTCATGCCTTGCCATCTAAAAAATATCGGGGCGACTTATCAATGCTTGGTCACCCGAATGTATAAGTTTTGATTGGGAAAACCAATGGAAGTATATATTGATGACATGTTAGTTAAATTGTTGAAAGCAAAGGATCCTTTAGACCATTTGAGAGAAGCGTTTGCAACCCTTTAGCAATTCAAATAAAGTTGAATCTGGAGAAGTGTGCGTTCGGGGTCAGATCATGCAAGTTCTTTGGTTTCATCATGTCGGTGAGAGGGATTGAAGCAAATATGAACGAGATCAAGGCGATAGAAGAAATTCCTGATGTGCTGACAAAAGCCAAGGACGTCCAGAGGTTGATCGGCCGAGTATCTTATCTCAGCAGGTTCATCTCGAGGTCATTTGAGCGATGCCACAAATTTTTCTTCATCCGAAAGAAGAACACATACTTCGAATGGACGTCGGAGCATCAGCAGGCCTTGAAAAAGTTGAAGCATTACCTGTTGACACCCAATTTTGTCCCGAAAATTTTGAATTAATGTCTAATTATTTTAAGTAGGGGTTGATTTTAAAAATTAAAGGGCGAATTGAATAATTTTAAAGGAAAAGGCTAAAAATGCAATTCACATCCCCATTTCATCCCACCCGCGTAAAACCTACATATGACTACACACCCCCTATAATCAGAATCCCCAAAATTCAAAGAAAAAACCCGATAATCCAATCCAATCCAATCCGTGACCCATTTCAATTTCCCCAAATTTGAAATCAAATCCGCCAAAAATGGTCCCTCCTCTCCAACTCAACAAGTTTCGTACAAAACCTTATCTGTTAAAGCCCGTTAGAGGGCTATTTTAGGTAATTTTCCCACTCCCTTAAACCCTAAATGTTGAGGTATAAAAGGTCATTTTTGGTTGATTATTTGAGGGGTCTGGAGCAGCAGCAGTTTAACAAAAAGAGGGTAGAAAGGAGAGAGTTTAGATTTTAGGGAGAAATGGCAGAACATAACATATATAAGCTTTCTTTTCCTGTGTTTTAAATTTTGAAGTTTCTTAAAATAGTGTGACTGTTTCAGGGATTCCTTGTGTTGGCGCGCGTTGTCGCTTCATTTTCAAGTCGTTTCTTTGTTGTCGAGTCGCTGATCTTGTTCGAGACGTAGTCTTCAATCCTTGCCCTCGTTCACTGCCCAGCAAGAGGTAAACTACTCGACCTCTCATTTATTTTATTTTTTTTTCATTTTGTGTGATCTTGTGATCATTCTGTGTTAAGCTGTAATCACGACTACTGAAATGCTGCCTAAGTAAAAAAGAAAACACATTCAGTCTTTTTCGCACCTAACTTCAGGGCTTATGCACGCCTTAAACAAGTTTGACGACAATAGGATATGGCTGTACTTTTGCTAAATCGCCAATGACAAAATTAGTTCCACACTGTTCTTAAGTCTCAACCTACAACCTCTTCAGGAGACTAATTCTAAAGCTCAAGTATATGAACTAAACTAACTTGTTATTTGTGTTAAAGAAAGCATGTAAGGTTAAAAAGCTGTGACCTTTAACTTATTTTCAATACCTACTGTTAGTATAGTTATAATATAAATGTAGAAATTCAGTTTTAAAAGTTTTAGCTTGGATTCTGCTTTGGTAAGCTTATGATTGAGTTATTTGAAATGATGTCAGTCCTAATTAGGATTAGTGTTGAGATTGTTTTAAAAGAAATAGTTTGTTTAGGATTAGTGTTCTTTAAATTTGAGCTAAAATAGTTTGAAAATAGGTTAAAAGGGGGCCTTGATTAGCATAAGTGTTTAAATGGCTTCAAATGTTTAAAAGAAGATTAGAAGCTGGTTCTTGTTCAGCTTTATTATTATTATCTACGATTAACTTTAAATAGTGATTAACACCCTAATAAAATTCTTGAACTGTCTAATAGTAATAGTTGTTTCAAATTAGTTTCACTTGACTAGAATATAGTTAGTTGTATGTTTAAGGTTAACCTTTTAAAGATATGTAAAAGTAATCAATTATTTCCCTAGTTCTTCTATTTTGTTTGTTCTGCTTCTTGGTTCTGTTTCTCTGTGAAGTAAAGGGATTGTTGCAGGTGTGTGAGGTAGTGAGGGATATCTGGTTCTGTTTAGTCTTGTGCTAGGTGTTCAAGAGGGAATTGTGTCCTGGTTCTATAGTAAAAGAAAGATTTATATTCAATAGGAGAGATGTGAGAGCCAGGATGATGTAAGAGGAAGCAGGCAGGGAGTATAGAGGTTTGTGTGTGAGTGAGGAAGTAGATGCTTATAGGGAGTTCTGGTTAGTTTCAGATGTGAGTTTGTGAGTTTAAAAAAAAAAAAAGAGGTGCAGCTGTTTGGAGGCAATAAAGGGGGCAGGATAGAGGAGTTTAGGCCTGGACTGTATATAGTAGGGGTTCAAGAGTTTGCAGGGTTGTTTGAAGGTTGTTTACCTGGTTTCTGCTAGAAGAGGGTAGGAGTAGAGATCAGGGAGCTTGGGTTCTCATTTGCTTAAGTAGTCTATGGTGCTGAAGGAGTAGAGAGTCAGGCTGTTCTGGAAAGGAGCATCAGGCTTGTTCCTGTTTCTTTTCTTTTTTTTGGGGTGTGCTGTAAGTAAAAAGGGGTTGCAGTTCTTTTTTAGTTTTAAGGCCCTGTTTAGGAAGCATAGTTCCAGTTCCTGTTTTGCTATTGAAATAGTAAGGGAGTAGTTCAGGTTTGCATGCAGTTTAGAGGAGGATGTTGGCTGCAGGTTGGTATATGTGATGGAGGGTGTTCAGGTAGCTTTAGGAGTGGGATTAGTGTGTGAAGGTGGCTATGCCTAGTTCAGTGAGAGTGATCTGTGAGGGTAGATGTTTAGTAGTTTAAGCTAGGCTTGGTTTTTCAAGTGATTTTGAAGTGGAGTAGTCAGGTTGTCGTTTAGGCAAAGAAATGATCTGTCAAAGTTGTTTTTCTTTGGGTAATAACTCTACTTGCTGCTATGAGGTTGAATTTAGTATGTGATAAGAATGGTTGATAGAGTTTAATATAGCGAAATTCTCTGTTTATTCATTTTGGTTGGTTTAGCCAAACGTAATCCTGAGTAGTCCTCTATTATATTTGATCCTGATAAATCGAAAAGTTGCCTTATTTTAGATGTTTTGCTGTAGGAAAATCACTTTGGTTTGATGTTGAAGTCGGGAACTATTTTTGTAGTGAAGATACTAAAGTAAAAGTCATTTTATTAATTCTCATATGAATGTGTTGTCGTTGCTATCTACTAAACAGGAAGTTAGATGTTCAGGGCTTTAATGTTTAACGTCTGTTTATATGTCTTCCTGCTCAAATGAAATAATGAGATCATGTAGTGACTGCAAGATCTTCCGTGTCACTACTCGTGGTCATGAGTTTAAAGATGATCCTATTTCGTTTCCTTTAGGATTTTGGTTTTTTATTAATTAGTATAATTTTTCTTTCCTGGCCCATTTATGTTTGTTTATTTACTAATTCCTTATCTCCCTACTTTCTTTGGCATGGAACTTGGGACGAGTCGGTTAAAACTCACAAAATTGGGATGGTTTACATTGCTTGGATTCATTTGGGGTCGAGTTCGGGCTCAAGCAATCAAGTTCTCAAGACTTTAGAAATTTTAGAAAATTTAAGGCTCCCGCGAGTTTGTCAAATTCCCGGATTTTATCTTTCAACTCTTATCCTTCCTTTTCCCTTTAGAATATTAATGTAAACTTTGTAGAAACATTTTATTTATTAATATATAACGATGTGTATTTTGTACAAATTCCAATAAATCTCTTGTGCCTTCAGCATAACGCCACCTAAGAGACGAATATCTTATTTCAGATAAGCCAACAATTGTTGACCTATATGATTTGTTTGAGTTACTTGATTCACTTTATGTTCATTACCTTTTATTTTGAAGTCGTTATTTAAATTATTGCAAATCAGGTCATTTAAGCAAATGCGTGCAAATTTCATAAATTTTCAAAAACCACGCTTAATAACATACTATAAGAAAACACTTCTATCTTATCGATACAAAGTAGTTTCTTTAAAAGTCGAAACTTATAAAGAAGTTTAAATTAACTTCTAAATGTCCCGAAACGACTTTGGAAAAAGCGACTTGAAATCTAAGTTCCATCTTATGGTGAGATACTCGGTTTTTAAAGTTAAAATTAAGCAAGTGTCATTTATGCGCTATCCTATACGAGTTGGCAAAGAAATTAGGACGATCAAATCGTTCCTTTTCAAAAGAAAATGCGCTTTTATTTTATTTTATTTTATTTTCAAAATAATTAAAACTTTTAAATAAATGGTAAATCTTTTGAAAACTTGCTAAATTTAATTAGTTGAATTAATTAATGGTTCAATTAATTATTTTTAGAAAAGCGCATAAATAGCACTTGCAAATTAATTTGGAAACCTGTCGGATTGACCGTAATTTACGGAATTTCAAAAGTGCCTTAAAAACCTTTTTTCGAAATTAACAAAACCTCTTACTTAGAATCTCTGAAAGACTGCCTTTTTCTAAAAATGGAGTTTTTGTACGCATTTGCTTATTTGGTTCCCATTTTTTCCTTAAATTGGGTGGCGACTCCAAAAACTCCAAAAGAGTTAGTCCATTCCGTTGATATTCCTAAATTTAGCCTTTCGGGGTTATATTTTGGGAGGGTTCAACAGCATGGCGACTCCGCTGGGAATAGCATTTAATGGTTCTAACCATAAGGCTTTCACGAATTTGTTTGTTTGTTTTGTTTGAATTGTATGCCGATACTAATATACGTAGCTTAATTAATTATTGTGTTTGTATGTTGAAACTAGTATGATTATATCTATTGTTTATTTGCGAGCATGCTTAGTTAATCTAATTGATTGTTGTGCGTCACGAAAAGTATGTCACTACACCCTTATTTATGCACATATATAAACTGGTATTCCGTTCATACTTTCCCCACTCCTGGGAACCTCTTGCATTTTCACCCCAAATATCCGCGAGGTGTGCACCCGCACTTTCTTCCACTAAAGAACCCTATGAAGAGTTGGTACACTGGCGGTTATCGTGGGAGTAATTCGACTGCGAGGCCGCTTGCCACTCACCTGTTAGCCTCAACCGTTAACCCACTCTTAGAATGAGCTTTTAGGAGCATGCATGCATTTACACCTTAGTCTGGACCCGGTCCTTGGTACCGCCTCCGTAGTTAGGAAACCTCCCTTACGTCAACGGTTCTTAAAACCCAACGACAATGCATATTATGTGCTATGTGATAACGAATCCCTAGTCCTAGCCATGTTTTAAGCATAATCAGATTTAGAATTATGTCTCCTGTTTTGTCTTTTAGGTTAGAAAATGGAAGAATTTAGCAGAATCTATGTGGTCATAGCAGTCCACAGAGAGTTTGAGATCATAGTGCAGAATTTTGTGAACAAGACAGAATTGCAGTCGGGGGAAAGTTAGGTAGATTTGGTTGGTTTATGTTTTGGAGATGGTCTGGTATGGTGAGATCTAAGAGGTGAAGCTCCTGGTGTCTTTAAAAGATCAGTGGGGTCTCTCTTGTGAAGACCTGTGCGTGTGCAGGTTTAGGTTGACTGACCAGCTGCAACTTTATGAAATTGAAGTATGCTTTGTCGCATACTAGGAGAGTGAAACCCCTGTGTCTTTGAATGACCAGTTGGGCCCCTCCTTGAAGACCAGTGAGGTCTTGGCTACCTAGGAAACTGAGAGGCTTGATTAAAGTCGAGGATCAGTGAGGAGCCCTATGAACAAGGTCTGTGAGCCTTGCAAAACCTAGGAAACTGAGAGGCTTGTCCAAAGCCGAGGACAAGTGAGGTTTTATTTGTAAAAGGTCAATTGGAACCTTTTATGATTTGCAGTCTGGTATTGTGAAGGCAGTTGGAAATTTTACTCCCGGATGTCGTAAAATAATTGGGAGTTATGCTTGGAGGAGTGTGGATGTTTGCAAAAGGTATGGAGGATTGTTTCAGGTTTTAGGCATTTGGGTTTAGAATTTTGTGCAGATGTTGTGGAGAGCATGAGCTGTGATAGAATTTCGAGTTGACACCAACTTTTGGGAGACAGTCGGGATAACGGAATTGCAGTGTCAAGGCGGAAAGATGATTGTTATCAATTATTGTTATTATTTATTGCTTACTCTAAATCTGAATTGTTCAGAACTGGCATGGACTATTTTTCATTACCACTTGTTTGCGCGAAGTATACATTGGTAGTTGTAACGACGGAAAAATGGGGGGGGGGGGGGGGGGGGGGTGAACGATGGTTTATGAAGCTCAACACATGTACGAAAGGGCGGAAAAGGTTAAATAATGGCTGGGGAGAGTTTGTAAGAGCCAAAAATCTGAAGGCATGAGATCATGTTTGTTTTCGTCTCATTGAAAGCAGTGAAGAAATTGTGATGTTTGAATTTGAGTTGTATGGTGTTCCGGCTTCTCATGAACCTCAATGGAGTATCTGTGATTATGCTGGTTATGATGATGATGGTGATGATGGTGGTGATGGTGATAATGGTGGTGGTGGTGATGAAGAAGAAGAAGTTGGTGAAGGTACTATTGATGATCCAGTTTGTATTGATTAGTATAATAGCAGTATCTAAATGTATTTTGATGTTGTTTTTGTTAACGTGGACTGATGTTTAGGAGATTTAATGTATTATTATCATGTGTTTTGAATCTTTTGATGTCTTTGACATGGTATTACTTCAATGAGATTTAGAATCTTTTGAGTTGTTTTTTTTAACAACTTACTGTTTATTAAAATTTGAACTCACACAACTACAAAGTGCATTACCTCTATAAGCAATATTCACAAATCCGAATGATAGTAGCAATTCTAAGTACTTTCCACCCGGTGCATACGTTGTTTGTCATGATCGTATGACATTTAAGTGTTTTTTAAGCGCTTCATATGTTACAACGGATGACTTTGTAAGTTTTATTGCTTAATAATATTATAAATTCATTTATTTTCGTGGATGACCACTACTCACCATTATTCAATTGTAACATATGATTTACTACCCCACTTTCTCCTACTTAATTCCTCCCCACTAAGTGACCACTAATTCCTTATTAAGTCACTACTTAATTCTTGTAACCTTTGGGTTGATTTGTAACCTATGTATTTGTATCCTATAAATAGAGCACATTTGGCTATATGGAAGACACACTTGAAACACTTTCAGAATAATACAAGTTCTTCCTTCTCCTCTCATATATTTTGTCTTGTTCTTGCACTACTTTACTATTAGTTTTACAACAAATAACACTTTTATTTATTTTAATTTACAGTAGCTTCTAATTTGTTACGAATATAACCAAGATTGAGGACACATTTGGGATGAGGTCAAATTACGTTTGGGTCCCCGAGAAAATGTCTATAAATAGAAGAGTAACATAATCAAGGCTGGTAAGACACTACATTTTCAGATCATGGATTTTCTAGTCAACGGTCATTTTGTTTTGATAGTTCACATTATGGGAAGACCTCCAAATCCTGATGCTGATGATTCTGATGATGATTCATTAAGTACATCAAGTGATGGTTCTGATGGGGTGAGAATAGATTATGGTGGTGAAGGAGACTATGCTGATCCTGTCCTAATTGATTAGATGTTAGGGTTAATTAGTTAGTTGGGCTATGTTCGTCTAAGGTTTTTGTTGTTATATATGTAAGGCTTTAATGTTTGGTTGTTTCTGCTAAGTTATTGAATTGGCAATGGTCAAGGTCAGTGGATAGATGTGTGTTTTGTTTTCTCAGTTGGATTAAAAAAAATAATATTTTGTATGGTTAATCTATGTTTAGTATATTGTTTCAACTATGTGTAAGTATTGTCTTTTTATTTTATGTTGAATGTATGTTTAATTTTGTTGAATGTGTTTAATTTATGTTGAATATACTGTTTTATCTATAGGTTTGACGATTGTAAATAACAATGTGTCATACTTGTATAAGAACTTAATTCTGTGTAATGTAACAAATAAGTTGCAACTTCTATAAATATTAAGTTAAATTTAAGATAAGCAGTGTGTATAACTATACATGGGTTCATATAATGTGGTGTACTTCCTGCCAAGATGAAACACACTATAAAAGAGAAGTAGTGATGATATGGAAGAAGAATATTCTGCACAATCTCATGTAAGAACTGACATGGAAGAAGAATATATATTCTCCACCATGTGGGAGACCCGAATTGTCTTGTAGAGTTAGGATAGGATTGATGGACGAGACATGAAAATATTTCTTTCCATGTGATATGGATTATTTGATGTAACAATGCATTCATGCACGCCCAACAAATTGTAGAATAATATTGAGTCCCTGAATGTGCATATGATGACCTTAGGCTTTGCTAAGCTTATATTCGCTATGAATGCATTAGTTTTAAACAAGCGTGTAGAAAATAAGTGATAGGGCAGCTTTCATTATGCCTTGAAGCCTTACAATCGCTATGCTTTAGAGGCGTTTACAAAGTAGCCTATCACTTGACTAACAAGAGAGATCATTAGCCAATATAGATACTCTAATCATCTAAACAAATTACTGTGTGAGACTCAAAATGTACCAAAGGATGTGCTTTCTACAGTAGACAAATTTACTGCTCAACAAATAAAGTGCTTTCACATTTGTCATGTCAATTTAAATGCTTGGAGTAAAGACATGGGGAAGCTTAAGCAGTGCCTTACTAGTTACTACTGCATCACTAGCTATTCTACCGTCGATTTTATAACCTTCCACATATAAATGCTCTCTGAGCAATTAGTAAATGCAACCACAAAATTACAACGGATAAACGGGCCATCTTAGTTGCTCCTTGCCACTTTTAATAAGAATAAGAGGCATAAAAAATTAGGAAAATTTCATATCTAACCAAATATATAACATGGCCCTACAGTTTAATAGACACAATTAATATACAACAATGGCTAGCCAAAAAGATGGTAATAAATAGGTTTATGTGTATCCTTTTTCATAACAAAGCTGCGTTAATTATGTTCTAAACACACGTAATAAAAGCAAATCCTACATTTACGGAGTCCCACAAGTCACGTAATCCACAATCTCTTCCAAATATATATCCAATGCTACTGATTTATTTTTTACCAAATATATCGCATGCAAATATATTCTCCATAATATATTCAGTAATTTATTCAATATAATACATATGCAATTGAAAGAGATACTGTTCAATAATATGCAAGGTATACTATATATGGAAGGTAATATGCAACAAATATCTACTGTATATGCAAGTATTCACATTATATAAATGAATATCAGTAATATGCAAGGAATACCAGACTGTAGAGAAGAAGATGGATTAATCAGTTTCTTTCTTTTGCAGTAGGAAGATGATATTCAACAAATAATCCAAAGGAGTAAAACAAGTGTGTTAGAAAAGTCAAAGCACAAAGAAGAAAGGCAAGAAGATTTAAGTGCGGGAGTGATAGAGGACTAACCTTAAGCCAATAGAAGATTGATGATTGAGAATAAATAACCAAGGGACATTTGATTTTGAAAGGGATCAAATAAAGCGGTGGCAACTCTTCACTGATAGCAACCAACGTAAAGCAAGTACATGAAATTAAATGGCTATATATACATTGCCTATGAGTAATATATCAGGCCAAACAACTAAAGGGTGCCAAACAACTAAAGGGTGGCAACTATTTGAATCAACAACTGACGTGAAACAATAGGCCTAAGTTTTTTTTTCCTTAATTATGGTATTAGATGGGCATTTTGGCAATCTGACTTTTACTCTTTTTGAGGACATGCTTTTACAGTAAATAAATAAATATGAGATTCTCCCCCAGTTAATTAACGTATATGTATCTCTTGTACGAGGTGGCTCAGTGGGCTCACCTTGTACTCTAACGTTGTAGTTGGCCTATCGTTTATGTGTTCGAGACTCTAATGCTACATTTCTCCCCCAATTTATTTTTTTTTCCATTTTTTAACATTAGCTTCCACCTTACAACTTATGTCTAACGCATGCAAGGCACCCGCCACGTGTCTTTTCAGTAATGATGACACTGCCACTCATCTATCTTAAAAATTTTGCTAATAAATATTCATGCAAATCCTTCTCAAAATCAAACAAAGATTAACATTTTGATTTATAAAAAAAAGCACAAATATTGTGAAAAATGGCTCATCCAAATAGAGAAATCAGAGATAGACGTGACAATGCTGCCAATGATGTCCGTGCGATCCGTATGATGGTAGATGATGTTATTGAGTACATATTGGTGCTCATCAACCACGTTGATACTGAGAATCGACGCATGAAGAGAATGCTCCATTCCATACTCCTTCATCTTGGCCAGTCAGATGAGTACGAAACTCCCCCACGATCTCCACCAGCACTTGACTGATGGTTTGGTTAATAACGGTGGTGTTTTGCTAAGTTGTATATTTTGCAGGATTTTTTGGTGTTAGTTAAGTTTATGATGCTCAGCACCTTTAAATTGCATGTGTTCATCTGCCTTTGTAAGTGATGGTTTGGTTATCATTGGTGGTGTTTTGCTAAGTTATGATGTTGATCACCACCTTTACTATGATGTTACTTTACATGTGTTCTTTCTGCCTTTGTAAATGAAATCTTTTGCTTTGATGTATGGTGTTGAAGATTAAGATTAGTAATTGGTTTCTTCTTTTCTTCGGTAATCAAGCCAATTATTTCTAATTTGTTCTAACGTTGACTATTTAGTCATGCTTAGTGCAGACAAACGTAATATGATTTGGATAAGTTTCATTATGCATAAATTTTTCTTTATACAAATGGTCCTAACTTCTTTATGCATAAATTTTTCTTTAAAATTGTTATCATTTAAAAATAAAACAAAATTCATTTAAATCAACATTTTCAACAATTATGGAAATAATTTTTTTTTTTGAATTAACTATAAATTTGTTAAACGGTAAGTAGAGAGAGAGAGTGAAATCTTCTCATTTTGTTGACAGAATAGTCATGTTGCACAAACCAATGAAAACAATTAAATTACATTGGGTAGCTTTGCTTTGAACAACACGTTCATCAATGAAGGAAAAGTCCCTTTTCATCTATAAAACCATAGAAAAAATTCTTTAGCCCTCAAACAAAAGAATCCGCAATTGCATCCAGGAATCCTCTAAGGTATGAATTGGAACAACCATTCTGAAATTTTTCTTTCATTCAACTATAATTAGCTTTATGATATTCTACCATACTAAATGAAAATTTTATTTTACAACTAATTGTAGTACAAGGATGTCTCGTCCAAATTCAGCAACAATACCCATCGTCCCCATCAATTTGCCTCTCCTGACAATTTGTACCCAACTACAAGAGGTGCGTCTTGAAATTGCATAGTTATATAAACAGCAAAATTAGGATATGCAGGCATTAATTCAAAATATGGATCGGAGATGATGATGCTAAGTATGGCTATTGCGACCGCAAATTTTGAGGGCATATTAAGCACTTGTGTGGGCAAGATAAATAATGATCCCCAAAGCTCTCCTTACAACCTTAAGACATTTTAGAAGGGTGTTTATCTATTTGTCTTTAGGAAATTATGTGTGCTTCCAATGGTTGGATTGAAGTCATTGAACTGATGAGTTGGTTCAATTTTTGCTTCCATCTTTTTTTAAGTTTATTAATTGTCGGGTTGTGTTATGAAATGTTCTGTTATGTTCTATTTTATATAATTAAATAGTAAAAATTAAATGAACTACTATGATGTATGAGTTTAAAATAATACAAATTATAATGATGAAAAAGGAGTGGTAAATTTCAGGATTACACCATAAAAGGGTCGCTTATGTTGAAGATTTCTATAGTTAATGTTTCGTTCATGGGTTTCTATATTCAAATAGTGGTGTTTTGAGCTTGTACCCCGTCGTTATTTCAAATATTTCTAAATAATATTGAGTCGAGATGGAGGTAGTACATGCAATTTAAGCTAGCGTTTGGACATAGATTCCCAAATAGTTTTTGGGAAACATTTTTTGGGTGAAGTTTGATATGAAAATTAAAAAGTGTTTGGACATACTTTTTGAGAACAAAATTTTTGGCTCAAAAAGAGCATTTGAGCTCTTATGAAAATGAAATTTGTATATAAATATTAGTTTTTGGCCCAAAAAGAGCCTTTGAGCACTTTTTGAGTTTTTGGGAGAAGTTTTGCTCAAATAGCATAAACAAACAGTTTTTCTCCCAAAAACTCCCAAAAAATGTTTCCAAAAACTATAAACAAACGGGGGCTAAAGTTTTCAAAACGTCACCTCATTGATTCTTCCAACCATATATTTTGCGTCTCTAGGTAGAAATCATCATGCTTTTACCTTCCCTAGGATGAACATAAAATAGACCAATAAAAATCACTTGCTTACCGTAGGAGAAAATAGACGATGACATAGTTATACCTACCCTTTATAAATTTGAATAGTACTTGGAAAGTTCCATTTGTAATTTTCAGTTTTATTCACAAATACAAATCATGTATAAATCACCTCTTTAGCGCAGGCATGTAGTCAATGTAACTGACTATATTCATGATGTATTTACCTACAATGTTTACTGAGTACCCCCTCTGTATTGTTTTATTTGTATCATTTATTTTTCACGTCACTTAAGGAGGTACATTTGACAATTTGACCCATTTTAAACTTCTCTCTTCACTAAATGTACACAAACTCTTATTTCTACCTTCAAATTCAATCAATACTACGGGCAAAGGGAAAAAACATACGAGTAATTAATTTTGCATTGAACTCCTAAGTGGACAAATAAATTAAGCAGACTATTTAAAGTAAGGAGGACAAATAAAACGAGACGAACGGAGCCGTACTCATAGCTTCTCGGTTGTGTTACCCTCTCGGAAATGAAGTAGGTTGTGTCTTGGATTGTTGCCACGATTAAACTATTGTAGATTCGTGCAATAAAAATGGGGGTACGGTAATGAAACGTAAATGCACCGAATGTTTAAATTTTAATTGTTAAATTAGATTGAGATTGTATTTGTCAAAATTGTAAGGGATTTAAAAGCAAAAAACTACTTATAGGCTCATTCATATTAGTTTGTTAGTGGTAACTCAAAAAACAATTAGCGCATAACCGATTGTATGCGTAAAATATAAGTCAAAAATGAAAACTTCTCCAAAGTGGCTTAGTAGACTCAGCCAAACGGTATCTATGACTTCCTATCAGTAATTTCCCGCCAAAACGTGTCGGCTACATTTAAATTCACTTTCCAATCTAGAAAGTACTGCCTATAAGTATTTTCGTTTCTTGGGAGTTGGGATGCATACGCTTCTCTTGATTACTTCGGTCCGCTCATCTTCCTTCATAGCTAAAGCCATTGGAATATCTTGGGGACAATAGATGGAGAGAAACATGAGGCAAAAGATGGAGAGAAATATGAGCGATGCGGAGACATCTCTCACTAGCCTGCCGACTGTGTGTTTAGAGGCTGTCGTCCATAAATTTCTCGATTCGAATCCCACAGTGCAGGATATATGCAGCTTTTCTTCAACGTGAGTCCTTCCAAAATAATTAGCATATTAATAAAGTGTTTTAATTACCGTTAAATTTTTTTTATTTATGATCCGGTTTATTTATTTTGTGTGGAGATAAATGTATCTGCAGGTGCAGGGAAATTCGCACCCTAACTTTATCAGGGCCTTTTCAACATGGGCTGAAGATTGAGTTCAGGCCGGAAAAGTTGCAAGATCGTGACGATATTATTCTGAAGTTCCTTGAAAGGTTGGACGTTGGAGGGATTGATTATGCCTCTCTACTCCTTGGAACGTATCATTTTTTCATGGAGGGCAGCTTAGATGGATTAACCTTATTATGTCGACTTGCTATCGCTTCTCCTACGCGTCATGCGGGTCAAGCTCGTCAAGCACAATATAACTTTGCTATTGCCGTGTTACTGAAGGGCTGCAATAGAGGAGCACAATGCCTTCGTTCGGTTTGGGCTAGAATTGGAGGTAGATTTGCTATGAGAAAATGTCGGGATTGCCTTAGATCGATGATTGGCGCTGACCAGTTTAGCAAAATAACCATGCCTTATATTTGTAGTGAAATTGGACGCACTCATTGGTCTTCAAAGACCTTAGCCCCCTTAGATTGTTACTTCGACGAGCTAAAGGTGACCTGCGATAAGTGCATCGCTGATATAGAGATGTATAAACTTGCGTTACCAGAACTGAATATAGTAGTAGAAATTGATTACTCCACATGTTCATCAGATTCAGGTGATGCATATGAGACTGAAGTGGTGGTGTCGGACGACGACGAGTCTGATGATGACAAGTCTGGTTCATCGAGGTAGTGCATAAGCTAATTGTTGAAGGGGAAGTTTAAGGTGCACCATAATCATGCTCCTTGTTTTTGTGTTCTGTTGATGTAAGTAGCCTGTAAATTCCTTTTGTCTACGTTAAGGAGTAATCAAGTACTACAACTAGTTATATAATGCTTGCATGGTTTAATTAGACGTTTTATGATATGTTTTTGGGTACCGCTGGTAACACCACTTTTATCATTTCACTCAGACAAAGAAGATAGTGTGCTAGTTTCATCATGCAATATGCATTCAGGTTCATCGCTTTAGCACACCCTTCGAATAACAATCTCTTTTTCTAAATATCGTGGAATTGAATACAAAGCTTTGTTCGCACCAAAACTCATACTAGCAACATTAATCAATAGTTTGTCCAGCGAGCGACGTTAAAACTAAGGGTCCGTAAAACTAAAGTTGGTTTCGCGTTTGCATATCAAACTTTTGTAGCTCAGATTTTAACTACAATTCTTAGTTTTTTGTAGGAGTTATGCAAAAGTGGAAAACCAAAATCAAATATTAATTTTTAATTTTTTCAATATATTGGGAACAACTTCTCTCACACTCACCTTTTCAATTCACAGTTGAATTGTCTCTTCACAATCCATTAAGCAACTTCCCGCCCAAATTGGTGGGTCAGATTTTCAATGCCAACTTGCTCAGTACTCGTACGACCTTCACTCGATTCCTTGAGTGTCACCCACCTCCTCCTTACGTCTTCTCTTCCTCCTTAAAAAGCCATCGGAAAAATATATTCATTCTAGCAATAAAAATCAATAATGGATGTTGAAGAATCAAATATCCTCTGCCAGATTTTAGGTCTACATCGAGACGATAGCTTGTTCGACAGTCGGTCAAATATTTGTACGACTGGCGAAAATAGTGAGCCCAACGTCACGACTGGTGAGAGCCAAGGGGTTAATCCGCGCGCACCAGCAGGAGGTCCGACCGTTGGGATGAATTTTCCTAGCTTAGAAGAAATGGTTGATTTTTACCAGGAACATGCTCGACAAAACGGCTTCCGCATTACGAAATACTTGTGCAAGAAGCATTCAAATGAATATGACCTCATATCTGCGCGAAGACTGTCTTGTCACAGAGCTAGAAACTAAGGCAGAGATCAAAACTCGAATAATGGATGCAAGGCTGGAATTTACGCCACCCTTTGTACGGATCGAACTTCTTGGGAAGTCCAATCGGTTACGGTTGAGCATAACCATGATTTAGAACCACGGTTTACAAGTTTAATGCCATCCCGTATGAAATTAAGTCCTGCACTCAGGAGGGATCTCGTGGCAGCTAACACAGCGGGGGTTAGTCCTAGCCGGTCATTTAGGACGATGGAAATCATGAATGGGGGGGCTGAAAATATGGGATGCTTGCCAAGTGACAGCAGAAAGGGTGTCGATCAAGATAGGAGACTCAAGTTGAATCCCGGTGACGCAGAAGTTTTAAATCAATTTTTTCAACGGATGCGTGCCATGGATAACAAAGAGGTGGTAGTGTTCGGTGAGGGGAACAATTCTATCTACAATGAGCAAACCATACCAGCAATCAAAGGGGATACTCCTGATGGGCAGACATTCTATACTGTAGAACTCGTGGGAGCAGTATAAGGCACTCGATGAGGACGCCGCAAGAATTACAATTCGAGTTGGAACCCCACTAGCATGGTCCAAGGAGGTTACACTGCACACTTTGCTCCCAAGTTGGTCAACACACCGCCTGGGGTTGAAGAAAGGAGGAGGAATTTTTACAGCGCTTATTGGGACAGCCGAGGCAAAGGCTACGAAGGAAGAAACTTGGTCTGGGAGCCAGTCATGTCATATTGGGGAGTTCCCTCACGCAAATTTCGTGAGACCCTACCAGCTAAGACCGAGAAGCGACCAATGTACTCACCCAATGTTCATCCCAATTGGAAACACATCTCTGAAGAAATAAAGGGAAAGCAAGTGTAGATACCCAAAGCACCTGAACCTATGGAGGTGGTGATCGAAGAGCCATATATACTCCCACAGCCTGCAAAGTGGCCCGGAGACTGGGTCATAGGCATCATAATCAAGCAAGGCTATGAACCGGACAAAGGCTAGGGTAAGAACTTGGATGGTATGGTCGAGCCAATCAGAATTGTGATGAGGCCCGAAAACGAGAAGGCTGGCATAGGATACATTGTGACCTACGAAAATAGCATGGAAGAAGCGTCGCTGGATTTCATGTTCTATAAGAAAAGCACCAAGACTCTCTTGCATATTTTCGTCTCGTCTGTATACTTGTATGGCCAAAAATGGGAGGTGTCCGCAGCACAAGGAATGGAGCCGAAGATAGCTGATGCTGAAGAAGATCTACTGGCAGGAATGCAAAATCTATTCATAACTGATGAAGACTGCTGTGTAATCCTGAAAGAACATGTTGAACCTCCCGAATTGACAAAGGCTAGATCTGGAGCAGTACTGAACAACTGGATCAGCAACCGGGCCCGAGCTTACCGTGGACCTTGGTAGAGCTGAGGGGATAAAATCTGTTTTTATGCTTTCAAAAAATAAAACCCGACCCTGAGCCGTGGAGTTTGCATTTTCCTTTTTATTGCACATGTCTCCCTACAAACTTTGTTTTGCAAGGATTCATAAATAAAATATCGCTCCATTTCCTGTTTAATTTTTTGCTTTAATCTTTTAATTTTGCAATATTTTACTTGTTTCAGCATTCATACTACTAATCTCATTGAGTCCACACTCTCAACGTGTAACGAAACAATGGAGCTAGGGGAAGCTGGAGTTGATTATGATGATTTTTATGAAACCACACAAGAAGAATTTGAAAGATTTGAAAACAAACCTAAGCCAAACCTTGAGGAGACTGAGGTGATAAACTTAGGAGATGAGAAAATTGTGAAAGAGATAAGGATCAGTGTGCATCTCAATGCCGAGGATAAAAAGCGATATACTGAGTTTCTTAAAGAATATGAGGACGTATTCGCCTGGTCGTACGATGACATGACTAGCATAAGCACGGATGTGATAGCTCATAAATTACCTATCAATCCGGGCTTTCCGCCAGTCAAACAAAAGGCCCGAACTTTCAAGTCATCGGTTCTGTTGAAAATTGGTGAAGAAGTAACTAAGCAGCTCAATGCAGGGATTCTGAAAACAGTCAAATATCCAACTTGGTTGGCTAACATCGTCCTGGTGCCAAAGAAAGATGGGAAGCTCCGAGTCTGCGTAGATTATAGAGATTTGAATAAAGCAAGTCCGAAGGATGATTTTCCACTACCAAATATACATATCCTGATTGACAATTGCGCGAAACATGAACTGCAATCCTTCGTAGACAGTTTCGTCGGTTATCATCAAGTGCTCATGGATGAGGAAGATGTCGAGAAGACAGCTTTCACTACATCTTGGGGGGACTTATTGCTATAAAGTGATGCCATTTGGTTTGAAGAATGCTGGGGCGACTTACATGAGAGCGATGACAACTATGTTCCATGACCTGATGTACAAGGAGATCGAAGTCTATGTGGACGACGTGATCATCAAATCAAAGAAGAGTTCGGAGCATCTTGATAACTTGCGCAAGTTTTTCGACCGCTTGCGGAAGTACAATCTGAAGCTAAATCCGGCAAAGTGTGCTTTTGGTGTTCCGGCAGGGAAGCTCTTGGGTTTCATCGTCAGTAGAAGCGGTATCGAGCTGGATCCGTCCAAGATCAAAGCAATCAAAGAATTGCCACCGCCAAAAAGCAAGAAAGAAGTCATGAGTGTCTTAGGGAGGCTCAATTACATCAGCCGTTTTATAGCACAATCCACCGTCATCTGTGAGCCAATCATCAAGTTGCTGAAGAAAGATGCAGTGATCGAGTGGACAGAAGATTGCCAAAAGCATTTGATCGGATAAATGAGTACTTGTCCTGCCCGTCTATGCTGGTCCCACCTGAGCCTGGGCGAACTTTGACCTCGTACCTGTCCGTGGTAGACTCGGCCTTTGGTTGTGTATTGGGGCAACATGATTCAACTGGG
Organism: Petunia x hybrida; assembly: GCA_037355625.1. Classification (NCBI taxonomy): domain Eukaryota; kingdom Viridiplantae; phylum Streptophyta; class Magnoliopsida; order Solanales; family Solanaceae; genus Petunia; species Petunia x hybrida. The sequence goes on from JBBBVM010000648.1 coordinate 298,539, forward strand.
TGGAAGGAGCAGGCAATATACTATCTAAGCAAGAAGTTCATTCCCTATGAAGCCAAGTACACATTGCTGGATAGCACAAAAGTTGAGCCACTACTTAGCATCCTACTCAACGTTGCTGATATCAAGGATGGACCCTCTCAAGTACATTTTCCAAAAACCAATGCCTACTGGAAAACTGGCTAAATGGCAAATGCTACTCAGCGAGTTCGACATCACTTTTGTCACTCAAAAGGCGGTGAAAGCTCAAGCCTTGGCTGATCATATGGCCGAGAATTCGTTGGGAGACGACTATGAATCTTTGCAAACCTATTTCCCTGATGAAGAAGTCATGTTCGTAGGAGAAAATATCACCTAAGAGTATGATGGTTGGAGGCTATTATTCGATGGAGCGGTCAATTTCAAAGGAGTCGGCATTGGCGCGGTATTAGTTTCCGAGACTGGACAACACTATCCTGTCACGGCCAAACTAAGGTTTCCTTGCACCAACAACATGGCAGAGTATGAAGCTTGTATTTTGGGTCTTAGATTGGCAGTGGATATGAATATACAAGAGCTACTAGCGATTGGGGGTTCCGACTTGTTGATTCACCAAGTTCGAGGAGAATGGACAACAAAGAATCTGAAGATATTGCCATACCTGGAGTGCATAAAGGAGTTGAAGCAAAGATTCACCAAGGTAGAGTTCCGGCATGTACCCAGACTGCAAAATGAGTTCGTGGACGCTTTGGCTACCATATCTACCATGATCAAGCATCCCGATAAGAACTACATTGATCCAATACCCGTGACAGTGAGGAAGCAACCAGCCTACTGCTATCACGTGGAAGAAGAGTCAGACGGACATCCTTGGATCTACAACATCAAAGGATTCCTCAAGGATGGAAATTACCCAAAGAATGCAACAAGTCTCCAAAAGAAGACACTGAGAAGGTTAGCAAATGGTTTCTTTCTGAATGGAGAAGTTTTGTACAAAAGGACACCCGATCTAGGTTTGCTGAGATGTGTGGACGCAAAAGAAGCTTGTTAGAAGAGGTACACTCTGGGGCGTGTGGCCCACACATGAATGGTTTCGTACTTGCAAAGAAGATTTTGAGGGCTGGTTATTTCTGGATGACAATGGAGCATGATTGCATAAAGCATGCGAAGAAATGCCATCAATGCCAAGTCCATGGAGATATGATTCGAGTGCCTCCCAATGAATTGATCATTATGGGATCGCCTTGGCCTTTTGCTGCCTGGGCGATGGATGTCATAGGACCGATCGAGCCAGCCGCTTCCAATGGGCATCGTTTCATACTGGTGGCCATTGATTATTTTACCAAATGGGTAGAAGCTGCATCATACAAATCAGTAACAAAGAAGGTAGTGTCGAACTTTGTTCGTGATAAGATGATCTGCTGATTCGGCATCCCTGAATCCATTATCACTAACAATGGGTCCAATCTCAACAGTGACCTAATGAAAACAACCTGTGAGGTCTTCAAGATCAAGCATCGCAACTCTACTTCATACAGACCTCAAATGAATGGTGCAGTCAAGGCAGCCAAAAAGAACATCAAGAGGATATTGCGCAAGATGACGGGCACTTCAAAGCAATGGCATGAGAATCTACCCTATGCACTGTTAGGGTATCGCTCCACAATGAGAACATCAACAGGGGCTACTCCTTATTTGTTGGTGTATGTCACCGAAGCAGTGATACCCGCGGAGGTTGAGATACCATCTTTGAGAATCATCCAAGAGACACAATTGAAATATGCTGAATGGATCAAAGGGAGAATAGAGCAATTGCCCCTCATCGATGGCAAGAGATTAAATGCAATATGTCATGTGCAATTATATCAAAGGAGGATGGCAAAAGCATTTAGCAAGAAAGTTTGAGAGAGATTCTTTGAACCTGGGCAATTAGTTCTGAAGAAGATATTTTCGAACCAAGAAGAAGCAAAAGGCAAGTTTGCACCATGTTGGCAAGGACCGTACATGGTTCACCGAGTTTTGAATGGAGGAGCATTGATATTGGCAGAGATGGATGGAGAAGTCTGGCCAAAACCTATCAACTCAAATGCTGTTAAAAGATACTATGTATAGGGATTTATATTGATTAGTGATTTCCCCATTCTACAATACATTATATAATCTGAACTACGTCACGACCTCATTCCCCAAGTGGGATACGTAGGCAACCTATTCAAGGTTCGGTCGCATAAATACAAAAATTTCATTTTCCCACAAAGCAAACACGGGGACAGAATTTTTGAGGAACTCTAAAAAATTCCCAAAGGACAAATATAGTTGACACTGGGGCAGAAATTTTTGAGGACCTCTCAAAAATTTCAAATACAAACTGGGGCAGAATTTTGAGGCCACCCTCAAAATTCACTTAAAGAAGCTTGGAACAGCATGAAGGACGACAACTTTGGCTTTACACAACGCGACTTGTGACTCAATAGGATAAAATATTTTATTTCATTTTCTTTCTTACAAAAGTTTTCAAAATCATTTGCATCATATACTATTTTATGCATATCCCTATCAGCTCGGCCAAGATCCCGGCACTCGTTGACAACGAACGCGAAACAAGCTAAGAATGCACAAACCAAACCACCCCGTACAACTCACCAATATTTCTTTGGATGCAGGCACAAAAGATACCTAAATCAACAATGCACGACAGAAGTGCTTCAACGAAAAGGTTTGTCCTTTAAATTAGCTGAGGGCACACAACCCGAAGCGTCGATTGAGGGTACACAGCCCGATATCGATCTGTCATTTAAATTAGCTAAGGGCACACAACCCGAAGCGTCGGTTGAGGGTATACAGCCCGATATCGATTTGTCATTTACATTTAGCCGAGGGTACACAACCCAAAGCGTCGGTTGAGGGTACACAGCCCGATATCGATTTGCATTTTAAATTAGCTGAGGGTACACAGCCCGAAGCGTCGGTTGAGGGTACACAACCCGATATCGATTTGTCATTTACATTTAGTTGAGGGTACACAGCCCGAAGCGTCGGTTGAGGGTACACAGCCCGATATCGATTTGTCATTTTATTTCTTTGCAGAAGGTACACAGCCCAATGCACCGACGGAGGGCATACAACCCGATGTCGAATCTAACACTTGACAGCAAAAGACACACAATTATGGCATAGCAGACACTATTACATACGGCAAGAATCCTGGAAACACAATCCAGCCCAGCGGGAAGGTACGTTTTATATATACATTATGTTGTAAACACATTTTCATTGCAGAAAATACACCCCGAGCAAAGAAAGCAACTCAGCCTGACACCCTACACTCTCCTAAGCCATAGGCTCCCCTAGAGTCATGACAAAATTGGCCGCACTGTCAACGTCTTTGCCCGAAGACTCTTTCATCATCCCCGGGCAAAGAGGGGCAGCTGTTGACACCCAATTTTGTCCCTCCTATTTTTAAAATCAACAGTTCTTGAACTTTACACACGATTGTGTATACACTCCTACCTCGTCCATTCTTTTCAAATTATCTTCTCATAATAGCCTGGCAATTGAGGCCATTTTTCAAAAGTATCGTCTCGAATCATAGTTATTTTTATAATTTTCGCAATTACTCCTATTTTGACAAAATTATCCAAATTATTTTAAAATCCCAAAATTACAATTTTTATGCATTTCCTAGCCTTCCTAACATTTTAAATTAATTTCCTAATTTTCTTATATTTTTAAATCCATTTTATACAATTTTTATACTTATATATATATATATATATATATATATATATATATATATATATATATATATATATATATATATATTGCTGCTCCCAAACGCACACGCAAGTATACGTGGTCGACAAGTAATAAAGTGATAAATCGAGTATCGTTCCCACGAGGACTATTCAGACTGAATCCTAGCAAATAATTTCTTAACAACTACTCAGGGATCTTTTTCCAATAATGAGGATTTTATTAACTAAAGAGCAGTAATTTAGATGGTGGAAATTCAGTCAAACAATGGAGCAAACTTTGGTTGTAAACAATATTAAGGAGACGGTCCAGGGTCAGAGTTACGAACAATCCAGTTGATGTATTCCAATTGATTCCACTTCTTAAATCCCGGGTTACTAACTAACAGATTAAATGTACCCGTGAAAACCTTTCAGTACTTCACGGTCTATGCAGGCTACTCCAATCCCTATATGTCTATGGGTTGAATCACGTGCACGCATTAACGATTTCTGTAATTAGTTAAACTAGGCGAGCAAGTATATGTCTATCCTACTCACGAATTGGTTCCCCGATGCCCGGGTTCACAAACTAGTTCTATTCTTTCTTATTGCGTTAATAAATTCTCTCTTTCGAGTTCAATCTAAAAACCATAGATAATGCGTAATAATCGGGCCCTGACAATTACACAAGTGAAATCAAGAAAGAATAAGTAACCCGTAATGGGATTCAATTAATGGGAATCAATCTTCAAACATCAACCTTCATGAAATACTCTAACCCTAGAACTAGAGATTTAGCCACGCATACTCATAATAACAACACAAGGAATTGATGAAATAATGAAATAATGATGTAATAGATTAATGGAAGGAAGAAAAACCCTTGTTCTTGATGTTATGAGCTCTCAAATTGCTCCAAAGTCTGAACTCTCATGAAAAACTAAGTAAAAGAGTATTTATAGAGTTTACAAACACCTAGTAATAAGTTAGACCCAAGCCTAGACGAAATAGGAAGTCAAAATTCGCTCCAGGGGCGCTACAACGGGCGCCCCGCGCCCACGATCGCGCGAGCTTGGACAGACTCCGCCTAAAACTCCCCGCTTTGGGCATGCGGCGCATGGGCAACCGCGCCCAACCCCTGCGCGCTATGGGTGGCGCGGCGCGGAGCCCACGGCGCCCAGCCATTTTCCTGTTCGTTTGCTCTTTTTCTCGTTCCGTGTTGTGCCTTCGTGTGCTCGATCCAATACTCAATCAAAATCCAATCTTTTCTTGCTCAATCATGCTCTTTAAAGCTCCAATTATACTGCGTAACAACCTACACACGCACGACATAAAATCAGTGTAAAACCACATCCATAAACTATAAAACAAGCGAATAAGGTACTAAAACGTGAGGAAATATTAAGGAAATATAGGCATAAAATGCCAAACATCATATATATATATATATATATATATATATTACACATCACCTATAATTTTACACTTCAGCACTGGCGTGGCCTTATCATGGCCCTTCATTTTCGTAATTCGACGGCCAAGATCTGATTTCCCCTTACCCCACCTACACAGCCCCCAAAACCTTTCTCCTCCCCTCATTTCCACTCCACCAGCTCCGGTATTCACTCCTCTCTCTCTCTCCTTGGCAATTCAAATTGCCACCCTCGTCCATCAACTTTGCAGCCATTTTAACCGGAGAAAATTAGGGAAAATAATGTCGTCGTGTTCCCCTCGTCGTCCGCAACATAACCCACACACTTTCGATGGGGTTTGGATGAGGGCAAGCATAACCCTATATCGACTAAATTGCCACCGCAGGGAGCCTCCGGCGGGGCTCCGCTTGTTATGAATGACATAGACACTGAGAAGGGGTGAGATTTCTTCCTTGTAACCCTAATTCGAAATGGGTCGACTTGACCCGACCCGATTCGAATCCTAAACTGGTACCCCTCTTTACCCCTATTTTCCCCTTTATTTTTAATTGTTCCTACGTGACTTAAGACCTGAACATGCCTAGTTTGTTCAATGTTTTAGCATGCTTTATTGTAGTTTCTCGATCGATTAGGACTAAGAATTAGTGAATGATATTTTTTGCTCATAATGCTAATCTGAACACTGATGCTGAGTTTAATATAATCACGACTAGCATATTAGATTATTTTTGTTGATATGTAAGCTTAAAATCCTCGTTTGTTTGGAGTATGTTTGCCTTTGTCTGTCACAGTGTGCCTAGCCTCTCACCTTACCAAAATGCATGATCCCACACGATTACATGTCTGAATTTGAAATAGACAATCTGATTTGGCATGTTTAAGGTTTTTGAAAGTGATTTGGTTGAATCTCTTGATTAAAAGTTATAAATGGAAGTTGGTATAACATCTCTTGAAATCTGGTAAATTGTATTCAATTTTTAAACTTGTTAATGGACTGATCTTGAATCTGGACTGTGTTAAGTTTGAAAAGGGGAAATTCTATTTAGTTTAGGATTGAGTTTACCCTAAAACTAAGGGTTGATTGATTTATTCTTGGCAAGTCCACCTAAGGGTATCTTTTAAGTTTGGAAGGAAAACTTTTCCATGCCTTTCTGATTTTCAAATTGGCTTTGTTTATGGAAAATTGATTCCCTCGGATTAACAGCATGATCTTCTCTTTCCTTCTTCAAAATTTTGCCTTTCTCACATTAGGATTTGAATTTTAAAAGGCCCTAGACTATGCCTATATAAACTCTTCTCTTTCTCGACTAAAGACACAAGTTCTGGACATTGAAAACCCAGAAACACACACTGATACACTGATATAACTCTACATAGCTATTCTGGCATACAATTCTCTCTTGTTTGTTGGCTCCCTGAAGGAATACTGCTCACTGCTTCTGTATGTGCTGATTTTGCTTCTCATCTCTCCTGTTTGCATTTTTGTTAACCTCACAGTGCCTCAAGGTATTCCCCTGTCACTCCTGATCACCTATTACTTCTGTAGATACATGTGTGTGATTGGTATACTCTTGTCATGTCTCTGTCAAAGCTAATGGCATACTCTATTTTGCCCTGGTTCAGTGTGTCTTAAGTAACCCTGCACTTCTGTTTAAAACCCAAGACAATATTGTTAAGATACAGTTAGAGGTGCAATGCTTTTCTTCACCCTTGACTGCCTCATACATCTGTGTGTGTTATTTCCTTAGCCTGACCTTTATTCTATCTCTGTTTTTGCCTAAACTACTGGTGTGCTTTGTTTTGTTCTGGGAGTCCTGCATATTTGTTAAGTCATAAAAAAGGTGCACTGACTGCACATGTTCAATAGAGCTCCTGGCTGACCTCCTCTTGATTCAGGCCTTTCCCTTTCCCTACTCCCCCTGCTAACTCTGTTTATTTGCAGCTTGTGCTTAGAGAACCCTGAGGGTTCAATAAAGTCAGTGAACCAATTCTCTAAACTGGTTCCTCTGGAATCAGGAACCTTTGGCTACTGATAGAATACTTCTGACTTTGAAACATGGACTTCTCTTGATCAGTACTCTCTCCCTCATGTTTTTCCCTTTCGGAACTGTCCCCAACTTATATATTTATTAAGTGCCCTGCCTGTATCTTTTTAAAACAGGAGTACAACAATGATGTTGTACAAAATTGGCTACCCAGGAGCCATTCTCTTGTCTCTCTTCTCCCTGTGTGCAATGCATCATGCTTAGGCTTGAGATTAAAATGATTCTGAGTTGTTTCTTCTGTGAAAAGTGATTATTTTGGTAGCATGTCTGAAATCCCACATTTACTTAAGGTTTTTACACTTAATATGTACCAGAAGCATGATTAATTATTGTCATTATTTAAAATTTTGAATAAACAGGGGCTATATGTGTTCTGCTTGCCTAAATGAGACTATTTTTGAAAACTAAAACCCGCGCCTCTTTTGCATAAACAGTTTTGGCCCACAAATATTTTCAAAAAGGGCACCTTACATGCTTAAACTGATTTTGACCATTACTATTGCCCTTATACACTAATCTAATAGTGTATAGGGGTGTATAAAGTATTTGGGGTCATTTATACGCTTTAAACTATATATTTTAAAGTATAATTATAATTTGGATCATGTATTTGCATGTTTATACCTATATATATATATATATATATTATTACGTGCGACAGCCCTTTATTAGCATTTATGTGCTTTCATGAACCCATTTTCAAAAACAGCCTCTCTACCTATATATATTTTCAAAGCCCGACCCCAACACAAAAAAGGCCATTAAGGTTTGGGCTCGACAATTAATGACGAGTCACACCGATCCTAAATGGCCAACATTTTGTTTTAAAACAAACTCCCTTTTGTTCTTTGCGAAAATCTGAATTTTATTTGCAAAATAGGCCATTTATGTAAATCTTTTCTTTCAAGTATGTTAATTACATATGTAAGTTGAAATTTAACGCCATTTTGCATGTTGTTTACGATTAGGCGTTTAATATTAGAGGCCGTAACTACGATTAGGCTTAAGTATAGGCCGAATTTGAAAATTATTTGTGTGTATAGATATGTTACATCTTTTAGTTAGAGTGTCAAATTAAACCTCCAAGTTAGTATTCCTGATGATATACTCTTTTTATCCCAAAACTTAGACTCGGACGGCAACCACTTTTGGTGGGACTTGGGGAAGTGCCTAACACCTTCTTCCCTGAGTCATTTGGACTTCTTACCCATATAGAATCTCTGGAATTGACTAGTTGACTTATCGAACTTGACTTTAGACACTTAGGTGACCTAATACGCCTTAGAAATTATATTAGGTGGCGACTCCAATATCTAAACTCAAACGAGTTCACCCAGTCAAATCCGAAACCCGACTCGCCTCGAGTTGAGTCCAAAATCGAGTTTGACAGGGGGCAGCTAATTATTTGGTGGGAATAGGGGAAAATTACTAGGGTTAGGAAGTTGGGGGGGGGGGGGGGGGAGGTTGTGTTATAGTTTAAAAATCAAGTTTCGTTTCTGGCCATCAGATTGGGGTGTGGATGGTTGGGACTGAGCCATGTGGCTACCTATGTGGTTCTAAAGGGTCAAAGAAGCTTGTGACTGGCTATTTTTTCCAGGTGGATTAAATGGAACTAAATTGGCCATTATTTGAGTAAAAATGTCATTAAATAGGAAATAAAAATGGGAAATTATGAATAGATGCAAATACTTATAGAGCCCGTTTGGGTGAGCTTAAAAGTGAATTATAAGCTTATAAGTCCACTAGTAAATGTTTGGTAACTTAAAAATTAATGGGCTTATAAGCTCTTATGTGCTTAAAATCGTCAAAAGTGAGAAGTTTGGATTTCCTAACTTCTCAAAAAGTGGCTTATTGACTTATAAACTACTTAAAATAAGCTGCTTATAAGCCCACCCAAACAGACTCATAATATAGTATAAGTAATGCAAAATTGTAAACAAATACTAATAATTTATATATTTCGCAGTAAATAATCCCATTAATAAGTATGGAGTAAATAACATATCTAGACATTTAGCATAGTAGCTCTATATTAAAATGGCGTTGGACATTTTATATAAAGGCTAGCCAAATTTTAATCCAAATAATAAATACTATTTATGGTATGGGGTAATTATGAACCTAAATAATAGGAAAACAATTGTAACAGTAAACAAATAGAAAGTGGAAGATTCCAACATCGATGATAATCTATTTTTTACCTTACAAGATTATGTTTCGAGATTTGCTTAAACCATCGCATGGTAAAATAAAAGGTTAACAGCTCCCCTAAAGATAGGCAACAATCACGTATGCCATTTTTATTCTAGTTCATATGAAGGAATATCTTGGGTGAGTTCAACAATATTTTAACAAATTCCATTTTTTAATACATAAAATTTTATAATTGGAAAAGATGTGTGAAGCAGAGATAAAATGGAAGAGAGATATTTTCCTTGAAAACAATCACATTTTATTCATGTTATGTAAGTGTTTAAGTAAAGTATTACTTAAATGATCTATTACATAACTTGTATGATATATATTAGATTAACAACATATATCAGTAAAATTTTTAAATTAATCATTAAGTAACTGTAATGATATATATTACTAAATAAAAAGCATATGTACACCAAATAATTAAACTATTTATTATGTAATTTCTATGATATACATTAGATATACAACATATATACTTTGAATACTAGTATATGAATCAAATATGCTGACAATATGCAATGTATATGAATCAAATATGCAGACAATATGCAAATGCAACAAGACACCTAAATATGATACACACGTGCATACATAAATATGGTCCTATATATTTTGTTTGAATTTTTTTTAAAACATTTTAGTTTTTACTTTGAGTAGATATGTTTATGACCCTAAAATTAGGAGATAATTGAGGAATTATTGATTGTGGCAAATATTTAGGAGATATCCCATATTAATTTTGAAAAGATATCTCCAATAATTACTGCAATGACCATTTAACTACCCACTAAAATAGGTATTATTTTGTGTTTATGACTTTTCTAAATGTTCATGCCATGTAATTTTTCCATAAGTATATTAGTATAGATAGTAATTGCGCAAATAGTCTAGAATTGAATAATGTATTTAGAAAGTATCCTGAATGGTGTAATCATGCAATAAAATCATGCTTAAGCATTTAAAATATATACATCGAGTAAAATATGGCATATTTTCAAATAATGTGCGTAATTAGTGTAGTAAAATGATTTTGGCACTTTTAGATTCAAACATAGCCAATTTAAGATGAAGCGATGCATGAGGAACAAAATTAGGTATCAACATAAGTGCTATTACAATCATATCATATCATACTATTCTAAAAGAGCCAATTCCTTAAGTAAAAAGTAAGTGACCATTTTATCCTTTAGATGTTGTTAGACCTTTCAATTATTATTTACAAAAAAATAGTTCAATAAAGAAAAAAATGTATAATCATATTAAAGATTAGCTATTTAGAAAGTTTGTAACTCAAATCTAATTTAATTTATAAGGGTGCCCTTATATATATATAGGTTCTTGATATAGGTGCTTGTATTGATAATGATTTACACGGGACGCAACGGGAAGAAGATCTAAGTTAGATTATTTTAGGATATCTGGACGGAGATCAGCCAGGTTTCGCCTTTTTTTTTTTTTAATGATTGACGTATCAGGTAGTTTAAATATTTTAAGTATTTAGAAGCAAACTTTAAAATATTGTCTTGGTGAAAAAAAAAAAAATTTGTCTTGGTGTGGTTTATTTTAATCTTTTTATATGTTTAGTAAGTGAAAATATGTTTTGATTGTTTCTGTTTTTGCTTCTTTTTTTGTTATTCTTCTCCAAATCTTCTTCATCGATAATCAAAGTGAAATCAAACTTAATATTGAGTTTAGAAGGAATTGGAATTAATTCGCCGATCAAATAATAAACAGGCTAGGAAAAAGTCTGAAAGTTTATACTATTACATATTGTTTGTCTATCTATATTAATCTAAAAGCACAAATGTTTAACTTAGATCCGATTTTAGGCCAATTAACAATTAAATTTGTATTTGCGGAGTCACGATTAATAGTTGAGATTAAGAGTTTATACGGTGAATCAAGTACTATCAATACTGAACGATAAAAGTAAAATATAAACGAAAGCAAAGAGAGGCAAACGTATCGTATCCTTCGTCTCCGGGGAGAGTTGGTCGATATCTACCACACTTCAGACAATCGAAAAGCTATATAATATGAATCGAGAGAATATCTGAGCAAGAGTGGGAGAGTATTCTTATTGACAGTATCGACAGGCAGTAAAAGTTGTTTACAATTGGTTAAGGTAAACGCTATTTATAGGACTGATAGGCGCCCGTTGGCATTGTAGTAACCGTTGGGCGTGGATCCGTCTGGATAAGTAACTGCTGGGTACTTATTCAGCGAAGTTGTAACCGCTGGGCTGTAATGATTGCCTTAATGACCATTTAATGGATGATCGTGGATAATAATGCTAATAATTGCTTATTTAATTTATGTTGACTGTTGAAATGTTCAGTAAATTCCTTAGGTCTGCTCGTGGGAAATATCTGTCCGGTGAATGTCTGTTCGTTGAAGCGTCAGTTCGTGCCACGTGGAAGACACGTATCACCCTTCAAAGTCCAGTCAGCTTTTATCCAATACAGATAGTCCCCGCACTTCTCGGGCAGAGTATCTGTCCGAGGAGTGGATAAGAGTTTTGGCGGGAGTTTTTGCGAACCTTTTGTCTCCATATGATGCATCTCGATGAAGTATGAACCTTATCAGATAAGTGACAAGCCCTTATGACGTGCGCATTAAATGCGCCGTATAAAAAAGTAACTGCAGCTGGCACACCTGTGGAACCGCAGTTTACTCTGAAGTGACTACTGCGTATCCCAAGGGTAAAAACAATAATTTTAACCGCCTCAACCATGTGCACACGTCGTCTGTTGATTGCGAGGTGACCGCTATTCTTCAGAATAATGATGGCGCTATAAAGTTTTGATTAACCCTATTTCCTCCTTCGACGGCCAGATCTGGTCGTAGTTTCTCCGATAACCTCCACGTGTCTTGAGGGAAGTTGGGGGGCTGAAACTTTGTTCCTATAAATAGGGATTCATTTGATGAGAAACTTTTTACTTGCTTTTATTTCCTCTGCATTGTTCTTTGAAAACCTTGGAATTAACTCTTGAGTTTTTCTCGATAACTTCACTCTTTTCCTGAAATCATGGCTTCAAGATCTAGGAAAAATCAAAGTACTGATATTGCTAGTAGTTCCACGACGGCCACTCCTAGGCCCCGGGCTACCCAAGCCACTTCCCCAAGAAATGGGGTGAACTTGAGGCGGACTGCAATATTAAGTCCTTTCATAACAGAGAAGGAGATACGCGTAACTGGCCGGCGTATAGGTTTAAGTTGGGGATCACGAAGGAGGTGATCCCTCATGTGAGAATGGACTGCAACTGGAGCGATGAAGTTCCCCTGTTGCCGGTCTCTGAGGGAGAGAACATTACTTCCCACAGGGCTGGGTGGACAGCTATGTGCACCTACCCTTTCACTGTGGGATGTAGGCTGCCCTTGCACCCTGTGCTGGAGAGGCTTTGCAGGGAGTACCTTCTCTGCCCGGGGCAATTGAGCCCCAGTATATATAGGATAGTTACACTTTTAGATTGGTTTGCGACAGAAACCGATCAATCTTTTGACTACAAGCATTTTATTTCTTTGTATAGTGTACAGATTTTTAAAGATGGCTATGTGAATGCCAGGATGCGCGGAAGCAAGGGCTTGGTGCGCAGTTCTGAGGATACCAGTGACCGAGGCTGGGTGTACCGGTATCTGTTCGTGCATTCCTCGGCCTTGACTTTCGATGACAAGGCTCATCTCCCAGAAATCTGGAATAAGACGCGTGAGTCCCCGAGTTTTTTTATATATATACTCCTTTCTTCTTCTCGTTTCCTAACTTCGTTTAAACTTCTTTGCGCAGCAGCCAAGCAACCTTACGACGGGCTCATATCTGTCGATGAGCTAACGGCGTGGGTTGAGCCAATTTTGAAGAAGTTTGGTCCGGAGAAGAGAGAGTGAGCGTACTTTGCTACTCTCAAGTGTTTGACTGTAAAACATCACGGTGAGAATATTTCTGCCTCTATGATAATCTTCCTTCCTTAAACCCTCCCCATGTCTGATCGCTTCTCCTTTGCTGCAGGTTTGGGCACTTCAGGAGATTTCTTTCCCGCTCCTCCCCAAGACGGACCTACCGAACCTGTTGCTGACCCAACTGCTGAGGCTGAGGCTATACTAGCTTCGGTAGATGCTCTGCGCAGCAGGGAGGGGGGGTGAAGAATTCCTGTCCGATAGACTGGGCTTTTTGAAGAGGAAGAAAAAGAGCGAAGGAGAGGGCGGAGCACGGAAGAAATCTGCTCGGAAGACTTCTGTGACTGCCGGGCAACCCTCGTCGGCTGGTGGCGATCTTCCTTCTAGGGTCAGTGTCCCGGAGCCTGTAGAAGTGAATGCCGAGGTTGCTGCTGAAGTCCCCGAGTCCGTGCGGGGAGAGGGTCCAGCCAAGGAGGTTATCTATCTTTTGGACACTGAAGCTGGAGTTGACGTTCCTCTTAGGCGGAGACCTCATCTTCGCAGTGACAGAAGAAGGGCCGAGGAGGAAGCCGTCCGTACTCCGCAAAGGAGTCCCCGAGTTGGTGACGGGGGGGAGGCAGGTCCTTCTCGTGTGGACAAGGGAAAGAAGAAAGTGGATGAAGAAGAAGTGAAGGAAGAAACCAGGGAAGAAGTTCCCCAAGAAAGTAGCCGAGGTCCTCGTATTTTTCGTTTCGAGGATCTGGAGAACGTGGCTACTGAGGGGACGACTCCGGTTGGACTTCGTGAATGTGAGACAATTAATCCTGGAGCAGAAAATGACTCTAACCTCTCATCGTCGAGGTTTGTCTGGCGGTCAGTCATCAGTGGTCAGACAGAGTTGAAGGATATCAGGGGTATCCGTTACAAGTTCGGGCCTAACTACCCTTCCGAACAGGCTTGGGAACCCAAGTACTGTGAGAGGAAGCATACTTTGAAACTTGCCCCTGATGTCAACTTCATAACTGGGCCAAGCGGCTTGGCTAAGACGGTCTCCTCTCTCATCGGTCCCCGTGAAGAATGGGTGCTGAGGGAGCTGAGCGATGAGGAGTTAGCCTTTCAGATTGCTGCTGATTCTGCCCGAGTAAGTATTTTCTCATTCTTATATTGGAAGTACTTTATCCTCGGACCTTTAACTTTAGCTTGTTTCGTTTTTTTTTATTATTAGTCAAGCATGCTGGCTGCCGAGCTTATGTTTCACTCCAGGCTTAACAATGTCGATCAAGTGGTGGAGATAAAGAAAGAATTGCTGGAAGCTCTGAAGGAAAACAAGACTCTGGTTGAGCAGTGTGGTTTCCTTAGTGGAGAAGTTAATCGGTTAACTGATGTTAACAATGATCGTCTTGAGAAAATCAACGCTCTCACCAGGGAAAAGGACCTTCTTCTCGAGGAGAAAGAAGGGTTCGCGCTCTCTATCCAGGGTTTGGAGAGACTGCTTGAAGAATGCCGAAGTTTTTTGAATAGCGCTAACGACAGCCGTGTATCCCTTGAGATGGGTCTGTAGAGAGCAAATGAAGAATCAATCAAGGCCCGTTCTGATCTCCAAGCTGCCAAGGACCAGGTCGCTCAGTTAATGAGTGCTCAGACCGCACTAACCAAGGACTTGGCAAACTTGCGTGATCAGTCGGAAATCAAGACCAAGCTTGCGGCCCTTGAAGCCAAGCGTACACTGCTCGTGCAGATCCAGGCTGGACAAGTGGATGTCGAGGAGATGTTGCAGACAACAAAGAGCGTTGTTCGAAGAATTCACCAAGCATTGGGTCTCTCCCTCGAAGAGTCTGAAGGTGATGATGATGAAGATGGAGATGATGGTGAAACTTCAGGGGACGACGACAGAGCTGACGGAGCTGGTGCATCGAGTTCTGGTCGTAGCCCTAAATGTTGATGACTTTTATCAATCTTTGATTGAGGTTTTTTTTTTTCTCTTGTCTGGCGAAAGCAGGACTTGTTTGTTGGTGGACAGGAGTCTAATAGGGACCGCCTGATCCTTTGTATGGCCGGTTTGTTTTGGCCTTTGAACACTCTGCAAACTTCTGTCAGCCGTTTTCGGCGTTTTATCAATTCACAGGATAATGTATATATGTTACTTTAGATCTGCCCAGTGACTATATTTAGTTTGAACTTTTGATCTTTTTGTACGCATATGTTGTGGCTTTCGTGCCTTATGATTGGGAATTACTTTTCTTGAACTTTGAACTTTATTAAGTTCGTATTCTCAAAAGTCTGCCCGAACGTTTTTTAACTTAGCCTTTCGTTAGGAAAAGGTCGTAATTTATAAGTAATTTGACCGAGTCGTGGTCGCTTTTGGCCAAATCATTGCTCTATGCGTATAACTTTGCTTACCTGTTTTGATAGTTGAAAGTTGTTGCATGGCTTTGTAGATTGGCTCTGGCCGAGTCGTTAGCCTTATGATTGACTTCTCTTATTTTTGTGGAAGCCTTATCACATGAAGGTTTTGTTTTGTGAATGACTCCTCTTATTTGCCGTGGAAGTCTTATCACGTAAAAGTTTTTGAAAATTCGCTGCCTTTAGATAAGGTCTTTTGCCTGTATGAAGGTCTTATCTGGCCTACAGGGCCCTCACCACCCCCCTTGTTTTCATGTTGGAACACGTAAAGTGATAATATGAAAAGAGTTTTCGGTGAGTTGTATATTGAACACATATAACCAAACGAGGAGTGTGTCCGTTGTGGGATTCGAACCCACAGCCGCGAAGTTAAGAACTTCGAGCTCTACCAGTTGAGCTAAACGGATCTGACCTTGTTCAGGTCGTTAGTACCATTTAGAAAGAATATATAATAAAAGCAAGGACTTTAAGTAAAGATAAAAAGGTAAGTGTAGAATAACTAACCGTTTTTATCACCTAGAAGTGATACCTTTTGAGGTGAACCACATTCCAATTGTTCGGGACAATCGAGCCATCTGGTCGTGCCAAGCGGCAAGACCCCTTGCCGACCGAAGCGATTACTTTGTAGGGTCCTTCCCAATTAGGGCCAAGTTTCCCTGAATTTGTCTTTTGGGTGCTCTGGGAGACTTTTCTGAGTACGAAGACCCCGACTTGAAAGCTTCGTACGCGCAGTCCCCGATTGTAGTATTTTTCGATTCGTTCCTTTTGAGCGACCACTAGTACGAGGGCCAGTTCTCTGCGTTCCACAAGGAGGTCCAGCTCTTCAGACAAGTTAACTGAGTTTGATTCCTCAGTTGCATGTGCATATCGCAGGCTGGGTTCTCCTATCTCGACTGGGATCAGAGCGTCTGCACCATATACCAATGAGTAAGGAGTTTCTCCGGTACTCATTTTTATGGTGGTGCGATAAGCCCACAATACTTCGGGTAGCTCTTCTACCCAACATCCCTTTGCCTGCTCGAGGCGCTTCTTAAGAGATTCAACAATGATTTTGTTGGTAGATTCGGCCTGCTCATTAGCAACATGATGATATGGAGAGGAAGTGATTCTCTTAATGTGCAAATCGTCAAGGAACCTAGTCACTTTCTGACCGACGAACTGCGGGCCGTTGTCCATTACTATTTCCTTAGGTGCTCCAAAGCGACATATGACAAAGCGCCAGAGGAAATCGACAACCTCTGTTTGTCATATTGTCGAGTATGCTGCTGCTTCGACCCACTTTGTGAAATAATCAGTGATGATCAGTAAAAAGCGCATCCCCCTTGGTGCCGTGGGAAGAGGACCAACAATGTCCATTCCCCACTTCATGAAGGGCCACGGGGAGATTATTGAATGCAATGGCTCTGCTGGCTGATGAAGAAGATGAGCAAACCTTTGACATTTGTCACATTTTCTGACAAACTTATTTGCATCTTTCTCCATTTTATCCCAATAATAACCTGCACGTATCAACTTTCGGGTTCATGCCTTACCTCCGGAATGATTTCCGCAACAGCCTTCGTGGACTTCTCTCATCACATAATTAGTCTGATTTGGTCCAAGACACTTTGCGAGAGGTCCTGCAAACATCCTCCGGTACAGCTCGCCATTGAGAATGGTGCATCAGGCAGCTTTTACTCGGAGTTTACGAGCAACTTTTACATCTGCGGGTAGAGTTCCATGGATAAGATAGTTTGTTATCTCATTCCTCCAGTCCCAAGTAGTGCTGATAGTGTTAACTTCGAACTTTTCTCTGTCCATGGTCGTATAGAGGAGTTGGACAACAGCTGAAGAGCTAGCTGCTCTTATTTCTGCTACCGATCCCATGTTTGCAAGAGCATCAGCTTCATGGTTTTCTTCCCGTAGAATCTGAACTGCTTCCCATTCACCAAACTGTGCCAAAAGTTCCTTGACTCGAGCAAGGTATACTTGCATTCTGGATTCTCGTGCAATGAAACCCCCGTTGATCTGATTGATCACTAGCTGAGAATCGCTCTTCAGTTTGATGATGGTTGCCCCATAACTTCGGGCTAATTCTAATTCTGCAATAACGGCCTCATATTCGGCCTCATTGTTAGTAATAAATGGGCACTTGATGGCTTGCCTTACCGTCTCACCGGATGGAGCAATGAGGACCAATCCGAGTCCCGACCCTTTGACGCTCGAAGAACCATCCGTATGAAGGACCAGGTGCCAGGAGTCTGCCCTGCATAAAGAATAGCTTCTTTCCTTGCCTCAGGGTATATATTAATGCTAAAGTCTGCTACGAAGTCTGCCAAAACTTGTGACTTTATTGCTACCCTGGGCTGATAAGTGATATCAAATTCAGACAATTCTATAGCCCACTTCACCAACCTTCCTGAAAATTCCGGCTTGTGCAGGACATTTCGTAAAGGAAAAGTTGTAACCACAACTATCGAATGACTTTGAAAATAAGGGCGTAACTTACGAGCAGCAGTTACTAGAGCCAATGCCAATTTTTCTAAAGGTTGATAGCGGGTTTCTGCATCAATTTTAGCTTTGCTAATGTAATAGATAGGAAGTTGTTTACCTTTTTCTTCCCGAACTAGTACAGCGCTTACAGATGACTCCGAGACTGCTAGATAGATTAGCAGCTGCTCACCTTCCACAGGTGTGGAAAGCAGTGGAGGATTGGATAGATATTTCTTCAGATCCCTCAGCGCCTGCTGACATTCGGGAGTCCATTCGAACTCCTTATTTTGCTTTAAGACATCGAAGAAACTTTTGCAACGGTTAGATGACCAGGAAATGAACCTGCGTAGAGCTACTACTCTCCCCGTTAGTCTCATGACCTCTTTCCTATCGCGAAGTACATCTGGGATTGATTCAATAGCTTTAATCTGAGCAGGATTGACTTCAATGCCTCGCTGAGAAACAATGAATCCCAGAAATTTTCCCGACCCAACTCCGAAAGTGCATTTCTCTAGATTCAATTTCATGTTATACTGATCCAAGATTCGGAAAGCTTCTTTCAGATGTGCCAGATGGTCTTCTGCCCGTTTGGATTTTATCAGCATGTCGTAGATGTATACTTCCATAGTCTTTCCGATATGGTCTTGGAACATTCGATTGACTAGGTGCTGATAGGTTGCACCTGCATTTTTTAACCCAAATGGCATAACTTTATAACAATACGTACCTCGACAGGTTATGAACGCCATTTTTTCCTGATCTTCAGGATCCATCAATATCTGATTGTATCCGGAATATGCGTCGAGGAAGGTTAGCACTTCGTGTCCGGCTGTTGCATCGATTAGTTGATCTATCCTGGGAAGAGGATATGAATCCTTCGGACAGGCTTTGTTCAGATCTGTGAAGTCAATGCAGACTCGCCACTTGCCGTTCTTTTTAGGTACGACAACCACGTTGGCTAACCAGTCTGGGTATTTGACTTCTCGTACTGAACCAATCTTTAACAGCCGATCGACCTCGTCATTGATTACCTGGTTTCGGAAAGCTCCTTGCTGGCGCGTCTTGTGTTTCACCGGGCGGTGATATGGATCAACGTTCAACCTGTGAGTAATGATGTCAGGAGAAATACCTGTCATATCTGCATAGGACCAAGTGAATGTTGTGTGCCGCTCCTTGAGGAACTGGAGGATGTACGTTCGCTCAGCTCAGTTCCCAAATACACCTTTCGCTCTGGTCTATCAGCGAACAGCTCTTCAGGTTCCAGAGCTTCTACAGTTGGCATGTGGTTTTCTCTTTCATCCATCTTGGAGATGAACTCCGGGACTTCGTACTTAACCTCCTCAGGTGCAGTGTTCGGCCCCGGTTGCTGTAATTGCTATTTGTTCTCCTCGGGTAGTTTGAGGGCTACCGAGTAGCAATCTCGTGCAGAGAGTTGCTCTCCTCGGACTTCACGTATTCCCCAATCGAATAGGAACTTCAACACCTGATGATAAGTAGAAGGGACGGCTTGCATGTCGTGGATCCAAGGTCTACCCAGAATGATATTGTAGGCTAGATCCGCATCGACAACATGAAAAGTTGTCTCCTTTGCTACCCGTTCGGCCAGAGTCGTCAAGGTAATATCCCCGAGAGTCTTCTCGCTTGAATTATTGAAACCGGAAAGAACTCGAGATACTGGCACGATCTTATCTGCTAACTACATCTCAATTACAACTCGTGACTGGATAATGTTTGCCGAGCTGCCTGCATCAATGAGCACTCTCCTGACATCGAACTCCGCTACACGTAACGTTATGACTAACGCATCAGCATGCGGGAATTGCGAACCGTCAGCGTCAGAATCCTCAAATGTGATTACTCCTTCAAATCGAGGATGCTTGTTGTTTGTAATGGACACTTTTGCATACTTCTTTGCTGTGAAGGTAACCGAATCTACCTCGATCCCACCCGAAATAACATTGACAGTTCGTTTCGGGGAGGACGCTCGCGGTGGACCAGGTTTGTTCTGCTGAGCCTTCGCGTGAGTTTGCTTTCCTTTCTCGGTCAGGAACTCCTTCAAGAATCCCTGTTTCACCAAATGAGCAATTTCATACCTTAAAGCTTTGCAGTCTTCGGTGGTGTGCCCATGGTCGCGGTGGAACTCGCAATATAGATCCTGGTTTCGCTTGCTGGGATCAGTCTTCATGTCTTTTGGCCATTTGACTTTTTCCCCCATATCTTTGAGTACCGCCATGACTTCAGTCATTTCGACGTTTAAGCTTGGCAGGCTTGGGGCTCCATGGAGATTTGATTCAGAATTTTCTCTCCGAGACAACCCTCTGTTACTGTTGCGGCTGCGTCCTTTGGAATTGTTACGTGATTGGTCAGGGTACGACTCATATCGTGTGTCTGACCTCTCCGTCTCTGGTTTTCCGCCGGACCCGCTGCTACGAGCCTGAGCCCTTCCTCGGGTACCTGTTCCAATCAATTTATCCTCATCGATACGTACCTTGGAATTATAACGGTTGTATACGTGTGACCAACTGGCTGCTGGGAATTCGCGAAGAGACTCGTAAAGTCTACGTGTGGCCTCTGAGCTCCTAATATCCAGGCTGTTGGTGAACGCGATTGCTGCCCATCGATCTGGCACTTTGGGGAGCATCATTCGTTCTCTCTGGAAACGATCCACGTACTTGCGGAGTGACTCGTCAGGTCTCTGTTTGATTTCAAAGATATCTTCTACTCGAGTCTCCGTCTTCTGAGCACCTGTGTATGCCTTCACGAACAATTCAGCCATTTCTGCGAAAGACCCAATGGAATTGGGTGGCAACATTGAGTACCATCGCAGGGCTCCATCTGCTAGGGTTTCCACGAACTTCTTCAATTGTACTGACTCGATCTCCTCGTCGGTGAGGTCACTAGCCTTTATAAAATTGCTGAACATCATGAGGTGATCGTTGGGATCAGATGTTCCGCGATACCTTGGATTATTCGGCATTTTGAACGTTTCAGGTATCGCTTTTGGAGCTGCCTCCTTCTTCTAGGGTCTCTGTGAATAACGCTGGACGTCAACTTTCTTCAGCGTAGGTGGAGCGCCTGGTATCTGGTCGATTCTCTCGTGAAGAGACTTTTGAAGTGCTTCTTGGCTTTCTTTGAATTGTTTGGTGAGAGTTTCCACGATAAGGCTCATATCTGTAGGCGCCATAGATCCTCCGTTCGGATTCTGATTGGCTTGAGTCGTCGGATCTGCAGTTCCACCACCGTTGTTGCGCTCTTCTCCTTGCCTTGAAGTATGTGAAGAAGGTGCATTGGGGTTAGGTGCTGCATCGTCAGCCCATGCAGTTGAAGGGTTACTTCTCCGGAGAGAGGTAAGTGCCTCGTTGATTCCCCGGTTCACTTCTGCCTGTTCCTGCATAAAAGCAAAAAGCGTTTCTTGCAGATTCCCTTGGCCAGGGGAGAGACTCCTATGTCATCGTCTCCTGGGTGGAGTAGTGCTCTGAGAGCGCATATGCCTATATTGCCTAACCGGTCCTTGGGAAGATTGTTGCTGCCCGTCGGACCAATAATCGGGAGAGTAATCAGGAGAATAATTAGGACTGAGTGAGGGGTGTTTACCTGTTGTCCGCCTATGATAGTTCGTTGGGAATTGCTTTCTGCCATGTTAGTTATAAAACAAAAAAATAGACGAAAATAGATATAATATCAAAGATAGACTTTTAACCTACGAAAGCTATTGACTGGCTCCCACTGTGGTCGCCAAATTGTTTAACCTAGATCCGATTTTAGGCCAATTAACAATTAAATTTGTATTTGCGGAGTCACGATCAATAGTTGAGATTAAGAGTTTATACGGTGAATCAAGTACTATCAATACTGAACGATAAAAGTAAAATATAAACGAAAGCAAAGAGAGGCAAACGTATCGTATCCTTCGTCTCCGGGGAGAGTTGGTCGATATCTACCACACTTCAGACAATCGAAAAGCTATATAATATGAATCGAGAGAATATCTGAGCAAGAGTGGGAGAGTATTCTTATTGACAGTGTCGACAGGCAGTAAAAGTTGTTTACAATTGGTTAAGGTAAACGCTATTTATAGGACTGATAGGCGCCCGTTGGCATTGTAGTAACCGTTGGGCGTGGATCCGTCTGAATAAGTAACTGCTGGGCACTTATTCAGCGAAGTTGTAACCGCTGGGCTGTAATGATTGCCTTAATGACCATTTAATGGATGATCGTGGATAATAATGCTAATAATTGCTTATTTAATCTGTGTTGACTGTTGAAATGTTCCGTAACTTCCTTAGGTCTGCTCGTGGAAAATATCTGTCCGGTGAATGTCTGTTTGTTGAAGCGTCAGTTCGTGCCACGTGGAAGACACGTGTCACCCTTCAAAGTCCAGTCAACTTTTATCCAATACAACAAAGAGTTTAGTGAAATGTTGTTCACCCTTTTTTACTCTTCGTAAGTGCCTAAATATTGGATAAAATTGTAATTGTAATCACTTTTTATATGATTAATTCATATTAGATACAATTTTACTCTTAATATGTTTGAACCTCCATTAATGTTTAGGCCGTGAATAGTTTGTATTCCAAAACAATTACAACTATGTACTTGTAGGTTGGTTACGATAGAAGAGTTCTAATTTTGAGTCAACGTTTGTTGCTATAGAATATAAAGTCGAGCATGTATGGGAGGACATAAACAAAGCAAATATCTATGAGGCCTTCCACTTTTCCACCCTAAACCAGCTTTAATTTGATAAACTTCATCTTTTTAAGGTATAGAATCAATTTATAATTCATCAATATTCAAAGAAGTTAGTACACATACTTACCGATTTTAATTCACAATTTCGTATTCCATACTTACAGATTTAAAGGGCATTTTGAATATGAACTGTCCTACAAACTCTATTTTATTTTCTTTAGCTATCTGTCGTCTAATACAGTTTGTTTAGGATTTATTATTGAAGAAGCCTCAAATTGATCTTGTTTAAAGATGCAACACAGGTGTAAATTACTTGTTTTTGTAGTTGAAACTTAACTTGCAGCAATAGTTTCGGTCAATATATTTTATGATATTGTGCACTGCATGTGATTTGTTTTGTGGGGACACCATCGAGAAAATATGATGAACTCAGTAAGTGAAATTTTCTATTTAAGAGTGCATTTTTATTCAGATATTGCTTGCGGTTTATTTTCTATTAAGGATATTCCATTTAGTTTTTAATTACACACATGTTTTAGTAGTTGAATTACTTTTCTTGTTTTTCTTTTCTACGAAATATATACACTAACTAGCTTGCCAACTTAAATTGCCCTTGATGCAGCGAGTTTGAGGTAATTCCTTAATTCATATTCACTAGTTAGAGTCGCAGAGTTAAGCTATTTCTCTTTATTTGATTTTCTACTAATTAAAGGTTACTTTATTATGTTCAGCATCCTTCTTCTTGTTGTAGCTAAAATTATTTTTTTAAAAGTATTTTGCCTAACTTTAATTTATTTTGCTTCATCTTTAATAATGAAAACATGCGGAGATTAATCGTTGTTCATATATAATAATACGTACATATTAAAGCATAAAGAAATGAAGGCCTATCAAACAAAGAATGATATGTTAGACATAAATCTGACATTAGTTTGGTCAAGCTTGCGACTTGTATTTGGCTAAATATTTAAGAACAATATTTATAAAAATATTTTGTGTTTGACAAATCTTTCAAAAATGCTTAAACATCACATTATAAACATGTTGATTTGAATTCCCTGAAAAAGAGAACACACTATATGCCTTTAAAAATAAATAAAAAGAAGGCTGGATAAGAGCTATTGGAACTAATAAGGAGAAAATAGGCATGCTAAATATATTTTACTGACATTGAATCGAACTACATTATTATGTATGGTCCAAGCCTGATAGCCCCTCTAGCCAAAAAAAAAAAAAAATTGCATTAATACAGATTTGTATAACTCCAAAGAATCATTCTTTTTACAACCTATGAGTTAAATTCTTATTATTTATACCTAAATTTATACGTTTAGGTTAAACAATTAATTATGAATGAGGTCACAAGAAATATGGTAAATTACGATGGAAAAATAAGTAAATACGATGAAAATAAAGAATAATAAATAAACAAGAAATAATGGAGAAAGCAAAGTAATCTTATTCCTTGAGAGTAGCAGAAGTCGATGGCGAATCCAGAGATGTACAATACAATGTAAGGAAGGGTATTTATAGTAGCGATACCCAGTCCTAAATAAGGTAAAATACAAGTACTAATAGGGCCATGGGCCTACAACTCAAGGTGGTGGTATACTAAATCCTAACTAGGAGACTGTAAACCCTAGGCGACGAGATGTGTGTCCTGCGCCATGTGACCAAACTGCCTAAATGGTCGTTGGCTCTAGGAGCGGGCGTATATCCTCAGTGCCCGGTGACTTGTAGGATAAGTCTAGTCTCGCCAGCTGGACTCGTATCCCCATAGCAATAGGTTTGCCGACACAATCAGTCCCTCCACTTGCTGAGTGCTGATGCCAGTAGTCAGGAAGTGAAAGAAGCATGATAGCAGCCGTAAAGGCGTGACGGTACTGATGCTCGCCTCCTTGACTCTTCGCGTGCGTCGTACCAAATGAAAATTCCTTCAGTATAGTGATGTGTCCCCTGATGATTGGAGGGGTTTTTTTCCACGTATCTTCCCGATGCTGCTGCTCTGTTCACATCCCGTAATTATGGTGATCCATATCACTTAAACTGCAGTAATCATAATTACGATCCCACGTGAATGAGATCATTCTACTTCCCTATATATATCTTAAGCCCAGATGTGTTTATATACGTCATAAGTGAAGAAGTTTATTCATAACCTTTCCAAGATCTTCAAGAACTTTTCTTCAGAAGATAATCTTTTTTCCAATCTTGCTAACAATATCATCATGGCACAAGGTTCAAGCTTCCTTCCAGCAAACTTCAGAGCGCAGGACTACCTCACAGATACCTTTAATTTTGAAAATGATGGCGCATGCTGGTCCAAACTCCCAAGCAAGAGGGTAAAAATAACAATCTCTCCATCGAATTCTACCATTCTGCAGTCATAGAGAGGGACATAATGCGTATCAAGCATGAATGTTGATGGCCTGATTTCGCTGTCATTCTTGCTCCTAGTGCTGAAGAAGAATTTCTGCCCATCGGGCTGGCTATTCGATGGTTCACACATACCCTTTACTCTTCATCTCAACAAGCGCGTCCACTTGATCATAGAGGACATATGTCATCGTTACAAAGCTTGCTTGGGCCAAATTGGTCCCTCTGTGTGGCGACTAGTGGCCATGCTTGATCACTTGGCTAACCATGCCCAGGTCGAATTTTCTTTTGATCATCTTCTAGCCTTCTACTACCCTCGTCTTCATAAAGCGGGGATGTTGATGTTCATGAAGTAGGGGAAGAAAGGTATAGTCCCCAATAGTGAAGATTCCAAAGACCGTGGTTGGGTGTACAGGTACGTGGCTGTGTGGACGGCCGATTTGGTATCCTCTCTTCCCTTTCTAGAGGTCTTCAACAGAAAACGTAAGTTTGCAGAAACTTATCTCCTTATTTTCAATTGTGGTTGCCTGAAACTGATTTTCTTTCTTCTGCGCAGTGAAAGTAGTGTCCACCATCTCTTTGAGCTATAATGAACTGATGACGTGGGTCACCAGCATCTTTTCAAGGAATCATCCTGAGTCCCTGGCCTTCTTGTCCCTGGCGAAAGTGAATGGCTGGCGGGCAAAAGACCACGGTAAGTAATTATTGAACCGTTCTTTCTACCCGAAGCTCCTTCCATATTCTGATTTACTGTTGCTTCCAGGTTTCTCCCATCATGACATGCCTATGTTGGTGGAGATTCAGATTGTTGCCCCGTATATTGCATCCCTACCCGATGTGCTGGCATCTAGTGGGAGAATTTTGGAGAGGGCGAGCAGATCCTGTTCCTCGAAGAGGAGGATGTCTTCTAGGCCGACCAATGTGCCCATTGCCAGTAAAACCCTCGTGATTTCTGATGTTGAAGGAGAAGTCCCCATAGTGTCTGCATCTGAGGCCGGTGTGACAACCCCGCCTACTGCTGCTGAGGCTAGTCCTTCTTCACAAAAGCGTAGAAGTATGATTGAAGAGACTCCCATAGCGAGGAAGAGGCTAGTGTGGAGGATGATGTCTTGCTTCCTGCCATGTCTTCTGATCCACAGCCTCCAGGTTTGTTGTTTATTGGACTTCAGTTTTGAAATAACATTCTTCCTTGTTGACTTCGAAAGCTGATTTCATCCGTTCATGTTTAGAACCTGTTGCTGCTGCTCCGACTCCTGGGGGCTCTAACTCTTTACGGCGGCATCCTGGCAAGGAAGTTGTCGTAGAGGCCGTGCATGAACCCATAGGTGGAACTAGGGAGGTTGTTATCCCTATTGCTGCGGGGGTTAACCTGATGAAAACTCCACGGCTTGTAACGGTCCATACCGCTGAACTGGTTGGCCCTGCAAAACAGGAACACCTCTCTGGCTACAACAATCACGAGGTGCTTGAGGTAGCCACCGGCTGCTCCCTTTGGGTAAGTTTCCTGTCACCAGGGGCGGATTTACGTAGTAGTGACCGGGTGCCACGGCACCCGCAAGCTCCGGCGGGACTCTGTATGTATCTGTATAGTTTTAGACGAAAGAGTAAAAATATAAAACTTGGCACTAGTAGTGAACAAATGCTTTGTGGTGCCAGTGGTCATGCTTGCATACTCTCCCAAACGCCGGGAGTTCGAATCTGGCTTCAAACATTCATTTTGTCTTCCTACACCATAAGTACGTACTGAGACCCAGCGTAGGCTTCTGTTTCATGTCTTTTCTTTTCCCTCCCCTTTATTCTTTCCCTTTTAATTTTTTAATCTCTCCTTCTCTATTCTTTTTGTTGTTTTCTTTTTTACTTGTTTCTACCATTATTCTTATTTCATGAAGAGTTTATTTTTGGTGAAAAGTTTGAGTTGATTATAATAACTATAGAGTTTCTCTTTTGATGATATATATCACATTAATATATACATAACAATTTGAGCTATCGACTTTTAAAATCTTAAATGACTTAATTAATAAATATTTTAAGTTAATTCTCATCGATTAAAATTTTGAAGCTTTTGGTATGCAAAAAATTGTATTGTAAAACAAGACTTTTAAAGGATTGTTGAAGCAAAAATTACTCAATTCAAACAAAATATATATAGTAAATAAGCTATATATATATATATATATATATATATATATATATATATATATATATATATATATATATATATATATATATAATATATATATATATATATATGAGTGTGTGTATTTATTTATTTTGCAATTTTCTTCCATAATATAAAATTTAAATTAAGTGTGAAAAATAATTATTAAATTAAACTCAACTTATTTGTTTATTGAAAAAATCAGGTTTAATTTATTCGACGCAACAAAAATCTTACCTGCCCGACCGGACCCACTGTTTCCTATATCATTTTTGTGGTTAAGAGTAGATACAAAGAGTGGCACCCGTAGCTTCGAAATCCTGGATCCGCCCCTGCCTGTCACTACTATGTCAAGTTTAACATCGTTCTTCTTTTACCAAAACTTCTATCTTTGCCATTACCCAGGGATTGATCGTGTACCATGAGATACTCCACCGGGAGAGCTTAGAAGGGAATCTGGTCGAAGAAGCGGATGCTCTACGTGGACAAGTAGCTAGTTTGCAGCCCTTTGTGGAGAAGGCCGAGGAATTGAAGGGCGAACTGTAGACCACTCGTGAATTATCGTGCAGAGGTTCTGAAGAGCAGGAACTTGGAGAGAGCGTTGACTGGTGAAGGGTGCAAGCACAAGCAGGATGCGGAGATCCTCAAGTCATCCCTTACAGATGTCAAGGTCTCAGAGCAGCTCTATCTCAGTAATGTGAGTCATCTGGAGGGGATCGTGAGAGATCCCACAACTATCCGGTATAGGGGAGGGAATGAATGCCGCTGAGAAACATGTCGCAGATGCTCAGGGTCTCTCTGCCTTCCTTCAAGATGAGAATGACAGGCTGAAAGGTAAAGTGGCGTTACTTGAGCGAATTCGCGACGACCTTTGCTAGAAGTGCCTCCTGAAAGATCAACAAAGAGAAGACCTGAATGCTTATCGCATAGCAGAAGTTGATTGTGCCAACATTGTTGCCACTCTTCCCACTCTTCTCCAGGTTTGTAACGACCCTAATCTTGACCTTGCTGTTGAGATTGCCTCGTATATTGGCCTTGTTGCCCAGGAAGATGCTCAACTTGGTCCTGACCTTGAGGAAGGCTCAGAAGAGATGAGTGGTGAAAGAGAGGAGACGCCGATTGGGGAACCTGCAGCTGGTGAAGCAGAACCTTCACGGAGTGTTGCCGATGAAGGAATTCCCCCGAGAGAGGAATGAGAATCCCCTCTCCCCCAGTTTGATGCTTTTTTTTTATGCATCTGGTGATTTAGACATTTATCCGCGTATGCGGATGTTTAATGTAATTTTTGGGCCCGTTTCGTGGCGTATTAACTTAAATCACTTATTTTTGTTCATGGCCTTTTTTAATTTTTGCGGTAAATAATAAGTAATACTAAGTTATGCCTCTGTGAGCTTTTTCACCTAAGAATTAGATGGCTTATGTCCGTCCTGACTATTCTAGTTATTTAAGAACGTGTGTCAGTGTGCCTGCCTTGAGTAATTATGTCTATTGTGCATCAATAGACGGAGGCTAGGTTGCATCCATAGTAGATGGCTGTTTGGGCCCATAGTGGGACGACTTTAGCCCGTGTGGAAACGGTCTTTTTGCATTTTTAGACAAAGGTCTTCGCTTAGTACTCGAGTATTTAAGACTTTTTGGCACTACGCGGACAGGTGTCCCCATTAGCGTGTAGGTGCAATTGTTAATTTAACGAGATCAACGCTCGATTAATGTCTGGTGACTGATTTAGACGTAGTCTAGCTCTAAGCGAGTAGTGTACCCTACTTTTGTCATGGAAAGTGGGTATACTTGATAAGGATCAAAAAGCGGAAACGAAAATAATATGATAAGGAGCAAAACGGATCTTGAACTCTCTACGAAGTAGCCATGGAGAACGGGTTCCGTGACACCCTCGATTCGGGTCAAAATCTACCTACACTATTCTGACGGTCCTCAAGACACACCTGGGTCTTGCAAAGGGCCTGGTCGCGTTTGGAATGAAGGTCAAATGGTACCACCAATAGATTCAATCCAAAAAGGGTGAGGTTTCTTCCATTAGAGAATTCATCTCAATTCAACAAGTTCAATATTCAAGGTAAACTAAAATGAAATAAAGGAGGACTTGGGGTGTTTTTAGGGGTCCTTCCCAAGTCTAGATAATGTCTAAAATGCCCCACAAGTTGAGTTTTAAGGAAATAGACCACGCAGGGTCAAAACAGTAAAATACTACTCAAATTCTCGGACCTTTAGCGCATTGGGCGGAGCGCCCAAGTTGGGGCGGAGTGCCTGGAGCTCATGCATTTCTTGGACATAAAGTTGGGCAAACGGAGCGCCCAACTGCCTAGCTTCCAGGGTGGAGCGCCTAGGGCTTTGGGCGAAGCGCCTGGCCCTGGTCAATTCACTTCTAAAGCTCTTGACTTCTAGTCCTTTACATCCTTCAAGCTTGGCACACGTTGGAAAGTGTCTTGGCTTGATTTGCCCCGCATCATCCTCCCCTTCTTGAAGAGATTTCGTCCTCGAAATCAAGGCGTTCTCGTCCATGGCATCATCATCTCCTCGGGGTGCCCAATGCTCTCCTCCCTTGTACCTCTTGCAGGTCACTTTGACATAGGCTTCTTTCAAGATCTCTCTTGCCTTAACATGGAGCTTAGGACCTACAAGCAACGACAAGTAAACACAAAACCTCCTACTTCGAAAGTAGGTTAGTGCAAGAAATATGGAAAACACACTCTTATGGTATAACCAAGCATCAATAATAATCACAAAGATCAAGTCTCCAAAGAGAACAACAAGTACTTGGTTTAATGGAAACATGCACTCAACACAAGATTGAGCAAGTAGGTCATGGGGACATGGGAAATGTAAGATCAATCTATCAAAATCCCCTTGAACCTTAAGCTCACGTTCAACACACCAATCCATCCTCATAGTGTGATCAACATGTGGAGTGGAGTAAGTCAAATAGCCCACGCTACAACTAGAATCAATTACTCCATTCTCCTTCTTTAGAGCAGACTTACTCACACCAAGGGTTTCCTTTTCACCTCCAAGTTCATCACCTAAGCAACCCTTCTCAAAAGACAAGCTCTCAAGGAAGGTATTGATAATGGCTTCTTCTTCATCATAACCCTAACAAGCAATAGTAGGGTCACTCAAAGAGTCATTTACCTCACTCAAGTTCTCACACAATGGGTTGCCTAAGGAGTCAAACCCTTCACGCCATGGAGGTTCTATTTTACTACCAACTCTAGTCCGATACAAGTCACTACCACAAATGAAGATGCCTTCAAACAATGGATTAGTAAAAGCATGCATATTAATTTCATGATCAAGCATAGGCAAGATATCAAGACTAGGTTCATTACTCTCATTTGAGGAGTCATCATAGACAACCTTGTCCAATTCATGCAATTTGGACCCCTCAAGGTCACTACCATCCTTACCATAACACATTGGTCCACCAAATAGAACCATATCAATAAGGGTATGATCAACTATCTCATCTTCCCCTTTGGCAAAGATTGGTGGTGTGTCATAGCAAAGGTTACAATCAAAGTCAACTATCAAATCTATATTAGGGAGAGGTTCATTGAACAATGAGCTCACATCATGATGTGGCATAGCATCTCTCTCAACTAGTGATACACAAGCACACACAAGTTGTCTACTAGACTCTTCACTAGTGGTATATTCACTTGATGCATCACAAACACCAACTAGCATTGATTCATCACAAGACAAGTAACTAGTAGGCTCATGAGAAGGTGAAGAAACACCTACACTTGAGTTTCTTCCTTGATCACTTATATCACTTGAAGTGTCTTTCTCAATTCCTTCTCCATGAAGCTCACATTGAAGATTTTCATCCTCTTGTCTTTCTTCCCAAGCACATTTTTTAGGCTCCAATGGCTCATCTTCAAAGGTACCTACACAAGAGCTAACACAAGAAAAAGTAGAAGATGAAGAATGGTTAGAACAATGGGTGCTCGCACTCTCAATTTTTCTTTCCTTACCTCTCCTTCCTCTCAATTTTCCCTCAAGGTCAAGTGTAGTTTGTGGTGACAATCCACTCACATCACTACTCATATCCTCTCCTTTTTCTCTCTAAGATTGTCACCGGTCACTCCCTCACTCTTCTCTTTCTTTTGTCCCTCAAGTTCAAGTACAATGGAATGATACTCAAGATTGTCTTCATTTGGAGTAGAGTGACTCTCATGTTCAACATGCAATGGCAAGACAATAAGATTGTTGGCTTCGGGCTCAAGCACCATAGGTATCTTAGCTTTAGCCACTTCCCTCAACTCCCTCATACGCTTGTAGTCTTCTCTTACTTGCCGAGGTGTCAAAGGCTCGAACATATAGTTCCTTACACCTTGCTTAATCGTATAGGAGTTGGTTCGACCATCATGTACCACACACCTATCATATTGCCATGGTCTCCCAAATAAAAGATGACAAGCTTGCATCGGGGCCACATCGAACATGATTTTGTCTTTATAAATCCCAATGCTAAACTCGATCAATACTTGCTTCACCACTTTCAACTCCCCACACTCGCTCAACCATTGTAAACGGTATGGGTTTGGGTGCTTTAGAGTGGAAAATTTCAATTGGGAAATCAATGTTTGACTCACTATGTTAGCACAACTTCCCGAGTCAATAATCATTGACCATACTTGCTCCATCACACGACACCTAGCATGAAAGAGGTTCTCTCTTTGCACATTCTTTTTATCCTCCTCAAAGAATATAGTGCTGAAACTCCTCCTAACTACTAAGAACAAGTTAGGATCCTCTCATTCTTCTATAGCCTCTTCACAAGCAACTTCCTCATTCTCGGGCTCACTATCTTGTTCATAAGCCAACCCATCCATAACAATAATGGTCTTTCGGGTAGGACAATCTCTTGCAAAGTGGGCATACCCTTTGCACTTGAAGCATTGAGTAGAAGTAGAAGTAGAAGAAGGGGCCTTTAGAGAAGTTTTAGAGTTACCTCCAACATTCGGTGTTGGCTTCTCATAGGTCTTCTTCACATCTCGACTTGCACTTGCACCATTTGTGTTTGGAGACTTCCATTCTTTTGGTTTGCTCATGGGAGTGGAAGTGTTACTCTTGTAACTGGTGGACTTCTCTTCCTTAAGCCATTTCTCGGCTTCAACTGCGTCATCAAATAGATCATGATAAGAACGATACTTTTGGAACCTTAATTGAGAGACTATCTCTCAGTTCAAACCATTCTTGAATCGAATCACAGCTTGTTCATCTTCCTCCATATCCATGTCTAAGGCCATTCGGATTTGCTCAAACTCGTTGTAGTACTCTTCAACCATGTTGGAACCTTGCTTCAACTCATAAAGCCGTATGAGTTGATCATGACGATACTTTTGGGTCGCATACTTTTCATCCATTGCATGTTTCAATTCATCCCAAGTAAGGTTCACGGGCAAAGCATACCTTCTTCTATACCTTTTGGCCGACTCCCACCAAGTAGAAGCAAAGGGTTCAAAGGAAGATATTGTATATTTGGCTTTCTTCTCCTCGGTCATGTCACTGGTGTCAAACACTCTTTCCATGGTCAACTTCCACTCAAGATACTCAACCGAGTCACTACCCCCTTTAAATGTAGGAATAGAAAGCTTCACACTATTGAGATTATTGTTGTCACGACCCCATCGGTAAGGCTCCGGTTGGCCCCCAAAGTTGTCACCATAAGAATCATAATCCCTCCTACCATTTCCTCCAACATTCCCCATGGGTGGACCTCGATCTCGGTCTCTACCCCTATTCACATCCCGGCCCCCATTCATAGCTCTCCTAAACGGATATGGAGCTCTATAATCACCATCACCATACTCGTTCTCCTCCCCTTCTTGAGCTTCATCAACATGCTCAAGAGGTACAATGTTTCTAAGGGCCTTAGGAAGTAGAACTGCTCTTTGGGGATTGCCCAAAGGTGGGGAAAGCCCACTCGTTGGGGATTGCCCAACACATGCTCACTTTTAGCAAGATCATCTTTAAGCTTTTGTTGTTTAACCAATTCGACAAATTGTTCCGGGGTAATGGTTGAGCCACTTGTACCTTCACCGGGTTCAAGTTGGATACTCGGGATCCCTCTTTCAAGACTTTCAATCTGTAGGCTCATACTATCCAACTTGGCCATGATAGTAGCCAAGGCACTCCTCATAGGATCATCACCTTCACTAGCCATGGTACCTACAAAATAAGCAAACGGTTAGCGAAACAACCTCTCACACACACCTCACTTGAATGTCACTCGGGTACACTCGTTTAGTGGTGGGGGATATATCACTCAAGCTTGAACCAAAGATGAACACGCAATTAGAACCACGTTCCTAATCAACAACCAAGCAATCCACAAGATCAAGCACTCTTCGGGACGAGTGGAATTGATGGGACTCGATGGACGCTAAGCTCTTTAAGTGCGGACTTGAAACAAATAGTTCTACAAATTCTTCTTTGAGCTCTACTCTCTACTAAGCACGATAATCCTAAAGGCTCAAATGATTAGTGCTAATCGAGTAGGAATGTTACTCTAATAGTACTAAACGGATGCAATGCAATCAAATAAAATACGAAAACCTAGTAGAAAACTACCCGAAACCACGCTACAGGATTAGGCGGAGCGCCTAGGGTCATGCGGAGCTGCCTAAGGCGGAGCGCCTCACAATTTGTCCATTAGCTAGCTCAGGCAGAGCTCCCGGAATCTGGGCGGAGCGCCTAGCACGGAGCTTCAGCTTTTCCAACAACGTGTTTTCTTCAATTTCAACACAAATTTTGGATCGATTTCACCGTATTTTGTCAAAATCCAAGGTACCCAAAGTTGTATTATGCTAATCTCAACAAATCGCAATGATTTTCATCAACAAACACCCAATAATCAAAGCACAATCATCATTCAAAGTTTCAAACTTAGGGTTTCAAAAGGGGGTTTGATTTCTTCAAATCTTTGTTATACAACTCCAAATCTCAAGATATTGGTACCAAATCGACGGGTTTTCAATCTAGAACAAACCCCAATAACAATCAATCAATGGGTCAATCAATCCAAGAATCACAAGCCAATTTTTGGTGTTTTTTCATCTTTTTCAATTTTTTTTTAAATATTTTTCTTCTTTTCCAATAACAAGAACAACGAACCTAAAATTGAAATTAACTTAGGCACGATAACAAGGGTCGAGGGTTTGTAGAAATAAATCCCGAGCCTTGCTCTGATACCAAACTGATGAGGATCAAAAAGCGGAAACGAAAATAACACGATAAGGAGCAAGACAGATCTTGAACTCCCTACGAAGTGGCCACGGAGAACGGGTTTCGTGACACCCTCGATTCGGGTCAAAATCTACCTACGCTATTCGGACGGTCCTCAAGACACACCTGGGTCTTGCAAAGGACCCGGTCGGGTTTAGAATGAAGGTCAATTGGTACCACCAATAGATTCAAGCCAAAAAGGGTAAGGTTTCTTCTATTAGAGAATTTATCTCAATTCAACAAGTTCAATATTCAAGGTAAACTAAAATGAAATAAAGGAGGACTTGGGGTATTTATAGGGGTCCTTCCCAAGTCTAGATAATGTCTAAAATGCCCCCACAAGTTGGGTTTTAAGGAAATAGACCATGCAGGGTCAAAACAGTAAAATACTACTCAAATTCTCGGACCTTCAGCGCATTGGGCGGAGCGCCCGAGTTGGGGCGGAGCGCCTGGAGCTCATGC
Organism: Petunia x hybrida; assembly: GCA_037355625.1. Lineage (NCBI taxonomy): Eukaryota > Viridiplantae > Streptophyta > Magnoliopsida > Solanales > Solanaceae > Petunia > Petunia x hybrida. Next base: position 333,613 of record JBBBVM010000648.1, read on the forward strand.
ATTTCTTAGACAGAAAGTTGGGCGGGCGGAGCGCCCAACTGCGTAGCTTCCAGGGTGGAGCGCCTAGGGCTTTTGGCGGAGCGCCTGGCCCTGGGTCCTCTTGATGCTTCTTCAATTCACTTCTAAAGCTCTTGACTTCTAGTCCTTTGTATCCTTCAAGCTTGGCATACGTTGGAAAGTGTCTTGGCTCGATTTGCCCCGCATCAATACTACTTCAACTTGTATGTGGAAGGGGCTATGAATAGTTGGATCATAGATGGATCCAAATAAATGAGTAAAACTGACTAAGTAAGATAATAGTTTTATTAATAAAGGCTGCGGAGTCTAGGATGTTCTTGGTGAAGACCTTAACATGTCATAAAAAATATGAAAATACTGTGATCTAAGAGTGAGACTAATGTGCTAAATAAATTCTGAAAAGAAAAGTTCTTCCAATTATCCCTACTCCTTCTCTCGCCCCCAAAAGACGTCAATCAACCATACCGTCAGAATCGCAGTCTTGGTTGATTGCGGCTTTGAGGTCTTTGAGGTCTCTTGGAATGTTCTCCTCGGGCACTTGCTCGGGGACAGCTGCTCCAAGGATTGCGGCCATATAGCATTCCCTTGCTGCCTCCTGATCACCGTTCACTTCTTTTATCCCCCATTGAGTAGGATACTTCAGTTTCTGATGCCAGGTGGATGGTACTGCTTTGGCTTGATGAATCCACGGTCTCCCGACTATCGCATTGCAGGGAACGCCTCCCTTGATTACCTGAAAAGATGAAACATAATCTATCCCCGGGAAGCTGGTGGTTAAGTTAACTTCGCCTATGGTTTTCTCACAAGAATTATTAAAGCCTGCTAGCATGGAGACACTCAGGATGATTCGATCTCAAACACCCATCGCCATCAGTGCATCCCATCTGATGAGGTTTACAGCACTAGTGGCGTCGACCAATACATGTTTCACGTCTGTGTCTCCATCCTAAGTGTTATGACCAGGGCGTCGTGGTGCGGGGTATCGCAGATGATGCTGTCCTCCTCGCTGAATAGGATCGTCTTATCTCGGGCGAGACCTTGGTTCAATGCTACCAAGATATCGTCTGACCCCTGAGCAATGTTGGTCCCCCGATTATCACATTGATGGACCTCTTAGGATCGGGCAGACTTGGCGGTGTGTCCTAGTTCTCGCTTCTGGTGATGGTCTACTTTCCCTTAATGGTGAGCAGGTCCTTAAGGTACCATTTGTTTAACAAATTCATGACTTCTAAGATCAACGCTCTGCACCTGGTCTTGTCATGTCCATGGTCCCTATGAAATTGGTAGTAAAGCTCCTTATTCCTCCTACCAGGTTCTGCTCTCAGGTTACTTGGCCAATGGATTTGTGTGTTCTTCATATGATCTCTTACGAATTCCACGGCGTTGACGCACAGATCCAATTCTTCGAATCGATTTGGAACCCGCTCCACGTAGAGCGATCCCTTGGATAACGATCATGACGTTCCCTGTCCGTCTTGCCGCTTTGAAAAATCGTCCCTGTTGTCATTCCTGTTTCGCTTGCCTTTGTCCCCCATTCGAGGTTCCTCCATGTATCCCCATTTCTGTCCTTTGTGGATGACGTCCTGGATAGCCGGTCGGGCTTCCTCGGGAGCAGAAGACTCCCCGGGCTCTAGGCGAAGCTTCTCGGTGTACCTTTGATGCAAGGCGTTCCATGTTGACACGGGGTGCTGAGTCAGACTCCACTGCAGCTCCCTGGTGGCTATGGACCCTTTTAAATTCAAACTTTTGCCAAAGGCTACTACAACAATATTGTCGGGAACTGGAGGGAGCTCCATACGTTCCCTTTGAAACCTGTTGAGATAATCTTTGAGCAGCTTGTTGTCTCGCTGCCTGATCTCAAAGATATCCTCCATGCGCTTCTCCCGCTTGAGGGCACCAGAATGCGCTTTCTTGAATAAATCATGCATCTGAGTGAATCATTCGATCGAACCCATTGGTAGCTGAGTGTACCAAGCAAGGGCACCTTTGATTGGAGTCGAGCCAAACCTCTTTACTAGAGCAGATTGGATTTTTTATTCAGTGATCTCGTTGCTCTTTACTGCCGTGTAGTATGCAGCAATATGCTCATCGGGATCAGTCGTTCCGTCATACTTCAAGCTATCCGGCAAGCGGAAGTGCTTTGATATGCGGACTGGTGCAACACTAGCCTTGTAAGCGTGCTTGTAAAACTTCTGCTAATCTATAATAGTAAGTTGGGGTGGAGCACCCGACACGTTACTAATCCGGTCATGGATGACCTTCATCTCCTTTATGAGATCTTGAATGACAGGGGCTACCTTAAGGTCTTGATTGTTGATTGTTGATGATCCTACTGGAGCAGCGTCTATGTTAAGCCTCCAGCTAGGCACAGATACTGGTGAATCGTTTACAGGCATTGGTCCTTGTGGAGACGCTGGCCTCTGAAATGATCCTGTAAACATCTTTCCTAGTTTGCGAGACACCCCCTCGATCACGTTGTTGGAGTTTTGTTCTGCCTGTTCCATCATAGTTTTGAGAGATCAACGATGAAAATTCTAAACTCTGGATTACCTTCCAACGGGCGGTTCATCCCTTCATTACTGGCGACAGGGTTCGGCTCTTGAGAAGGATCTTTTGGCTGCTCGGTTGAATCCTTTTGTTGGACGCTGGGATCATCAAGATCCTTTGCTGATTCATCCACTCCATCTACGGTGTTCCTTGGAACGCTGTTGTCGTCGTCAGACATGATTGCGTCTTTTCCTTCATAGAATACCTGAAATTTCCTGGGCCCCACGGTGGGCGCCAAACTGTTTATGCCTATATTTGTACGCCTAGGTTAAACAATTAATTATGAAATGAGGTCACAAGCAAATACGGTAAATTACGATGGAAAAGTAAGTAAATATGATGAAAATAAAGATAAGTAAATAAACAAGAAATAATGGAGAAAACAAAGTAATCTTATTCCTTGAGAGTAGCCGAAGTTGATGGCAAATCCAGAGATGTACAATACAATGTAAGGAAGGGTATTTATAGTAGCGATAACCAGTCCTAAATAAGGTAAAATGCAAGTACTAATAGGGGCATGGGCCTACAACTCAAGGCGGTGGTATACTAAACCCTAACTAGGAGACTGTAAATCCTAGGCGACGGGATATGTGCCCTGCACCCTGTGACCAAACCGCCTAAATGGTCGTTAGCTCTAGGAGCGAACGTATATCCTCAGTGCCCGGTGACTTGTAGGATAAGTCTAGTCTCACCAGCTGAACTTGTATCCCCATAACAATAGGTGGCGTATTTTTGCCCACATACTTATATCAAGTTTATCCTTCTAATGCATTCCAAAAAAAGAAAGATAATCAGATAACTTCAACACTTGGAGGCAAAAATAAAAATATATTGAAATTTAAACTTTAAACTATGCATAATTTGAACTTTGAAATTAATTATAAATTTGTCGATCTTAATGGGGATAAAAACACTTTTTGAAAAAAAGAACTCTTGTTGATTAAGATAAGTTAATATTCATCTTAAATTTTTTTGTATTTCTCTTTGATTTTCTATTCATAACTCAAACATATTATTTCATAGAGAGTAATTAGGTGAAGTAAATGTGCAAAACGCGTACCTAAAAACTAGGACGACTAAAAGAGGATTTTCATAGTAAGATTATTTCAAATTATTATTTGGTGAATGTTAAAAGAGAAAAAGAGAGGACCAACCAAGGCCTTATCAAAAGGAGTCTCCCAATCTTACCCTCAACGCAGCTATCAAAATCATGGAAACAAACAAGATTACAAGATTGAGGGAATGACTTCAGACACACTTGTTTTTCTTTTTAATTTCGCATGAGAGAGAAATCAATTGAGTATTTCAAGGCAAAACAGCTCTGGCACAAACCCCAGTAAGCCTACCTTCTCTTTCTCTAAAAGTACATTTATTTACATACCTTTATGCTTACATTTGTATTTTATTTCTTACTAAAAATTTGACAAACTCCAGCTCTTTACTTAGGATTATTTCTGCTCATCTGGTATGTAACTTTATGCTGTAAAGTTTCCATTTTCCCTAAGAATTGCCCTTTATTTCATTTTATATAAAGATTCTTGAATTTTTTAAATAAACATGTCTATTTTGCGCGTAACTCGACTATTTCTATCATATACCTGTTATTTCCCAGCATCTCATGATTCTGAACCTATTATAAACCTACTTTGTTGACTACTAGGCCACACCTTTGAATACAGATTCTTGGGTTTTAGTTAAACTATCAAAAGTTTGAATCTGTGTAGTTTTTAGTTGAATTTTGTTGTATTTCTTTTGTGGGGTTCATTTTGTTTAATTGAAATTAATGCTTTGTTGATGTTTAGTGATTATGTGAGCTAAATTTTGTCAATGAAATGAAATTTGACCTTTTGTCTATCAAAAGCTTGGATCTTTATGTAACTATCTAGTTGAATTTCTTCTATTTAGTTTGTGGGGTTCACTTTGGCACTATTGAAATTAATGTTTATTTTGGTGTTTATTGAGATGGTTTTGCTTTTGACTTTTGGTATTGAAAATGATATGCGAAAGACTGGACGAGCTCAAGTGCATTAGGTTAGTGTGTGAGCTGGGAGAAGTGAGGATGAATGAGTTTCAGCAAGCATTTTAGGAAGGCCTAGGTGCTAATTTCAATTTGAGTATGGCTTTTCATCCAAAGACCGATCGACATTTGAAATGAACCATTCAGACCTTAGAGGATATGTTGCTTAATCCATATTTAATGTATTTGGGGTTTCGAGTTTAAGGTGTGACAATGGCAACCAGATGCACATTATGCAGTTAAGGAAGTTTCTGAATACTTAATAAGTAAATTTTTTTTTCTTTTTTGTGAGAGGGGTGTGTGTCGGTGAGGAGATGTAATGGATTACTGAATGATGAGTGACTCTGATTGATTCATGAGATTTTTTTTGTAATGATTATTAATTTCACATTGCAACTTGAGCATTGCTCGACCTGCACATACAGTGCTGCACATAATGGGAAGAGTGACAATACTAGGGGTCACACTTAATAACAAACAAATTAAAGTGCTGAAATATGCAAGAAAAACCTTAATAAACTTGAATACACAGTTTGCCAATAGTTACTGTATTGTGAAAATTGATTCTTGAGAAAAAATGGAAAAAGTGAGTTAGCAATAAGACACATTCTGTAATAGGGCACATCCCCGCAACGACTTCCCATATAATTTAAGATGGATGGTTCTTATCCCGACTGTATGTGCAAGATTTTTGGTGTGATGAACGGTCTTTTCTTGATGCAAAATGTTGAAGGTCCAGGTCACCTAGAACTAGCTTATTCTCGGGTTTTTATCTTTTCGACTAGGAAAGGTGGACTTCTTGGGTTATTGATCCCTATAGTTGTAATCTCCACTTAGGCCCTTAAACTTATTATGTGGAGCTGCCTCCGTACCATGTAATTCTATAATAACCTCTACTGGTTTGTGGAATGTGCTTTATCTTCCATTGTTTTAGTCTAACTTAAGATGAATCGAGATTCTTCTCTGTAAACATAAGGTATTGTAGTTTTCCTTCTTCCTCTACTCAGACGATCGATCATTGGTGTCATTTGAGTATTTTTCCTGCTATGGTCGATGTTTTATAATCATCTGGACATGTACATGCTAATTAGTACTCTGGTGTTTGAGAATGTTTAGTTGGTTTCCCCAGTAACACTCCTGCAAACCTCATGAACTTCAGTTTCTCCTCCTCGTAAGAAAACATGCAACTGAAGAAAACACATGCACGGAGTTGTCTGGACATCTGGAACCATTAATATAACATGGGTTTCTCATGTAGCAGCATTTCTTTGTTTTTCTTTTTCAGAAAAGCATATATGTGATGCTGGATGATGAGAGAAATTAATTGTATTATGCTTCGAAAGATTTTGTCACAGAATCTAGTGTATACATTGTCTCTAGTTTCCAGATGATGTCAACCATGTGGTTTTATCGTTTTTGCAGTATCATTAGAGTAAAATGAGCACCTTAGATGTTGCCAGAGCAGAGCTTGCACTTGCAGTGTTGTACTTGAACAAAGCAGAGGCAAGGGACAAGATATGCAGGGCTATACAATATGGTTCAAAATTCTTGAGTAATGGAGAGCCTGGCACTGCCCAAAATGTTGACAAATCAACTAGTTTAGCAAGGAAAGTATTTCGTCTTTTCAAGGTCAGGATTGAGGATTTGATGCATATGCATAAGAACATATCTACACATGATATAATATAATGTTGTCTTTTTTGTGGTATCAACATGTTGATTCTGAAATCATAATTTGTTATTTGTATTACGTCTTAGCCTTTTCTACTATGCTACAGTTCATCAATGATCTGCATGGTCTTATTAGTCCACCTGCCCCTGGAACCCCACTTCCACTCATCTTGCTGGGAAAGGTAAAAGTCGGTCTTTCTCCGTTTGGTTTCTTATCGATACCTGTATTTCCTTCTAACGGCATGTTGGTTTCAGTCAAAAAATGCGTTACTATCAACTTTCTTGTTTCTGGATCAATTTGTCTGGCTTGGAAGGACGGGTATTTACAAGGTATTGAAATATTTTGTAACATTAGTCCTGAATTTACTATGATGAAACTGAAGGAAAAATATCGTTACATTCTTTGTTTTGTCTTATACAGAACAAAGAGCGCACAGAGTTACTTGGCAGGATCTCTCTCTTTTGTTGGATGGGATCCTCAATCTGCACCACCTTGGTGGAGGTCAGTTGTGTAGCATGCTAGCTTCTGTCATTGGTAATTTAGATTTATTGCTTGAAACATTGCTCTGAAAGTTCGGTTTTATGCCAACATTTTGGTTGCTTTTACTTTTTTGCTACTCCAGATTGGGGAACTTGGAAGACTTTCAGCATCAATGAAAAAGTTGGAAAAGGAACTAAAGAATACTGATAAATATAAGGTTTGGCAACTTCAAGCATCGTGCATTATAGTAGTTCGAACAATATTCTTGAAAATTTTGTCTTGGAGATTGTTCTCCATATTGTGATGGTTGATGAACTTCCAATGCAGAATGAGCATTACCGGAGTAAACTTCAGAAGTCGAACGAAAGATCTCTAGCCCTGATTAAGGCAGGCATAGACATAGTGGTTGCTGTTGGACTGCTTCAATTGGCACCGAAGAAAGTCAACCCTCGTGTAACAGGAGCCTTTGGATTTGTTAGCTCACTGATTTCATGTTATCAGGTATGTATTTATTCTTGAGACACATTTTACGCTCATCTTTTTAATCATTTTATGCTATATAAGCAAAAGTTAGGTGCAGATGAGTAACAATGAAAGGATAAAACTGCTGTAAAGGGGTACGAAGTAGGAGAAACTTTTGATGCATAGATTGTTGAAAACTCCCAAGTAGTTTTGCTTTTCAAAAGAATGAACTAGTTTCTGTTCCTCAGCTTTTGGAAGAACCCCTTCTGGTTCTGAGATTTTTCCTTATTTTGCTCGTGCAGTTGCTTCCATCGCCTCCGAAGGCCAAGACATCCTGATTAAGGTCTGATGCTGCTCAAGAATTTCCCAGATCACCAGAATAATTAGTTTTTCTATGCAGATTGGTTATAAGCTTTATCAGTTTGTCAACACGTTATGGTGGAGTTACACCTTGTTTTCTGCATCTTTCATTTTGGTACAGAAAGTTAAATAATAATCTGATGTGTTATCAGCGCTAAATAATAATAGAATTTAAGTTATATACACTAATATTAAAAGAAGACAATTAGTGTATTTTAACTCGTTATAACAGGTTACTACTTTATTTTCATGTTATCATATTGTCTAATATGAAAGTGTTACATGTTAAGCCAGATTGAAAATTCTTTACAGTATCAACGCACAAACTCTTACTCATAAAGAGCATACGATTTTGAATCATAAATTAGTTGACACTAATATGACATATTTCACTTGTAACAGTTATGTAAACATCTGCAATTGCCCTTGCCGGGTGAATCCGAATAGTCTGAATTCACTATCATTATGGATCATCAGTCACAGGTCTCTGGATTTGTGTAAATGACAACAGACAACTAAGCCCGGAAGAATCTTAAAAACGTTCCAGCCATCTCTTTTCATTATCCATCAACTTGCATTGCACAATTAGCTGGAATTCGGTAAAGCTATGACAAGCGATGATCACGACCCTTAGGGTCCAACTTTTATGAAGATTTGGCTTTCTGCAGAACTTTAACTCAATAACTTATTTAATCTTTAAGATTTCAAACAAAAAGTTCTCAAATACTAATTGAATCAAATCAAAGGACCTTTCTCAATGATAATATTTCATTTATGTCTAAATTCAAATTACATACGGCCAAACTCCTCTAGGGCATGAAAAAGAAAAGGGAGGACATATACTATGAAGAAATTTAAAATCTATAAATACAAGAGATTATATTACTGGGGAATTACGGAAGGTTCATCTTCATCATCGTCAATCCATTGCAGGGGAACGATGTTCCCCATAATAACTTGATCAAACACATTTTCCTCTGGTGATGAAGGCATATTTGAGGCTTCAATAAAGGTTTGCAACAGCCATACATAAACAACCGGCCAGAACTGTAACAGAAACTTCCCAGATGGTTTGAGGATTTCTATGTCAAATGCAGAGCAAAGGGACTCCCCAGAGCTTTCACATGGCAAACGCTGCAAATGTGAATCAAACCGCATTTATCAGATGAGAGAAATTAGCACTAGATAGCAGCCTCAGCAAGGCCATATGTTACACTTATGACCCAAGTGCATGCCTGCTGCTACATCTCGTTGGTGGGTAGAGCAATAGAAAAGTGGTAGATGTAACCACCCGATTTCTTGCAAACAATCAAGCCCCCAAGAACCTTCAAAAAGTTCCAGCCATTTCTTTTCTTTCTATATTCTTTTTCTTTTCATTATGTATCAAACTTTTTTTTTTTTTAGTTTCCCAAGACTGGGGGTGTTGTATTACATCAATTGGTAGTACAAGAGGGGAATGCAACCTTACCTCTATATTACAACACAAAGGATAAATAGCTATCCTTTCAAAAAAAAAAAAAAAAATGGAAGGGAAAAACCGACCCAGCCACAAACTAGAAAATCATGTACTTTAACTAACAAAAAAAAATTAGCGTTATATATATATGGCCTTTAGCGAGGAAAAATTTGGTAGCTAAAAGTGTAAATCCGGTCGCTATAGGCCAACAACGGGATATAATCCGGTCATTACCGGTCATTATAGACTTTCACGTTAAAAGTTTAACAACCGAAATATGATCCGATTGCAAAAGAACTTTTAAGGACAGCAACAAACCCGGTTGTTATCCCTCCATTTAGCGACTGTACTTCCCTTCGTTAATTGTCATTTCTGGATAATAAAAAAACTTCTTAACAATAGCTAATTTTGCTTTTGCCGTCCATAATTCTTTTCGTTAATTCTACTACGTTCAGCAACAAATCTTTTAATGGCTGAATTTCCATTCCCTTATGAAAAAAATTCTAATAAATATATACACACAAATCTGCACACGTACAAAAAATGTCTATTTATATAAACACATCGTTGTTGATTACACAGAGCTAACGAACCACATTGCCAAATATACTCTTCCACATCGCTTAAAAAAGTTGTAGCATATACAAATGACGGCGTCTTTAAACAACCCCTAGCAAAACAAAATAGATTTCTCTTGTTCTTCACATATTTCTGCCAAATCCTTCTATTATTAAGTACGGCTGGTCTTCAACGTACTCTTTAGAATTTTAAGCTGTTTCGACTAGCTCTGCATTATCTTCAAGGAGGATTCTTGAGATAGTACTTGATCTGCTAAAAGAATAAATACATATTAGTTTAGTAAGAAAACTCCTAGTAGCTCCTTTTGTTTAGAAAACAAATGAATATAGTATAAGATTTAGGTTGTTACTACTGTAGTATGCAAAACAATGAAATAAAGAACATGTCACAACACTATGAGCTGTCAGAAGTGTATAATATAAAACAAAAAAGTGAAGAACATAATTGCTAAATCTGATTCTAATACCCACCAATAGTAGGATAGCCACAGTGTTTGGGAGAAAACGATGACATACAAAAAAGTGTTTCTACTATTAATCTTGGTGAAGATTTCAAGATGCAAGATAAGTTCTTATCCTCAAACAAACTATTCAGAGTCCAAGATACTTATGATCAATGAGGCAATATAAAGTTGGTGGAAGCTATGAAATGCCTCCAAACACAGGTCGATGTCGACCAGAATGTAAGAAAGACATTGTCTTAATCTCACCTGAATGTAAGTCATTCATGATCAGACCTTCTATATTTATGCCAGGCTAAACCAATTTATGCAGCACACAAGTATTCACATGCTTCAAATGATTATCAAGGCAGAACGAGTGGCAGCATAACGAGGATACAATAAAGTATGTTAAAAGAATAAACTTTGCTGGTTAAAGAATCTACGTGAAGGTACATGCTAGTGTGAAAATTCCTTCAGTGGAATGTTATATAATCATCTATTCAGGTAAAAATGAAAATCTGATAGGGCAGAGTATAGCAAAAAGCCAGTTCGTATATAGATTGCTCAATGGACAGTTTCAAGATCAAACACAAGAAACTAAAATTTAAATGCTGCACAAGGCTCTCTGCTTCATAGGTACTCAGGTGAAAGAGGTGAACCATCTAGATCTAAATGTAACACTTTGAGTTTTAAGAAAAATTTGGTTAATAGGCAATTAAAGGGTGCAAATTACAATAAATTCGCAGCATCGTGCATCTTGAAGTTAGAAAATCATAGATTGTAAAACAAATGTGGAAATTAAAGCTCCAAATAATAAATTGTACCTTTTATAATTTGAGTGAAAAGAACTTCTACAAGTACGGAAGCCACAAAATTGTCCTGCATAAAAGTAATAACCAATAATAAGTTAATGTCATCTTTAAATAATCAAAATAATTTTTCATTAGTGACTGAACCATACCATTACTTATTCAGCCTTATTCCTTGGCTGGGCTTGCAGTGAAAAAGCCTATTTAATCACCTTTCTTTGTTAGTATTATTGAAACTAACAACACTCCTTAAGAAAAATATTACCAAGAAAATCGACCTCTGCTCCAACAAGATAATTCCCCAAATCAGTATAAAAAATCAAAAGTTGCCTTTTGTATACTTTCGAAAATGATTCTGCAACATTATATATTTTTCTCCAATAGTATTAAAAGCAGACGTTTTTTTTTTTTCAACTGCTACATCTTCGGTGGATTCATGAAAGTCGTTTTTTTCAGATTCTACAATAAATCAAAACTTTCAGGAAGACCAAAGATAGTCATACAATTTAAGTAAACTTGAGCCGCAATTTTCCACAAGACTAATAGCAGCAACAATAGTAGTAAGTGTTCGATCAATGGCGCTGAGAATGACGAGACAAGAGATGACAAGGTAATAGAGACTTAGGCAATTGATAAGGGGGAGGTCATAGCCTAGCACCATTTCCAAATAGCAAACATGTTGATCTCTGTCGGACTAAATGCATAAAGTCACTCAACTTTAAACATCAATTTGCTCATACAACTTTAAGACTATAGAACGCACTATATAGTAGAAACAAAACAATCACTAACTCAAAGCTTAAAATTTCAACTCAAGCAAGCAATAACAATAGAGTAGTAGCCACATCTAAAATATAACTCTTGACAAATAACTTGCATTCATTTGACCTTGGTATTTTAAGTATAGAACTACAAAAGCCAAGCAAGGCAATGAGCTCGAATTATATATTAATGGGCTACATAAGAAGATACTTGATGCTTAGAGATTCTCAAACTTATATAAGATTACGAAGATACTACACCTCAGTAGTTATCTCAAAATACATTAGAATATAGATATGGAGATTACTTTTTGTATAAGTATATAGATAGGAAGAGAAATTAGCCATGACGAAGGAAATTGACTTGCTTTTACTAAGACTCTCTCTCTGTATACACATGGAAACTAGATGCAATATATTTGTACTAAAGAGACGTGATTTTCGTAGACTCAAGTTATTTCATGTACAACGTGTTTACTCTCCCATTTTTTTCAAAAAACATATAGCATCCATAAGCTTCACCATTCACATAAACAAAATATGTATGGGTATAAGGACCTCTCTCTGTTTCATCACTTATATAATTTAAGAAGTCAAATAATTCACAATAGCCAAGTATTAATAATTAAAATATTGAAAAAAGATAATCTCTACATATACTTTGTTTCAACATTTTTGAAATGGATAGCTTATATCTAATTATGCAATTCTACAACTACTTTACAACTTATTACCATCAAGATTGAAGTCCTTTTAGTATATTAAATTAATATATGTAGAAGTCTCACTAAAAAAGTTGAAGCGAGAATCATCCGTCATAGCAACAACCGACAATATAGAACGGTTAACCAAACTAAGTATGATGGCTTAAGAAAAGGGTCACCGTAACTCATCACATCTGAGATAAATATGGGCCATAAAACAAAACTTCCTTAAAATGAGGAGAAAACTCTTCCTTTCATCATTTTTATGTCCTAAGTTCTGCTTCCTCTTTTGGATCTGGAACCAAGGGAGAAACCTGATACCTTATGCTATCTCTTTTGTACAATAATACACCTAAGAGAATCCTTTGAGTAGGGCTGTACAAACCAAACCGGCAAACCGAACCAAACCGACAAACCGAACCGAACCGAGAAAAAAAACCGACTATGGGTTGGTTTGACTTGGTTTGGTGTTGGCGAAAAAAAAACCGACATATTAGGTTTGGTTTGGTGTTACCCATAAAAAAACCGAACCGAGACCAAATCGAACCGACATTACATATATGTTACTTTTAAATTTTTATATGTATAAAATTCATTCATTGAAAAGTATTGTCTAAATATCTTAGTAGCTTTTCATAGTTATGTACTTATGTTATAAACTTACGATTTACAACACACATCTACAGGAGCTAATTTTATTAAGAATGAGCGATAGGCTTATGATCCATAAAGAAAAGCCCTCCAGAAAGTAATACGAGAACCCAAATTAAGTGCAAAAATAAAAACCTAATTAGTAAAAATAATTTTCTAAGAACAAAAGAATTTGGCGCTCAAACATTTGAAGTGTTATTATTATTTTTTTAACCGGTAAATATTTTTTTCTTTTGTTATACATGTGCATCTGGATGGACTATATATTGTACGTCTCTAAATCTATATTTGGAACGTCTGATTAAGAGTGTCATTTCTTGTAGGACTCTACAGTTACCTATTAAAGAAAAAGAAGAAAGTCTTGAACTCTATGTATCCAACGCAATTTTAATATGAACTAACTTGGTTTAACTTGTCTTCTTTTGTACAATTGGATACGAGCTTTTTATCTATACTTTTAAAGGAGAGAAAGCACCACATATTTGTTGTTAACAAATAAAAACCGAATAACCCGAATAAACCGAATAAAACCGACATTAGAAAACCCGACTTTAGTTGGTTTGGTTTGGTTAAAGATTTAAAAAACCGAAATTATTGGTTTGGTTTGGTAAATGAAAAAACCGAACCAACCCGACCTATGTTCACCCCTACCTTTGAGTGTGCCTGAACAAATAAGATCAATCATTTTTTTTCCATCCTTTGATATTGCTTACCACTTCCTTTTCTGATATGTTGTCTATAACCATCAATGTTGAGATGTTTGAGACAATCCTTAGATCGATTGTAATTCGAGAAATCAAATTTTTGGGACTTAAATTTAGGGTTTTGGCCAAATCTACAAATATGTACCTAATTTCAAGTTAAAGCAAATGAGGAAATCAGATTTGAAGCCTCACCTGGAAAACTCCATAGTATCAATAGCCAATTTGCAGTTCTAACTATATAACTTCAAATTAAATGTACTAAAAATGCATCTAAACTGAAATTTCACAAAGCAAAACCAAACTAGAGAAAGACCAAACGACAGTTCCAATTAGCAAGATTTAGAGTAAAAACCACAACTAACTTACCTTGACGAAGAAGAAGAATTCTGTTGCAATGCCTTACTGAAATGGATCAAAAAGTTAATCCAGGAGCTAACACTCGAGGGAGATGGAAGCTGAACTCAAGATTGATCGAGAGTAAAGCAAACAATCTGGAAATTGAGATTAAGAGAGAAAGTATATTGATGTATATGAATGAGTGATTACAATGCATACCTATGGTATTTATACACAATTGAACTGTTAACTAACCCAGCTAATCCTAATTACTAACTACTTCCGGTGCAAGTAACTAACAAGTAACTAACTTTCAAATGCTAACTAACTTCATAACTGCCTTGCCACATCAGCAGCCAGCTCAGCTTCTTCTTCTTAGCTCGATTCTGGCTTTCTCCTAGCTAGATCTTAGCTACTGCAACCTATAATTGCATCATGACACGACTCGGAATCCGGCTAGGCCGTGCAGGAACCCGACATCCTTCCCTAGACCCGTCGGGCGAACCCTTACCAATCAAATTAGGAAAATAAATATAACAATTCATAAATAAGGACAAAACATAAAAAAAAAACACAGACATACTGATTTCTCTATGCTGTACAAAAGAAATTACAGCTGACTACCCAACATATTAGGTTTAGGGTTATCCAGACTAGACATTTAAGAGTACAAAAGAAAACAGATACCTCTTGAAGGGAGCAAAATGCAACTAAAATGATAAACAATAAACTGGTGGCCATCAGGAATAAAGCTGGCTCACCCTGACAGCTGAAGTCGTCTTCGCTCCTAAACAACACGGCGAACTCAATCTTGGAGCGAACCTGCCGAAACGAAATAGATAGACAAGAAACAAACAACAAACAAGGGTGAGTTAAAAGGACTCAATAAGTGGGGCAGACTAGCCACCTCAAAGAATAGGATAGCTAGCCAGGGAGAAGAAACAGATAAACCAAATTCCTCTTATTTAAATTGTAAAAAGGCGGAGCCAGATAATAACCGAAAACACGTATGAAACCATAAACTCAGCCAGGAATACGAGCCAGAAGCATATTAACAAATAAGCAATGCACGTATAAGCAGAACAACAGTTATGTACCACAAGTCTACACAATGGTATGAAAAGAAATGAGATGAAATGAAATGAAATAAAATCTGATGCAAAGGGTCACATGTGCCCGTCATCCCATCCCAAAGCGGAATACTCCTGCATTCGAGGGGAATCCAATCTGATAACCAACTGGATCGGAATACTCCTGCTCCTGGGGCGGAATACTCCTGCACCCGATATAATATAAACCAGAGGCGGAATACTTCTGCACTCTCTTGGGACGGAATACTCCTGCACCCGATATAATGTAAAGCTGAGGCGGAATACTCCTGCACTCTCCTGGGGCAGAATCCTCCTACCCTCAATATCATACAATGGAGCGGAATACTCCTGCTCCTGGGGCGGAATACTCCTACCCTCAATATGATACAATGGAGCGGAATACTCCTGCTCCTGAGGCGGAATACTCCTGCACCCAATATGATATGCAATGTAATACATATGAATGACGTATAATGCATATGAATGTAATGTGATGCAATAATAACCTTTCACCGACGCGGGACTCTCATCGACAGCCGGGAAGTAGATGCCAACTCACCGCCAGAGTACAATGCTCAGATCCTCAATGCAATACCAACAACAGGACATAACATATAATATACAATGTAAATCCAAAGCTAAAGCGTAAGGAGTACGCCTATCGGCAGCTACACACGTAAGGAACACGTGGAAGAAAATCCACGAGGCCAGGTGTCTCCAAAGAAATGGATATAAACACTTACCTCTTCCAAAAGTTAGCATTGCTAATCAACAACCGCTTTATCCTTTGGTTTCATTGCCAAACGATCCCATTCTATTCAATAAGCAGAAAAATATATCAAATCTAGGCTAAAGGCTTCATTCCTCACATCTTAGGGCAATCCGGTTAGGAACCTGATACCCTATTTGCATACGCAATACGCAGGCCAGGCCTATATACAGGGTTTATGGTCACATAACGAAACCCTAAATAAATTATATTTATATGTTGCCCATAACTCACTGAGTATGAATATATAATCATTTCTATCATCGGGGTCCAATTGACCCTTTAAACTATAATTTAAGTCATTAGGATGATGTCTAATATTCCTATTTTTACCGTTAAAATATATTCAAACACACATAATAAACTACAATAATGAATTAACATCATTACCTGGATGCCTCAGGGTGCAAATTCTACTTTTCTCCGGCCCCTTTTCTCATTTTCTGGCATTTTTTTTTTCAATTTCTGCTTCTGAATCATTTTTTGGTTTCTCATGTTTCTGTTTCGTTTTTATGTTCCTCGAAACGATAAGCTAAGGGCTAATAAGCCTTAGCCCACCGCCTGCCTAATTTGTTTTTTCCCTTTTTTTTTTTAATTTCTTTTCTTTTCATTTTCGCGACGAAAATTAAAATGGTACCCTACGATATTCGAATTAATTCCAACTTTTGCATACCAGTTATATAAAATATATGTAACATACTCGCGAAGGCGGATCTCAAATTGGACTCCCGAAACTCAAGATGCGAATTTAAATAGAAAAAGTCAAATTATTTAACTTTCGGCATTTTAGCGGAAACTAGCCGAACAACATCGAAATTCACTTTCGAAAGTTCACAAAAGTCACATATAATTATACGTACCTAATGGCGCTGTCGGATTTTGAATCGGAGCTCATTCGCCAAAACCGAGCTCGAAAATCTCTTTTTAATATTTATCGACAATAAAAACTGAAACCTTCTTCCGATGTCTACCAAACGAGGTCTGATTTAGCTCAAATTTTACAGACAAGTCCTAATGGACATTACGAATATTTTAAAATTATCGACACGCCAATCGGAGTCCTAACTTCCGAAATGACTGACCGAGGTCGTTTCACATCAATACCCTTTCGACAAGCACACTCTCGTAGATAAGTACGGACGTCTACGTACCCATCAGCGAGACTCTACTAGATACTTTCTTAGTCTGGATAGACTCTAAACCGGGCTCTGATACCAACTGACACGACCCGGAATCTGGCTAGACCGTGCGGGCACCCCACATCCTCCCCTAGATCCGTCGGGCGAACCCTTACCAATAAAATTAGGAAAATAAATATAACAATTCATAAATAAGGACAAGACATAAAAAAAAACACAGACATACTGATTTCTCTAAGCTGTACAAAAGAAATTACAGCTAACTACCCAACATACTAGGTTTAGGGTTATCCAGACTAGACATCTAAGAGAACAAAAGAAAACAGATACCTCTTGAAGGGAGCAAAATGCAACTGAAATGATAAACAATAAACTGGTGGCCATCCGGAATAAAGCTGGCTCACCCTGACAGCTGAAGTCGTCTTCGCTCCTGAACAACGCGATGAACTCAATCCTGGAGCGAACCTGCCGAAACGAAATAGATAGACAAGAAACAAACAACAAACAAGGGTGAGTTAAAAGGACTCAATAAGTGGGGCAGACTAGCCACCTCAAAGAATAGGATAGCTAGCCAAGGAGAAGAAACAGATAAACCAAATTCCTCTTATTTAAATTGTAAAAAGGCGGAGCCAGATAATAACCGGAAACACGTATGAAACCATAAACTCAGCCAGGAATACGAGCCAGAAGCATATTAAAAAATAAGCAATGCACGTATAAGCAGAACAGCAGTTATGTACCACAAGTCTACACAATGGTATGAAAAGAAATGAGATGAAATGAAATCTGATGCAAAGGATCACATGTGCCCGTCATCCCATCTCGAAGCGGAATACTCCTGCATTCGAGGGGAATCCAATCTGATAACCAACTGGAGCGGAATACTCCTGCTCCTAGGGCGGAATACTCCTGCACCCGATATAATATAAACCAGAGGCGGAATACTCTTGCACTCTCTTGGGGCGGAATACTCCTGCACCCGATATAATGTAAAGCTGAGGCGGAATACTCCTACACTCTCTTGGGGCAGAATCCTCCTACCCTCAATATGATACAATGGAGTGGAATACTCCTGCTCCTGGGGCGGAATACTCCTACCCTCAATATGATACAATGGAGCGTAATACTCCTGCTCTTGGGGCGGAATACTCCTGTACCCAATATGATATGCAACGTAATGCATATGGATGACATATAATGCATATGAATGCAATGTGATGCAATAATAACCCTTCACCGACGCGGGACTCTCATCGACAGCCGGGAAGTAGATGCCAACTCACCGCCAGAGTAGAATGCTCAGATCCTCAATGCAGTACCAACAAAAGGACATAACATATAATATACAATGTAAATCCAAAGCAAAGGCGTAAGGAGTATGCCTATCGGCAGCTACACACATAAGGAACACATGGTAGAAAATCTACGAGGCCAGGTGCCTCCAAAGAAATGGATATAAATACTTACCTCTTCCAAAATTTAGCATTGCTAATCAACAACCACTTTATCCTTTGGTTTCATTGCCAAACGATCCCATTCTATTCAGTAAGCAGAAAAATATATCAATTTAGGCTAAAGGCTTCATTCCTCACATCTTAGGGCAATCCGGTTAGGAACCTGATACCCTATTTGCATACGCAATACGTAGGCCAGGCCTATATACAAGGTTTATGGTCACATAACCAAACCCTAAATAAATTACATTTATATGTTGCCCATAACTCACTGAGTACGAATATATAATCATTTCTATCATCGGGGTCCAATTGACCCTTTAAACTATAATTTAAGTCATTAGGGTGATGTCTAATATTCCTATTTTTACCGTTAAAATATATTCAAACACACGTAATAAACTACAATAATGAATTAACATCATTACCTGGATGCCTCAGGGTGAAAATTCTACTTTTATCCGGCCCCTTTTCTCATTTTCTGACATTTTTTTCAATTTCTGCTTATGAATCATTTTTTGGTTTCTCACGTTTCTGTTTCATTTTTATGTTCCTCAAAACTACAAGCTAAGGGCTAATAATCCTTAGCCCACCGCCTGCCTAATTTTTTTTTCCCTTTTTTTTTTTAATTTCTTTTCTTTTCATTTTCGCGACGAAAATTAAAATGGTACCCTACGATATTCGAATTAATTCCAACTTTTGCATACCAGTTATACAAAATATATGTAACATACTCGCGAAGGCGGATCTCAAATTGGACTCCCGAAACTCAAGATGCGAATTTAAATAGAAAAAGTCAAATTATTTAACTTTCGGTATTTTAGCGGAAACTAGTCGAACAACATCGAAATTCACTTTCGAAAGTTTACAAAAGTCACAAATAATTATACGAACCTAATGGCGCTGTCGGATTTCGAATCAGAGCTCATTTGCCAACACCGAGCTCGAAAATCTCTTTTTAATATTTATCGACAATAAAAACTGAAACCTTCTTCCGATGCCTACCAAACGAGGTCTGATTTAGCTCAAATTTTACAGACAGGTCCTAATGGACATTACAAATATTTTAAAATTATCGACACGCCAATCGGAGTCCTAACTTCCGAAATGACTGACCGAGGTCGTTTCACATCAATACCCCTTCGACAAGCACACTCTTGTCCTCAAGGGTGAAAAGAAGTAAATCTAGCCTACAAGTCAGTCAAGTATTCTCAGGTAGCTTGGGCAGCGTCAATGCCAGACCATTTGACCAAAACTTGAGACACAGCCTTGTTGCCCCTTTTCACCAATCTCCTGTCCAAGAGAGTCTCAGGGAAAGGACAATGTGGGCTAGATAAATGGAACACAGGAGGATGAGTAATAGTTGATGGTATTTCATGGCACTTCTTGAGCTGAGAGACATGGAATGTATGGTGAATAAGAACATCTGCAGGTAGTAGCAACTTGTAGGCAACTGCACCAACCTTGGCCACTACAGGATAGGGTCCATAATACTTAGCTGCTAACTTGTTATAAGGCCTAACAACTACTGATACCTGTCTGTATGGCTGCAACTTCAAATAAACCCAATCACCCACAGCAAAACATCTGTCACTCCTGTGTTTGTGAGCTAAGTCCTTCATTCTTTGCTGTGCTCTAGCCAAATAAAACTTCAACAGCTGGATAATTGCCTCCCTAGCTGCTAATGATCTATCTACCATTTTAGAATCAGCATCTCCCAGCCAGTAAGGAAGATGAATAGGTGGCTTTTGGCCATAAAGAACTTCATAGGGTGTGCATTTAATAGCAGAGTGATAGGTTGTATTATACCACCACTCAGCAAGTGGTAAATACTGAGGCCATTCCATAGGCTTGTCAGAGAAAAAGCATCTCAGATATGTCTCTAAGGTCCTGTTAAGCACCTCTGTTTGACCATCTGTCTGGAGATGGTAAGCAGTAGATCTCTGCAGCTGAACACCTTGTAAGGCAAACAACTCTTGCCAAAAAGAGCTTAGGAATATAGGGTCTCTGTCACTAGTCATGGTGATAGGCATGCCATGTAGTTTAAAAATGTTATCTAAGAAACTTCGAGCCACAGACTGGGCAGTGTATGGATGTTGCAAGCTGATGAAATGCCCATATTTGCTGAGTCTGTCAACTACAACCAAAATAATAGATTTTCCTCTAGAACTGGGCAACCCTTCTATAAAATCAAGGCAGATGTCAGTCCATACACCCTCAGGCATTGGGAGGGGTTGAAGCAAGCCTGATGAAGCTGCAACATCATATTTATGTCTTTGACAAGTATCACACTTCTGAATAAACTCCCTAGTATCAGCAGCTAAGGATTTCCAGAAAAATAAGGAAGATAACCTCTTGATAGTAGCATCCATAGCAGAACATTATTTCCTACTACTAACCTCCCTTTCCATCTCAACTGGCTGTGGAGCCAAGTGTAGCACTTAGAAGGCTGAGTCTGCAATTAAATAATCAATTCCTAAAGTGTAGGGTCAGTCAACCAAGTCTGCTTGATTTTTTCAAATAAGGAATCATTAGGATTTAACAATGATATGGCTAACAACTCAGCACCAATGTTTCTTGACAAGGCATCAACAACCTTGTTTTCTTTTCCCTTCTTATACTCAATAGTGAAGTCAAAGGCCATTAGTTTAGAGATACCAGCAACTTGGAAATCAGTGTGTATATTCTGATCTATAAGATATTTAAGAGCCTTTTGATCTGTTTTAATAATGAACTGTCTTCCCAAAAGGAAATGTGACCATTTAGTAACAGCAAATAACAAAGCCAGCAGTTCTCTATCATACACTGACATGGCTTGATGCCTGGGAGCTAATGTTTTGCTGATGTATGCAATGGGGTGATCCTGTTGCATCAAAACAGCCCCAATTCCTATTCCACTGGCATCAGTCTCAGTTGTGAATGCCTTAGAGTAATCAGGCATGGCAAGCACAGGAGCAGACACCAATGCTTCTTTTAAATGTGTAAATGCAACAGTGGCTTCAGGGGTCTAGTGGTAGTTATCCTTCTTAAGTAGCTCATGTAAAGGCTTGCAAATAGCTCCAAAGCCTTTAATGAACCTTCTGTAGTAGCTTGCTAGCCCAAGGAATCCCCTCAGCTGCTTGATATTGGTGGGCATAGGCCACTCTTTCACAGCTGCTGTCATACCCGATTTTGGACTCAACTCGAGGCGAGTCGGGCTTCGGATTTGACTGGGTGAACTCATTTGAGTTTAGATGTTGGAGTCGGCACCTAATATAATTTTTAAGGCGTATTAGGTCACCTAATGTCTAAAGTCAAGTTCAAAAGGTCTACTAGTGATGCAGCCCAAAGTGCTGATCAACCGAGGAGGCCAATCACTCGTAGCCAAGCCAAGCTGCTCCATGACATGCACGTCCAACTGGTTATATCGGGAGGAAGCATGTGTTCAGAAGGAGGATTGCAAAGTGAGGGAACCGAGGGCTACATCTTCAAATTTGAGCCCGAGGACAAGGTCACCGAACATCAACTCTTGGCACCGGGTAGCGCAGAGCCGAACACAACATCATGTGTTCGAAGCTAAGTCAGCGCCCGATGACACATGTGTTCGAGCAGACAATCGAGAACCGAAGCCAGGCTCACCGAAGCCAAATCTGCCGAACACATTTTAACTCAGCCCTGCGTGGCTTATTTCTATTGGTCGACTGTGACCTTTTACTAGTTTACCCTTAGTATTTCTTATATAAACCTTGTTCCCTTTCATTGTAAGGAGCTAGTTTTTGGATTGATATTGAATGAAAGTGCCGAACACATTTCTTGTCTCCGTCGTGAGCAAACCCCGGTGAGGGCTTTTATGGACTTGTGGCTTTCGGTTAATCCGATTGAACATTCCTCTTTGATCATTCAGTTTGCAAGAGGCAATGTTCTCTTGAGGATTGTTGCATAGTTAGGGTGATTCTTGTGCCCTTTCGATCGAGCTTTGAGACAGGTTCCTCACTGTTCTTTCGAAAGAAGCAAGTTTTGTCTTGCTTCTATCTTCTTCTTTAATTGTTCTTCTTCCGCGTTTGTGCCAAGCAACACCTTCGGGTTGCCTTGCACCATCTTGGTATCAGAGCACGGTTTGGGCTTGTTTCTACAACCCCAAATCCTGTTCAAGTTATCTTTATTTTCGTGCGTTGTGTCTTTGTTTTCCGTTTCGTGTTCTTGATTTGGTTTTGTCACTGTTGTTGTTGTTATCTTACAAAAAAAAAAAAAAAGTTGTTAAAAAGAAAATTCAAAAATTGTGTTTGATTGTTGGTTGTTTGGAAAAAACAATCCTTGATTCTTGATCACCATTTTCCGCTGAATCCAACAAGTACCCGACGTACTGATTTTGTGACTAGGGTTTCTTGGTGAATTTTGGACTGTTTTCAGCTTCATTGGTGACTGGAAATCGAACCCCAGCTGTGTTGTTGGAGACCGATGAAGATTGGTGGTTCTTGAGTGATTTGGGTTTGTTTATTGCTTAAAATCGAAGTTCTTAAGTTTGAATCGTTGTCCGTACGCCGGAAAATTGTTACAAAGTTCGTAACAGTGTACGATACGATGAGCTGAATTCTTGGCTCGAAGAACTCGACTGAATTCCTCCGTTGTTACTGAGACCGGGGTTGAAAGCAACCCAGATCTTGTTAGAAATTGTGGTCAGTGAACCGAAGTTGAACCGTCCGTACGCCGGAGCAAGGTCACTGTTCCATTGAAGAAGAAGGGGTAAAAGTTTGAATATTAAAACCCCAGGTGAAAATTGTCGGCTGAGAAAAGGAAAGTGGATAAGGTAAAACCCTATCCGTACCAAGGAGGGACCACTTTTGTACGGACAAGAGTGGGTGTGATCGAAAAAGATTCCAAAAGGGAATCAAAGGGTAGATTCTCCTAGGTTCTCACTTTCTTTCATGTCAAAATTCTAGTTGGTGGATCTCTTGAGTAATTGTTCTACTCGAGGTCGTACTAACTCTTTTGAGCTGATAGGAACTCGTGCGAAGGGGTGACCGAAGTCCAAACTTTCGTAGAAATTTCTTTTGACTCCCCGAGCTCAGTTAAAAGCGTCCGTTCCATCGAGTCGAACATCACTTCACTCTTCCCGAAGAGACAGTGACTATTGTCGAACTTGAAGGATCTTAGAGGACCGATCAATTGGACGAGCCACTGTTAACAAGTCCTTGAGTGATCAAAAACCGAACCCATAAATTGAGTGGACCCGAGCGCCACCCATCAAAGGTGAGGGAGAGTGTGAGGTGATTTCTAACCTTAACATTGTTTGGTCTTTGACTTGTGCAGGTACCATGGCTGGAAATGGAGGTGATGGAAAAGGCATTGAAAGGCCCGAAGTGTCGCTAGCCGATCTCATGGCTGCGATACAAAGTGTCAGTGCTGAAGTGAGAGGAGTGAGTGTTCGAGTAGCTCAACTCGAACAAGGAAGCGCGTCCGTGGCCGTGCATGGGTCAGGCGCTGGAACGAGCCAATCCACTCCGATGAAGCCTGAGCTGTATGCTGAGCTTGTTCGACAACACCAGTTGACGAGTGAAGCAATGCGAAGAGAACTTAACTTGGGCAATCCCCAAGCGGGAAATCAAAACTTGGGCATTCCCCGAGGAGAGAGGTTACCACTTCCAAGGGCCCGAAGAGACCTTGGTGCTGTAACCGAAGAGGTTGAGGAAGAGGAATTTCCCGAGGACGAGTATGAACGTGAGTCGCCATTCGCTCAACGAAGGCAAGCTCACCGAGGTCGTGGAAATTTCCGAGGTCGAGGCCGAGGCGCAAATGTTGGGAGAAATATTGAGTGTGAGGCTGATGATCGAGAAGATGAGTATGTCGAACCCGTTCGTGGTGTTCGAGACTCAAATCTGAACAGTGTCAAGATCACTATTCCTCCCTTTAAAGGAACTAGTGATCCCGATGAGTATCTTGAATGGAAGCTTAAAATGGAGCGCATCTTTGAAACCAATGAGATGACCGATGAGAGGAAAGCTGCCCATGCCATTGCTTCGTTCGAAGCTTATGCATCAACATGGTGGGAATCTGACAAGAGGCATAGAAGGAGAAATGACTATCCAGTAGTCAGTACGTGGCCACAGTTGATGAGAGCTATGGATGGTAAGTATTTGAGTGCTAAGTACAGGCAAACTCAGATGCAAAAGCTATATGAGCTAAAACAAGGGTCCAAGTCAGTTCAAGAGTACCATGATGAATTTGAAAAAAGTTCGATTGAATCTTGACCTGACCGAAGACGAAGAACAAGCCATTATCCGGTTCAAAAATGGCTTGACCAGGGATGTGTCCTCTCAGTTGAGACTCCACGTGTACCACACGTTGGAAGATTTGTTTGATGCTGCTACCGAAGCTGAAAAATTGGTGAAGGAAGAAAAAGCAAATCGGTATCGAGGAGTCACTACTTCTACTCCCTTGAACCGAGGAAAGGAATGGAAAAATCCTAACCAAGCAAGTGCCAACACCCTTCGAGATTCGAAGAGACCCTTCGAGAAAGGTGTGACCGTTAACCAACCAAGAGAAGTGGGAGGTAAAGTGCAATTAAACTCTCCTAGTGCTTCAAATATTCAGTGTCACAAGTGCAGAGGTTATGGTCACATGGCGAAGGAGTGTCCAACTCGCAAAGTTATGCTTCTGCTCGAAGATGGAACGGTCCATGAGCAAGCGAGTGACACCGAGGAGGAATTAATCGAGGAGACTGACCGAGCTGAAGGTGATGATGATCATGAGGCTGCCGAAGCTGATCATCCGGAAATGTTTCTTGTGGTTCGAAGGAATTTGAGCTGCATGACCCTTGAAGAAGAGGACAACCAAAGAGAAAACCTCTTTCATGCCCGATGTCGAGTAAGGGGAAAGGTGTGTTCGATGATCATTGACTCCGGAAGTTGTGCCAATGTAGTGAGCCAAACGTTGGTTTCACAAATGGGATTACCAACGATGAAGCATCCCCACCCTTACAAATTACAATGGCTGAATGAGTGTGGAGAATTGAGGGTTGTCAAACTAGTGTGGATCAAGTTTAGAATCGGCGAGTATCAAGATGAAATGGTATTCGATGTGGTGCCGATGCAAGCTTGTCATTTGCTATTGGGTCGACCGTGGCAATATGACCGAACAGCTGTTCACAATGGCAGATCCAACACTTACACTCTAAAGCTCGATGGGAAGAGTTTTATACTCAAGCCTTTGTCTCCAAAGCAAGTCTCCGAGGACTATAAACGGATGAATGAATTGAAAGAGGCAGCCAAAGCTAAGCTTCCGATGGGATTAAAATTGGGGCCCGAAGAGACACACTCACCGCCCGAAGTGAAAGGAATTTGTGCAATCATGCAACCCGGTGAGATCTTACGAGGCAACGACCACGGTCAGATGATGCTTTGCCTCGTGCACAAGGGTATTCTTCTAAACTCTAATGATGATTTTTCTAACAATAACCCTTTGCCTAGTGCTGTACAAAGTGTTTTGCAGGACTTCGAGGACATGTTTCCTGAGGAAATGCCAGGTGGATTACCTCCGTTGAGAGGAATCGAGCACCAAATTGACTTCGTGTCGGGATCTCAAATCCCCAACAAACCTGCATACCGGTGTAATCCCGAAGACACCAAAGAGCTCCAAAGGCAGGTTGATGAATTGCTGAACAAGGGCCTCGTTCGAGAGAGCTTGAGTCCTTGCGCCGTTCCTGTTATCCTTGTCCCAAAGAAAGATGGAACATGGCGAATGTGCGTTGACTGTAGAGCAGTCAACAAAATCACGGTAAAGTATCGTCATCCTATCCCTCGATTAGATGACATGCTTGATGAATTAAGTGGTTCTTCATGCTTTTCAAAGATTGACCTCAGGTCCGGTTACCATCAGATCCGAATGAAACCCGGAGACGAGTGGAAAACCGCATTCAAGACCAAATTCGGTCTGTATGAATGGTTGGTAATGCCATTTGGCTTATCCAATGCCCCGAGCACATTCATGCGATTTATGAACCATGTGCTCAAACCGTTCATAAACAAGTTCGTTGTCGTTTATTTCGATGACATACTTGTTTATAGTCGAACCATGGATGAACATGTCGAACACCTAAGGCTTGTGCTTGAAAAGCTTCGAGAAGAAAAGTTGTATGCCAACTTCATGAAGTGCGCCTTCGGTGTCGATCGTGTAGTCTTTCTAGGATTCGTTGTCAGTGCTAATGGTGTCGAAGTCGACGAATCAAAAGTCGAAGCCATCAAAGATTGGCCAACTCCGACCTCGGTAACACAAGTTCGTAGCTTCCATGGCTTAGCTAGCTTTTACCGAAGGTTTGTTCGTGACTTTAGAACCGTGGCAGCTCCTTTGACCGAGCTGGTTAAGAAAGACAATCCATTTGTGTGGGGAGAGTCCCAAGAAAGGGCTTTCCAAGAGTTGAAACGGAGGCTTTGTTCTGCCCCGTTGTTGCAACTCCCTGACTTCGGCAAAGCATTCGAAGTCGAGTGTGATGCATCTGGAGTTGGGATCGGAGGAGTGCTGATGCAAGAATCGAAGCCGATCGCTTACTTTAGCGAAAAGCTTAAGGGTGCAACTTTGAATTACTCGACCTATGATAAAGAGTTGTACGCCCTCGTTCGAGCACTCGCCCATTGGCAGCATTATTTGTGGCCTCGAGAATTTGTGATCAAAAGTGATCATGAGTTCTTGAAGCATCTCCGAGGACAGGAGAAATTGAACCGAAGACATGCCAAGTGGGTTAAATTCATTGAGAGCTTTCCCTATGTAATTCATTACAAAAAGGGGAAAGACAATGTTGTGGCCGATGCGCTATCAAGGAAATTTTCCTTAGCGACCACTCTCGCCTCTAGGCTCATGGGATTTGAAAGCATCAAGTCGATGTACGAAGACGATCCCAAGCTGAAATGTGTTCGAGACGCGATCTTGAGTGGCCGAAGAGTTGAGAGATATCAGTGGCACGATGGCTACCTCTTCAAGAATGGGAGGGTTTGTGTGCCAGTGTCATCGTGGAGAGAGCTCTTGGTTCGAGAAGCTCACTCCGGTGGACTAATGGGACACTTCGGTGTCGACAAAACTCTTGGTATCTTGACCAAGCAGTTCCATTGGCCCAAAATGCGACGAGATGTGGAAAAACTTTGCAACGCTTGTCTCGTTTGCAAGAAAGCTAAATCGAAGTCCAACCCTCATGGTTTGTACACCCCGTTGCCTGTGCCTGATCGACCTTGGGTTGATATATCCATGGACTTTGTCTTGGGGTAACCGAGGTCGGGGGGAGGACATGATAGCATCTTCGTTGTGGTCGATCGATTTTCGAAAATGGCTCACTTTATTCCTTGCAAGAAGTGTGACGATGCACAGCATGTAGCTACATTATTTGTTTCTAATGTGTTGAAATTGCATGGTGTCCCTCGTACTATTGTGAGTGATCGAGACACAAAATTCTTGAGTCATTTTTGGAAGTGTCTATGGGGTGCCCTCGGCACCAAACTACTTTTCTCGACGTCTCACCATCCTCAGACTGATGGACAGACCGAAGTAGTTAACCGAACCTTGGGATCTTTGCTTCGGGCAATGACCAAAGGAAAGGTTGGAAACTGGGCTGATCGTTTGCCCATGATGGAGTTTGCATACAATCGAACGGTACATCCAATGATTAACATGACCCCGTTCGAGTGTGTGTATGGATTTAACCCTGTAATTCTACTTGATCTAACCCCATTGCCTCGAGATGTTGTCATCGATTTTGCAGGTACTCACCGAGCCAAAGCTCTGCTCGAGTTGCATGCGAAGGTGAAGAAGAACCTCGAGGATGCCTATGCAAAGGTTGCCTTAAAGAAAAACAAGGGGCGTAAAAAGTTGGAATTAAAGAAAGGAGATTGGGTTTGGGTTCACTTCCGAAAGGAACGTTTCCCGAACCTAAGGAAAGGAAAGTTGGCTCCTCGAGGGGATGGTCCATTTCAAGTGCTGAGCAAAATAAACAACAATGCTTATGTCATCGACCTCCCAGGTGAGTATAATGTGTCCAACACCTTCAATGTTACTGATTTGACTCCTTGTGTTGTAGGCCAAATATCAGAAGCAGAGGATGAATCGATTTCGAGGACGAAATCCTCTCAAGAAGGGGAGGATGATGCAGCCCAAAGTGCTGATCAACCGAGGAGGCCAATCACTCGAAGCCAAGCCAAGCTGCTCCATGACATGCACGTCCAACTGGTTATATCGGGAGGAAGCATGTGTTCGGAAGGAGGATTGCAAAGTGAGGGAACCGAGGGCTACATCTTCAAATTTGAGCCCGAGGACAAGGTCACCGAACAGCAGCTCTTGGCACCGGGCAGCGCAGAGCCGAACACAACATCATGTGTTCGAAGCTAAGTCAGCGCCCGATGACACATGTGTTCGAGCAGACAATCGAGAACCGAAGCCAGGCTCACCGAAGCCAAATCTACCGAACACATTTTAACTCAGCCCTGCGTGGCTTATTTCTATTGGTCGACTGTGACCTTTTACTAGTTTACCCTTAGTATTTCTTATATAAACCTTGTTCCCTTTCATTGTAAGGAGCTAGTTTTTGGATTGATATTGAATGAAAGTGCCGAGCACATTTCTTGTCTCCGTCGTGAGCAAACCCCGGTGAGGGCTTTTATGGACTTGTGGCTTTCGGTTAATCCGATTGAACATTCCTCTTTGATCATTCAGTTTGCAAGAGGCAATGTTCTCTTGAGGATTGTTGCATAGTTAGGGTGATTCTTGTGCCCTTTCGATCGAGCTTTGAGACAGGTTCCTCACTGTTCTTTCGAAAGAAGCAAGTTTTGTCTTGCTTCTATCTTCTTCTTTAATTGTTCTTCTTCCGCGTTTGTGCCAAGCAACACCTTCGGGTTGCCTTGCACCAACTAGTCCATTTCAGAGATTCTATATGGGTAAGAAGTCCAAGTGACTCAGGGAAGAAGGTGTTAGGCACTTCCCCGAGTCCCACAAAAAGTGATTACCATCCGAGTCTTAATTTTGGGATATAAACAGTGTATATTGTCATACTAACATGGGAATTTAGCATTTCAACTAAGGTATAATATACTTATACATGCAAGTGACTTTCATATTCGGCCTAGGTTTTGAGCCTAGTCGTATCCACGGCCTCTAATGTCAAAAGCCTAATCATAAACAAAGGTTATAACACAAATGGGTATTCCATTTCAACTTACATATGTAGTTAACACACTTTGAAAAGAATATTTGCATAAATAGCCTATTTTGCAAATAATTTCAGATTTAATAAGAAACCAAAAGGGGTTTGTTTTGAAAACAAAATATTGGCTCATTTAGGGTCGGTGTGACCGTCATTAATTGTCGAGCCCTAACCTTAATGACCTTTTTTGTGTTGGGGTCACATTTTGGAAATATATATAGGAAGGGGGGCTGTTTTCAAAAATGGGATCACAGAAACACATAAGTGCAAATAATGGGCTGTCGCACTTAATAATAAGTATATATAGATATACACATGCAAATACATGATCTAAATAGTGATTATAATTTTAAAAATATAGTTTTAAAGCGTATAAACGACCCCTATTACTTTATACACCCATATACACTATTAGATTAGTGTACAAGGGCAATAGTAATGGTCAAAATCAGTTTAAGCATGTAAGAGGCCCTTTTCTTAAAATTTTTTTGGGCCCGGACTGATTATGCAAAAGAGGGGCAAGTTTAATTTTCAGAAATAGTCTCATATAGACAAGCAGAACACATATAGCCCCTGTTTATAAAAAATTTCAATAACGACACTAATTAATCACGCTTCTGATGCTTTCAAGGTCTACAGATTTTCAGGAAAAGTAGAATTTTAAGCATGCTATCAGTTTTCACAAATGAACAACTCAGAACCATTTCATTTCAAGCCTAAACATGTTGCAATGCAAACAGGGGTGAGAGAGATAAGAGAATGGCTCCTGGGTAGCCTGTTTTGTACAACATCATTGTTGTACTCCTGTTTTAAGAAGATACAGACAGGGCACTTAACAAATATACAAGTTTTAGGGGGCAGTTCCTAAGAGGAAACACAGAAAGAGAAGGGGTATTGGCCAAAGGAAGAAAGCTCTGTTCCTCAAAGACTAAGGAAGTATCCAGTTCTCAAAGTTCAGGAGTATCAATAGTCAAAGGTTCCTTATTCCAGAACCATCAGGACCAGTTTAGGTAGTTCAAATATTGGTCTTATTGAACCCTCAAGGTTCTGCATACAACAGAGCACAACTGCAAGCCATGGAGTTAGCAGGGTATGAAGCGAATGGAAAAGCCTGAATCAAAAGAGACTTGCCAGTAACTCTTTTGAAACTAGTGCAGTCAAGGCACCAAATATGCAGGACTCCTAGAACAACACATACCAAAAACTAAGTGGAACAGAGGTGATGCAAGGTTAGGTTGAGAACACACACACACACACACACACACAGATGCCACAGTTAATCAGAGTTTGAGCAGCAGCCTTATTATTTAGATTACATCACTTTACCAAACATAGACATGATTTCAAATGTGCAGAGATTTCTTTAGGATTATCAGCATACCCAGAACCCAAGGCAAGACCAAACATACAGGTAGTTTAAATGAAACAGGAACAAGATAAGCATATGCAGACACACATAGATGTAATAGATGATAGCAAGTGAGAGAATACCTTTTGAATACTTGTGAAACTAAGGTGAGTACAGACAGCAAAAAGGAAAGGCAGGACCAACACTATCACAAACAGTGATGATTCTCTCAAGGAAGAAGTGAACCAGAAGAATTGAATGCAAAGAAGCTATGCAGAATTTTGCTAAGTATGCCAGTGTTTGTCTTTGAATTTTAGTGTTCAGAAACTTATCCCTTTTAGTTGAAAATAAAGTAGTTTATATAGGTGAGAGGTAGGGGTTTAAAATCAATGGGTAGAAGTTAATAATGGTAAGGAAATATAGTCTTCCAAAAATAGCAGGGGACAAACTTTAATCAATCTTCCAAAAATAAAGTAAACAGCCCCTAATCATAAGGTAAATCTGCCCTAAATTAGTTTGAAAACCCTCCCCTCGCTCTTAACATAGTCTAGATTCAACAATTAGTGTATAGGCTCAATAATAATTCAACAAATCCCGGAAGGACCCTAATTGACATCATATAAATCATCAGAATCAAATCCCTAATCTTGTATCAATTAAAGATTCAGTTCTAACAAACCTAAATTTTCCTAAAGAAGTAAAATAAATCAATCAATCAGATTTTAAGCATGTAATAGGATAAGAAGGTAAGTTCATAACAAACATTAACGACAAGAAAAAGAGGCAATTCACAGTCTGCCCTGGGTTTCGAATTTGCAGGTTATCAGGGATAATCACGATCATACTAACCTTAGGCATGTGAGACACCAAGCTAATGTTAAAACTTAACTAGTGAACTAAGCAAAATCAACAGTCTCGTGAATTTTCATCTAATAGAAAAAACAATCAGTCGTGTTTAATCACAGAAAGGGCTAGGCAAATTTTGGTTCAACATTACCTAATTTCAAGAACGTCCCGAAGGGAAAGAGTTTACCTGATTTGAATCGGAGCCGGGTCAATTTCGATCCGCTTCGAATTAGGGTTAAAAGGAAGAAACTTCACCCCATTTCAGTGTATGTGTCTTTCAAAACAAACAGAGCCTCGCCGGAGGCGTTTCATAGTGATGGCGATTTAGTCGACATAGGGTTATGCTTGTCTTCGTCTAAACCCCATCGAAAGTGTGTGGGTTGTGTTGTGGACGACGAGGGGAACACGACTATACCAGGTTCCCCAAATTTTACCGGTTGATTTGGCCGAAAAGGCCATCTACAATGGTGGCGATTGAAATCGCCAAGAGAGGAGAGAGAGAGAGTTGGGGACAGGGGTGTGGGGGAAAATGGGAATTGTTTTAGGGTTTTGGGGGTGTAAAATGATATAAATGGAAACTTGAATCCTGGCCGTTGGATTAGTATCGTGGACAGCCAGGATCAAGCCATGTAGGCAGGTGACGTGTAAAAAATAGCTGATGTGTGTGCCTTGTGTGCATATATGTGTATATATGTATATGCGTATAAATATTGTGTAAATAGGTATAAAATGGTATAAAGTGGTATAAAATGGATTTAAAAATATAGGAAAATTAAGGGATTAATTTTAAAATGTTAGGAAGGCTAAAATGCATAAAAAATTGTAATTTTGAGGCTTAAAAAATTTTGGATAATTTTGTCAAAAATAGAAGCAACTGTAGAAAATTTTAAAGTGGCTATAGTTTGAGACGATGCTTTTGAAAATGGCCTCAATCGTCAGACCATCGCGAGACTATAATTTAAGAGACGAGGTAGGAATGGATACACAAGCGTGTGTAGAATTCAAGAACGGTTGATTTTGAAAATAGGAGGGACAAAGTTGGGTGTCAACAGCTGCCCCTCTTTGCCCGGGGATGATGAAAGAGTCTGCGGGCAAAGACGTTGACAGTGCGGCCAATTTTTTCATGACTATAGAAGAGCCTATGACTTAAAAGGATGCAGGGTGTTAGGCTGAAATGCTTGCTTTGCTTGGGGCGTATCCTGCAATGAAGATGTGTTTGCAACATAATGTATATATAAAACGTATCTTCCCGCCGGGCTGGATTGTCTTTTCAGGAGTCTTGCCATATGTGATTGTGTCTGCTATGCCATAGTTGTGTGTCTTTTGCTGTCAAGTGTTAGATTCGACATCGGGTTGTATGCCCTCCGTCGGTGCATGAGGCTGTGTACCCTCCGCAAAGAAAATAAAATGGCAAATCGGTATCGGGCTGTCTACCCTCAACCGACGCTTCGGGCTGTGTACCCTTAGCTAAATATAAATGACAAATCGATATCGGGCTGTGTACCCTCAACCGACGCTTTGGGCTGTGTACCCTCAGCTAATTTAAAATGACAAATCAATATCGGGCTGTGTACCCTCAACCGATGCTTCGGGATGTGTACCCTCAGCTAATTTAAAAGATAAATCGATATCGGGCTGTGTACCTTCAACCGACGCTCCGACGCTTCGGGCTGTGTACCCTCAGCTAATTTAAAAGACAAATCGATATCGGGCTGTGTACCCTCAACCGACGCTTCGGGCTGTGTACCCTCAGCTAATTTAAAAGACAAATTGATATCGGGCTGTGTACTCTCAACCGACGCTTCGGGCTGTGTACCCTCAGCTAATTTAAAAGACAAATCGATATCGAGCTGTGTACCCTCAACCGACGCCTCGGGTTGTGTGGCCTCAGTTAATTTAAAAGACAAATCGATATCTGGCTGTGTACCCTCAACCGACGCCTCGGGTTATGTGCCCTCAGCAATTTAAAAAATAAATCGATATCGGGCTGTGTACCCTCAATCAATGCCTCGGGTTGTGTGCCCTCAGCTAATTTAAATGACAAATTGATATCGGGCTGTGTACCCTCAATCGACGCCTCGGGTTGTGTGCCCTCAGCTAATTTAAAATACTAATCGATATCGAGCTGTGTACCCTCAATCGACGCTTGGGTTGTATGCCCTCAGCTAATTTAAATATGCAAATTGATATCGGGCTGTGTTCCCTCAGTCGACGCCTCAGGTTGTGTGCCCTCAGCTAATTTAAAATGCAAATCGATATCGGGCTGTGTACCCTCAATCGACGCCTCGGGTTGTATGCCCTCAGCTAATTTAAATATGCAAATGGGCTGTGTACCCTCAATCGAAGCCTGGGGTTGTGTGCCCTCAGCTAATTTAAAATGACAAACTTTTGCTGAAGATTATCTTTGTCGTGCACTGTTGATTTAGGTATCTTTCGTGCCTGCATCCAAAGAAAGATTGGTGAGTTGTACCAGGTGGTTTGGTTTGTGCATTCTTGGCTTGTTTTACGCTCCCTGTCCACGAGCGCCGGGATCTTGGCCGAGCTGATAGGGATGTGCATAAAGTAGTAAATAATGCAAAATGATTTCGAAAAACTTTTATAAGAATGAAATGCAGTGAAATGTTTTGTCCCATTGAGTCACAAGTCGCGTTGTATAAGGCCAAAGTTGTCGCTCTTCATGCTGTTCCAAACTCCTTTATGTCACGACCCAACCTAGGGTCGCGACGGATAACCAACACTAAGTATCGATCATCGCTAAACCTACTAATAATCTATGAACTATAGAGATGAGCTGGCAACCTGGTTATAAATACATACATATTTACTGAAAACATAAAGTCTGGAAAGATGACAAGGCTATCACACGATAATATATATAACATATTGACTGCACCACACAGGGACATATCTACAGGCCTCTAAAAGTGCTGAACTGAATATACAAAGGACGGGACAAGGCCCCGCCATACCTACTCGACATCTGTACAACATACCAAAAGTAGTATACTCCAGAAGAGACGGAGTGACTCCAACAGCTGGTAGATAGCCTACTAACGTGGCTCAGGGCCTGCTCTCTCTGTACCTGCGCGGCATGAATCGCAGCGCCCCAAAAAAAAGGGCGTGAGTATGATATGTACAAAGTATGTAAGGCCTGAGCATATAATAAGTCATAGCTGGATGAAACTGTAAGGCTGGAATATAAATGTGTAAACATGAGCTGAAGCATAGCAATGTAGCAGGAAATCTTAAGACGTACTAAACATGGTCTGAATATAACCTGAAGTCTAGCTGAAACTGAAACTGAAGACTGAGCTGAACTATACTAATAAATGACTGTAATATGACTGGTGACTGGTAACTAGAAACTAGAACCGAAAGCTGTCAACTGATACTGACACTAAAAACTGGAGGCTGATAACTGAGAACTGATAACTGGTACTGAGCTAAAATTGAACTGTTATCTGAACTGGTACCTGCCTGGTGTTATGGGCTATATCCCCCCAAATCAGGTAACTGAACATCTGAACTAGCCTCACATATAATCATGCAGTGCATGCTGTGGCTATATACGCGTATATAACAAACCTGGTGGGTGTTATGGGCTATATCCCCCCCAGCCAGTAATATCTAGTCTCTCTGGTCAGAGTGTGTGAATGACACCCGGTCACACTAGGTGTTTCAACTCCCGCCTGAACCAGAGGGGCTGTATCCCCAGACGGGTAGTATCACACGCGACCGGACTGTGTGTCCAATGTCCAGCCTCTATGGGGGACTCCAAATCACACATAACATGATCACAATATAAGCATAAGTATGTATGAGGCATAACACATGTGGCAACAATATATATGGACTCAAAGGAATGATAAGAAAACTCTGGATGGAATTGTAGACACAACCCGAAACTTAGAATTTGTCTAACTCTTTGATTTTTATAAAAATTTCGGCAGAGTTTCCACTGAAACTGGATGATACGCAAAAATAGAACCAGCACTATACTATACACGGGAATGGATACCCGGATAAACTGATAACATAAACAAATTTATTGGATAACAAGATGAGAGTGGCGTAACAATTCCACGGATGTACAGAATTTCTAGACAGTACTAGCGTCCTGTATTGCATCATAGTTTGGAGGGTACAGATAAAAGTTATAGACCTCATGGTCTTCATGAAAGTTGTAGATATATGTATTAGGATTCTGGAGATTCTTAAATCATCTTAATATCAATTTTGTATAAGGAGTTATGATCAATATACTAACAACTTTCCAAAATTCAAAACAATTTTCCAGATTTTGAAACGTTTTGTCTTTCTGATTTGGACGTCTTTCACCTTGGATTTTAGTACCAAATTAAGTATATACAAGGTTTCCTTGGTACCATACAAGTTTCTCACAAGAAAAACTAAGTTTAAAACTAATAAAAGCTTCAAAATCTAAAAGATGCATGCCTTGCCAAAAGAAAGGTTTAACCTTACATACCTTTGATGTTTCTAGCTTCTAAACTTCGTTTCCTTTGAATTCCACACCTTCTAAAGCTTAAACAAGCTATAAAATAGAATTTAGATACTTTACTTAGCTATGAAGTAATTCTAAAACTCAAACTATAGACGAAATTGAAGGTAGCATAATGTTACCCTAATCGCGTAGAGCGTTTTGACGCAATCCGTCTTCCGTTTCGTGTCAAAATTGATGTTCTATCTTCAAAATCATAAAATATGGATTCAAACTGAAAAAGATCTGTTTATTTCGTGGGTTTACTGGAAAATGTCGAAAGAGAGAGAATGATTTCTCTTTTATAATAAAAACATTTCATTGCTAGCCCTCTTTTGCGCTTATGTCCCTTTTTCTGGTCTGACTTCTGACGCTCATATCTTTTTATCTATAAGTTCTATGAGCAAACCGTTATACACTCCAAGACCTTCGATTTGGTATATCATATGTCTCCAAAAGACCTCATATAATACACGGAATTAATTGCTGAAAAAGCTCCGTTAAAAGGCAAATCCTTAGTCAGTTTTTCCGCAACTTAAATCTGATTTTTCCCAACCTTTATATTCAACATATAAAAGTCATATATGGTCCAATTATGACTTTGAGATCACTTAAATCATTCTTAACATGTCATTAGAATGATATACCTCACTTTGGACATACGAGGTGTAACACTTTAAGTGAATTTTGAGGGTGGCCTCAAAATTTTGCCCCAGTTTGTATTTGAAATTTTTGAGAGGTGCTCAAAAATTTCTGCCCCAGGGTCAACTAGTTTGTCCTTTGGGAATTTTTGAGAGTTCGTCAAAAATTCTGCCCCAGTGTTTGCATTGTGGGAAAATGGAATTTTTTGTATTTATGCGACCGAACCTTGAATAGGTTGCCTACGTATCTCACTTGGGGAATCAGGTCGTGACGTAGTTCAGATTACATAATGCATTTCAGAATGGGGGAATCACTAGTCAGTACAAATCCCTACACATAGTATCTTTTAACAGCATCTGAGTTGATAGGTTTTGGCCAGACTTCTCCATCCATTTCTGCCAATATCAATGCTCCTCCATTCAAAACTCGGTGAACCATGTACGGCCCTTGCCAATTTGGAGCAAACTTGCCTTTTGCCTCTTCTTGATTTGGAAATATCTTCTTCAGTACTAATTATCCAGGTTCAAAGAATCTTTCTCGAACTTTCTTGCTGAATGCCTTAGCCATCCTCCTTTGATATAACTGCCCAAGACATATTGCATTCAATCTCTTGCCATCGATGAGGGCCAATTGCTCTATTCTTCCTTTGATCCATTCGACGTCTTTCAATTGTGTCTCTTGGATGATTCTCAAAGATGGTATCTCAACCTCTGCGGGTATCACTGGTTCAGTGCCATATACCAACAAATACAGAGTAGCCCCCGTTGATGTTCTCATTGTAGTGCGATACCTTAACAGGGCATAGGGTAGATTCTCATGCCATTGCTTTGAAGTGCCTTTCATCTTGCGCAATATCCTCTTGATGTTCTTATTAGCCGCCTTGACCGC
Organism: Petunia x hybrida; assembly: GCA_037355625.1. Lineage (NCBI taxonomy): Eukaryota > Viridiplantae > Streptophyta > Magnoliopsida > Solanales > Solanaceae > Petunia > Petunia x hybrida. Next base: position 371,444 of record JBBBVM010000648.1, read on the forward strand.
ACCATTCATTTGAGGTCTGTATGCAGTGGAGTTGCGATGCTTGATCTTGAAGACCTCACAGGTTGCTTTCATTAGGTCACTGTTGAGATTGGACCCATTGTCAGTGATGATGGATTCAGGGATGCCAAATCGGCAGATCATCTTATCACGAACAAAGTTCGACACCACTTTCTTTGTTACTGATTTGTATGATGCAACTTCTACCTGTTGACACCCAATTTTGTCCATCCTATTTTCAAAATCAAATGTTCTTTAATTTTACACGCACTTGCGTATCCATTCCTACCTCGTCTATTATTTCCAAATCATCCTCTCATACTGGCCATGGCAATTGAGGCCCTTTTTCAAAGCCTCGTCTCAAACCATAGCTTTTTTAGAATTTTCTACAATTACTCCTATTTTTGACAAAACCCTCCAAAATATCTTTAAGCCTCAAAATTAAAATTTTTAGGCATTTTGCCTTCTCAACATCTTAAAATTAATGTCCTAATTTTCCTACAATTTGTATACCTTTTTAAATCCATTTTATACCATTTTATACCTATTTTATACCTATTTATACAATATTTATACATATATACACGTACATATACACAAGGCATACACATCAGCCCATCTTTTTACATGTCACGCCTACGTGGATCGATCCTGATCGTCCACGTAGGGGATCCAACGGCTCAGATCAATTCCCTTTGTTTCCACCCCACAAAACCCCTTTCCCTTTTCCCATTTCCCCTTGGACCCTCGACCAGACACTCTCTCTGTCTCTCTCTCTCTCTTGGCGATCTCGATTGCCCTCTCTGTCGATGACTTTTCCAGCCGTTTGAGCCGGTGAAAATTGGGGGAAATGGTGTCTTTAGACTCCCCTCGTAGTCCGAGAAAAACCCCACACACTTTCGATGGGGTTTGGGCGAAGGGAAGTTTAACCCTAGGTCAATTGAATCGGCACTGCCAAAGGCCGATTCTGGACAACTCCACTGGCGAAACTGGGTAAACATTGTTTGATGTGATTCACGGAGGGGAAACCCTCAGGTTTACACGATTTAAGCGGACGGGTAACCCTGTTCCTTTTTATTGCTCTTTGAACCTACGTGACACTGTGCTTAGTTTTGCTTAATTTTCACAAGCAAATTAGCATGGTCGTTGTTATTTTTTAAATCAATAAGGACAAGATTTTACACGATCACTAATTTTTGCTCAATTCACTGTTTAGTTTGAATGGGTTTTTACACAAACGACTGCTCAAGTTTTTCATACATATTCAGTTTATGCTTTGTGTTTCATTGATCAAAATCGAATGAGCCTATGACTGTTTGAAATTCAACTATTATCCCCACCTATTTCTGCAATGTAGTTGGTCGCCTATCTTGTTTAAATGCATAGTTTCCATGATTAAGCAACTGCACCTAAATTGAAATTTGTTTGGCATGATTTGAATATCTTAAATTAGTTCCGTTTGAAATTCTGATTAAAACTAGATTGAAACGAATTGTGTGATTGATCTGGTAATTGATTAGGGTCTTTTGAATCTGTAAGGACATATGTGTGTGGTTGACTTTGAACCTAGACTCTATTTGGGATAAGGGAATGGGTCTTTAGTGGGTTCAGGATCTGTTTTACCCTAAATTTGTGGGATTGGTTAACCCATAAATGGAAGGGGTACTTGACTGGTTTTCTTAATTTTTGGAAGAAATATTCTTTTACCATCTTTAGTTTTCTCCCGTTAGAACTTAAAACCCTCACACCTTTGCCTATATAAACTGGGTATTCTTTATGTTTACACACACTGAAATACACAGAATCTTACACAGTGCTCTCTACACACAAGGTTTTATGATATTAATCCTAGCATACTCACTGCATTCTCACACAAAAAGCCTGGCATCTCTCTAACACCTATTTTACTTGCTGGGAGACTTTTGTTTGGTTCACTTCTCTGGTCTGACTGTCTGCAAGTATTAAACAATAGTCACAGCTTTGTTTGCTTGTTTTCACATCATTGAAGGTATTCCTCATCTTTCGTCTTTCTTCTTTAACTGCATATTTCCTTTTGATTGGAAATTGGTCTTCTTTTCCTGTTTGTCTTGACTTGCCGTTGCTTGTGTGAATACTTCTTATGCCCTGCATATACTTGTCAAAGAGACTGTACCTTTGTTCTTGTTAGTGCCTGTTCAGGGCTTCTTTGTTACCTCTTATGCTCTGTATATACTTGTCAAAGAGACTGTACCTTTGTTCTTGTTAGTGCCTGTTCAGGGCTTCCTTGTTACCTCTTATGCTCTGTATATACTTGTCAAAGAGACTATACCTTTGCTCTTGTTAGTGCCTGTTCAGGGTTTCTTTTGGGCTAATCCTTTCATGCAGGAACTGTGAGGGCATTCCTGAGGGTATGCCAAGGTTTGTTACAGGTTTTAGCCTTTACTTAGACCCCAGTGAGGGTACTCTGGCTGTCTGCAAGTTCTGGGCCTTGACAACTTGGTTCCTGACTCCTAAACTTAGACCCCATAATCCATATATTGGTTAAATTATACTTAGAGGACAAAACTGGAACCTTGGCTATGCTCAGCATGATTTATCACTTACCTGAGGAACCATATCCCTTAGAAACTGCCCTCCATTATGTATATTCATTAGGTCTCTCTATTGTATTTGCTTATAACAGGGCACACAGTCATTAGACTATGTAGAAGGCTACACAGAAGTCTCCTTCTTTCCTTTACCTCCTTATGTGCTGCATCATCCATGCCTATAGCCCTTCATTTGAAAACTGAATGTGATGATAAGCCAGGCGTTTTGCTAAAATCTGCATGTTCCCTGAACGATCATGATACTGCCTACAATATTTTTCACAGGCTTTTTGAAAGCATGTTTTATGATAATCAGTTTAGAATGATATGTTAAATCGAGGCTATTAGTGAAAAGTATTGAAATCTGGACTTATTACACAAAAACAGAGCTGTTTCTGTTTGCACAAATGGTCCAGGCCCATAACGTTTTTAGAAAACAGGCCTATTTTTGTGTTTTAGTTGTTTTGCGCAGTTGGTCCAGGCCCATAAACTTTTTTTAAAATCATGGCCTGCTTATGTGTGAAAACGTTTTTAATTACTCTAAACGCTCTTATATACTAATCTAATAGTGCATAGGAGTGTATAAAGTTTTGGGGTCACTTGTACACTTAAAATGATTTTTCTAAAGTTACAACTATCAGTTAGGACATATAATTGCATGTCTATACCTATATATATATATAGTACTATTATGTGCGATAGCCCTTATTTGCTCTTATGTGTTTCCGTGAACTCATCTTTCGAAAACAGCCACTTTTATCCCTATATATATATATACATTTATAAAATCTGACCCCAACACCAAAAAGGCCATTAAGGTTAGGGCTCGACAATTAATGACGAGTCACACCGACCCTAAATGAGCCTACATTTTATTTTTAAAACAAACTCCTTTCGGTCCTTTATTAAAACCAAGACTATTTACAAAACCAATTATTTACGCAAATACTCTCCTTTTAAAGCATGATTATATCTGTGAGTCGAATTAGAATGCCCATTTGAATGATAACCCTTATGTACGATTAGGGTTTGACATTAGAGGCCATAGACGCGGTTAGGCTTAATTCTAGGCCGAATATGACAGTTGTTTGCATATTTGTATAAACATGTGATATCTTAGTTTAAATGATTAGATTCAAAGTTAGTATTGATTTGATAATAGACATTGCTTACATCCCAAAGTTAATACTCGGAGGGTAACCACCCTTTTGGTGGGACTCGGGGAAGTGCCTAACACCTTCTTCCCTGAGTCACTTGGACTTCTTACCCTATAGAATCTCTGAAATAGATTAGTAGACCTTTTGAACTTGATTTTAGACATTAGGTGACCTAATACGCCTTAGAATTTATCTTAGGTTGAGACTCCAAAACCTTAACTTAAACGAGTTCACCCAGTCAAATCCGAAATCCGACTCGCCTCAAGTGAGTCTAAAATCGGGTATGACAGAATGGCGACTCCGCTGGGGATACTCAAAGTCCTAACCACAACGAGCCTTTATTTTGGGATTTATTTAATCTTATTATTCATTATTATTATTGTTGTACTAACTTGATTTCCTTGTTTTTGTTTTTTTTTCCTTCTTTTACTTTATTTATTTATTGTATTATTTATGTGACATCTTGCATACTTCACTCATACTCCCCCACTTCTGGGAAACGACACTTCACACACACACGATGATTACGTGGATCCCACGGTTGCTTCACCACCAAAAAAAACCTTTTAAGAGGGACATATTGAAATATAGTTGGTCCGTGGTACAACCAACAATTTCAAATGATCCCACTCCTTGGCTGTCCGCCTTGGGGAACCGTGTCTAGAATTACACCACTCTCCTATTGTAATAAGCATGCATCATACCGTAGGAGGGGCTCCCCATGAGCCGACTAGTTTTCAACTTGTCCAAACTATCTAAATGGGTTTCCAACCCTAAAAGGACGTTTGGGCATGATTATGTGCATTTGAGAGAAAAGAAAAGAGAAGAAGTGAGATAACAATGAAAGTGCATTTTGATTTGTTCAATTATTCTCAAAGGGGACAGGGTTTTTAAATTTTATTTCTTCTTTTTAGGTCACAATGAGTCAAAAGTTCCATCGTTTTGGGATGACTCTATGCGCACCTCCTTTGTTAACCAATTGGTGGAACAATTTGTCACTAGGAGAGCAAACTGAAGTGCGTCAACACCTGGGTCATTTGGTTTCATTACTAAAAATGGAGCCGTGTAGAGAGATGATCGAAGCAGCGGTGTCATTTTGGGATGAAGAATTGAACGTGTTTAGGATTGGGGACATTGAATTAACACCTTTGTTGGAAGAAATAGGGGGTTGTGTCACACTCGGGGTTAGACAAACATCGTTGGCAAGGGGGTCGTACACTAGCACCTAGTATCCCCACGGCTGACGAGTTTCGTAAGAAGTTAGGAATGGTAGCGAGTGTGGACGTGGGATTTTACAACAAAAGAAGATCCCCTTTTCCTATTTTTACAATCGTTTGGGCATTTGAGGGCATATGATAGTTACAAGAAGGAGTTCGAGTCTTATGGTGATTGGAGGCGGGCTAGACCACTTGCATTTGCTATTAGTTTCCTGGGAGTGATGGTTTCCCCCGAAAGTTCAAGTCACGACATATGTTCAAGACTTGTCATGGTTGCCGATGCAGTGTTTAACGGGATTGAAGGTTATCATTATACCATAGTTCCTACGATAGTAGCGGACATTTATCGAGCCCTGGGGTGTTGCAAAAGAGGAGCGAGGTATTTCCAAGGGTGTAATCTTTTACTGCAAGCATGGTTCAAGGAACATTTAAGAAAGGCAAGAGGTGTGCAAGCCTTGTCCAAACCGGCGGGTTACAACTATTTGATTGGGGAATGGTATGGGGTTTCGGAATTCAAGCAGCCAAGCAACACAGAGAAGTGGGTAAAATTGTTCGAAAACATAACGGAGGATTCAATCCAGTGGATGTTCACTTAGTTTCCTTCATCAGATTTCATCATTAGTTCTAAGAAGACATCCTTTGTGATACTTATGGGGTTAAGAGGCCTTCAACCTTACCAACCATTGAGAGTAATGAGGCAAGCAGGGAGGAAGCAAATCATACCATTGATACCGAACATGAAAGATTATCAGTTTGACTACGTTGGAAATATTGTTCCAAGGGTCAAAAGCATTAGGAAGTCATGGAGAAGAAGACAAGTCATGGAGGAAGCATCACTAGCACCTGATAGATACAACGCTGGATGCGAACCAAACTACAAAAGCTGGTTGCGCTCTAGAATAAAGGGAAATGTAGTAGTAGGGCCAAGTCGTGGGAACAACGTAAGAGATCGTGAAGCGGAGGCTCAAATCCGGTACCGAGAGTTCATGTTAAAAGCTGTCAAAATGGATAAGGAAAACAAAGAAGAAATCGAAGTGTGGAAGAAACGTACATTGGAACTAGAGGGAAAGATAGGCATTGGAAACAAAACTTGAGCAATGGAATTCAGAGTGTGAAGAGGTGGACATCTTGCACTTGGTAGAAGCCAAAGGGTACTTGATCAAAGCTATGGAAGAAGTCAAGGAGATTACACGAGAAGCAAAGAAGGCCAAGATGGAAAAGGAGTCTGCTACCTAGTCAAAGTGTCGTTTGCATTTCTTCTTTTGTATTTTTACTTTTCCAAAGTTATTGTCATGCACTGATTTATAAATTTTGGGGAATTTATGAGAGTAATTGGCTACGAAATGCGCATTTATTCTTTTGCATAACGATAAACCTAGGAAGGCTATACGTCCTTGGCACGTAATAGTCTATTAGTAAACCCACGCCAAATTTCAAAAGAGTTTTAAACCCAAAAATGACAAATTGCATCTCTGCATTGATTCGAAGAAACCTTTGCACAAAACATTGATTGTCTGTTTGAATATGATCAAAACTATAAGGGTGTTTTGGTCTTTACCTTTTCTTGGTTTGTTTTCAGACTATGGCTGCAAAGGGTACTCTCCAATTTGAGATCGTTTCCCGACCTCGCTACTTGATCAGGCTTTGGTGGGAGAATTTGGCCGTTGTCAGCAAAGCTCATGTTTAAAAGATGTTGGGAGAATTAATAGTTCTCAAGAACTACACTGCCGTGACTGGTTTGGTAGAAGCTGCTACACATTTCTGGGACTAGAAAAGGGCTGTGTTTCACTTCAATGGTTTCGAGTTGGCACCGATGTTGGAAGAATTCGGAGGGCTAGCAGGGTTGGAGCCTGGACCCGAGACTATGATCTATCCTCGAGACATGGAACCTAAGGAATTCATAGATTTGCTAAGAGCTCCTTATGATCCATACATCGATGGAGTGCATGATGGGAAAGTCACGTTGGAGTATCTGCATTCTAGGTTTGGAGATCCGACACTTAGACACGATTTGAATGCGGCGTGGGAGATGCAAGACTTGGAATGGACCGAATCCAATGCTTTCATCATCGCTTTTCTTGGGAGTATGGTCTTTCCCGAGAGGGGAGGCAAGATTTACATAAGGCTAGGGAGAGTAGTTGAGGATCTGCGCACAGGTGCTTTCAAACGTCAAGTGAGTTTGGTTCCGATGATTTTGGGGGAAGTCTACCGAGCTCTAACCAAATGTAGGAGAGGTGGAGACATTTTCGAAGGTTGCAATCTGTTGCTGGAGATCTGGTTGATAGAACACTTGCATAGCGTCCCTGTCAGTCCAATGGCACCAAAACTCTCTTGGCAAGGAGGGATTCGCTCACATAGTACCCGCGTGGCTGGAATAGTGACATGGGAATACCCCACAAACATGGAAGGATGGTATACTAGGCTCGAAGAACTGCAAGAGGTGCAATGGGTGATTGAACATTGTGCTGGCTTCGTTGTCTCCATATAAGGTCAAGACATCACTTTCCTAACACTGATTGGATTCCGAGGAACTAATCACTATGTTCCTCTAAGGATCCTTCGGCAAGTGGGCATGACACAACAAACTCCACAGTTAACTGAAGGAAGAAGTTTCAATGTTGACTTAAAGGATATCGAGCACCCGATGGTCCTCACCATACTGACGATATGGGAGAAAAGGCTCACCATGCAGCTTTGCTGTGGCCGTGACAGTAGGGTGAACCCCGCAGCTACCCTGTCCTACCCTCAATGGCTCGACAAAGACAAGGCGAAGTATCGATCTAAGACTACACTGAAAAGGAAGGCCAAGCCTCCAAGTGCTGATGAAAAATACAAGAAGCTGAAGCAAGAATTTAACCAAAGGAAGAAAGAGTTGAGGGTGACACAAGAGAGAGAAATGAGGAGACAATACAAAGATAAGATAAAAGAAGACGAGCTCAAGTATTGGACCGGCAAGGTCATGATTTTAAGACAAGCCGCTGGGAATCGGCAATATTTGCTCAAAGGATGGGGAGAATATTTCAAGTCAGTACCACTGGAAGAGAAGGAAGTAAGAGGGTTGGAAATTTGCGAGTTCTTGGTAAAGGCTCTGGGTGACATGGAGGATGGGAAAGACTTGCTGGAAATATTTGCTGATACTCCGCTCCTTAGCCTGGCCCACAAACTCGAGAAGGAATCCAAAAAGGAGAAGGAAGACGCTGGAGCTGATGTTTGAACCTGAAGTCCTTTTTGCTTGGCGCCTAGTCGTGTCGTGTCGAGTCGAGTCATCTTGTCCTTCCTTTATTGTCATTTTCGTCTTAATCGAGTCATTAGTGGTTGTAATAAAGCCAAGCAAACTAAATAAAATTTCGTTATTTTTGGGGTTTTAGATTGGTGATGATCATGTTTATTCAAACGAAATGATGTGTTTGGTGCAAATGTTTACTTTGAATCCACGATAGGCCCACCTCTGGCACAAAAGAGGTCCCATGCATGATAAGACGCGATTTTCATTTAAGCTAACATATACTCACTTTTTATCTTTTTGTTTTGATATGTCAGTTCCTAAGTCCCCTAAAGTTTGGTTTGAGCATTCTGGCCGCGCCGCAATACCGGTTGAGGTCCAAAGGATCAATCCCAACACCTCTCCCTACTTACAAGGACAAGGACGAGACGAAGTATCATCGCTGAGTTCGACAAGGTTGGCACTCCTGAGAAACAAAGCATGGCCAATTATGAAAACTACACTAAGCTGGAGCAGAGGTTGCTCGAATTGGAAAGTAGGATTCCCCTGAACCATACTGATGAGATCATTGAACCGAACCAAATCAAACTGCTCGCCCTCACGGCAAAGATCCACTTTACCCTGAAAGAGGCCTTCCTTACCCTACCCACACCGCACCACCAAAAGTACCACAAAACAACATACCCGCCTTCACTATTGAAACCAAAACCATGGCCTCACCCACCAAGGACCATGAAATGTATGCCTGGACTAAGGAAGACCTAGAATGCCACCTAATAACAAGTCCAGTGGCTAGTTGAGAAGTTCAAACAACTCCAAGGCGCTAAGGGAACCCGAGGGTTGGCCTATGAGGATCTCTGCTTGTATCCTGACTTGAAACTACCCGAAGGCTACAAAACACCCAAGTTCAACATGTTCGATGACAGTGGAGACCCAATGGCTCACTTAAGGTCTTACTGTGATAAGCTGATTGGGGTTGGGCATGACGAAAAGATTTGTATGCAGCTGTTCAACCGCAGTCTGACTGGAGATGCACTGGTATGGTACTCTAAGCAACAAACCAAGAAGTGGACAAGCTGGGAAGCAATGGTTGGGGACTTCGTTGACAGTTTTGGGCATAACACTGACGCTATGCCCGATTAGTTTTACTTAGAGAACTTGAAGAAGAAGCCCACTGAGACTTTTAGAGAATTTGCAACTAGATGGAGGCTGAAGCCTCCAAAGTCCAGCCTCCCATGGAAGACGCCGAGATAGTTGCGACTTTAATTTGCATACAAGAGGATGTCTATTTTGACAAGATCCTGAATTTGCAAGACAAGAAGTTCGGAGAATTAATCAAGATAGGTGACATGGTTGAAGATGGACTCAAAACTGGAAGGATCGTTAGCATGGCTGCATTACAAGCCGCTAACAAAGCCCTACAAGCTAGCAGCACTACCACCTCAAGAAAGAAGAAGGACGATGTCTCCTTCGTGGCTGCATCACTTGACCACTCCCCTACTTACAACCATTACTACCAAACACCTCCCCCTCCTACCCATACATACCACCCACATCCACCTAACCAGTCTATAATACCCAGCCCATGTACCAAAATCCACCACCACAAAGACCAACCTACCCACAAAGTCCCAACTATCGAAACACCAACACTTACTCACCAAGACCTCATGCCAATAACAACCCAAGACACAAAAGGAACTACACCCCACCGGTTGAATCTCGTGCACAGTTGTTCCAGAGACTCAAAGAAGCCGGTCACATACAACCCGTGCCATTCAAAATACCCGATAGAATGACACCTTACTTTGATCAAACCAAACCTGTGCCTATCACTCTGGAGGGCCTGGTCACGATACCGAGAAATGCTATGCCTTAAGAGACAAAAGACTTGATTGACCAAAAGGTGATACACTTGAAGACTCCGAATGTGCACAACAACCCTTTGCCTAATCATGGAGACGGTAGGGTGAATCTGATCAAGGTAGAAGAGGAATGCAATCTAGAAGGAACTATTGTTAAGGCAAAAAAAAGTGCACTAGCAACCGCTTCAGTTGCTCAAGCTGCTACAGCACCAGAGCCTATTCAGGTAGAAGTAGCTCCTAAATTCTATGTCGACTTGGTTCCACCATACAACGACAAGGCGGTGCCATGGGACTATGAAAGGGAGAAGAAGAACAAGGTTGTAGCTGAGACTGTTGCCGCACAAGGAATGACTAGAAATGGGAGGATTTACACTCCGGAGCATTTAGTTCAAGAAAAGCGAGGCATTAGCGAGGAAGAGTCCGAGGGGCTGTGGAAGAAAGTACAAGCTAAGAAGTACTCCATGGTTGAGCATTTGGGCAGAACTCCAGCACAAATCTCTGTTTTGGCCCTACTCCTCAAATCAGAAAGTCACCGAAGTGCTTTGATGAAAGTGTTGGATGAAGCACACGTTCCGGTAGACACTTCAGTTGAGAACCTGGCTAGCATGGTTGGACAAGTCATGGAGGCCAACCGGATTGTTTTTCATGGAGATGAGCTACCACCTGAAGGATTGAATCACAACAAAGCTTTGCACGTCACTGTCAAATGCAAAGACTGGTTCGTGGGAAGAGTCCTGATCGACGGAGGTTCTGGCCTGAACATATGCCCGTTCATCACTCTGAAAAGAATTGGCATTGACCAAAGCAAGATAAGGGAAAGTGACATGAAGGTTAAGGCATTAGATGGGTCACAAAGAAGCACTGTTGGGGAGATTGACTTGACTATCATGGTTGGTCCTGTAGAGTTCACTGCCGAGTTCCACGTCATGGACATTTCTGCTTCCTACAATCTGCTATTGGGGAGGCCCTGGATCCATATGGCCGGTGCGGTGCCTTCTACATTGCACCAAACCGTGAAGTTTGAATGGGATCACAAAGAAGTGGTAGTGTTCGGCGAGGGAAACAATTCCATCTACAACGAGCAAACCATACCAGTAATTGAAGGAGAAACTCCTGATGGACAGACATTCTATACCGTGGAACTTGTGGGAGCACTACAAGGTGCCCGAGGAGGATGCCGCAAGAACTACAATTCAAGTTGGGATCCTGCAAGCACGGTCCAAGGGGGTTACACTGCACACTTTGCTCCCAAGTTGGTCAACACACCGCCTGGGGTCGAAGAAAGAAAGAGGAACATTTACAGTGCTTACTGGGATGGCCGAGGCAAAGGCTATGAAGGAAGAAACTTGGTCTGGGAGCCAGTCATATCTGACTGGGGAGTACCATCACGAGATTTTCATGAGACCCTACCAGCTAAGACAGAGAAGTGGCCGATGTACTCGCCCAGTGGTCGTCCCAATTGAAAACGTATCTCTGAAGAAACAAAGCAAAAGCAAGTGTGGATACCCAAAACATTTGAACCTATAGAGGTGGTGATCGAAGAGCTATATGTACTCCCACAGCCTGCAAAGTGGCCCAGAGATTGGGTTATAGGCATCATGATTAAGCAAGGGTATGAACCGAGCAAAGGTTTAGGCAAGAACTTGGATGGTATGGTTGAGCCAATCAGTATTGTGATGAGGCCCGAAAACGAGAAGGCTGGCATATGGTATATTGTGACCAATGAAAAGAGCATGGAAGAAGCGTCACTGGATTTCAAGTTTTATAAAAAAAGAACTAAGACTCTCCTGCATATCTTCGTCTCGTCTGGCTATTTGGAAGGTCGAAAAATGGAGGTGTCCGCAGCACAATGAGTGGAGCCGAAAGAAGCTGATGCTGAAGAGGACTTGCTGGCAGGAATGCAAAATCTATTCATAGCTGATGAAGACTGCTGTGTGATCCTGGAAGAACATACTGAACCTCCTGGACTGGCAAAGGCTGAATCTGGAGCAGCGTTGAACAATTGGACCAGCAACCGGGCCGAGCTTACCGTGGACCTTGGTAGAGCTGAGGGGATCAAAATTTATTTCTTATGCTTTCCAAAATAAAACCTGACCCTGAGTCGTGGAGTTCGCATTTCTCTTTTCTATTGCATATGTCTCCCTACAAACTTTGTTTTGCAAGGATTCATAAATAAAACATCGCACCATTTCCCGTTTAATTTTTGCTTTAATCTTTTAATTTTGCAATATTTTACTTTTTCAGCTATCACATTAATAATCCCATTGAGTCCACAATCGCAACGTGTAATGAAACAATGGAACTTGGAGAAGCTAGGGCCGACTATGATGATTTTGATGAGACTACGCAAGAAGAATTTGAAAGATTTGAAAACAAACCTAAGCCAAACCTTGAAGAGACTGAAGTGATAAACTTAGGAAATGAGGAGATTGTGAAGGAGACAAGGATCAGTGTACATCTCAATGCCGAGGACAAAAAGTGATACACTGAGTTTCTTAAAGAATATGAGGACGTGTTCGCTTGGTCGTACGATGACATGACTGGCATAAGCACGGGAGTGGTAGCTCACAAATTACCTATCAATCCGGGCTTTCCGCCAGCCAAACAAAAGGCCTGAACATTAAAGTCATCGGTTCTGTTGAAAATTGCTGAAGAAGTGACTAAGCAGCTCAATGCGGGCATTCTGAGAATGGTCAAGTATCCGACTTGGTTGGCTAACATTGTCCCAGTGCCGAAGAAAGATGGGAAACTCCGAGTTTGTGTGGACTACAGAGATCTGAATAGAGGAAGTCCAAAGGATGATTTTCCTCTACCAAACATACACATCCTAATTGACAACTGCGCGAAACATGAACTACAATCCTTCGTAGATTGTTTCGCCAGCTATCATCAAGTGCTCATGGATGAAGAAGATGCTGAGAAAACAGTTTTCACTACATCTTGGGGAACTTAATGCTACAAAGTCATTCCATTTGGGTTGAAGAATGCTGAGGCAACTTACATGAGGGCTATGAAAACCATGTTCAATGACCTAATGCACAAGGAGATTGAAGTCTATGTGGACGACGTGATCATCAAATCGAAGAAAAGTTCGGAGCATCTTGACAACTTGCACAAGTTCTTCGACCGCTTGCGAAAGTATAAACTGAAGTTAAACCCGGTAAAATGCGCGTTTGGTGTCCCAGCAGGGAAGCTCTTGGGTTTTATCGTCAGTAGAAGGGGTATCGAGTTGGATCCATCCAAGATCAAAGCCATCAAAGAATTGCCACCCCCAAGAAGCAAGAAAAAGGTTATGAGTTTCTTAGGAAGGCTCAATTACATCAGCCGTTTCATAGCACAATCCACGGTCATCTATGAGCCAATCATCAAGTTGCTGAAGAAAGATGCAGTGATCGAGTGGACGGAAGATTGCCAAAAGGCCTTTGATCGGATCAAGGAATACTTGTCGTGCCTGCCCGTGCTGGTTCTACCTGAGCCTGGGCGACCTTTGATCTTATATCTGTCCGTGATAGACTCAGCCTTTAGTTGTGTCTTGGGGAAACATGATGCAACCGGGAGGAAGGAGCAAGCCATCTATTATCTAAGCAAGAAGTTCACTCCTTATGAAGCCAAGTACACATTGTTGGAGCGCACTTGCTGTGCGCTAACTTGGATAGCTTAGAAACTGAGGCACTACTTGACATCCTACTCAACATTGCTGATATCAACGATGGACCCTCTCAAGTACATCTTCCAAAAACCAATGCCTACTGGAAAACTGGCTAAATGGAAAATGCTGCTCAGCGAATTCGACATCACCTTTTTCACTCAAAAGGCGGTGAAAGCTCAAGCCTTGGCTGATCATATGGCCGAGAACCCGGTGGGAGACGATTACGAGCCTTTGCATACCTACTTCCCTGATGAAGAAGTCATGTTCGTAGGAGAAGAGATCACCGAAGAATATGATGGTTGGAGGTTATTCTTCGATGGAGCGGTCAATTTTAAAGGAGTCGGCATTGGAGCGGTATTAGTTTTCGAGACCGGACAACACTACCCTGTCATAGCCAAACTAAGGTTCCCTTGCACCAACAACATGGCCGAGTATGAAGCCTGCATCCTGGGTCTTAGACTGGCAGTAGACATGAACATACAAGAGTTGCTGGTAATCAGAGATTCTGACTTTCTGATTCGTCAAGTTCGAGGAGAATGGACAGCGAAGAACTCCAAGATATTGCCATACCTGGAGTGCATAAAGGAGTTAAAGCAAAGGTTTACCAAGATAGAGTTCCAGCATATACCAAGATTGAAAAATGGGTTCGCAGACGCTCTGGCTACCATATCTTCCATGATCAAACATCCGGACAAGAACTTCATCGACCCAATACCCGTGACGGTAAGAAAGCAACCAGCTTACTGCTATCACGTGGAGGAGGAGTCGGACGGAAAGCCTTGGTTCTACGATATCAAAAGGTTTCTCAAAGATGGCAGTTTCCCAAAGGATGCATCAAGTCTCCAAAAGAAGACGCTGAGGAGGTTAGCTAATGGTTTCTTTCTGAATGGAGGAGTTTTGTACAAAAGGACACCCGACTTGGGTTTGTTGAGATGCGTAGATGCAAAGGAAGCTACCAAATTATTAGAAGAGGTACACTCCGGGGCGTGTGTCCACCACATGAATAGTTTTGTACTCGCCAAGAAGATTTTGAGGGCTGGCTATTTTTGGATGACAATGGAGCACGATTGCATAAAGCACGCGAAGAAATGCCATCAATGCCAAGTTCACGGAGATATGATTCGAGTGCCTCCCAATGAGCTGAACATTATGGGATCGCCTTGGCCTTTTGCTGCCTGGGGAATAGATGTCATAGGACCTATCGAGCCAGCTGCTTCCAATGGACATCGCTTCATATTGGTGGACATTGACTATTTACCAAATGGGTGGAAGCCGCATCATACAAGTCAGTAACAAAGAAGGTGGTGTCGAACTTTGTCCGTGATAAAATGATCTGCCGATTTGGTATCCCTGAATCCATCATCACTGACAATGGGTCCAACCTCAATAGTGACCTAATGAAAGCAACCTGTGAGGTCTTCAAAATCAAGCATCGCAACTCCACCGCATACAGGCCTTAAATGAATGGAGCGGTCGAGGCGGCCAATAAGAACATCAAGAGGATATTGCGCAAAATGACAGGCATTTCAAAGCAATGGCATGAGAACCTGCCTTATGCTTTGTTAGGATACCGCACTACAATGAGAACGTCAACAGGAGCCACTCCTTATTTATTGGTATATGGCATCGAGGCAGTAATACCCGTAGAGGTTGAGATACTATCTTTGAGAATCATCCAAGAGACACAATTGAAAGACGCCGAATGGATCAAAGGGAGAATGAAGCAGTTAGCCCTCATCGATGGCAAGAGATTAAATGCAATATGTCATGGACAATTATATCAGAGAAGGATGGCCAAAGCATTCAGCAAGAAAATTCGAGAGAGATCCTTTGAACCTAGGCAACTAGTACTGAAGAAGATATTCCCAAATCAAGAAGAAGCAAAGGGCAAGTTTGCACCGAACTGGCAAGGACCATACATGGTTCACAGAGTTCTGAATGGAGGAGCATTGATATTGGCAGAGATGGATGGAGAAGTCTGGCCAAAACGAATCAACTCGGACGCTGTCAAGAGATACTATGTATAGGAGTTCATACTGGTCATTGATTTCTACATTCTGCAATACATTATGTATTCTGAACTGCGTCACGACCTGATTCCCCAAGTGGGATACGTAGGCAACCTATTCAAGGTTTGGTCGCATAAATACAAAAACTTCATTTCCCCACAAAATAAACACTGGGGGCAGAATTTTTGAGGAACTCTAAAAAATTCCTAAAGGACAGACCTAAGCTAGTTGACACTGGGGCAGAAATTTTTGAGGACCTCTCAAAAATTTCAAAATGCAAACTAGGACAGAATTTTGAGGGCACCCTCAAAATTCATCTTGGAGCAGCATGAAGGATGACCGCTTTGGCTCCACACAACGCGGCTTGCGACTCAATGGGATAAAATATCTTATTGCATTTTCTTTCTTACAAAAGTTTTTTAAATTCATTTTGCACTATATACTACTTTTTTTATATATATCCCTATCGGCTCGGCCAAGATCCCGGCGCTCGTGGACAGCAAACGCGAAACAAGCCAAGAATGCACAAACCAAACCCCCTCCCCCCGTACAATTCACCAATCTTTCTTTGGATGCAGGCATGCAAGATACCTAAATCAACAATGCACAACAAAGATAATCTTCAGTAAAGATTTGCCATTCTAAATTAGCTGAGGGCATACAACCCGAGGCGTCGATTGAGGGTACACAGCCCGATATCGATTTGTCATTTTACATTAGCTGAGGGCACACAACCCGAAGCATCGATTGAGGGTACACATCCCGATATCGATTTGTCATTTAAATTAGCTAAGGGTACACAAACCGAAGCGTCGATTGAGGGTACACAGCCCGATATTGATTTGTCATTTAAATTAGCCGAGGGCACACAACCCGAGGTGTCGATTGAGGGTACACAGCCCGATATCGATTTGTCATTTAAATTAGCTGAGGGCACACAACTCGAGGTGTCGATTGAGGGTACACAGCCCGATATCAAATTTTCATTTTAAATTAGCTTAAGGCACACAACCCGAGGCGTCGATTGAGGGTACATAGCCCGATATCAATTTGTCATTTAAATTAGCAGAGGGCACACAATCCGAGGCGTCGATTGAGGGTACACAGCCCGATATCGATTTGTCATTTTAAATTAGCTGAGGGCATACAACCCGAAGCGTCGATTGAAGGTACACAGCCCGATATCGATTTGTCATTTAAATTAGCTGAGGGTACACATCCCGAAGCGTCGACTGAGGGTACACAACCCGATATTGATTTGTCATTTTAAATTAGCTGTGAGCACACAACCTGAGGCATCGATTGAGGTACACAGCCCCGATATCGATTTGTCATTTTAAATTAGCTGCGGGCATACAACCCGAGGCGTCGATTGAGGGTACACAACCCGATATCGATTTGTCATTTTACATTAGTTGAGGGTATACAACCCGAAGCATCGATTGAGGGTACACAGCCCTATATCGATTTGTACTTCTTTTATTTCTTTTCGGATGGTAACAGCCCGATGCACCGACAGAGGGCATACAATCCAATGTCGAATCTAACACTTGACAGCAAAAGACACACAATTACAGCATGGCGGACACAATCTCATATTGCAATAATCCTGGAAAGACAATCCAGCCTGGCGGGAAGGTACGTTTTATATATATATGCACATCATATTGCAAACACATTTTCATTGCAGGCAACACACTCCAAGCAAAACAAACATCTCAGCCTGAAACCCTACATCCTTTTAAGTCATAGGCTCTCCTATAGCCACGACAAAATTGACCGCACTGTCAACATCTTTGTCCGAAGACTCATTCATCATCCCCGGGCAAAGAGGGGTAGCTGTTGACACCCAATTTTGTCCCTCCTATTTTCAAAATCAACCGTTCCTGAATTTTACACGCACTTGCGTATCTATTCCTACGTCGTCTATTATTTCCAAATCATCCTTTCATACTGGACATGGCAATTGAGGCCCTTTTTCAAAGTCTCGTCTCAAACCATAGCTATTTTAGAATTTTCTACAATTACTCCTATTTTTGACAAAACCCTCCAAAATATCTTTAAGCCTCAAAATTACAATTTTTAGGCATTTTTTCCTTCTCAACATCTTAAAATTAATGTCCTAATTTTCCTACAATTTTTATACCTTTTTAAATCCATTTTATACCACTTTATACCATTTTATACCTATTTATACAGTATTTATACATATATACACGTACATATACACAAGGCATACATATCAGCCAATTTTTTTACATGTCACGCCTACGTGGATCAATCCTGATCGTCCACGTAGGCGATCCAACGGCTCAGATCAATTCCCTTTGTTTCCACCCCACAAAACCCCTTTCCCTTTTCCCATTTCCCCTTGGACCCTCGACCAGACACACACACTCTCTCTCTCTCTCTCTCTTGGCGATCTCGATCGCCCTCTTTGTCGATGACTTTTCTGGCCGTTTGAGCCGGTGAAAATTTGGGGAAATGGTGTCTTTAGACTCCCCTCGTAGTCCGCGACAAACCCCACACACTTTCGATGGGGTTTGGGCGAAGGGAAGTTTAACCCTAGATCAGTTGAATCGCCACTGCCAAAGGCCGATTCCGATCAACTCCACCGGCGAAACTGGGTAAACATTGTTTGATGTGATGCACGGAGGGGAAACCCTCAGGTTTACGCGATTAAAGCGGGTTAAAATTGACTCGACTCAAATTATAGACGGGTAACCCTGTTCCTTTTTATTTCTCTTTGAACCTACGTGACACTGTGCTTAGTTTTGCTTAATTTTCACAAGTAAATTAGCATGTTCGTTGTTATTTTGTAAATCAATTAGGACAAGATTTTACACGATCACTAATTTTTGCTCAATTCATTGTTTAGTTTGAGTGGGTTTTTACACCAATGACTGCTCAAGTTTTTCATACATATTCAGTTTATGCTTTGTGTTTCATTGATCAAACTCGAATGAGCCTATGACTGTTTGAAATTCAACTATTATCCCCACCTATTTCTGCAATTTAGTTGGTCGCCTATCTTGTTTAAATGCACAGTTTCCATGATTAAGCAACTGCACCTAAATTGAAATTTGTTTGGCATGATTTGAATATCTTAAATTAGTTCCGTTTGAAATTCTGATTAAAACATGATTGAAACGAATTGTGTGATTGATCTGGTAATTGATTAGGGTCTTTTGAATCTGTAAGGACATATGTGTGTGGTTGACTTTGAACCTAGACTCTATTTGGGATAAGGGAATGGGTCTTTAGTGGGTTCAGGATCTGTTTTACCCTAAAACTGTGGGATTGGTTAACCCATAAATGGAAGGGGTACTTGACTGGTTTCCTTAATTTTTGGAAGAAATATTCTCTTACCATCTTTTGTTTTCTCCCGTTAGAACTTAAAACCCTCACACCTTTGCCTATATAAACTGGTTATTCTTTATGTTTACACACACTGAAATACACAGAATCTTACACAGTGCTCTCTACACACAAGGTTTTATGATATTAATCCTAGCATACTCACTGCATTCTCACACAAAAAGCCTGGCAACTCTCTAACACGTATATTACTTGCTGGGAGACTTTTGTTTGGTTCACTTCTCTGATCTGACTGTCTGCATGTATTAAACAATACTCACAGCTTTGTTTGCTTGTTTTCACATCATTGAAGGTATTCCTCATCTTTCCTCTTTCTTCTTTAACTACATATTGCCTTTTGATTGGAAAATTGGTCTTCTATTCCAGTTTGTCTTGACTTGAAGTTGCTAGTGTGAATACTTCTTATGCCCTTTATATACTTGTCAATGAGACTGTACCTTTGTTCTTATTAGTGCCTGTTCAGGGCTTCCTTATTACCTCTTATGCTCTGTATATACTTGTCAAAGAGACTGTACCTTTGTTCTTGTTAGTGTATGTTCAGGGTTTCCTTGTTACCTCTTATGCTCTGTATATACTTGTCAAAAAGACTATACCTTTGCTCTTGTTAGTGCCTGTTCAGGGTTTCTTTTGGGCTAATCCTTTCATACAGGAACTGTGAGGGCATTCCTGAGGGTATGCCAAGGTTTGTTACAGGTTTTAGCCTTTACTTAGACCCAGTGAGGGTACTCTGGCTGTCTGCAAGTTCTGGGCCGTGACAACTTGGTTCCTGACTCCTAAAACTTAGACCCCCTAATCCAGATATTGGTTACATTATACTTAGAGGACAAAACTGGGAACCTTGGCTATGCTCAGCATGATTTATCACTTACCTGAGGAGCCATATCCCTTAGAAACTTTCCTCCATTATGTATATTCATTAGGTCACCCTATTGTATTTGCTTAAAACAGGGCACACAGTCATTAGACTATGTAGAAGGCTACACAGAAGTCTCCTTCTTTCCTTTTCCTCCTTAAGTGCTGCATCATCCATGCATATAGCCCTTCCTATGAAAACAGAATGTGATGATAAGCCATGCCTTTTGCTAAAATCTGCATGTTCCCTGAACGATCATGATACTGCCTACAATATTTTTCACAGGCTTTTTGAAAGCATGTTTTATGATAATCAGTTTAGAATGATATGTTAAATTGAGGCTATTAGTGAAAAGTATTGAAAGCTGGACTTATTACACTAAAACAAAACTGTTTCTGTTTGCACAAATGGTCCAGGCCCATAACATTTTTAGAAAACAGGCCTCTTTATGTGTTTTAGTTGTTTTGCGCAGTTGGTCCAGGCCCATAAACTTTTTTTAAAATCATGGCCTGCTTATGTGTGAAAATATTTTTAATTACTCTAAACGCTCTTATACACTAATCTAATAGTGTATAGGGGTGTATAAAGTTTTGGGGTCACTTGTACTCTTAAAATGATTTTCCTAAAGTTACAACTATCACTTAGGACATATAATTGCATGTCTATACCTATATATATATAGTACTATTATGTGCGATAGCCTTTATTTGCTCTTATGTGCTTCCGTGAACTCATCTTTCAAAAACAGCCTCTTTTATCCCTATATATATATATATATATATATATATATATATATATATATATATATATATATTTCTTAAATCTGCCAAAAAAGCCATTAAGGTTAGGGCTCGACAATTAATGACGAGTCACACCGACCCTAAATGAGCCGACATTTTATTTTTAAAACAAACTCCTTTCGGTCCTTTATTAAAACCAAGACTATTTACAAAACCAATTATTTACGCAAATACTCTCCTTTTAAAGCATGATTATATCTGTGAGTCGAATTAGAATGCCCATTTGTATGATAACCCTTATGTACGATTAGGCTTTGACATTAGAGGCCATAGACGCGATTAGGCTTAAATCTAGGCTGAATATGACAGTTGTTTTCATATGTGTATAAACATGTCATATCTTAGTTTAAATGATTAGATTCCAAGTTAGTATTCATATGATAATAGACATTGCTTACATCCCAAAGTTAAGACTCAGATGGTAACCATCCTTTTGGTGGAACTCGGAGAAGTGCCTAACACCTTCTTCCCTGAGTCACTTGGACTTCTTACCCTATAGAATCTCTGAAATAAATTTGTAGACCTTTTGAACTTGATTTTAGATAGTAGATGACCTAATACACCTTAGAATTTATATTAGGTGGCTACTCCAAAACCTTAACTCAAACGAGTTCACCCAGTCAAATTCGAAACCTGACTCGCCTCGAGTTGAGTCCAAAATTGGGTATGACACTACCCACTTGGTAAAATAGTCAATGGCCACCAGTATGAAGCGATGCCCATTGGAAGCGGCTGGCTCGATAGGTCCTATGACATCCATTCCCCAGGCAGCAAAAGGCCAAGGCGATCCCATAATGTTCAGTTCATTGGGAGGCACACGAATCATATCTCCATGGACTTGGCATTGATGGCATTTCTTCGCGTGCTTTATGCAGTCATGTTCCATTGTCATCCAAAAATAGCCAGCCCTCAAAATCTTCTTTGAAAGTACAAAACCATTCATGTGTGGGCCACACACCCAGAGTGTATTTCTTCTATCAATTTAGCAGCTTCTTTTGCGTCCATACATCTCAATAACCCTAGATCGGGTGTCCTCTTGTACAAAACCTCTCCGTTCAGAAAGAAACCATTTGCTAGCCTCCTTAGTGTCTTCATTTGGAGGTTTGTTGCATCCTTTGGGTAAATGCCTTCTTTGAGAAGTCTTTTGATGTCGTGGAACCAAAGTTGTCCGTCTGACTCTTCTTTCACATGACAGCAGTAAGCTGGTTGCTTCCTCACTGTCACGGGTATTGGAGCAATATAGTTCTCGTCAGGATGCTTGATCATGGCAGATATGGTAGCCAAAGCATCCGCGAACTCATTTTTCAGTCTAGGTATATGCCGAAACTCTATCTTGGTGAATCTTTTCTTCAACTCCTTTATGCACTCCAAGTATGGCAATATCTTTAGATTCTTTGCTGTCCATTCTCCTCGAACTTGATGAATCAGTAAGTCAGAATCTCCGATTTCCAACCGCTCTTGTATGTTCATATCTACTGCCAATCTAAGTCCCAAGAAGCAGGCCTCATACTCCGCCATGTTGTTGGTGCACGGGAACCTTAGTTTGGCCGTGATAGGATAGTGTTGTCCAGTCTTGGAAACTAATACCGCTCCAATGTCGACTCCTTTGAAATTTACCGCTCCATCAAAAAATAGCCTCCAACCATCATATTCTTCGGTGATCTCTTCTCCTACGAACATGACTTCTTCATCGGGGAAGTAGGTGAACAAAGGCTCATAGTCATCTCCCACCGGATTCTCAGCCATATGATCAGCTATGGCTTGAGCTTTCACTGCCTTTTGAGTGACAAAAGTGATGTCAAATTCGCTGAGCAGCATCTGCCATTTAGCCAGCTTTCCAGTAGGCATTGGTTTTTGGAAAATGTACTTGAGCGGGTCCATTCTTGATATCAACAACGTTGAGTAGGATGTCAAGTAGTGTCTCAACTTCTGCGCTATCCATGTCAGCGCACAACACGTGCGCTCCAGCAATGTGTACTTGGTTTCATAGGGAGTGAACTTCTTGCTTAGATAGTATATGGCTTGCTCCTTCCTCCCAGTTGAATCGTGTTGCCCCAATACACAACCAAAGGCTGAATCTACCACGGACAGGTACAAGATCAAAGGTCGCCCAGGCTCAGGCGGAACCAGCACCGGCGGGCAAGACAAGTACTCTTTTATCCGATTAAATGCTTTTTGGCAATCCTCCGTCCACTCTATCACTGCATCTTTCTTCAGCAACTTGATGATTGGCTCACAGATGACGGTGGATTGTGCTATGAAATGGCTGATGTAATTGAGCCTCCCCAAGAAACTCATAACTTCTTTCTTACTTTTTGGCGGTGGCAATTCTTTGATGGCTTTGATCTTGGACGGATCCAGCTCGATACCCCTTCTACTGATGATGAAATCCAAAAACTTCCCTACTGGAACACCAAAAGCACACTTTTCCAGATTCAGCTTCATATTGTGCTTTCGCAAATGGTCGAAGAATTTGCGCAAGTTGTCAAGATGCTCCGAACTCTTCTTTGATTTGATGATCACATCATCCACATAGACTTCGATCTCCTTGTGCGTCAGATCATGGAACATAGTTGTCATCGCTCTCATGTAAGTTGCCCCAGCATTCTTCAAACCAAATGGCATAACCTTGTAGCAATAAGTCCCCCAAGATGTAGTGAAAGCTGTCTTCTTGGCATCCTCCTCATCCATGAGCACTTGATGATAACCGACGAAACAGTCTACGAAGGATTGCAGTTCATATTTCGTGCAATTGTCAATCAGGATATGTATCTTTGGTAGTGGAAAGTCATCTTTCGGACTGGCTCTATTCAGATCTCTATAATCCACACAAACTCGGAGTTTTCCATCTTTCTTCGGCACTGGGACGATGTTAGCCAGCCAAGTTGGGTACTTGACTGTATTCAAAATCCCTGTATTGAGCTGCTTGGTTACTTCTTCACCAATCTTCAACAGAACTGATGACTTGAAGGTTCGGGCCTTTTGTTTGACTGGCGGAAAGCCCGGATTGATAGGTAATTTGTGGGCTACCACATCCGTGCTTATGCCAGTCATGTCATCGTACGACCAGGCGAATACGTCCTCATATTCTTTAAGAAACTCAGTATATCGCTTTTATCCTCGGCATTGATATGCACACTAATCCTTGTCTCTTTCACAATTTCCTCATCTCCTAGGTTTATCACCTCAGTCTCTTCAAGGTTTGGCTTAGGTTTGTTTTCAAATCTTTTGAATTCTTCTTGTGTAGTTTCATCAAAATAATCATAATCAGCTCTAGCTTCTCCAAGCTCCATTGTTTCATTACACGTTGTGATTGTGAACTCAATGGGATTATTAGTACGAATGCTGAAAAAGTAATATATTGCAAAATTAAAAGATTAAAGCAAAGAGTAATATAGGAAATAATGTGAGATTTTATTTATGAGTCCTTACAAAACAAAGTTTGTAGGGAAACATGTGCAATAGGAAAGAAAAATGCAAACTCCACGACTTAGAGTCGGGTTTTATTTTAGAAAGCATAAAAGTAAATTTTATCCCCTCAGCTCTACCAAGGTCCACGGTAAGCTCGGGCCCGGTTGCTGATCCAGTTGTTCAGTGCTGCTCCAGATCCAGCCTTTGTCAGTCCAGGAGGTTCAATATGTTCTTCTAAGATCACACAGCAGTCTTCATCAGCTATGAATAGATTTTGCATTCCTGCCGGCAGGTCCTCTTCAGCATCATCTACTTTTCGCTCCACTCCTTGTGCTGCGGACACTTCCCCTTTTCGACCATCCGAATATCCAGACGAGACGAAGATATGTAGGAGAGTCTTGGTGCTTTTCTTATAGAACTTGAAATCCAGTGACACTTCTTCCATTCTCTTTTCATAAGTCACAATGTACCCTATGCCAACCTTCTCATTGTCGGGCCTCATCACAATTCTGATTGGCTCGACCATACCATCCAAGTTCTTGCTCAAACCTTTGCCCGATTCATAGGCTTTCTTGATCATGATGCCAATAACCCAGTCTCCGGGCCACTTTGCGGGCTGTGGGAGTACATATGGCTCTTCGATCACCACTTCCATTTGTTCAGGTGCTTTGGGTATACACACTTGCTTTCCTTTTATTTCTTCAGAGATGCGTTTCCAATTGGGACAAGCATTGGGTGAGTACATTGGTGGCTTCTCGGTCTTAGCTCGTAGGGTCTCACAAAATTCTCGTGATGGCACTCCCCAGTCAGACATGATCGGCTCCCAGACCAAGTTCCTTCCTTCGTAGCCTTTGCCTCAGTTATCCCAATAAGCGTTGTAAAAGTTCCTCTTTCTTTCTTCAACAACAGGCGGTGTGTTGACCAACTTAGGAGCAAAGTATAACCTCCTTGGACCGTGCTTGTGGGATTCCAACTTGAATTGTAATTCTTGCGACGTCCTCCTCGAGTGCCTTGTAGTGCTCCCACAAGTTCTACAGTATAGAATGTCTTCCCATCAGGAGTATCTCCTTCAATTGCTGGTATGGTTTGCTCATTGTAGATAAAATTGTTCCCCTCACCGAACGCCACTACCTCTTTGTGATCCCATTCAAACTTCACGGTTTGGTGCAATATAAAAGGCACCGCACCAGCCATGTGGATCCAGGTCCTTCCTAGTAACAGATTGTAGGAAGCAGAGATATCCATGACATGGAACTCAGCAGTGAACTCCACGGTGCCAACCATGATAGTTAGGTCGATCTCCCCAATGGTACTTCTTTGTGACCCATCAAACGCCTTCACCTTCATGTCGCTCTCCCTTATCTTGCTTTGGTCGATCCCCATTCTCTTCAAAGTGATGAACGGGTATATGTTCAGACTGGAACCTCCGTCGATCAGAACTGTTCCTACGAACCAATCTTTGCACTTGACAGTGACGTGCAAAGCTTTGTTGTGATTCAACCCTTCAGGTGGTAGCTCATCTCCGTGAAAAGAAATTCGGTTGGCCTCCATGACTTGTCCAACCATGCTAGCCAAGTTCTCAACTGAAGTGTCCATCGGAACATGTGCTTTGTCTAACACCTTCATCAAAGCACTTCGGTGACTCTCCAACTTGAGGAGCAGGGCCAAAACAGAGATTTGTGCGGGAGTTTTGCCCAAGTGCTCAACTACAGAGTACTCCTTTGCTTGTACTTTCTTCCACAATCCCTCGGACTCTTCTTCGCTAATAGCTCGTCTTTCTTGAACAAGATGCTCGGGAGTGTAAATCCTCCCACTCCTAGTTATCCCTTGTGCGGCAACAGTCTCAACTACAGACTTGTTGTTCTTCTCCCTTTCATGATCCCATGGTACCGCCTTGTCGTTGTATGGTGGAACCACGTCGACATAGAATTTAGGAGCTACTTCTACCTGAATGGGCTCTGGTGCTGTAGCGGCTTGAGCAACTGAAGCGGTTGCTAGTGTACTTTCTTTTGCCTTAACAATAGTTCTTTCTAGATTGCATTCCTCTTCCACCTCGATCAGATTCACCCTATCGTCTCCATGATTAGGCAAAGGATTATTGTGCACATTCGGAGTCTTCAAATATATCACCTTTTGGTCGATCAGATCTTGTATCTTGTCCCTTAAGGCATATCACTTTTCAGTATCGTGACCAGGTCCTCGAGAGTGGTAGGCACAGGTTTTAGTTTGATCAAAGTAAGGTTTCATTCTATCAAGCATTTTGAATGGCACGGATTGTATATGTCCAGCTGCTTTGAGTCTCTCGAACAACTGAGTGCGAGATTCAGCCAGTGGGGTATAGTTTCTTTTGGGTCTTGGCGTGAGGCCTTGGTGAGTAAGTGTTGGTATTTCGGTAATTGGGACTTTGTGGGTATGTTGGTCTTTGTGGTGGTGGGTTTTGGTACATAGGCTGGGTGTTATAGACTGGGTAGGTGGATGTGGGTGGTATGTAATGTAGGAGGGAGGAGGTGTTTGGTAGTAATGGTTGTGAGTAGGAGAGTGGTCAAGTGATGCGGCCACGAAGGAGACGTCGTCCTTCTTCTTTCTTGAGGTGGTAGTGCTACCAGATTGTAAGGCTTTGTTAGCGGCTTGTAATGCGGCCATGCTAACAATCCTTCCAGTCTTGAGTCCATCCTCGACCATGTCACCAATCTTGATCAATTTTCCAAACTTCTTGTCTTGCAGATTCAGCATCTTGTCGAAATAGACATCTTTTTGTATGCGGATGAAAGTCACCATTATCTCAGCGTCTTCCATGAGAGGTTGGACTTTGGCGGCTTCAGCCCTCTATCTAGTTGCGAATCTCTAAAGGTCTCAGTAGGCTTTTTCTTCAGCTTCTCTAAGTAGAACCGATCGGGCATATCGTCAGTGTTGTGCCCAAAACTGTCAACAAAGTCCCCAACCATTGCTTCCCAGTTTGTCCACTTCTTTGTTTGTTGCTTTGAGTACCATACTAGTGTATCTCCAGTCAAACTGCGGTTGAACAACTGCATGCGAATATTTTCGTCATGTCCAACCCCAATCAGCTTGTCATAGTAAGATCTTAAATGAGCCATTGGGTCTCCACTGCCATCGAACATGTTGAACTTGGGTGTCTTACAGCCTTCAGGTAGTTTCAAGTCAGGATACAAGCAGAGATCCTCATAAGCTAACCCTCGGGTTCCCTTAGCGCCTTGGAGTTGTTTGAACTTTTCAACCAGCCAGTGGACTTGTTCTTTGGTGCTGTCTGGGTCTTTCTTAGTCCATGCATACATTTCATGGTCCTTGGTGGGTGATACGATGGTTTTAGTTTCGACGGTGATGGCGGGTAAGTTGTGTTGTGGTGCTTTTGGTGGTGCAGTGTGGGTACAGTAAGGAAGGTCTCTTTCGGGGTAAAGTGGATCTTTGCCGTGAGGGCGAGCAGTTTGGTTTGATTCAATGATCTCATCAGTATGGGCAAGAGGGATCCTATTTTCCAATTCAAGCAACCTTTGCTCCAGCTTAGCGTAGTTTTCATAGACAGCCATGCTTTATTTCTCAGGAGTGCCAACCTTGTCGAACTCAGCCATGATATTTCGTCTCGTCCTTGTCCTTGTAGGTAAAGGGGGAGGTATCAGGATTGATCCTTTGGACCTCAACCGGTATTGCGGCGCGGCCAAAATGCACAAACCAAACATTCGGAGACTTGGGAACTGACACAGTCAAAACAAGAAGAGAAAAATGTGAGTATACGTTAGTTTGAATAAAATCGCGTCCTATCATACATGAGACCTCTTTTGTGCCAGAGGTAGGCCTATCGCGGATTCGAAGTAACGTTTGCACCAAACCATCATTTCGTTTGAATAAACATGATCATCACCAGTCTAAAACCAAGAAATAACGAAATTTTATTTAGTTTGCTTAGCTTTATCACAACCACTAATAACTCTATTAAGATGAAAACGATAATAAAGAAAGTACAAGACGACTTGACTGGATACGACTAGGCTAGGTTCCAAGCAAAAGACTCCAAGTTCAAACATCAGCTCCAGCGTCTTCCTTCTCCTTCTCCTCTTTAGCTTCCTCTTTGGGTTTGTGAGCCAGACTAATGAGCGGAGTATCAGCAAATGTTTCCAGCAAGTCTTTCCCATCCTCCATGTTACACAGAGCCTTTACTAGGAACTCGCAAATTTCCAACCATCTTGCTTCCTTCTCTTCCAGTAGGACTGACTTAAAATATTCTCCCCATCCTTTGAGAAAATCTTGCAAATTCCCAGCAGCTTGCCTTGTAGTCATGACCTTGCCAGTCCAATACTTGAGTTCGTCTCCCTTGATCGTATCTTTGTATTGTCTCCGTATCTCTCTTTCTTGTGTCACCCTTAACTCCTTCTTTCTTTGGTTAAACTCTTGTTTCTGCTTCTTGTATTTTTCAGCAGCATTTGGAGCTTTGGCTTTGCTTTTCAGTGTAGTCTTAGATCGATACTTTGCCTTGTCTTCATCGAGCCATTGAGGGTAGGTCAGGGTAGCTGTGGGGTTCACCCTACTATCACGACCACGGTAAAACTGCATAGTAAGCCTTTTCTCCCACATTGTCAGTATGGTGAGGACCATCGGATGCTCAATGTCTTTTATGTCAATGTTGAAACTTCTTCCTTCAGTTAACTGCGGAGTTTGTTGTGTCATGCCCACTTGCCGAAGGATCCTTAGAGGAACATAGTGATGAGTTCCTCGGAATCCAATCAATGTCAAGAAAGTGATGTCTTGACCTTGTATGGGGACAACGAAACCAGCACAATTCTCAATCACCCATTGCACCTCTTGCAGTTCCTCGAGCTTGGTGTACCAACCTTCCATGTTTGTGGGGTATTCCCATGCCACTGTTCCAGCCATACGAGTGCTACCGGACTGACGGGGACACTGTGCAAGTGCTCTATCAACCAGATTTCCAGCGACAAATCGCAACCTTCGAAAAAATCTCCACCTCTCCTATATTTGGTTAGAGCTCGGTAGACTTCTCCCAGAATCATCGGAACCAAGCTTACTTGATGTTTGAAAGCACCTCTGCGCAGACCCTCTACTACTCTTCTCAGCCTTATGTCGATCTTTCCTCTCTTCTCGGGGAAAACCATGCTTCCTAGAAAGGCAATGCTGAAGGCATTGGATTCGATCCACTCCCAATCTTGAACTTCCTACGCCCCATTCCATTCATGTCTAAGTGTCAGATCTCCAAACCTAGAATGCAAGTATTCCAACGTGACTTTTCCATCGATCACTCCCTCGACGTATGGATCATAAGGAGCTCTTAGCAACCAGTCACGACAGTGTAGTTCTTGAGGGCTATCAATTCCCCCAACTTCTTTTGAACATGAGCTTTACCGACAACGGCCAAGTCCTCCCACCAAAGTCTGATCAAGTGAGGAGGTCGGGAAACGATCTCGAATTGGAGAGTACCTTTTGCAGCCATAGTTTGAAAACAAAAACAGGAAAAGGTAAAGACCAAAAAAGCCTTATAGTTTTGATCATGTTCAAATAGACAATCAATGTTTTGTGCAAACGTTTCTTCAAATCAATGCAGAGATGCACTTTGTCACTTTTTCGGTTAAAACCCCTTTTGACATTTGGCGTAGGTTTACTAATGGACTATTACGTGCCAAGGACGTATAGCCTTCCTAGGTTTGTCGTTATGCAAAAGAATAAATACTCATTTTGTAGCCAATTATTCTCATAAATTCCCAAAAATTTGAAAATCAGTACATGATAAGTTTTGAAGGAATAAAGTACAAAAGAGGAAAAAATGAAAAAGACACTTTGACTAGGCAGCACACTCCCTTTCTATCTTGGCCCTCTTTGCTTCTTGTGTAATCTCTTTGACTTCTTCCATAGCTTTGATCAAGTACCCTTTGGCTGCTACCAAGTGTAAGATGTCTACCTCTGCACACTCCGAATTCCATTGCTCAAGTTTTGTCTCCAATGCCTCTATCTTTCCTTCTAGTTCTAATGTATGCTTCTTCCACACTTCGATTTCTTCTTTGTTTTCCGTATCCATTTTGACATCTTTTAAAATGAACTCTCGGTACCGGATTTGAGCCTCCGCTTCACGATCTCTTACGTTGTTCCCACTACTTGGCCCTACTACCACATTTCCCTTTATACTAGAGCGTATCCAGCTTTTGTAGTTTGGTTCGCATCCAGCGTTGTATCTATCAGGTGCTAGCGATGCTTCTTCCATGACTTGTCTTCCTACACATGCCTTCCTAATGCTCTTGACCCTTGGAACAATATCTTCAGTGTAGTCAAACTGATAATCTTTTGTGTCTGGTATCAATGGTATGATTTGCTTCCTCCCTGCTTGCCCCATTACTCTTAATGGTTGGTAAGGTTGAAGGCCTCTCAATCCCATAAGTATCACAAAGGATGCCTTCTCAGAACTAATGATGAAATCTGATGAAGGAAACAAAGTGAAGATCTACTGAATTGAGTCTTCCGTTATGCTTTCGAACAATTTTACCCATTTCTCTGTGCTGCTCGGCTGCTTGAGTTTTGAAACCCCATACCGTTCCCCAACCATGTAGTTGTAACTAGCTGGTTTGGACAAAGCATGCACACCTCTTGCTTTCCTTAAATGTTCTTTGAACCATGCTTGTAATAGAAGATTACACCCTTGGAAGTATTTCACTCCTCTCTTGCAACAACCCAAAGCTCGATAAATGTCTGCTACTATCATAGGAACTATGGTATAACGATAACCATCAATTCCGTTGAACACTGCATCTGCGACCATGACAAGTCTTGAACATATGTCATGATTTGAACTCTCGGGAAAAGCCATCACTCCTAAGAAACAAATAGCAAATGCAAGTGGTCTAGCCCTCCTCCAATCATCATAGGACTTGAACTCCTTCTTATGACTATCATACGCCCTCAAATGCCCAAACCGAGTGTGAAAATAGGAAAAAGGGATCTTCTTTTGTTGTAGAAATCCCACATCCACACTTGCTACCATCCCTAACTTCTTACGAAACTCGTCAGCTGTGGGGATGCTAGGTGCTAGTATGCGACCCCCTTGCCAACGATGTTTGTCTAACCCCGAGTGTGACACAAAACTCCCTATTTCTTCCAACAAAGGTGTTAATTCAATGTCCCCAAACCTAAACACGTTCAATTCCTCATCCCAAAACGACACTTGCTGCTTCGATCATCTCCCTACATGGTTCCATTTCTAACAGCGAAACCAAATGACCTAAGGGTTGACGTACTTCGGTTTGCTCTCCTAGTGACAGGTTGCTCCACCAACTAGTTAACAAAGGAGGTGCGCCCATAGTCATTCCAAAACGATGAAACTTTTGACTCATTGTGACCTAAAAATAAAGAAGAAGTAAAACTTAAAATCCCATCCCCTTTTGAGAATAATTGAACAAATCAAAATGCGTTTCCATTCTCGTCTCACTTTTTTTTTCTCTTTTCTTTTCTTTTCTTTTCTCTCAAATACACATAATCATGTCCAAACATCCCTTTGGGGTCGAAATACCCGTTTAGGTAGTTTGGACAAGTTGAAAACTAGTCGGCTCACGGGAAACCCCTCCTACGGCATGATGCATGCTCATTACAATAGAAGAGTGGTGTAATTCTATACACAATTGAACTGTTAACTAACCCAACTAATCCTAACTACTAACTACTTCCGGTGCAAGTAACTAACAAGTAACTAACTTTCAAATGTTAACTAACTTCGTAACTGCCTTGCCAAATCAGCAGCCAGCTCGGCTTCTTCTTCTTAGCTCGATTCTGGCTTTCTCCTAGCTGAATCTTAGCTACTGCAATCTATAATTGCATCAATACCCCTTCCACAAGCACACCCTTGTCCTCAAGGGTGAAAATAAGGAAATCTAGCCTTCAAGTCAGGCAAGTATTCCTAGGTAGCTTGGGCAGCATCAATGCCAGACCATTTGACCAAAACTTGAGACACAGCCTTGTTGCCCCTTTTCACCAATCTCCTGTCTAAGAGAGTCTCAGGGTAAGGACAATGTGGGCTAGAAAAATGGAACACAGGAGGATGAGTAATAGTTAATGGTACTTCATGGCAGTTCTTGAGCTGAGAGACATGGAATATATGGTGAATAAGAACATCTGCAGGTAGTAGCAACTTGTAGGCAACTGCACCAACCTTGGCCACTACAGGATAGGGTCCATAATACTTAGCTGCTAGCTTGTTATAAGGCCTAACAGCTACTGATACCTGTCTGTATGGCTGCAACTTCAAATAAACCCAATCACCCACAGCAAAACATCTGTCACTCTTGTGTTTGTCAACTAAGTCCTTCATTCTTTATTGTGCTCTAGCCAAATGAAACTTCAACAACTGGATAATTGCCTCCCTAGCTGCTAATGATCTATCTACCATTTCAGAATCAGCATCTCCCCGCCAGTAAGGAAGATGAATAGCTGGCTTTTGGCCATAAAGAACTTCATAGGGTGTGCATTTAATAGCAGAGTGATAGGTTGTATTATACCACTACTCTGCAAGTGGTAAATACTGAGGCCATTCCATAGGCTTGTCAGAGCAAAAGCATCTCAGATATGTCTCTAAGGTCCTGTTAAGCACCTCTGTTTGACCATCTGTTTAGGGATGGTAAGCAGTAGATCTCTGTAGCTGAACACCTTGCAAGGCAAAGAACTCTTGCCAAAAATAGCTTAGGAATATAGGGTCTCTGTCAGTAGTCATGGTGATAGGCATAACATATAGTTTAAAAATGTTATCTAAGAAACTTTGAGCCACAGACTGGGCAGTGTATGGATGTTGCAAGCTGATGAAATGCCCATATTTGCTGAGTCTGTCAACTACAACCAATATAACAGATTTTCCTCTAGAACTGGGTAACCCTTCAATAAAATCCAGGCAGATGTCAGTCCATACACCTTCAGTCATTGGGAAGGGTTGAAGCAAGCCTGGTGAAGCTGCAGCATCATATTTATGTCTTTGACAAGTATCACAATTCTGAATAAACTCCCTAGTATCAGCATCTAAGGATTTCCAGAAAAATAAGGAAGATAACCTCTTGATAGTAGCATCCATACCAGAGTGTCCCCCTTGAGCAGTAGAGTGCCAAGTCTGAATAATGTTCTGCCTCAACTGAATATTATTTCCTACTACTAACCTCCCTTTCCATCTCAACTGGCTGTGGAGCCAAGTGTAGCACTTATAAGGCTGAGTCTGCAATTTAATAATCAATTCCTAAAGTGTAGGGTCAGTCACCCAAGTCTGCTTGATTTCTTCAAATAAGGAATCATTAGGATTTAGCAATGATATGGCTAACAACTCAGCACCGATGTTTCTTGACAAGGCATCAGCAGCCGTGTTTTCTTTTCCCTTCTTATACTCAATAGTGAAGTCAAAGGCCATTAGTTTAGAGATACTAGCAACTTGGAAATCAGTGTGTATATTCTGATCTAGAAAATATTTAAGAGCCTTTTGATCTGTTTTAATAATAAATTGTCTTCCCAAAAGGTAATGTGACCATTTAGTAACATCAAATATCAAAGCCAACAGTTCTCTATCATACACTGACATGGCTTGATGCCTGGGAGCTAATATTTTGCTGATGTAAGCAATGGGGTGACCCTGTTGCATCAAAACAGCCCCTATTCCTGTCCACTGGCATCAGTCTCAATTGTGAAGGCCTCAGAGTAATCAGGCGTGCCAAGCATAGGAGCAGACACCAATGCTTTTTTTAACTGTGTAAATGCAGCAGTGGCTTCAGGGGTCCAGTGGTAGTTATCCTTATTAAGTAGCTCATGTAAAGGCTTGCAAATAGCTCCAAAGCCTTTAATGAACCTTCTGTAGTAGCCTGCTAGCCCAAGGAATCCCCTTAGCTGCTTGATATTGGTGGGCATAGGCCACTCTTTCACAGCTGCTGTTATACCCTATTTTGGACTCAACTCAAGGCGAGTCAGGCTTCTGATTTGACTGGGTGAACTCGTTTGAGTTTAGATGTTGGAGTCGCCACCTAATATAATTTCTAAGGCGTATTATGTCACCTTATGTCTAAAGTCAAGTTCAAAAGGTCTACTAGTCCATTTCAGAGATTCTATATGGGTAAGAAGTCCAAGTGACTCAGGGAAGAAGGTGTTAGGCACTTCTCCGAGTCCTACAAAAAGTGATTACCGTCCGAATCTTAATTTTGGGATATAAACAGTGTATATTGTCATACTAACTTGGGAATTTAGCATTTCAACTAAGGTATAATATACTTATACATGCAAGTGACTTTCACAGTCGGCCTAGGTTTTGAGCCTAGTCATGTCCACGGCCTCTAATGTCAAAAAACTAATCGTAAACAAAGGTTATAACACAAATGGATATTCCATTTCAACTTACATATGTAGTTAACACACTTTGAAAAGAATATTTGCATAAATAGCCTATTTTGCAAATAATTTCAGATTTAATAAGAAGCCGAAAGGGGTTTGTTTTGAAAACAAAATGTTGGCTCATTTAGGATCGGTGTGACTCGTCATTAATTGTCGAGCCCTAACCTTAATGGCCTTTTTTGTGTTGGGGTCGAATTTTGGAAATATATATAGGAAGAGGGGCTGTTTTCAAAAATGGGATCATAGAAACACATAAGTGTAAATAATGGGCTATCGCACGTAATAATAAGTATATATAGATATACATATGCAAATACATGATCTAAATAGTGATTATACTTTTAAAAATATAGTTTTATAGCGTATAAACGACCCTTATTACTTTATACACCCCTATACACTATTAGATTAGTGTACAAGGGCAATAGTAATGGTTAAAATCAGTTTAAGCATATAAGAGGCCCTTTTTTGAAAATATTTTTGGGCCCGGACTGTTTATTCAAAAGAGGGGCAAGTTTGATTTTCAGAAATAGTCTCATATAGACAAGCAGAACACATATAGCCCCTGTTTATCAAAAATTTCAATAACGACACTAATAAATCATGCTTCTGATGCTTTCAAAGTCTACAGATTTTCAGGAAAAGTAGAATTTTAAGCATGCTATCAGTTTTCACAGAAGAACAACTCAGAACCATTTCATTTCAAGCCTAAACATGATGCAATGCACACAGGGGTGAGAGAGATTAGAGAATGGCTCCTAGGTAGCCTGTTTTGTACAACATCATTGTAGTACTCCTATTTTAAGAAGATGCAGACAGGGCACCTAACAAATATACATGTTTTAAGGGGGCAGTTCCTAAGAGGAAACACAGAAGGAGAAGGGGTATTGGCCAAAGGAAGAAAGCCCTGTTCCTCAAAGACTAAGGAAGTATCCAGTTCTCAAAGTTCAGGAGTATCAATAGTCAAAGGTTCCTTATTCCAGAACTATCAGGAGCAGTTTAGGTAGTTCAAACATTGGTCTTATTGAACCCTCAAGGTTCTGCATACAACAGAGCACAGCTGCAAGCCATGGAGTTAGCAGGGGATGAGGGGAAGGGAAAAGCCTGAATAAAAAGAGACTTGCCAGTAACTCTTTTGAAACCAGTACAGTCAAGGCACCAAATATGCAGGACTCCTAGAACAACACATACCAAAAACCAAGTGGAACAGAGGTGATGCAAGGTTAGGTTGAGAAAGCACACACACACAGATGTCATAGTTAATCAGAGTTTGAGCAGCAGCCTTATTATTTAGATTACATCACTTTACCAAACATAGACATGATTTCAAATGTGCAGAGATTTCTTTAGGATTATCAGCATACCCAGAACCCAAGGCAAGACCAAACATACAGGTAGTTTAAATGAAACAGGAACAAGATAAGCATATGCAGACACACATTGATATAATAGATGATAGCAAGTGATAGAATACCTTTTGAATACTTGTGAAACTAAGGTGAGTACAGACAGCAAAAAGGAAAGGCAGGACCAGCACTATCACAAACAGTGATGATTCTCTCAAGGAAGCAGGTGAACCAGAAGAATTGAATGCAAAGAAGCTATGCAGAATTTTGCTAAGTATGCCAATGTTTGTCTCTGAATTTTAGTGTTCAGAAACATGTCCCTTTTAGTTGAAAGGAAGGTAGTTTATATAGGTGAGAGGTAGGGGTTTAAAATGAACGGGTAGAAGTTAATAATGGTAAGGAAATATAGTCTGCCAAAAATAACAGGGGACAAACTTTAATCAATCTTCCAAAAATAAAGTAATCAGCCCCTAATCATAAGGTAAATCAGCCCTAAATTGATTTGAAAACCCTCCCATCACTCTTAACATAGTATAGATTCAACAATCAGTATATAGGCTCAATAATAATTCAACAAATCCCAGAAATACCCTAATTGACATCACATAAATCATCAGAATCAAATCCCTAATCATGTATCAATTAGAGCTTCAGTTCTAACAAACCTAAATTTTCCTAAACAAGAAAAATAAATCAATCAATCAGATTTTAAGTATTTAATAGGATAAGAAGGTAAGTTCATAACAAACATGAACAAAAAGAAAAAGAGGAAATTCACAATCTGCCCTAGGTTTCGAATTTGCAGGTTATCAGGGATAATCTTGATCATACTAACCTTAGGCATGTGAGACACCAAGCTAATGTTAAAACTTAACTAGTGAACTAAGCAAAATCAACAGTCTCGTGAATTTTCATCTAATAGACAAAACAATCAGTCGTGTTTAATCACAGAAAGGGCTAGGCAAATTTAGGTTCAACATTACCTAATTTCAAGAACGTCCAGATGGGAAAGAGTTTACCTGATTTGAATCGGAGCCGGGTCAATTTCGACCCGCTTCGAATTAGGGTTAAAAGAAATAAACTTCACCCCTTTTCAGTGTATGCGTCTTTCAAAACAAACAGAGCTTCGCCGGAGGCGTTTCACAGCGATGGCGATTTAGTCGACATAGGGTTATGCTTGTCCTCGTCTAAACCCCATCGAAAGTGTGTGGGTTGTGTTGCGGATGACGAGGGGAACACGACTATACCAGTTTCCCCAAATTTTACCGGTTGATTTGGCTGGAAAGGCCACCGACAATGGTGGCGATTGAAATCGCCAAGAGAGGAGAGAGAGAGAGAGAGTCGGGGACAGGGGTGTGGGGGAAAATGGGAATTGTTTTAGGGTTTTGGGGGTGTAAAATGATATAAATGGAAACTTGAATCCTGGCCGTTGGATTAGTGTCGTGGACGGCCAGGATCAAGCCACGTAGGCAGGTGACGTGTAAAAAAATAGCTGATATGTGTGCCTTGTGTGCATATATGTGTATATATGTATATATGCGTATACATATTGTGTAAATAGGTACAAAATAGGTATAAAATGGTATAAATTGGTATAAAATGGATTTAAAAATATAGAAAAATTAAGGGATTAATTTTAAAATGTTAGGAAGGCTAAAATGCATAAAACATTATAATTTTGAGGCTTAAAACAATTTTGGATAATTTTGTCAAAAATAGAAGCAACTGTAGAAAATTGTAAAATGGTTATGGTTTGAGACGATGCTTTTGAAAATGGCCTCAATCGTCAGACTATCGCGAGACTATAATTTGATAGACGAGGTAGGAATGGATACACAAGCGTGTGTAGAATTCAAGAACGGTTGATTTTGAAAATATGAGGGACAAAATTGGGTGTCAACAGCTGCTATCTTCCTAGGATCAGTGGCAACTCCTTGTCCACTGATAAAGTGACCCAAGTATTCCATCTCCTTTGCACCAAATGCACATTTAGATGGCTTAGCAAACAAATGATACTGTTTCATGAGCTCAAAAACAGCTTGCCAGTGGCCTATATGTGACTGCAGGTCCTGACTGTAGATCAGGATATCATCAAAGAAAACCAGGACTGATTTTCTTAACAGTGGTTTAAACACAGAATTCATAAGACTTTGGAATAAAGATGGGGCATTGGTCAGGCCAAATGGCATGACTAAGAATTCATAATGCCCTTCATGAATTTTAAAAGCAGTCTTATGGACATCTTCTTGTGCTATCCTCAATTGATGGTAACAGGCCCTTAGATCAATCTTAGAGAACACCTCAGCTCCCCTCCCAATTCATCCAGCAGGTCCTCTATAATTGGAATGGGAAATTTATCCTTGATAGTTAGCTGGTTCAGGTCCCTATAATCAACACAAAGCCTCCAGCTACCATCCTTTTTCCTTACTAACACCACAGGTGAAGCATAAGGACTTGTACTATTCTGGATGACTCCTTGATCCAGCATTTCCTGTACTAATTTTTCTATAATATCCTTCTTAACTCCAGGGTATCTGTATGGCCTCTTACTGACTGGAATAGCTTGGTCAATCAATGGTATTCTGTGATCAAATAATCCCTTGTGTGGTGGTAATGCATTAGGCATTTCAAAGATGCTAGCATACGTTTTAAGCAAGGAGGCCAGCTCTGGTGGTAGGTTCCCATCTTGCTAAGCTTGTATGCTATTGACTGAAACTGGTTCAGCAGAGTTAGTCAGTGTCATCATAAAGAATTGAGCTCCTTCTGCAGACTTCATAGAAACATTTTTTGCTTGTACCCCTTTTACTTTGCTAGTAGCACCTCTCAGTAAGTACTTCCTTCCTTGATATCTGAATTCCATAGTCAAGTTGCTGAAATTTAGCTTAATGTCCCCCAGTGTGGTCAACCATTGACACCCCAGTACCATATCAAAATTACCCAAAGGTAGTAGCATCAAGTCAGTGGTGAATGTAGTGCCCTGTAGTAACCATTGGATGTTCTTGCATAGTGTTGTGGTCTTTAAATTCCTACCATCAGCCACCCTAACTGAATGAGAGCACATAGAACTAGTTTCACATCCCAATTGCTTGGCTACTTCAGTGTCTAAGAAATTGTGAGTGCTACTAGAATCAATAAGGATCTGTAGGGGAATTTTATTATGGTAACTTGTGACTCTGAGTGTCTGATAGCCCATTGTTCCTGTTAATGCCTGTACTGATATGGCCATGAGCTCTTCTTCAGGGTTATACTCTATTTCCTCATCTTGCTCATCCTCCTCCTCTTCTATTTCTTCCATCATATACAACTGTTTCTTCATTCTACAATTATGTTCAGGTGTGAACTTTTCTTCACAGAAGTAGCAGAGCCCTTTTGCCCTTCTTTCATTCATTTCTGCAGCTATCAGTACCCTACTATTGGAATTATGCTGCTGGTTTACTCTTGTATTCTTGCTATAGTTATTTGATTCAAATGGTTTTCTGTTTGTAGGGGTGGGTAATATAGGGTTGGATCTGTAGGAGTTGTGTTGGCTTGGTTTACCTTGAGGATTTGCAGCTCTTGCTACTAATATTTTTTCAAGAACTCTAGCAGCTTTATAAGCTTTCATCAATGATTTAGGTTCTAAAAATTGAACAATATGATTTATCTCAGGAGTTAATCCACCTAAAAACAAATAAATAGCCTGATCTGGGGTTAATTTCACTCAGGTTATCAACTTTTCAAACTCAGATTGATATGCACTTACACTACCAGTTTGTCTAAGATTCTGTAACACTTGCATAGGGTCCATGTACTCCTCACTAAACCTCTCATACAATGCCATAACATACTCATTCCAAGTAGGTTCACTAACAGTATTCCTAGATTGCAGATAAGCCCTATGCCAGGCAATAGCATCACCCTCAAAATGAATACATGCTACTTTTACTCTTTGATCTTGGGGTACATTATCCACAGTGAAGAACAGATCTACCTTATACAGCCATGTTTTCAAATCTTGACTAGAAAATCTAGGAAATTCTAGTTTAGAGAGTCGAGTGAGATAGTTACCATTGCTATTAGACTGAGACTGGATTTTCTTCATCTTGTTGACTATTGCAGGTACTGTATTCATCTCCTCTCCATCTAGTTCTTGTTGTTTTGAATTTCCCACCACTTCTTCTAAATTTCCCAACTTCTTATCAGTATTTTCAGTCCTTGCGTTCAAATGTGATAAGCTTTCCATAATCAACTGCAATTGTGCTTGAATTTCTGCAAATCTGTCATATCTTCCTTCTACTATTTTTTCAGAATTAGGGTTCTTATCATTCTTCCCCATTAGGATTCGAGCCAAGGATCTCAACCTCTTATACCAATTGTTGCAATGCCTTACTGAAATGAATCGAAAGTTAATCCAGGAGCTAACACTCGAGGAAGATGGAAGCTGAACTCAGGATTGATCTAGAGTAAAGCAAACAATCTGGAAATACGAGAGAAAGCATATTGATGTATATGAATGAGTTATTACAATGCATACCTATGGTATTTATACACAATTGAACTGTTAACTAACCCAGCTAATCCTAACTACTAACTACTTTCGGTGCAAGTAACTAACAAGTAACTAACTTTCAAATGCTAACTAACTTCGTAACTGCCTTGCCACATCAGCAGCCAGCTCAGCTTCTTTTTCTTAGCTTGATTCTGGCTTTCTCCTAGCTGGATCTTAGCTACTGCAATCAATAATTGCATCAAAGTTGCCGAGAAAGCATCAGTCACAGGGAAGTCGCAGTTACGATAGAGTCCAAGTCATTTTGCATTTTTTTATGGATTTGTGAGATGATTAACAAATAGAGAGAAAGCGAAAGGGTGTAGTTCTATTTTAGGTTGGGGAGGGGTCGTACGGAGGGTGGGGTAAGAAAAAAGTGGGGGAAAAAAGAAGCGCCCTTTATTTCTATTAAAAAAGTTTGTTTTAACGGTCGGATATCTTTCGTTTTGCCATCAAATAATATCCCTTCATCAATGTTGTACTGAAAACTAGATTTAACATCTGAAAAAATTCTCGGATGTTACAAGTACACTTTTAATGACGGGATTTAGGTCCCTTCGTTAAAAAGTGGTCGTTAAAGACTCCAATTTCTTGTAGTTTGTTCTAATACTTAGTATTTGGCTATTATCCAGCTGTCATGTGATTTTTGCCTCTCTAGGAAGTTGCTGAATTTTCAAATAGAAAGTGTCTTCATGCATTCTAGTAGCTTGTTTTGCTAACCAGTCTGCAACTTGGTTGGATTCCCTGAAACAAAGGCAAATCTGTACATTTGCCTGACATAGCATACTGGAAGTGCCATCTATGATCTTGTTCATTTTGTAACTGCTCGCCTTCCTTTCCTTTAGCATATTAGCAACCATATAATCAAGGTCAAGTTAAAAATTAGTATACCCATTTTGTATACACCAATTTTCCCAAATCTTTGCTGCATATGCTTCTGCATGGTCATTGCCACCACATTTCATAGGAAATGAGAAGGCCATTTTAAGATTCCCTTTATCATCTCTAAGTATTCCACAAATACCAGCTATACCACTAGCTTCAATGAAGCTGCCATCAGTATTTGAAGGAGCCTACTTTCGGTTTTTGCCAATGAACATTTATAATTATTGGTATTTGTTGAATCTTCAATAAAGCATCACAGAGTTGAGTCCAATGCTAGGGAAGCTTGTAATTTGGGTAGACCTTGGAAACTGCTACTGCAACTGTCCAGCAATGTCTTGTTCCATTTTGAAGAGATTAAATTTCCTTTGATTACCATACTTGCACATCTGATGTAGGGTAAACTACGAAAGCGGAAATGAGATAAAAAAACGAGACGAGCTCACACGATTGTTCAAGTAGCAACGAAGAACGATGTTTCGTTACACTCCGAACGAATGTCAAGAATCACCAACGTTATGCAACTATCCTCAAGAATCACGAGGTCCTTGCAAATAGAATGATCTGAAAGGTTTGAAGTTTAACTTGGAATCGTCCAATTGAAATCAAGCCAAAATTCATAGGTTTCAATAGAGAGAATTCTCTTGTATTTTTGTATTCAAAGATAGGTAAATGAGTTCAAGACCAATTGAAGACTCTTATAGTCTTCTACATACATGAAATGAAAAGCCTAAAATACCCCTAAGTGGGTTTAAACAATAGATGCCACTTAGGGCCATATTTGGAATTACACACAAAAAACATAGGAAATTCGGATTGGCTTGCATCAGGGGTAGGCGGTCCTCCTAGTGGAGATCCAGAGAGTTAATAAAAATCAGGCGGTCCGCCCCTTTGAGTAAGCGGTCCGCCTCTTCCTGAAACCTCTTGAGGCGCCTCAATCTGTGTCTCTTGAGCCTATCCGTGTGGCCTAGAGGGTCCTCCTTCCATGGTGCTCCAATGCATGATCTTCAAGGTGGTTCCGAAGCTCCCATCTTCCACGTCCAAGCCTTTCCATACCAAGTGAAGGTGAGTATCATGGATTTCTTTGGCTTGGCTTCTAGAAAAGGGCCTCGTCACTAACAATGAGCGAAGTCACTAACAATGAAAGTATTTGAAACATTGTACTCACCGGGTAAATCAATCACATAGGCATTGTTGTTGATCTTGGATAACACTTGTAATGGGCTATCTCCCCGGGGTGCCAACTTCCCCTTTCTACGGTTGGGAATCTTTTCTTCCGGAAGCGCACCCACACCCAATCTCCCTTCTTGAGTTCCACCTTCTTTCTCCCTTTGTTCTTCTTGGAGGCCACTTTTTCATAAGCTTCCTCCAAGTTCTTCTTCGCCTTAGCATGGAGTTCAATCAAAGCCTTAGCTCGGCTCTTACCCTCAAAATTAACAACCATCTCTCTTGGCAAAGGGGGCAATATCAAGTGGAATCAAAGGATTAAAATCATAAACGCACTCAAATGGAGTCATGCCAATCATTCTATGCAAAGTATGGTTATATGCAAACTCCATGAGAGGTAACTTCTCCACCCAAGTCCCGGCCTTACCTCGGGTCATAGCTCTATGAAGAGACCCCAAGGTTCAGTTCACCACCTCGGTTTGACCATCTGTTTGAGGGTGGTGGGACGTAGAGAACAACAATTTGGTGCCAAGGGCACCCCACA
Organism: Petunia x hybrida; assembly: GCA_037355625.1. Classification (NCBI taxonomy): domain Eukaryota; kingdom Viridiplantae; phylum Streptophyta; class Magnoliopsida; order Solanales; family Solanaceae; genus Petunia; species Petunia x hybrida. Next base: position 414,399 of record JBBBVM010000648.1, read on the forward strand.
AGCACCTCAAAAATGGCTTAGGAACTTAGTGTCCCTATCACTCACAATGGTTTGAGGCACTCCATGCAACTTTAATACATTATCAATGAACAAAGAAGCTACATGTTGTGCATCACTACTCTTTTTGCAAGGAATAAAGTGAGCCATTTTGGAGAATCTATCCACGACAACATAAATGCTATCATGTCCTCCTCTAGACCGTGGCAATCCCATAACGAAGTCCATAGAAATATCCATGCATGGGCTAGTAGGAATAGGCAAAGGAGTATACAAGCCATAGGGATTCGACTTAGACTTGGCGTGCTTGCAATCTAAACAAGCATGCATAGTCGCTCAACATGCAACCCCATCTTAGGCCAATAGAATTGCTCCATAAGAATGGCCAAAGTCTTATCCCTCCCAAAGTGACCCATCAAGCCTCCATAATATGCTTCACGCACTAGAAATTCTCGCCAAGAAGACTTGGGGACACACACTCTCCCATTCTTGAAAATGTAGCCGTCTACCCATTGGTATTTCTCCACCCTCTTCCCACTCACTAGAGCATCATGAATGCTCTTGAGCTTTGGGTCATGTTCATACAATGATTTTATACTTTCGAAACCCATAAGCCTAGAAGCAAGAGTGGTAGCAAGAGCGAACTTTCTAGAAAGTGCATCGGCTACAATATTGTCCTTTCCCTTCTTGTAATGAATTACATAGGGAAAAGACTCAATGAATTCCACCCATTTGGCATGCCTTTTGTTCAACTTCTCTTGGCCTCTAAGATGCTTGAGTGACTCATGGTCACTCTTGATCACAAATTCCCTAGGCCATAGATAGTGTTTCCAATGAGCTAGAGCTCTCACAAGGGCATACAACTCCTTGTCATACGTGGAGTAATTCAAGGTTGCACTCTTCAACTTTTCACTAAAGTAGGCAACGAGTTTTCCTTCTTGCATGAGAACACCCCCAATACCCACCCCGAGGCATCACATTCAACCTTAAAAGCCTTCCCGAAGTCGGGAAATTGCAACAAAGGGGCGGTACTCAACCGACTTTTCAACTCTTGGAAAGCCTTCTCTTGAGGCTCTCCCCACACAAAAGGCTTGTCTTTCTTCACCAACTCAGTGAGTGGTGCGGAAATGGTGCTAAAGTCCTTAACAAAGCGCCTATAGAAACTAGCAAGGCCATGGAAACTCCTAACATGAGAAACACTAGTAGGAGTTGGCCAATCTCTAATGGCTTCAACCTTGGACTCATCTATTTCTACACCATTGGCACTAACAAAAAACCCAAGAAAGACAACCTTTCCAATATAGAAGGCAAACTTCTTAAAATTGGCATAGAGCTTTTCGGCTCTTAGCACTTCAAGAACTTGACTCAAGTGGTCAAAATGATCATCTATTGATTTGCTATATATCAAAATATCATCAAAATAGATAACCACAAATTTATTTATAAACAGCTTCAAGACATGGTTCATCAATCTCATTAAAGTGCTAGGTGCGTTGGAGAGGCCAAAAGGCATCACCAACCATTCATAGAGATCAAATTTGGTCTTGAATGCGGTTTTCCACTCATCACCCGGTTTCATCCAGATTTGGTGGTAGCCGGACCTAAGATCTATCTTAGAAAAGATACTAGAACCACTCAACTCATCAAGCATGTCATCAAGTCTAGGAATGAGATGATGATACTTTACCTTTATCTTGTTGACCGCACGGCAATCAACACACATCCTCCATGTCCCATCCTTCTTTGGCACAAGAATAACCGGTACGGCACACGGACTCAAGCTTTCACGAACCAATCCTTTGTTGAGCAACTCATCCACTTGCTTTTGCAATTCCTTTGTATCTTCGGAGTTACTCCTATAGGCCGGCTGTTTGGGATTTGGGGCTCCGGGACAAAATCAATTTGGTGCTCAATCCCTCTAAATGGAGGAAGACCATTTGGCATCTCTTCTGGGAACATGTCCTCAAATACCTTCAAAACACTCTCAATAACACTAGGCAAAGGGTTAGGGTTAGAAGAATAATCACAATGAGAGTTTAGAACCATACCTTTGTGCACTAGGCAAATGAGCATTTTGGTGCCATCATTTCCTCTCAAGTACTCACCCGGTTGCATCATGGCACAAATGCCATCGGTAGAAGATGGTGGGGTCTCGGCCAAAGGCTTAGCCACAACGGGGGACTTAGCTTTAGCCGCTTCCCTCAACTCCCTCATGTGCCTATAGTCATCACTCACTTGCTTCGGCGTCAAGGGCGTAAGCACATACTTCTTGCCCTCATGTTTAACCGAGTAAGTGTTGGCTCGGCCATCATGAACCACATGTTAGTCATATTGCCAAGGCTACCAAACAAGATGTGGCAAGCTTGCATTGGCACCACATCAAACATGTGCTCATCTTGATAGTTCGCAATCTTGAACTTTATCAAGATTTGCTTCACCACCTTCAATTCCCTACACTCACTCAACCATTGCAAACATTAGGGGCTTGGGTGTTTAAGGGTAGGCAACTTCAATTGTGAGACCAAAGATTGGCTCACCACATTTGCAAAACTACCCGAGTCAATAATCATGGAGCACACTTGTCCCCTCACTCTACACCTAGCATTGAACAAGTTCTCCCTTTGCATATCTACTTCCTCCTTGCTCACCATGGCACTCAAACTACGACGGACTACTAGAAATATATTAGGGTCATCACCCTTTGCCTCTCTCTCTTCTCCCTCAACTACCTCAACATCCTCAACAATCTCACCCTCGGGCTCACTTTCCTCCTCATACACCAACCCATCATCCATGACTATCATTGTTTTTCGGGTAAGGCATTCTTTGGCAAAGTGGCCATAACCCTTGCACTTGTTGCTTTGGAAAGAAGAAGAAGAAGAAGGAGTATTTAGTTGAGTTTTAGAATTACCTCCCACTTATTTGAAGTCACTTCTCGGGGCAGCCTTCTCAAAAGGCTTCTTCACATCACGACTCCCACTTGCACCACTTGGGTTTGGGCTCTTCCATTCTTTGGGTCGGGTCATTGTAGTAGAAGTAGTACTCCTAAAGCGAGGAGCTTTCTCTTCCTTGAGCCACTTCACGGCTTCAACCGCGGCATCACAAACATCTTGAAGAGAATGAAAGATGTGTAGCCTCAATTGAGAAGCAATCTCCCGGTTCAAACCATTCTTGAATCGGATGATAGCTTGCTCCTCATCTTCCGTTTCCATGTCGAGGGCCATTCAGTTCTTCTTAAATTCGTTGAAGTACTCATCAACCGATTTGAAGCCTTGTTTCAACTCATAAAGCCTCTTGAGTTGTTCTTGCCGGTACTTGGGTATCACATATTTGGTTCTCATCACCTCTTTCAATTCCTCCCAAGTAATGTTCATTGGCATACCAACTCGTCTTCTTGATCTCTTGACGGATTCCCACCAAGTGGAAGCATATGACTCAAATGAAGCAATGGCATAAGCAACTTTCTTCTCCTCGGACATGTCATTTGTATCAAACACCCGCTCCAATTGAACCTTCCACTCTAAGATTTTTTCCGGATCACTAGTCCCTTTGAAAGGTGGGATAGTGATCTTCACACTATTGAGGTTGTTGTCACGACCCCTACTGTTTGGTTCCGGTTGACCCCCGTAATATTCATCAACTTTATCATACTCACGTCTCAAGTTCCTCCCCACAAAAGCCCTTGGAGGTCTACGACCTTGCCCACGACCTCTATCCATTCCCCGGCCTCCATTCATTACCCTCCTATGTGGATAGGGAGCATCAAAATTATCATAGTTGTCACTAAGTCTGGGGCCCTCCCCTTCTTGAGCTTCAACAACTTGCTCAAGGGGTGCTATGTTTCTTCGGGGCCTCATGAGGGGAACATCACCTTGGAGATTGCCCAAGGGTTGGGGATTTCCCAACAATCTTTCTCAAACAAGAGCTTCCTCTTTCAACCGTTGTCAACGAGCTAGCTCCGCAAATTGATCCGGTCTCACAGCTGAGCCATCACTTGTGCCTTCTCCGGCATCTTTGTGGACACTCAGGGTCCTTTCTCTTTCAAAAACCTCCATTTTGAGATTTAGAGCCTTCACCTCGGCAAATAGACAAGCCAAGACGTTGGTTGGAACCTCAATGGTATTCTTTACTTTCTCATCCGCCATGTACCTACAAGCAATCAAAAATAAGCAAAGATATTAGAGTATAAGTTCTCACGCACTCCCTCACCTTTTGAATGTCACTCGGGTACTCAAGTTTGGGGTAGGTTCACTCGTGCTTGATTTCAAAACTCTTCCTCGGAGTTGAAAAACCTCCTCAACGACCAAAAAAATTCCACAAGTACCAAATGCTCTTCGGGAAGAGTGGAGTTAATGGGACTCTATGGGCGTTCGGCTTTATAAGTGAGCACTTGAGCCAAAGAAATTCTACGAGTCTTCTTGGAATTTTTCAACCACCAACATGCACGAATATCCTAAGCGCTCAATGAATTAATACTGATCGAGTAGGAAATTTACTCTCAAAGTACTAACCGGAAGTAACGGAAGCAAACAAGACACAAAAACCTACGAAAAAACTACCCGAAAACCCCCTTCAGGAGTGGGCGATCCGCCTCTGCAAGGTGGGCAGTCCGCCTACATAGAAATCCAGAGAGCTGATAAAATTCGGGCGGTCCGCCTATAGGAGGGGGCGATCCGCATACTGGGCTCTACAGCACAGTTCCAACTTCGTGTTCTTGGCTTTTGGCACCCAATTTTCCAAGGTTTACAAGGTATTTACCCAATTCAAAGGTTCTCCAAAGTGTTTTCAACTACTACAAGCAAACCCCAATGATTTATAACAACTTTCAATCAACACAAATCCAAATCAAAAAATTTTGAACAAATTCTAGGGTTTTCAACTTTTTGAGATTTGATTTTCAAGATTTCAGTTCACAACTTTAAAACATGTTTCGTGGGTACCCAATCAACGGAAAAATGCTAACATACAATCCCCGATAATAAATACCAAAGAAATCATCATAACCAAGAACAACTAGCAATTTTTTTGTGATTTTTTTTGTTTTTGAATTTTTTTTCTTTTTCAATTTAACAAGAACAAGAACATGAAAAACAAAAATAAAAAAGGATAACAAGTACGAAGAGTAGGACAAGGGTTCATAGGAATGTAACCCTAGCTTCGCTCTGATACCAACTGATGTAGGGTAAACTATGAAAGCGGAAAAGAGAAAAAAATGAGACGGAACTCACACGATTGTTCAAGTAGCAACGAAGAACGATGTTTCATTACACCCCGAACGAAGGTCAAGAATCACCAACGTTATGCAACTATCCTCAAGAATCACGAGGTCCTTGCAAATAGAATGATCGGAAAGGTTTGAAGTTCAACTTGGAATCATCCAATTGAAATCCAGCCAAAATTCATAGGTTTCAATAGAGAGAATTAACTTGTGTTTTTGTATTCAAAGATAGGTAAATGAGTTCAAGACCAATTGAAGACTCTTATAGTCTTCTACATACATGAAATGAAAATCCTAAAATACCCCTAAGTGGGTTTAAACAATAGAAGCCACTTAGGGCCATAGTTGGAATTACACACAAAAAATATAGGAAATTCGGATTGGCTTGCATCAGGGGTAGGCGGTCCGCCCAGTGGAGATCCAGAGAGCTAACAAAAATCAGGCGGTCCGCCCCTTTGAGTAGGCGGTCCGTCTCTTCCTGAAGCCTCTTGAGGCGCCTCAATTTGTGTCTCTTGAGCCTCTCTCCGTGTGGCCTAGAGGGTTCCTCCTTCCATGGTGCTCCAATGCATGATCTTCAAGGTAGTTCTGGAGCTCCTATCTTCCACGTCCAAGCCTTTCCATACCAGGTGAAGGTGAGTATCATGGATTGCTTTGGCTTGGCTTCTAGTAAATGGCCTCGTGGTGGTTTTACCCGCATCGACATCTCTCCTTCTAAATAATCCTACAAGTGATAATGAGAATGATATGAAGAACAAGATTATGCACTTCATTAGTAGATTTCACATTCCACCAAGTATTAAAAAAAAGCACCTAATAGAAAAACTATGATGAAATTTAACATCTAACGGGGAGCCAATAGATTACATATATAACTAGCTGCTTCTCCTTAAATGAAAACATGATGAATTGTTTCATTTTTATAATTCGAGCAACAGTTACATATGGAAACTATATATTTCCCAAACTTAATAATCACATCATGAAAAGGAAGCTTCCCCATACCAAAGTCTCCAAGAAAGGAAAAAACATTTTAAAAGGAATACAAGAGTGTCATACCTTGCTAATAAAAGTTTGCTTGGGTTTGCAGCTTCTAATTAGGTGTCATGTTGTCTTGTTGGAATACTTTCCATCCTCGGTGAGATCCAAGAAATTTGGTCCAGCCTTCCCTGATTACCAATATTCATATTTACAATATACTGAACAATATGATTTGGTAGGATTTCATTGAGTTTGTTAATGTTCCATGTTCCATCAACAATAAAGTCCTTGACCAAAACATTAGAACTCTTAACAACATTTTGCATCATAAGAGCTAATTTCCCATTACAGGTCCAATTATCCCACCAGAAACTACAAATACCAGAATTAATTTTCCAAATCATGTGCTTCTCGGCTTTTTTTCTAACTTGTAGCATATTCTTCCAAGCACTTGTGTTACCTGAAACAAAAATTTTAGAAGCAATGTGGGATTTAGAACAATATTTTAAAAAAAAAATTGCCCATAAGGACGGTGAGGACCTAAATCCCCACTATCTTTTAGTAGCAAGAGTGGTACTGATGTGTGGGAAAGAATATGCCACCTACTATTACGGGGATACGAGTCCAGCTGGCGAGGCTAAACTTATCCTACAACTCACCAGGCGTAAAGGATACATTCCCGTTCTACGAGTTACGAATGTCCAGGCAGTACAGGCATAGGACAAAGGGCATACATCCTGTCGCCTTACGGTTACAGTCTCCTAGTTAGGGTTTAGTATACACCACCTCCTTGAGTTATAGGCCCGTAGCCTTATTAGTCTTTGTATTTTACCTTAATTAGGTTAGGGCATCCACTACTATAAATGCCCCTCCTTACATTGTATTATACAACAAGACGATTCACCACAGAATCTGGCTATTCTCAAGGAATAAGACTACTTTACTTTTCTTGCTCATTAATTTTATTTTTTACTTATTTACTTTTCCGGTGCCCACCGTAGGGCCTAGGCAATTGTAGGTATTCTATGAAGGAAAAGATGCAATCATGTCAAGCAACGGCGATCACGCCACACGAAATACTGATAACAAGATCCGAAAGACAATTCATAACTCAATCAATATAACTGAAACTATGAACAACTATCTAAGATCAAAACCCTGTTATCTGTCATCATGGTTAAAGTCTTACCAGTGTACCGCGCCTTATCATGCCCCTCATGGAGCGAAGCCGACGGTCCAAAAGTTTGTCAATTACATCTTCGGACGGCCCAGGGTTAGAAGCATCAAGACTAGAGCCATGATGGTCTGTGAGGCTCACCTGGAGATAGCCAAGAAGCCACGTATCAACACAATCGAGTTTAATGACAAGGATTCGCGATGAGTTCATCACCCTCACTATGATGCTTTGGTAATCACCTTGCAGGTACACGATGCTCGAGTTAAGCGTGTGTTGGTAGACCCTGGCAGCACGGTCAACATTAGTCATTGGCAGGTTGTTTGCCAAATGGAGGTGCAAAATCAGGTAATTTCCAGTCCATACACCATAACTAGCTTTAACAGCTCTAGTGAGAAGTCTGTAGGAGAGATATTCCTTCAAGTACACCTTCCGGGAGCAACCCCGGTGGCGTCCTTCCAAGTAATGACATGCGATCTCTCGTATAACATTATTCTCGGGAGGCCTTGGATTCACGAAGAAAGTGCAGTGCCGTCTACACTTCACCAAATCCTTAAATACTCGACTCCTTGGAGGGTGAAAGAAATTCAGGGGGAACAAAAGCTGTCCCGGAGCTGTTATGTAACTGCTTTAATAGACACCACCAAAAGGGAGACGAAAAATCAGAGGAAGAAGGTAGATAAATTGCTTGGTCCCGATTTGGTCACCAGTGTACCTTTTGAGTTTGAGGTCCATGAAGCAGTCGGGTCTCAAGATCTGGTCATGGTGCCTTCTGACTTGGAAGAGGAAGACAAGCCTGCTAAAGCAACAGTTGATGACCTTGACCCGTTGATCTTCGATGAGAAGGCTCTAGATAAGAAATTCTATATGGGGGCAAAACTCTCAGCCGAAGCCAAGCGGGAGTATGCTAACTTTCTGCGTGCTCAGTCAGGCACCTTCGCCTGGATACATACTGACATGCTAGGAATATCGTCTAGTGTCATCCCACATAACCTGAACATTGACCCCAACTTCAAGCCAGTCAGGTAGAAGAAGCGACCGATCAGTCGTGAAAAGGGGCTAACGGTCCATGAGGAGGTCGAGAAAGTACTAAACAATGGTTCCACTCGAGAGGTGCAATATCCTGATTGGTTATCTAATATAGTAGTAGTCCCTAAGAAGAATGGGAAGAGGAGGATGTGCATCGACTTCAAAGATCTGAACAAAGCGTGCCAGAAGGATTCCTTCCCACTGCACAACATCGACCATCTCATCGATTCAACGGCAGGCCATAAAGCTTTAAGTTTCCTGGACGCTTATTCAGGATATAATCAAATCCTCATGAACCTGGATGATCAAGAAAAGACTTCTTTCATCACGGATAGGGGGACTTATTGCAACAGGGTAATACCTTTTGGACTGAAAAATGCAGGAGTAACTTACCAGAGATTAGTAAACCTGATGTTCAAGAAGCAGATTGGTAAGACCATGGAGCTTTACATAGACGATATGCTGGTCAAATCAGAATTCGCCAAGGATTACATTGGCCATTTGGAGATAGCGTTTGATATCCAGGAAAATTTGAAATGAAGCTCAACCTAGAGAAGTTTGACTTCAGCGTGTCCTCTGGGATGTATCTTGGGTTCATTATTTCCAATAGGGGAATAGAAGAGAATCCCGAAAAAATGGAAGCAATCGAGGCTTGATGCAAACCAGATTGGCGCTCATGACATTGGCAGATTTAGACTTAACATCAAAAGCTTGGAGTGTTTCAAAAGAGCTTGGAAGCTAAGAATCAAGGCAAAAGATGGTCAAAGTGAACAAGTGAAGCAGCTGGGGCAAATATTGGAGAATGTAGGGCTTATTTACAAGCTTATTACCTCAACCCTAGAATCAACTCAACGCGATCATGTGGCCGCAGATGCGATCGCGCAGGGACAAACAACTGTGCAGCGCGATCGCGAGGTCCCAAATGTAATCGCGTAGATAGATGCGAAAGGATGAGGAATATAACCTTCGCGGGCGTGTGGCCTTTTGCACGGTCGCGAAGCGCTGCTGGATTCGTCATCGCGATCGCGCCCCTCATTTCGCAAAAGCGCTTAGACGATTACCAGAAGCCCACTTCAAGTTAATGACTTTTATTTCAACCCACTTTAGGGGAAATTAAGGCAATGCTATGCATTTTTAGAAACCAGTATTTAAGCCTACTTAGCCTCATTTGCTAGAGTTAGACTTTTGATGATTATTGATGTGTGTTAACATTGACTAAGCTTGTTGCTTGAGCATCTCTTTTCCTTGGTTTGCAATTGAATGTCAATTCAGTTGAGGATCAAATAGTATTGGTTCATTTTGTTGGACAATTAAATGGGTAATTAGGCCTTACCCCTAATTTGCTTCTTTATTCTCTTCTAATCAAAGTGGGTCTTACTTCTATCTTGTTTAATCTTTTTGTTATCTCCTTGTTTCATAGTTAGGATCATATCATTTGGTATCAGAGCACGAATTGGTGTTTGTTCTTACAAACACTATCTAGATTTTGAATATCAAAATCTGAAAAATCACAAAAAAATCAAAAATTCAAAAATCCAAAAATTAAGTCTTAGATTTAGGGTTTCTTTGGATGAAATCTTTGTTACCAATTGTTTAGTTGATGATTCTGGAAGCTGTTTCTTGAAGGAATCGAACAAACAACAACATTTGGAGTTTTGATTTGAAGATTTAAAAGTTAGGGTTCTTCAACAAAGAATTAGGGCTTTCACATTTTGGGTGTTGATTTTGAAGAATTGATCATTGGAGTTTGTTCACGGACTTATAAGGAGCTTATATCTCAAATTTGGAGCAAAAATAAGTTTATTTGTGAAGATTCAAGTGAAGAAAATTTCCAAAAATTCGGGCTTCAAGTTCTGCATCAGACCCAGATTTTGTTCTCCGCGATCGTGCGCCAACTGTCGCGGTCGCGCAGGCTTGTGAAATTTTTATTCTTTGCAATCGCGCGGCAATAGTGCAGGCTTGTTGAAATTTGTTCGTCGCGATCGCGCGCCGACAACACAGGGTTATTGACTTACTCTTCGCGATAGCACCCGTTCTTACACGACAGCGCTGAACAAAAAAATCAGTCACTTCACAGATTGCTCGGAACAGCCCCTAAACTGTTTCAGATCACCCAAACTCCTATCATATCATCAAATACAATGAGTTTCTAGATCATAAATACAATTTCATCTAAATCCGAATTTGTTTCGTGCCAATTCGATTCGAGAACTTCATTCCTTATTTTATTTCATGAGCTCCATAAAGAATATAGGATTGGATGATGATTGTGCTAATTATTCTTATGATGACAATGATCTTTCTCTTGTGAATAAAGAAAAAGAATTGCTTGGACCTTGTGATACTTTGATTGGCAGCATTCTTAATGTTGGTATTGGTGGTTGCTTGTGTCAAGTTGAAAATAGTGATGGATTGGAAGTGTGCACTTACTTGAAGGAAGTGAATAATTGTATTTGAATGATAATGAATTGTCTTCCTTTTTGTTTGAAATTGATAAATCATGTTTTGAGTTGTTAAGTGAGTATACACTTCAAAAGGTGAAATTTTCTTTGGATTGTCCTAGTTTGAACCTTGTGCTTCATAGAGATTCTAATTTGGAAAGTGAGCTTGAATATATGGAAACCATTGATCATGTTTCCTTGATTGATACATTTCTTTTGAACTTGTTTGCACTTGATGAAAATGATGAGTCAATATTTAAAGAGTGTATAACTTGTGAAAATGATTCTTGTGACTTGCTTGAAAGTGCTAATTGTGTGGATGTTAGCAAGCTAACTCCCAAAATGTTTGTTGAAAGCTTGTCTTATGTTGGTAAGTTCTCCAAAAATAAAAAGGGTTTTTTAAAGGAGGGAAATACTAGTGATAGTAGTAGTAACTTGCTTGATGCTAATTTTAGTGTCATGTTCTTTACTTACTCTATTCCTTTTTTTGAGGATTTAATTTGGAAGGATTTTGTGAATGCTTCTAGAAAGAAATGCAAAAATAACACATATGAGGCATTTCCAAATATCCATGGGTATAATTGTGATAATCCTTTTCTTGATGAGTTTACTAACCCTCTTGGTCCATTTGTGAAAGACTATCAAGAGAGGATCTACAAAGAGGTAAGACACTTGCAAGCATCTTCTTGGACTACAAAAGGGTTTGACGTGTGGTTGTCTTCTAAAAGCCAAGAATGGTTTGTTTGAATGGCTAGTTCTTATTTTTGGGCTTTCCAAAGCCATTGAGGTATGGAGTTTATCCTTTGAAACTTATAATGTCTTGGATAGTGGATATGTAGCATTATGTGTTAATTCCTTGTCAATAATATTTGGTTGGTTTGATGATGTGATGTGTAGAATTTTGAAGAATGTTTTAGATTTGAGGGTAGTGTTTGACCCCGGTGATAAATGTTATTGTTGGATGATTAGTGATCTTGGTGGTGTTATTCTTAAATGATCCAATTGCAATCTACATTATGTATTCATTAAACCTTTTGGATTCCTTGATTTCTCTTGTGCATATTTATCTTTTGGTTAACTTCTTGGAACTTTAGTTGTAGAATTGATCTTCTCTGAGTCATTTGACTCTTGGCTCTACCACAAAAGTGAGAGGTTAGACTGGGAATATTCAACTCCATCGTCTTTCTTATACAAAGTCTATAAAACTTGTGACTTGGTGCTTATTCCGGTTATTGTTGTGCTAGGTCCAAATTCTAGGACGAATTTTTTTAAAGAAGGAGGGAATGATGCAAACCGGATTGGCGCTCATGATATTGGAGGATTTAGACTTAACATCAAAAGCTTGGAGTTTTTCAAAAGAGCTTGGAAGCCAAGAATCAAGGCAAAAGATGGCCAAAGTGAACAAGTGAAGCAGCTGGGGCAAATATTGGAGGATGCAGGGCCTGTTTACAATCTTACTGCCTCAACCCCAGAATCAATTCAACGCAATCATGTGGCCATAGACGCGATCGCGCGGGAACAAACAACTGTGCAACATGATCGCGAGGTCCCAAATGCGATCACGCAGATAGATGAGAAAGGCTGAGGAAGATCACCTTCGTTGATGCGTGTCCTTTGGCGCGGTGGCGAAGCGCTGCTGGATTGGTCATCGCGATCGCGCCCCTTATGTCGCGATAGCGCTGAGACGATGATCAGAAGCCCACTTCAAGTTAATGACTTTTATTTCAGCCCACTTTAGGGGCAGTTAAGGCAATGTTATGCCATTTTTAGAAACTAGTATTTAAGCCCACTTAGCCTCATTTACTAGAGTTAGACTTTTGATGATTATTGATGTGTGTAAACATTGACTAAGCTTGTTGCCTGAGCATCTCTTTTCCTTAGTTTGCAATTGAATATCAATTCAATTGAGGATCAAATAGTATTGGTTCATTTTGTTGGACAATTAAAGAGGTAATTAGGCCTTACCCCTAATTTGCTTATTTATTCTCTTCTAATCAAAGTGGGTCTTACTTCTATCTTGTTTAATCTTCTTGTTATCTCCTTGTTTCATAGTGAGGATCATATCAAGGCTATACCAGAAATCTTGAAGAATGAAGTCGAAGTCAAAAGGCTAAACGGCCGAATTGTAGTGCTCAGCCGGTTCATCTCATGGTCATCCGAAAAGTGTCATTAGTTTTTCAATGTTTGCAAGGCTTCGCACCCTATTCTTCCATAAAACTACTATTTTAGTCAGTTTTACTTATTTTATTCAGATCCATCTACGATCCAACTATTCATAGCCCCGGCCAGACCTAAGTTGAAGTAATACACTTACTTTTCGCTACAAAAAAGTAGGATAAACTACTCGCTTAGAGCTAGATCACGTCTAGCTCAGCCACCAGGCATTACTCGTACATTGAACTCGTTAATTCAACAACTGCACCTACATACCGATGGAGACGCCCTTTTGCATAGTGCCAGAAAGTCTTAAAATACTCGAGTAACTAAGCAGAGACGTTCGAAGTCTGACGCAAAAGTGTCTGTTATCACACGGGCTAAAGTCGTTCTATTATGGGCGCAAACAACGATCTCCTATAGATGCAACCTAAGCTGCCAAACATTGGTGCACAACAGACATAATTGTCCAAGCAGGCTCACTGATAAACGTTCAAAACATTAGGACATTCAGGATGACCGGAAGCCATCTAATCTTTAGATGCACAAAAGATACTACTTGACTACACATTACACAACATGTAATTAAACAAGTAAATATAAAATTATTGATGAACAATCATTTCATTAATAAAAAACAGCCGTAGGCTCATAATATATAGTTAGTTCTTCTTGAATACGACATTTTTTCATAACAATTGTTGGAAAAAAAAGGAAAGGGAAGACCAAATTCACAGGTTCCTTCGAATTTGCACAGCCGGAGACGTTTTGCCTGGATTTTAGCTCTTGCATCGAAGTCTCTCCCGGCAACAAGAAGGCAAAATTCCCAAGTTGATACCCAAGTAGCAACATCTTTGTGATGCTGCGCCATGGGAATTGGAAAAATCAGCCCTATTGAGGAATCCCTCAGTAGAAAGGCGGAGGCAACAGAATGGGCATCGAAGACTTAACTTTGATTCACTTGGAGAGACTCCAATAAGGAACCCCTGTGAATCTCGAAAATGCCTTATACTCCCTATTCCCCGAACGATTGGAAGCTTATGCAAACCCCAAATCCAAGGAACAAAGTAGGGCTATATAGCCACCCTGAACATTGTTGGTGTGGAGAATGCTCTTCAGCGTTATCCGCTCGAAGAAGGAGAGAATATCTCAGGGGCGCACTCCTTGTTCAAATGAAGTTGCTTCCGGAATATGTTCCCACGCAACTAGAAGATGAACGACTAGAAGAAGCCTGAATGGGTTGGCATTCCTCTGCTGCCATGTGCCACATGATAAGAAAAATATCACAGCAATCACCACGCATGAAGATGGACATACCGAAATCAATGTGTCTACCACAATGAGGACATTCTGAAGAATATCATCATTAATCCCGGTCAAATTTCATGACTCGAGGGACTTCATTCATTCCTTTGCGGATGAAGAAAGAATAAAAGGCAACTGCAAATGAGTTTTCTCCTACAGGTTCCTCATGCATCATCCATTCAGGACAAAGAAGATTCTCTGGGAATATCAAGCCAGGATCTAGGGCAAATATTTTTTGAATAAAGAGAAGTTTCTCACTGTCATAAGAAATTGTTGAAGAAGTGAAGTATTTTGCTGAAGAGGAGTTTGTGATTCTTCCACTGTCACGAAGTCCCTACTTATAGGCGGAAAAGAGATAAGGATAATACATGAAACGAATAGACGTCATTATTGTTAGAGATATGAAACGATTCGGAGCAGTTAATGGTAGTTCTTGGAAAGGTTCATGGAATCGGTATCAACCAATCAGTTGAAAGCACACGGAGTTCTCGAAGAAATCAACATCATTCTTGGTCAAAGAGACTGCGAGTCTCGAGGAGTCAGAGATATCTTTTCATATCCGTCTTTCATGCCGCTTTCACTTCCTGACTACTTGCGTTAGCACTCAGCGAATGGGGAGACTGACTGTGCGGAGAAAAATATGCCACCTACTATTACGGAGATACGAGTCCAGCTAGCGAGACTAGACTTATCCTACAAGTCACCAGGCGCAAAGGATACACGTCCGTTCTACAAGTTACGACCATTCAAGCGGTACGAGCGTAGGACAAAGGGCATACATCCTGTCGCCTTAAGGTTACAGTCTCCTAGTTAGGGTTTAGCATACACCACCTCCTTGAGTTATAGGCCCATAGCCTCATTAGTCTTTGTATTTTACCTTAATTAGGATAGGGCATCCACTACTATAAATACTCCTTCTTACATTGTATTGTACAACAAGGCGATTCACCACAGAATCCGGCTATTCTCAAGGAATAAGACTACTTTACTTTACTTTTCTTGCTCATTATTTCTCTCTTTTACTTATTTACTTTTCCATCGTATTTACAGTATTGCTTGTGACCTCATTCCTAATTAATTGTTTAACCTAGGTGACCGATTTTAGGTATAAACAACTGATATCTTGCATAGTTCTGATACCAATACCTCTTTCATCTATAGTGGCACAAAGATTTGTCCAGGAACTCCAGTGGAATTTTTTTTTATCACCACTGGTTCCAAAAAAAAAATTTGCAAAATTATTTTCAATGAGTTTGAGAATACCTTTAGGGGGACAAATAGCAGTTAAGGTATAAATAGGCAAGGATTTAAGAACACTCTTAATTAAAACAATCTTACCTCTACCATGCCAGCCATTGAGCCTTAGCTTTTAACTACCTTACTTACCAAACTTCCAAAGAATGAAGTTTTCTTTCTTCCCAAATAAAGAGGACAACCAAGGTATATAAAAGGAAATTTCTTGTCCATAAAACCAGTGCATTCTCTAACTCTTTTAATTCTGTCTGCAGCAATCTTAGGGGAAACTAAGAAGAAACTCTTGTCTTTGTTAACCAACTGACCTGAGATTTTCTCATAGTTCTTGATTTGAGTCATGATAAGGTTAATAGAAGTATTATTACCACTAGTGAAGATGACGATGTCATCAGCATAGGCCAAATGGTTAATTTGAGGACCTTTAGGAGGCATAGATAAACGAGTGAAATTAGGATTGAGATAAAGGTGGTTAAGAGATCTTGATATTCTGCCGCAATGATAAAGATACAAGGGGAAAGAGGATCACCCTATTTTAGACCTTGAGAAGAAGAGAAAAAACCTTGCCTTAGAGCCATTGATAATGATAGAGTACCATCCCTTAGAAATAATGTTATAGATCATATCAATCCATCCCTCAGAGAAGCCAATCTTTCTAAGGACAGAGGTGACAAAGAGCCATGACATTCTGTCATAAGCTTTTGCCATATCCAATGTAATAACAATGTTGCCTCCTTGGTTTTCCTAGGAGATGTTTTGAATAATTTCTTGAGCAAGAAGGATATTTTTTGTTATCAATCTTTTCTTCACAAAGCCACTCATATTGATAGAGATTAGTGTTGGAATGACAGGATTAATGTAAGAGACAAAATCTTAGAAATAATTTTATTGGTAAAGTTTGATAAACTGATAGGCATAAACTCTGAAAAGGTAGAGGGTGTATCCACTGAGAATAGAATTTTGTCACGGTTTTACCACTGATAATATCCCAACAAGAGAGAAAGAAAGATCCATTATAGCCATCTGGTCCAGCAGTGCTATGAGCACTAAGATTGAACACCACCTGTTTTATTTCTGCTTCATCAAGCATCGCAGTAAGAGATAAATTATCCACTTTTGAGATGCAATTAGGGATACGGTCTAGAAATGAGTGGTTGAGGGTAGGTTGAGGCATGTTAAATAAGGACTCAAAATGCTTCACTAAAGTCTTGAAAATATTATCCTCCCTCTTGATCCACCTGCCTTTATGGTTTTTAATTCTATTCAACTGCAACTTTCTTTTTTTTCTCTTTCAAACAAATAATGGAAGTACTTGGTGTTATAATCCCCTTCTTCAAACCACCTACTCTGAGAAGCTCGGCCATCTAATATAATCAGCATGAGCCTTGTTAACCTCCTCGCTGGTGAAATCTGAGTTGATGTCGATATCTAATTCCTCTAGGGTTGGCAACTTTTCCTCCTATTTGGCCCAATCTCTTGTCTGGACCATTGGCTCAATCTCCTACTAATTTTTTTTATCTTAGTTTGAAGAACCCACATTGGGTTACCTGGTATATGAGAATTTCGAACCTCTTCAGAAATATCAATGAACCATCTTGGTTGGTCCAACCATTGAGAAATCTGAAATATTTTATACAACTCTTGTTAGAATAAAAAACTTCATGAGGAGAAGTCTATGATCAGAACCAGTTCTAACTAGATGACTAATAATATTGTGTTAGAGTGTTTGAGCCCACATATCATTGATAAAGACTCTATCAAGCCTTTTCCAAATTCTTTTAGTTAGACTTCTATTGTTACACCAAGTATATTTTGGACCAGTGAAGTCAATGTCACTGACTCCATAATTATCCATGCAGTTCTGGAATTCCAGGCTTCTATGCATTCTACGAGGCTTGCCTCCAAGTGTTTCATCCGTATCCATGATGACATTAAAGTCACCACCAATGCATTATCGACCCTCCACCACTTGGTTGTCAAGCTCTATGTTTTGCAAAAATAATCTTCTCCCTATTATATTACATTTAGCATATACAGCAGAAATAAAAACACCAACTTAATTGTAATGTGTTGATCTTCATTTGTAATAATTTCCGTCTGACTATTGGTGTTCCAAAAACACCAAATGTGGCCATTGGTTAGATAGACATTGTTGAAAGCCAAGAAATTTTCTGAAGCCCTCGATCTTGTCCTTGCTCACAAAAGGTTCAAATATGGCCACAAATTGAGTATTGTTGATTCTTATGAGATTTTTCAATCTATGAATGGCCTTCTTGGACCTAACCCCCTTAATGTATCAACTTGCATAATATAGTTAAGTGGAATTCAGTATGCTATGATAGCTGATGACCACGATTTGTAGAGTCCAACTTTTAGGAGGATTTGGCTTTACTGCAGGATTTCAAATCAATGATTATTTATTTAAGATTTCAAACAAAATTTTTCAAGAGAAATCAACTACAAGTAAAGACTTTCTTAAGGATAGTAGTGAGTTACTTCACTTATGTCTAGATTTGAATTGCATGGAGCCAAACTCCCCATCGAACCAGGCCTTGATACAATGGTTTATGTAGCTCTAAAGCTAAAGGTCTACATGGTATGAAAGAGAAAATGGAGGGCATATACTAGGTTGAAATCTATAAATACAAGAGATCATCATACTAGTAAACTACAAAAGGTTCATCTACATCATCATCAACCCATTGCAGGCGGTCGATATCCCAAAAAAAAAACATGATAAAACACATCTTCCTCTGGTGATGAAGGCATTATTTAAGTCTTCAGAAAAGCTTTGCAACATCCATCGATAAACGTACACAAACTTCCCTGAAGTGGTAAATCTTCTTTTCAAAAAATTCCTTTTCCTTTTTTTTGTTTTTTTTTTTTTTTTTAAAATCAAGTTTACTATAGTTGAACTTTGTCTAATATTTTAGAACTCTAAACCTTATATCTATCAATAAGATTTTTGACAAATAGAAAAAAATGTAGTGTATTGGAACAAATGACTAATATTTTGTTCACTTAAAAAAACTCACATCAATATAAATAAATATAATTAATAGTAGTAATATTTTGGGGGCTTAACTCCTGGGGGCCTAAAGCACAAGCTTTAATAGCCTTACCGTTGAGCCACCTATGAATAGAAAAGTGGTAGAACTTTCATATAAGACGGAAAACTAACCATATGTAAAACAAGTTATCAGTTTGTTGCCTTTGTATTCTACCCAACAGTTCAATCTGCAGATATCTACCAGTACAAAGCACTGGTTCTAGTAGCTTGAATTGTTGCAAGCAATTCTCCTGCCCATCAATGTTAAAATATGTTTAACTCTCCCTAAGAAAAATTGCTCTTTGACGCTCTTTTCAGAGACTTAGAGATGAAGCTCAAACTAGTTGAGGTGTCACTCATAAAAATAATTCGGCTAGATCAACAAATACTCACCATAACAAAAACAATTTAGAGATGTGATCATCTTAGTAAGGGGAAAAAAGTTGTACAAGTCACCTGTGCCATAGGAAATACTTCTGAAGTATATGTCCATATGATCTTGTCATCAGTAGGCTGTCGCTGAGCATCACGAGGATAACATTATCATTTAGTGGTGTTTTGGAATGTCCTAATCAAAATAGAACATATTTTGCAGAGTATATAGGCTTGCCAGGATGGGAAAAAGCTGAATCTGAAATTTTAAATATTAGACAAGAGGACCAAGTAAAACTGAGAATTTTGTTAAACTTATATTGAAATAGTTGAGGGTGCATCTAAGACACCTGAGATTTATAGCAGAAAGCTTGAATGAAGTTGAAGCAATTACCTTCAAAAGGTTGTATACTGATTTCAGTAATAACACAGAGATCAGCTTTCAAGTTGTAAATTAGTGTCTCAGGGGCATCATGATCAAAATGTCCTTTACTTGACTAGTATGAAGGTCTATTTAGCATATCCCTAGCAGTTACTGTATTGTTTACTCTTTCACTTATAAAATGGTCTGCACTCGAAGTACTAATTGCATAATCTATGCAATTACGATGAAATGAGATTGACGATTTAATAGCCTGAAGTAGAGAAGCATAAAGATTATGGTCTCTCTTTAGGAAATCCCAATTTGAATTGCTAGATCCAACATCATCTGCTTTTGTTGTTTCCCAATCTGGCATAGTTATATGTGCAATTCTAGGACATAGTTGCTTGGAAAGTCCATTTGTGATCACTGCAAATAAGTAAGTCACATTGTTACTATTCTATGAAATATCAAGCAATTCTTCTCCCAAATGATAATGAACTTCAAATAACTTCATAGTATCCTGACTAAGTTTTAGAAGAAAGATCCACTAGCCCTAATTATCTATACAAAGATTGTGAGTAAATTCAATCTTCAAAATCACATGCAACACTTAATTATAGCACATCAACAATACTATAGGATAATCCAAAAGACCATGGGGCATCATTACTAAATCACACTTCTTGAGAGAATATCATCGCGCCATATACAAAAAGTACCTAATAGTATCACCAGTTGATGTACGTTAAACACCATATGTGTTTTCATACTTTACTGGGGGGAGGGGGGGAGTTTTTCAGAAATTCTGTGTGGGAAAAAATACGCCACCTACTATTACTGGGATACGAGTCCAGCTAGCAAGACTAGGCTTATCTTACAAGTCACCGGGCACAAAGGATACACGCCTCTATTCTACGAGTTACGACCGTTCAGATGGTACTGGCATAAGACGAAGGGCATACATCCTGCCGTCTTAGGGCTACAGTCTCCTAGTTAGGATTTCGTATAAGCCACAACCTTAAGTTATAGGCCTATAACCTTATTAGTCTTTATATTTTACCATAACTATGACAGGGTATCCACTACTATAAATATCCCTCCTTATATTGTATTGTACAACACAGCGATTCACCACAGAATCCGGTTATTCTCAAGAAATAAGACTACTTTACTCTTCTTGCTCATTATTTCTCTCTTTTACTTATTTACTTTTCCTTGTATTTACTCTATTGCTTGTGACCTCACTCTAAATTAATTTTTTAACCTAGGCGACTGATTTTAGGCATAAACAGTTTGGCGCCCACCATGGGGACCAGTCAATTGTAGGAATTCTACAAAGGAAAAGGCGCAATCATGTCAAGCAGCGGCAACCACGCCATATGAGATACTAATAACGAGATCCAATAGATAATTCATAACTTGGTCAATACGACTGAAACTGTGAACGACTATCTAAGGTCAAAACCCTGTTATATGTCATCACGATTGAAGTCATACCGGTGTACCACGCCTCATCATACCTCTCATGGGGTGAAGCTGATGGTCCAAAAGTTCATCAATACCATCTTCTGGGGGCCCAGAGTTGGAAGTACCAGGACCAGAGCCATTATGGTCTGCGAGGATCACCAGGAAATATCCAAGAAGCCACGTTTCAAAACAATCGAGTTTGATGACAAGGATTCACGATGAGTTCATCAACTTCACTATGATGCTTTGGTAATCACCTTGCAGGTACACGGTGCTCGAGTAAAGCATGTGTTGGTAGATCCAGGTAGTGCGGTCGACATTATTCATTGGCAGGTTGTTTGCCAGATGTAGGTGCAAGATCAAGTAATTCCCAGTCCATACACCATAACCAGCTTTAACAGCTCCAGTGAGAAGTCTGTAGGAGAGATACTCCTTCAGGTACACCTTCGAGGAGCAACTCGGGTAACGTCCTTCCAAGGACTGACATGCGACCTCCGTATAACATTATTCTCAGGAGGTCTTTGATTCACGAAGTACGCGCAGTGCCGTCTACGCTTCACCAAATCCTTAAATACCCGACTCCTTGGGGTGTGACAGAAATTCAGGGGGGAACAGAAGCTGTCCTGGAGCAGTTATGTAACTGTTATGATAAACGCCGGCAAAAAGGAGACGAAAAATTAGAAGAAGAAGCTAGGTAAATTGCTGGGTCCCGATATGATCACCAGTGTACCTTTCGGGTTCAGAGTCCATGAAACAGTAGAGTCTCAAGAGCCGGCTATCGCGCCTTCTGACCTGGAAGAGGAACACAAGCCTGCTAAAGCTATAGTTGATGACCTTGACCTATTGATCTTCGACGAGAAGGTTCCAGATAAGAAACTCTATGTGGGGTCCAAGCTCTTAGCCGAGGCCAAGCGGGAATACGCTAACTTTCTATGCTCGGTCAGGAACCTTCGCCTGGACATATACAGACATACTAGGAATATCGACTAGCATTATCACATATAATCTGAACATCGGCCCCACCTTCAAGGCTGTCAAGTAGAAGAAACGACCGATCAGTCGTGAAAAGGGGCTGGAGATCCATGAGGAGGTCAAGAAGCTACTAAACAGTGGTTCCACTTGCGAGGTGCAATATTCCGATTTGTTATCCAATGTAGAATTAGTCCCCAAGAAGAATGGGAAGTGGAGGATATGCATCGACTTCACAGATTTGAACAAAGTGTGCCCGAAGGATTCCTTCCCAAGGCCCAACATCGACCAACTCATCGATTCAATGGCAGGCCATAAAACTTGAAGTTTTTGGATTCTTATTCAGGATATAATCTGATCCTCATGAACTTGGATGATTAAGAAAAGACTTCTTTCATCACGGATAGGGGGACTTATTGTTACAGGGTAATGCCTTTTAGATTGAAAAATGCAGGAGCAAATTACCAGAGATTAGTAAACCTGATGTTCAGGAGTAGATTGGTAAGACCATGGAGGTTTACATAGATGATATGCTGGTCAAATCAGAATTCGCCAAGGATCACATTGGCCATCTGGAGATAGCGTTCGATATCTTGGAAAATTTAGAATGAAGCTCAATCTAGAGAAGTGTGCCTTCAGGGTGTTCTCCGGGATGATCCTTGTGTTCATTATTTCCAATAGGGGAATAGAAGTAAACCCCATAAAGATCGAAGCAATCGAGGCCTTATCAAAAATCCTGAAAAATGAGGTCGAAGTTAAGAGGCTAAACGACTGAATTGCATCGCTCAGTCGGATCATCTCACGGTCATCAGAGAAGTGTCACAAGTTTTTTAATGTGTTGAAGAAGAATAAAAGATTCGAATGGAGAGTGCGGTGTAGTAAGACGCTTTGAGTACTGAAGCAATATCTGGAAAATTCCCTGTTGCTAACTAAGCCACACAAGGGAGAACCGTTATTGTTGTACCTAGCAGTATACAAAGTTTTCGATAGCGCTGTCTTGGTACGAGAGGAGAAGCGGGTGCCATCACTGGTGTACTATGTCATCAAGTCTCTTTTAGACACAGTATCTGGGTATCAACACCTGGAGAAACTCGCACTTGCTTTAGTCATGGCAGCGAGGAAGCTACGGCCATATTTTCAAAGTCACACCATTATCGTGTTTTCCTCTTTTCTCTTGCGGACTGTTTTGCACAAACCCAAATTATTGGGTAGGTTGGCAAAAAGGGTCGTCGAGCTCGGAGAGTATGATATCATTTATCAGCCGCGTATGGCCATCAAGTCATAAGTGCTTGTGGACTTTGTCGCCGACTTTAGTACCGACTTGATGTCGGGAGCTGAGACAGAACGCGAAATGATATAGGGAGTTACCCTGGGAGAATGGGTGATCCACATCGACGGGGCCTCGAACGTAAAAGAGGCCGAGCTTTGTTTAGAGATCAAATCCCTAACGAAGAATGTATTCAAGAAAGCTGTCAGCTGCTCCCAGATTACGAACCATGAGGCTGAATATGAAGCAGTAATTCAAGCTCTAGAAATAGCTTACATATTGGGGGCCAGAGAGATTAGTGTCAACTGCGATTCTCAAGTCAATCAGGTAACCAGGGCTTACACTGGCAAGGACGGCCGCATGCAGGAATACTTGGCCAGAGTATAGATGGGATACGCTGAAGGCGATGTGTGTTGAAGATCAAATCATGCTGAGCATCTACACGCTCTCACGCTTCAATAATTCTTGTGAAAAGCTATAGGCGAAGTTAACTTAACCACCTACTTGCCGGGTATAGATTATGTTTCATCCTTTCAGGTAATCAAGAGAGGCGTTCCCTATAATGCGATCATCGGGCGACCGTGGATTCATCAAGCCAAAGCAGTACCATCCACCTAGTATAAAAGAAGTAAATAGTGATCAAG
This sequence comes from Petunia x hybrida, assembly GCA_037355625.1. Taxonomy (NCBI): domain Eukaryota; kingdom Viridiplantae; phylum Streptophyta; class Magnoliopsida; order Solanales; family Solanaceae; genus Petunia; species Petunia x hybrida. The sequence continues at coordinate 438,078 of JBBBVM010000648.1, forward strand.
AGGCAGCAAGGGAATGCTATACGGCCGCAATCCTTGGAGCAACTGTCCCCGAGCAAGTGCCCGAGGTAAATATTCCAGGAGACCCCAAAGACCTCGATGTCGTAATCAACCAAGACTAACGCAGACGGTATGGTTGATTGACGTCTTTCTCGGGAGGGGGGGGGGGGGAAGGAGTAGGGATAATTGGAAGTACTTTTCTTTTTAGAATTTACTTGGCACATTAGTCTTGCTCTTAGATTACAGTATTTTCATACTTTATTGGACATGTTACGGGTTTTTACCCACAACATCCTAGGCTTTGCGCCTTTACTAATAAAACTACTATCTTACTTAGTCAGTTTTACTGATTTATTTAGATCCATCTACGATCCAACTATTCATAGCCCCCGCCACATACAAGTTGAAGTAATATACCCACTTTCCGTGACAAAAGTAGGGTACACTACTTGCTTAGAATTAGACCACGTCTAACTCAGCCACCAGGCATTAATCTAGCATTGATCTCGTTAAATCAACAATTGTACCTACACGCCGATGGGGACGCCTGTCTGCATAGTGCTAGAAAGTCTTAAATACTCGAGTAAGTAAGCGAATACTTTTTGTCTCAAAATGCAAAAGGACCGTTTCCATACGGGCTAAAGTCGTCCCATTATAGGTGCAAACAACCATCTACTACGGATGCAATCTAGCCGCCGTCTATCGGTGCACAACAGATGTAATTGCTCAAGGGCACACTGACACACGTTCTTAAATAACTAGAACAGTCAGGACGACAGGAAGCCATCTAATTCTTAGGTGCAAACGCTCACATAGGCATAAATTAGCATTACTTATTGTTTACGGCAAAAATTAAAAAATGTCTTAAACAAAGAAAAGTGATTTAAGTATAGGCCACAAAACAGGCCCAAAAATTACATTAAACATCCGCATACGCGGATAAATGTCTAAATCACCAGATGCATAAAAAAAAGAACATCAAACGGAGGGGGGATTCTCATTCCTCTATCTGGGGACTTCCTTTTCTGGGAACATCAAACGAAGGTCCTGCTTCGCCAGCTGCAGGTTCCCCAGTCGGTGTCTCCTATCTTTCACCACTCATCTCTTCAGAGCCTTCCTCAAGGTCAGGACCAAGTTGAGCATCTGCCTGGGAAACAAGGCCAGTGTATGAGGCAATCTCAGCAGTAAGGTCAAGATTAAGGTCGTCATGAACCCGGAGAAGAGTGGCAAGAGCGGCAGAAACGTTGGAACGATCAACATCTACTATGCGACGAGCATTCCGAGCTTCTCTCTGGTGATCTTTCAGGAGGCACTTCTCGCAGAGGTCATCGTCAATTCGTTCAAGAGACGCCACTTTGCCTTTCAGCCTGTCATTCTCATCTTGAAAAAAGTCGGAGTGACCCTGAGCATCTGAGGCATACTTCTCAGCGGCATTAATTCTTTCCTCCATACCGGATAGTTGCTGCTGCAGATCTCTCATGATCCCTTCCAGACGATCTACGTTGCTGAGATGAAGCTGCTCTGAAACCTTAACATCTGTAAGAGTCTAATTAATGGCCTCGATATCCTGCTTGTGCTTACGCACTTCACCAGTCAACGCCCTCTCAGAGTTCCTGCTTTTCAGAATCTCTGCGCGGTACGCATCACGAGTGGTCTGTAACTCACCCTTCAACTCCTCGGCCTTCTCCACAAAAGGTTGCAAGCTAACTACTTGTCCATGCAGAGCATCCGCTTCCTCGACCAGATTGCTTTCCAAGCCTTCCCGACAGAGTATCTCATGATACACCGTCAATCCCTGGGTAATGGTAGGGGCAGGAGTTTGGTAAAAGAAAAATGATATTGAACCTGACATGGTAGTGACAGAAAACTTACTCGAAGGGAGCAACTAGTGGCAACCTCAAGCAACTCGTGATTGTTGTAGCCAGAGAGGTGTTCTTGTTCTGCAGGGCCAACCACTTCAACAGTGTGGACTGTAACAACCCGTAGAGTTTTCATCAGGTTAACCCCCGCAGCAATAGGGATTACAACCTCCTAAGATCCATTCATGGGTTCACACACGATCTCTACGGCAGCTTCCTTGCTAGGACGCCGTTGAAAAGAGTCAGAGCCCTTAGGAGTCGGAGCAGCAGCAACAGGTTCTAAATATGAATAGATGATGTCAGCTTTCAAAGTCAGTAAAGAAAGAATGTTATTTCAAAAAATGAGATCCAACGAATCTGAAGGTAGCAAATCAGAAGGCATGGCAGGAAGCAAGACGTCATCCTCCACACTAGCCTCCTCCTCGGTTATAGGAGTCTCTTCAATCAGACGTCTGAGGTTTTGCAATGAAGGACCAGCTTCAGCAGAGGCAGATAGGGTTGTCTCAACACCCACGGACACAGACACTCGGAGCACTTCTCCCTCACCGTTAGAAATCACAAGGGTTTTACTAACAACGGGTGCGTTGGTCGGCCTAGAAGATCTTCTCCTTTTCGAGGAACGGGATCTGCTAGCCCTCTCCAAAATTCTCCCGCTAGATGCATACATATCAGGTAAGGGAGTAAAACATAGGACAGTGATCTGAATCTCTACCAGTGGAGGCATATCATGATGAGAGAACCCTAGAAGCGGCGGTGAATCAGAATACGGGAGAAATTTCAAGTAGAAAGAACGGCTCAGTATTTACTTACCGTGGTCTTTCGCCCGCCAGCAATTCGCGTTCGCCAGGGACAAGAAGGTCAGGGATTCAGGATGATTCCTCGAGAAGATGTTGGTGACCTACGTCGTCAGTTCATTATAAACCAAGGTGATGGTGGACACTATGTTCACTGCACAGAAGAAAGAAAATCAATTCGAAGTAACCACAGTCAAAAGCAAGAAGATAAGTTTCTGTGGACTTACACTTTCTATTGAAGACCTCTAGAAAGGGAAGAGAGGACACCAAATCAGCCGTCCGCACAGAAACGAACCTGAACACCCAACCGCGGTCTTTGGAATCCTCTATATTGGGGCATATACCTTTCTTCCCCCGTATCATGAACATCAGCATCCCCCTTTATGAAGGCGAGGGGAGTAGAAGACCAGAAGATGATTAAAAGAAATGCGACCTGTGCATGTTTAGCCAAGTGATCAGGCACGGCCACTACTTGCCACACGGAAGGACCAATTTGGCCCAAGCAAACATTGTAACGACGGCATATGTCTTTATGATCAAATGGACGCGTTTGTTGAGATGAAGAGTGAAAGGGTATGTGTGGGCCATTGAAAAGCTAGCCCGATGAGAAGAAATCCTTTCCTCAGCACCAGGAGCAAGAACGACAGCAAAATCAGGCCATCTGCATTCATGCTTGATGCTCATAATATCACTCTCTGTGACTACAGAAGGATAGAATTCAATGGAGAGATTGATGTTTTCACCCTCTTGCTTGCGAGTTTCGACCAGGATGCGGTCATCGTTTTCGAAATTGAAGGTACTAGCGAGGTATTCCTGCGCTCTGAAGTTCGCTGGGAGAAATTTGGACCTTGTGCCATAATGATATTGTTAGGAGGATTGAAAAAAAAATTATCTTTTGAAGAAGAGTTCTTGAAGGTCTTTGAAAGGTTATAAATGAACTTTCTCACTTACGGCGTATATATATACGTCTGGGTTGGAAACATATAGGAAAGTGGAATGATCTTAATCACGTGGATCGTAATTATGATTACTGCAGTTTAAGTGATCTGCACCCCCATAATTACGGGATGTGAACAGAGCAGCAACAACATTGGGAAGATACGCAAAAAAACCCCTCCAATCATCAGGGGACACGTCGTTGTACTGAAGAATTCACATTTAATACGACGCATGCGAAAAGTCAAGGAGGCGAGTATCAGTATCGTCGCTCCTTTACGTCTGCTATCACACTTCTTTCACTTCCTGACTGCTTGCGTCAGTACTCAGCAAGTGGGCGGGCTGATTGTGTGGGCAAAGATACGTCATCTATTGTTATGGGGATACGAGTCCAGCTGGCAAGACTAGACTTATCTTACAAGTCACCGGGCACTTAGGATATACGCCCGCTCCTAGAGCCAACGACCGTTTAGGCGGTCTGGTCACAGGGTGCAGGGCGTACATCCTGTCGCCTAGCATTTACAGTCTCCTAGTTAGTGTTTAGTATACCACCGCCTTGAATCATAGGCCCATGGCCCTATTAGTACTTGTATTTTACCTTATTTAGGACTGGGTATCACTACTATAAATACCCCTCCTTACATTGTATTATATACAACACACGAGTCGCCATCAACTTCGGCTACTCTCAAGGAATAAGATTTACTTTGCTTTCTCAATTATTTCTTGTTTATTTTACTTGTCTTTATTTTCAACGTATTTACTTCCTTTTCCGTCGTAATTTACTGTGTTGCTTGTGACCTCATTCATAATTAATTGTTTAACCTAGATGTACAAATTTAGACATAAACTGTGTGGTTGAGAGGAACCGGCTCCTCTCCCTCCTTGATTGGTGCCCCAATTTTTCCTTACTCGGTCTTCCCACATTGGCCTTATTGGTATGGCTTTTGATATCCTCCTTGATCATAGCCTCTTTGACCTTGGAAGTTGACCACTTAGTTGGCTTCTTCTTCTCCTTGGACATTGAAACATTGATCCAGGTAGTACCCCTCTTGTCCTTGTTGAAGAAGAGTTAAAAGAGTACCCCCCCCCCCCTTAAGGTTACATAACCTATAGGAGCTACTTGATGACCTTGTAACTTGAAGGTTTTCCACCTTGTTGACATTTTTCTCATTGGTTTCTTTATCAACTTATGAATTATGGCTAAGGACCTCTATGTTCGCGAGAATCCTAGCCATCTTCTCATCTTGATCCTCCAACCGCTTCATCATCATAAGACCCATTCCACTTTATTGAGAATCTCTTTGGCCTCTCAATATGATTTATCCATATAGCACCCCCGCAAAGATTGTTCACGGCCGGTTGTTTCATCTTGTTGAGTCCTTATAGAAGCATTGTGATAACATGTCGTCACCAAAATCATGAAGAGGAAAATGAAGTAGAACATCTTAGAATGCTTCCTAAGCCTTGGATAATAAATCGGATGGATCTTGCTTGAACATAGACACTTTGTCTCTCACTGAGGCTTGTTTGCCTTTTGGCAAGAACTTTGCCAAGAACTGTTTCACCAGCTCACTCCATGTATTAATTGAGTTCTTGGACAACTTGTTTAACCATGCCTTGGCTTTCCCTTGTAGAGAGTAAGGAAAGACCCTTAAGCGTAAAGATTCCTCTGTGACATGTGCCGACATGTAGAGATTACAAGTTTGGACAAAGTTTCTCAAATGTTCATTGGCATCCCCATGTTTTCCTCCACCAAAGAAGCCATTTTGTCCAAGTTCATGTAGAACAACACTTGGAGTGTTGAAAGAAGCATTACCACGGATGGGTGGAGGAATAATAGCACTAGAAAAACTCTTCAGGTCTACCTCCTCCTCGGACTCCTCATCTAAGTCTTGCATAGATTGGTTGTGGTTCTGACCACCTCTCACATTCCTTGGGTTTCGGTTGACATTGCCAACATTCCCACGATTAGCATTTCTTCCACGGTTGGCATTCACACCACAGCTACCCAGGTTTGCACCACTGCCACCTCGGTTTACATTGTTGCCACCCTGATTGGCATTGCCCGCAATACCAATATTTGCTTGCACTCCATCTTTCACTTGACACCCGCATTCGGGTCATCACCATTGGGTGCCACATTATGAACTTGAGGCGCTTCCTCATTGCCCTCAATTTCATCTTCAACTTGCTCCACATCGTATCCTTGGCCTTCGGGACCAAGATTAACATCTTCATATTCCTCCTCGGACTCTCCTTCATAACCATCCTCATTGTTGTAGGCATGGTTATAGAATGGGTTTTGCAAAATCCTATTTGGACTCAGCCGTAATGTTATATTTTACCTACACACGGTAAAATAAATAGAAGCGAAATGGTAGGAATAGCAAACAAAACTAGAACAAGAGACATTAAATCTAATAGATACAACCGTAGCTCCCCGAAAATGGTGTCAAAATTTGATCCACACTCAACCTACACTTCGATTGGTGAGAGGCGATTATCAAAGATATAGTACCCGAAAGAGTCGGGGTGAAATTCCACAAGGAGCTAGCACGTGATCTAATATAGAATGAATAAAAATCGAGTTATAAGATTTGTTCAAGTATCCCTAAGTAAAAGTTGGATGTTGTATGTAACTAAAATTAAAACTAACTTCTTATACTAGCATGTAACGATAACACAAATGAATGAGTTTGTCTATAACCAAATATAAATGGTTTGTACTACAAATAGGAACTTCATGGGTGCACCAAGAAGATATTAAGGATAGAGACTATTCTTTTGATGTACAAAATTATTCTCATTCCTTCGGAAACTCTCCATTTTCTCTCTCCATACTACTAAGGGTGGCTAACGGTCCGGTTTTGACCGGACCGGACCGGTTTCGGGCCGAAAACTGGCTCGGACCGGTTGAGACCGGATCGTTGGCCACTAACGGGCCCCGGACCCGGTCACGAAACGGTTCGCCAAAAAAAAACCGGATGGACCGGTATAAAATTGGGCCGGAACCGGCCGGACCGGACCAGCCCAAAAAATAAAAAATAAAAAGAAAATCTGGTGCAATGTAGCCGTTTCTAGCCGTTGGGCAACGGCTCTTTTGACCCCCTAGCCGTTGTCCAACGGCCAAAAACGGCCAAAAACACCCCTACCACCCCATAACCACCCCAAACTATTTTTTTCTATAAATACCCCCATTATTTCATCATATTTTTCACACAAATCTTCCAATTCTCTCTAATTCTCTCAAATTTTCTACAATATTGCTATTATTCTATTTTGGCTATTTGTTAAAAAATTATAATTTGGCTACTTTATCAAGTTCTATTTGGAGTTTCTATCAAAGTTATATTTGGCTATTTGGTGAAGTTTACAAATATCAAGTATTGGGTCAATTGGAGGCGCTACGTGGTTGAAATATCAATTTGGCTATTTTTGTAATTTTTCGATTATCAAGTATTCAACTAATTAATTGAAGTGGAGGCTCAAGTTTCAACTTCACCTCAATTATACGGTTATATTTGGTTGGTCGTTCCTACTTCTACTCTTTTATTATTTTTTTGTCATATATATTTATTTTATTTGCTACTATTATGTCTCAAAGAGGTTCAATTGGAACTAGTAGTGGGGAGCGGGCACGTGGTCGTAGGGGAAATAGGGGTAAAGAAATTGCTGGTAGTTCTAATCAGTTCACCCACATAGATGATTCTCAATATTATAATGTTAGCGCTGATAATATACTTGATCATGAAATGTTAGAAACACGATATGGGAATCAAAGCGGGGTTAATTTAGAAGAAACACCTGAATTTCAAGCTAGTCCACCCGAAGTTCAGTCTGACTTGCCTCCTGAACCTCCTACTAGAATACCGGCTAAACGTAAGGATAGATCTGAGGTGTGGCAATTTGCATCAAAGAATGTTGAGACGCAGACGGCCACATGCGGGATTTGTGATAAGGTGTGGGTTTTTAAAACTGGGGGTAATGAGGGTGGGACGGGTAAACTTAGGGCCCACTTACAAAATAAACATCCTAAAGAATGGTCAATGCGGTTGGGTGGTATATATTTAGGGACCGAACATGGGGGAGTAGCGCATGATGAATCTTCGGGTACCCAAACAAGAATTAACCAAACAACAGGAGGGCTTCTTACTTATGATAAACAAAAGGATAGGGAAGCTATTGCTAAACTAGTTGCCCTCGAGGGTTTACCTTATAGTTTTCCTTCTTATACTGGTTTTGTTCGTTATGTTCAGTCTATATATAATCCCTCTTTTAAAGGTTTTCCAAGAACTACTGTTAAAAATTATATTATTAAATTTAAGAACGAATATCAGGATTATTTGTGATATATGTTTGATAACTTTGACACTAGAGTATGTCTTACTACGGATATGGGTCGTTCTACTAATGGATGTGATTATATTACTGTTACTGTTCATTGGATAGATCCTGATTGGGTATTTCAAAAACGTATTATAGCTTATAAAGTTGTTGATGAACCACACACGGGAAATTATATTTGTAACAAAGTTTCATCAATTTGTCGTACGTACTTTTTATCTAACAAAGTTTTTAGTACTACGGTAGATAATGCTACAAACAACACAGATGCACTTAGGAACTTGATACCTATTTTGAACCCCCCTTTTGCTGAATTTTTTCATGTTAGGTGTGCATGTCATATTTAGTACTTAGTAGTAAGAGATGGTCTTGCCTTATTTAACGACATTATCAAAAAGGTGCAGATAGCTATTACTTATATTTTTAGAAATAAAAACCAAGAAAGAAGACGAGAATTGGAAAGAAAATGTGTAGAATTAGGAATGCCAATTAGGAGAGTCCCAAAGGAAGTTTGTACTAGGTGGAAAACTTTATATGATGCATTGACTGTCGCTTATGACTATAGAGTGCCTATTTCTCAAATTTATAATAAACATTTTATGGAAATCTATCACCTTAAAGATGAGGATTGGCAACTTGTTCAACATCTTCTTCAATTTTTACAAAAATTTTATCAAGCTACTTTAGAATTTTCCGGTCAATACTATCCAACTACTCCTACCATGTTATATTATATAGCTGGAATATCAGAATTATTGAAAATGTATAAGCAATATGAAGTTTACAAACCGGCTGTAGAGTTAATGATTGAAAAATTTAGAAAATATTTTTTTCCAATTCCTCCTCTTTTTTACATTGCTTCTGTGTTGCATCCTGCTTTTAAAATTAAGTTAACTGAACGACTTGTTAGAGAAGTATATGCAAATTTAGAAATTACTCCTACTGAAATTGCTACTAACAAGTATCCAAGTGTAGACGAGGCTGTTCTTAAAGTTTATGTAGATACCGTGGCTGTTTTTGCAAAATATAGAGCTTGGGCAAACACTGCTACACCAACGGAACCAATACTATCCACCGGGCAAAGTTCTTCACATGCGGGGATGAGTACTTTTGGAGGACTTGACGAAAAGTTGCTTTCAGAACAGGACGAGTACGGGGAGGAATACAGCGAGTTCCAAGTGTATTTAATTCAATATCCAAAGAAACTTAACAACTTTGGAACTAAGAATTTGTTGGATTATTGGAAGAATCAAGAATCGCAGTTTCCAATTCTTGCAAAAATGGCCTGGGATATATTAACAATTCAAGCTTCATCAGTTGCATCGGAAAGCGCTTTTAGCCGAGGAAGATTTCAAATTGGAGATCACAGATATTCGTTGAAGGATGAGGCAATGGAGACAGGAGTTTTATTCAGGGATTGGATCAGAGCAGAGCGAAGAAACTTTGGTTTACCAGAACTTACTAAGGAAAAGGGCAAAGCATATCTCAATCAAATTTTGAGCGACGGAACAAGTGAAGGGAGTCAAACCGGCAATGAAGAAGAAGAAGAAGACGAAGAACCAGAAGGAGATGATGAACAAGATCAACAACGGCCAGTTCCTTAAGAAAAGCCTACAACTATCCTCAAGAAACTAGCTAATATGTTTAAAAGAATGTAATTTTCTAAATAAGAATTTTGAATTTACAAGTTTGTATTTTAGATGTAATTTGCACTACTTATGTCTTAAACAATTCAATAAAATTGCTCCAAGTCTTGGAATTCAATCACAACTATTGTCTTCATACTTTTTATTTTTAATTCATACTTTGCGCCAAAAATACTACAATTAATTACTAGTTTGTAAATTAGTTCAAATTTGAATTTACTAAAATTAATTCAAAGTTTGAATTTTGAACTTAACAAATTAATTCAAAAGTTTGAACTTTGAATCATCACTTCAAAAAATTCATTACTTCAAAGTTCAAAGTATAAAAAAATACTACAAGTTTTTAATTCTAAGTTTAAACTTTAAACATTGAAATAAACTAAACATTCCAAACATATGTTATATGTACAAGTAAAAACTTAATAATATTTTGTTGTAATATTTTTCAAAGTTTCCACCGCTTTAAATAAAACACAATAGAAAAACAAAAAAAAATATAGATAGCCCAAACTGCCGGACCGGGCCGGAACCGGACCGGACCGGCAGTTTGGGCCAACGGCTCTTTTTCAAATATAGCCGTTGACCAACGGCCAAAAACGGCTATATTTGCCTATCACCCTCCCCCCCTAAACGCCCCCCATACCCCCCCCAACCTATTTTTATCTATATATACCCTATTATTTCATCATTATATCACACAATTTACCATTTTCTATCAATTTATCTCTCAAATTACTCTCAAAGGCTATTTTCTAAATTTCTTCCAAAATCCAAACAATTATAAATTATAATGGCTGAAAATCAAGCTCCCGCTGCTCCCGGTCCTAGTGCAACAAGAATTGCGGAACGAAGACGTCGTTCTATAGTGTGGCAACTTATTATGAAAGATACTGAAACTCAGAAAGCTAAATGTAGCCTCTGTAACAAAAAGTGGCAAATTTATACTGGTGTGCACGTTGGAGGGACGGGAAAGTTTAAGAAGCACTTAGAAAAACTTCACAAGACCGAATGGGATAGAATAAATGGCTTTAATCCGAGTGATTGAAAATTTGAAGAGATGGTTAAGGGAATATCTATGTCATTTCAATTATGTATTTTCGAATTTCTAGTTTATGTAGTATCTTTGTAATTTTCAATTTCTAATTTGTATTTGTCATTTCAATTATGTATTTCCCATTCAATAAACGTTTGTTTTGTGTTTATTTATTTACTTTACATTAATAAATTTTAAAATATAATTTACATAATTATTTTGTTTCACTGAAAAATATAATTTACATAATTATCACAAATAGTGTTTAAATAAATTGTTAAGTTTTTCAAATTTTAACTTTATCTGCCTAAAAAAAAAAAATTACAAAAACCGTTTAACCGGCCGGACCGGACCGGTACCGACCGGCTTAACGGTCGCCGGAACCGGTCCCGATCCGGCACCATTTTTTTAAACCGGCTAGGACCAGACCGGTAGACCGGTTCCACGCCGGTTTTGAATTTTTTTTGGTCCAGTTCCGGACCGGAACCGGACTCCGGTACCTGTCCCAGACCGGACCGGACCGTTAGTCACCCCTACATACTACCACATCAGAACTAAAAGCGCGATATCCCACGTGTCGCTTCTTCTTTCCGTTTTCTAAAAGCAAACTGAATAGAAAATCATTTTTATCACCTTCAATGGTCATGTTGTTGTACTTAACCACAACAAAGAATATGATATATTATCGTCATATTGTTGCACTTAATAGTAGCACAGGATATGATGTCTATGACATGGCCAAACCATCTCGTCTAACTTTTTGTTATCATTTTATCCTTCATGTATTTTAACGATCATAGCATCAAATTTAACACCTGTATATCTGTGGCATTCATTATGTGGAAAAAAGTTCTTTGAAGTCCAATATTCTAACATAACCCGTATCACGACCATCCTATGGACTTGCATTTTCATATAATACTCCCATAAAAATCCTTCATATATATTCATCATCCTATCAACACATTACATCTCCATCTAAAAAATTTAGCTTATATATCTGCAATTCTGCATTCCATCTAGTTACTATAAACGTAACCTATCTGCTCTCACTTCATCCTTTTTCTTTTTTTATAACCGAGATATCCCTAAAGAAAGCTGCCTGGTGGATGCGTTGAGGTAGGGTCGGAGAAGGGTGACACCCCAAGGAGTATGATGTACGAAAGTATGGGTCCGGGGAAGGGCGGGACCCAAGGAGTGCCATGTACACGGTATTGCAAGCATAGTGGCAGTTTCCACGGCTTCAACCCGTGAGCTATAGGTCACAGAGAGACAGCTTTACCCGTTGCTCCAATGATCCTTCATTGCTTACTTCAAGATATCCGAGCACAAAATCTAAATAGCCAATTTTACACTCAGAAAAAAAAGGCCAAATCTAAAACAATGATCATATACTAAATATGAAATTGTAAGGCTAATGATAAAAGCAAGGATAAAGTTACCTTTACAATTCGGAACAACAATGGCTTCAACAGAGAGAAATTTGAGTGCACAGTGAACTTTAGGTAAAAAAATTAATGGAGTGTAGTTCAAACTTTAGTTTTTTTATATAATTAAACTTAGAATATTCAAGTATAAACTCTAGTACTTTTTCATGGGATTTAACTACCAACTTCATTTTTTCATATGGACTTGAACTCTTGGACAAAAATAATGAAGTTTGGTTCAACCCTCAAGTATTTTTTATGAAATTCAGGATTTGTAACTATCAACTACAGAATTTTTTCATGGTAAATGAATAACCGACCGAGAAGGGATAAGGAATGAGTACTGGAGGCGCCGAGAACCATTGAAGAGATAAAGAGCAAGGCAGAAAAGTCGTAAAAATAGCCAAAATTGGACACACTAAATTAGTTTCATCCACCATTTCACAATCCGTTGAGATATAACCAAAAATCCCCCAGTACACTTACAGGCTACTGTCGTGACAACAGCCCAAACATTTGAATTCACAAAATTACCCCTAATAAACCTATAGCTACACTTAAATAGGATGGAGAGTTGTGATCTCCCATAAAAATAGATTAAAAACCCGAAAGCTCTTTCGCAAAATCATAACAATATTTCTCTCCCCGGAATCTCAAAACTTCAAATTCAAACTGTAAAAGTGTGTCAAAAAAGTACCGATTTTGTTATATTAATCTGTTATTATTAATTTCGATTCAAAGTCTATCAGTTTATATATAATTTGAGCTATGTTTTTTCAATTTATACGTTGAATTTTCATACTTTCAATAGTTTTTGCAGTAATATAAGCGTTTTAAAACTGTAAAATAGAGAATTTAAATAAAAGTTTGTGATTATGAGCTTATTTTTACTATAAAATATGTAATTCATTCAACGAATTTGTTGTTGCTATGCGATTTGCGTATATTGAAATGATTTCAGTAGTTTCAGTCAAAAAATTGAAACTGAAAACTTTAAAATCTGCAGAAAGAGATGAAAAACTCACAATATTAAAAATTTGGGACTTAGTTCCTTATTGAATCCAAAGTCCAGTAATTTATACTGTGGTTATGCATATTTACTTTAATTAAAAGAGTCGTAGCATAAAAAACTGGAACTTAGTTCATTGCTGAAACATAACTACAGTACTCTATGTTGTGCCTTGTCTTTCTCAGTTGAAATAAAGATGAAATTCATAAGAGTCAAAGAATAGTATTCTGGAACTTAGTTCATTATTGAAGCATAACTACAATACCATATATTGTGCCTTGTTGTTCTCAGTTGAAAATAGAGATGAAATTAATAAGAACCGTAGGAAAAAAATACGTGGACTTAGTTCATTATTGAAGCACAATAACAGTACTTTGTACGGTGACTTGTTCTTCTAAGTTGAAATAAAAATGAAAATTGAATAAATCATAAACCAGTAAATAAGCTGTATGAATCTTACTATAGCTGTTGTCCAGGTCATTTTACTATATTTATTGATATGATAAAACTGTTTTTGTAAACAATAAATGCAGAGATGGGTGAAATCTGCATTGTTGTTGCTTTCAATGGCAAATGGATGCCAGATTATAGATACGAAGATCATCAGACAAGGCTTTGTCTGCACAGTAAAAGAATACATTTGAAGATTTCAGAAAAAAACTTTAGATGAAGAAAAGTTTGAGGCAGTCATATGGTTTGATATGAATCTTCGTACAAGTAAAGGGTCCTTATTAAAAAATTTGATGATTTAGTCAGCTCCTTACACTTGATGAAGATCAATTTCTTTTACAACACTAGACGTTTCATAATTGACATTACAGATTGATCTCCGCAGTCTGAGATTTTTAATAATACTCCTCCTATTGTATCACCACCACTTCCACAATTCCCTCCTTTAACAAATGTAACATCACATCCTCCTATTAGTCCTCAAATTTTCAGTCCAACACCTCCTCATGCATCATTTGAAGGACAAATGATAATGAAAAATTGAGAATGATGATGCATTTGAAGTTATTATATTAACACCTCCACCTGTGCAAGTTGAACCAATAGATACTGTTATGCATCAGTTAATGAATACTGAAAATACAGAACAAGAAGTTGTGGTTCTTTAACCACCTGAGACATCAACTACCACGCAGAAAAGAAAGAGGTCTTCAAAGAAGAAAGTCAAAGAATCACCTCATCCAATACTCAAAGAAGAAGCAAAATTTGACGACATAAGACTTGGATCCATTTTTCTGACCAAGCAGTGCATCACTAAATATTTTCAAACAATAGCAATTGTGAATTACTTTGAATTCATAGTTGTTAGATTAAGCACAACGTGATATGACTGGTATGCGTGAACGAAAAATGTGAGTGGAGTGTTCTCTCTTCCAGGATTAAACAATCCATATTGTTCAAAATATCGAAGTTTGAGAAGAATCATAGTTGCTCAGTCGACGACAGAAAATGAGATAAAAAACATGCTACTTCAAATATTGTGAAAGATGAGATCGTTGAGAATATCCGAGATGATAAATATCCAGTCAAACCTAATTTTGTCGTCGCATAGATAAGAAGAAAACTGGGAGTTGAAATCTCTCATAATTAGGCATGGCGTGCTATACAAGAAGGTGTGAATTTGATTAGAGGGACACCTGAAAAGAACTTTCAAAAGCTACCTGCATATTTATATGTGCTGAGAGACATCAATCCAGGCACACACATTGCACTGAAAAAAGATACTAAGAATATGTAAATAATTGAAAAATAACTGGGCAGTCCCAATTATTTTTGGATGGAATTTCATTAATCCCTATTATTCTGCATGAAGTCCCAGTAAAAGAATATGGGACTTGGCAGTTATTTTATTGGAGTCCCATAATTATATACTGGGACTCACTAGTTTAAGTTCCATAATTAAATACTAAAACTCAATATTTATTTATATAGAGTCACAGTTTAAAAAGCAGGGACTCCCTAGCTATTTTTTATAGGATTTTACTAATAACACTGCAACTGTATTATACAGGTTCAAATATATATTGTTTGCTTTTGGGGCATCTATCGAAGGCTGGGAACATTGTAGACCCGTCATAGTTGTCGATGGAACATTCCTCAAAGGAAGATATCAAGGAACACTATTGGTTGCAGTGACAAAAATGAAAATAACCAAATTTTTCCTCTTGCCTTTGGAGTTATGGACTCAGAAAACAATCTGGCATACAATTGGTTCTTTACACAGATGCGCATTACAATTGGAAGTCGTGAGAATTTGGTGTTCCGATCCTTTCTGATTGTAGTTCTGCAATTGCAAATGGGATTGCAAATGTGTATCCAGAATGTATGCATGGGATCTGTGTATATCATCTGAAAAAAAACTTAACAAAAAGAACGTAAGTCCTGCAGTGATAAGTATTTTTCAGAGTGCATCTCGGGTCTACACACATGAAGAATTTGAAGAAGACATGAAGCAAATGAAACAAACAGACATGGCAACTTATGATTACCTCATGGAAGAACCACCAGAGAGATGGGCTAGAGCTTGCTTTTAAAATCAAAGATATGACATGATGACAACAAACATTATGGAATCCATGAATAATGCTCTGTTACAAGCTAGGGAAAAATCAATATTGTAAATGATGGACAACACAATGAACAGCTACAAACCTAGTTTTCTGAGAGACGGAAGAAAGCACATGATATTTTCTTTACAACAGCAAAATGAGCAGATGATAAATTGCAAAAGAAGATAAAAACAACATACAGAATGAATGTGAGTATATGAAACAATGCACTTTTGTATGACTGGGGAGTTCCCAGTTATTTTTTGGATGGAATTCCTTTTATCCCTATTATTATTCATGAAGTCCCAATAAAAAGAATGAAGACTTTCCAGTTATTTTGTTGGAGTCCCAGAATTAAATACTTGGACTCGCTAGTTTACATAGGTAGAGTCTCAATATTAAATGTAGATGGAGTCTTCAGGTGTTATGCTGGTTATTATTTTTCTTTTTAGTAAATGAAAACTCGACTAGCACTCTTATAGATTTTATTTATTCAGGTTGACCGAACTGGTGATCAAAGCTTTAAGGTAACACATGAAGGGAAAGAATTCACCGTTTGTTTAAAGAAGAACGAATGTCAATGCCTGAAGTTCCAAATGGATGAAATACCTTGTGAACATGCACTTGCTGCTATAGACAGGGTACACTTATACAAGTCCGATTATTTTTCTATATGGTATAAAAGAGAAACATGGTTAAAACAATATGAAGGGAAAATCAACACTGTTGCACATGAAGAATCATGGGTTGTGCCAGATTGCATCAAAGAAGAGATAACAAAACTTCCAAATTTTAAAGTTAAGCCAGGGAGGAGGCAGACGAAAAGATATATATCAACTGTAGAGTTTTTCAGACAAAAAAAAAACAGATGCGGGAAATGTAGAAGGCTTGAACACAATAGAACATCTTGTATATACACTCCAGTACTTCATCCGTATTCAAAGAAACATAACTCTTAATAAAAATATAGGTATGTCTCTCTGTCTGCTTTTATTTTTTTAATTGTCTTTTACTACAATTCAATAGAAAATTTAAATTTCATCAAGTGGCAGCAATTCTCAAGTGAAAAAAGGACTATTCTTTTATAGAGCATAAATTTTTATTTATTTTTTATTTTTTGATTTTAATTCCTGTGTAGTCTTTAACAAGTATTGTTATAAAAGACTACATATTTTTCGTTTGTTGCTATGAAAATTCTTGTTCCAATTTATCTGTTTTCTAGTTTCTTTACTAATTGAACAACCAAAAGTTTCAGTTATTGGTAAGAAAAGTAACAGAAAACATGATTAGATAAAAACTAATACTTAAAAACACAGTACATCAACGAAAAAAATTACTACATCAACTGAAAACATCAACTAAACACAGTACATTAACTAAACAAAAATACAAAATAGACTACATATAATGAAAATAAAATATTATAAACCACATTAACTAAAAAAATAAGACAATACTACTAAAACTTTGAATTAGAATTTGCTTCTGTGCTGATCCTGCATCATCATCTTCGCCGTTGTTGTCATCATTGTCGACATCATCATCGTCATCACTATCACCAACCCGATGATTTCTGACAGCAACTTCAAAAACAACAGTTGCAACACCGTTGAAAATCTCATGAAAATGGTGTTCAAAATGAAACATATCACCTTGCCTAAAACCTTTATGGAAAAGCATATCTTTCCATCCATTACACAACCTTTTATATCTCCCAATCTTGGATTTCATCTCATAAACTTCGTCGTCATCTTCACATAATATACACGAATTGCCATTTATATTAGAGAGTCTCTGCTTCCAACTTTCTGGAAAAATCTAAAAGGAATAAATTATCACAGTTAGTAAAAAATGACAGACACTAAAATTAGCTGAAAAAAAATTGGCTTGGGAATTTTTGAACATACAAAATCATTTTTGCTGAAGTAAGAAGTTGTAAGTTTCTTATAGAAATGATCAAGTTCTACAACGCGATTATCCATATCTTCTTTTATGAAAATATTTTTTACTAAAAAAATTTATGAGTAGAAGAATGGAAAATAACTTATACTTTCTTTCAGCTACAAAGCCTTATATTTATAAGCTAACATTTACTCTTTGTTCACCTGTAACAGTCAAAGATAATTTGTATAGTAACAAAAAATGCATTGATATCATAATAAATATAGTAAAAAAAGCTGTGTTTCTATGTTCTTCTAGTTTCCCAACGTAATAAATTTCAGACTTTCTCGACTATAGTGTTAGGTGAAATCTATGTATACAGATTTTATTAAGTATTAAAATGCTGGGACTCCAACACAATCAAGGCTAGTATCCCAGATAAAAAAAATGTAACTCCTTCTTGGTTAACCTTAGATACCCAGTATTTCTACTGGGACTCTATCTAACTTTAGCTAGGTGTCCCAGTAAAAAACTAACAATTCTTTTATAGAGGAATTTTTTTCGTTAGTCTTTCAAATGATTTTTATAAATATTTGATATTTTTAATTTTTAGTATGAAATTTCTTGTTCCAATTTAGATAATCTTAGTTTCTTCAGTAATTGAATCACGAATGCATAAAAACTATATAAAAATACATTCAAAATTTAGATTAAAACTAGTACATTAAATATCATAAAACTACATTCGAAACTTCAGAAAACATAGTTCATATAATAAAAACAAAAATTTAAACTATATTAACTAAAAGAACAATACAAAACTAGTAAAAGCTTAATTGATTAAAATTGGCTTCTGTACTTATCCTGCATCATCATCTTCATCACTATCATCAGCATTAGCATCAGGATCATCATAGTCATTATTAGCATCCTGAGGACGGCTACGACTAACTTCAAAACAAGTAATCTGATTTCAATCGGTATCTTAGAGCAAAATGAAGTTAAAATGACGGGTATCCCCTGGGTTGAAACCTTGCTCTTGAAGAAGAGTTTTCCATCCATTGCAGAGTCTTTGTATTTTCCAACATTGAATCTCAATCGTACTCTTTGTCGTTACATAATATAAGCACGACGCCACTTTCATTAGGGACTCTGTGCCTCAAACTTTCTAAAAAAAACCTACCAGCAATAAACTATGACAATTAGTAAAAGTAATACACACTAAAAAAATTGAATGAAAAATAAAAAATTTTAACCTGCAAAATAATCTCTTTTAAAATAAGAACTTGTGAGTTTCTTATAGAAATAAGCAGGCTGCTCCATATATTCTTCTGTGAAATATTTTTTGCTACAAAGAAAATCATATATTAGTAGATGAACTGAAAATATATTGTAATTTCCTTGAATTGCAAAGCCTTATCTATAGGCTAACACTACTTAACTTTTTTCACCTATTACACTCAAAAAAATACATTGACATCAAAATAATTCTAGTCAAAAACGCTAAGTTTCTCTGTTATTCAGTTTTTCAACGTAGCAGTAAATTGCAGATTATCTCGACTGCAGGGTTAGGTGGTTATTGGCTACACAGATTTTGAATTCCACCTGGCTTAAGCTTATTGTCTCAGTATTAAATCGTGGGACTACATTTGGCTTAGCTTAATCTCCCATGATTAAATACTGGGAGTCCCTCTATGATTAGCATAGTTTTCAGTACAAAACTGGTTCCATGTGGCTTAAGCTGGCTATCCTAAGATAAAAGGCTGGGAATCCATCTAGCATAAGATTAGGTTTTTTATTCTTTGCTTTTGCTAATATTGCGATGAAATGATCAACATTTTTTACACAACAAAAACAAACTTACAGACCTTTTCATTAGAATGAGATAAAAATTACATAAAAAGGTACTTCTAAAACACAACAGAAACATGCTCAAGTACAAAAATTACAGCAAAAATGCAAACGGATAAACTTAAATTACACTTGCTCCACACAGCTGGAAGCATGAAAAATATAAACACTACAAAAGACATAAAAAATATATAGTAAAACACGACGAAAATATTAACGATTACTAAGGACACGAGAGGATTAACCAGAGATTGAGTCCATAAAATTGTACAATTCAATGTCCATAAGCTTGTCAAAATGACAATTCATATATGTAGGTTTTTATCTCTGGAAGCTAAAAAAATATAATCAACACATCCAAATTGTTCTTCACCACATATACCTCATTTCTCAGTAACTCAAGATCGGTTTTCAAATTCCTAACATCATTCCTCAACTTGTACCAGTGTTGTCTTTTTGCTTCATCGATGCAAGCCATTTCCTATTGTATTACATTTTTTTTGGATAATATTAATTTTGTATAAATAAAAACACAATATCACTGTGTAATTTATACAAGAAAACTAAACTGCCAATTCAAAATTCCAAAAAAAAAAAAAAAAAACTGTGAAGAATCTTTGTTCTTTTTACATGACATTACAACTAAGAAAAAAAGCTGTAAAAGATTCCTTTTTTTTTTTACATTTTCAAGCTTGAAATCACAGAGATTCCACTAAAGATCTTTCTCTGCAAAAAGATAGAACAAAGTCTAATAAAAATATGTCACTTTTTTGCTAGGGGATCCTATCTGTATAGAATAAGATAGAACTGAGACTATTGTAATTGTATATTAAAGTCACAGTATTATGTACTTGACAATACAAAAAGAAAGCACATAGATTCTTTCATCTTTTTATATGATATGTCAACTCAAAAAAAATTCTGCAAAGATTCTGTAAGTTACATTACAAAATACTGAAACTCACTTTATACTCCCAAAACTCTTTCGCAATATTGAAAGTCATAGTATATTTTCTACTTTAACTTTCAAAGTCTGTTATTGCAATATGTCTGGCATTTTCAGAACCACAAAAAATAAAACAAAGACATGCACAAAATTATTGCAAAAAAAAAAATAATAATAACATAGTACAAAATATAAAAATATAAGCACATAATTTTTTATTAATAGATGAAAAAGTGTAATTACATAGAAAGTTCAAGTAGTTTGTACTGGAGTCATAGACTTATGCAAATATAGAGTCACAGTATTTTAACCTGGGAACAATACTTGTGTTGTAGAAAATAAGAAATTATAGGATAATTATTAAATAACAACATAGAAAATTCACATATTTCATTATGGAGATCTTGGTGGAATTTCCAACCCTATATCCTCTACTATAGCATCAATAAAGCGCCAGATTCTTCGCAGTTGTTGCCTTTGGTCGTAACGTATATTCCAAACATGGTTCAAATTTGTTGTATTAGATTATCGTGATCCTGCATCTGACCCTGCAGAATTGCAACATCCCAATTTAGATTATTTGGTGGAGGTAGTGGTGGTGGTGGTGGTTGTTGCTCCCAACGTACACGCAAGTATACGTGGTCGACAAGTAATAAAGTGATAACTAGAGTATCGTTCCCACGAGGACTATTCAGACTGGACTCCTAACAAACAATTTCTAACTAACTATCCAGGGATCTTTTTCCAATAGTGAGAGTTTGATTATCAACTAAAGAACAGTAATTAAAGTGGTGGAAATTCAGTCAAACAATGGAGCAAACGTTGGTTGTAAACAATATTACAAGACGGTCCAGGGTCAGAGCTACGACCAATCCAGTTGAGTTATCCTGTTGATTCCACTTCTAAAATCCCAAGATTGCTAACTAACAGGTTAAATGTACCCGTGAAAACCTTTCGATTCTTCACGGTCTATGCAGGCTACTCTAATCTCTATATGTCTATGGGTTGAATCACGTGCACGCATTAACGAATTCTGTGATTAGTTAAGTAAGGTGAATAGGTATATGTCTATCGTACCCACAAATTGGTTCCCCGATGCCCAGGTTCACAATCAAGCCCTATTCTTTCTTATGTGCGTTCATAAATTCCCTCTATCGAGTTCAATTTAAGAACCATAGATAGTGTTCAATTATTCGGCCGTTATAATCAAATAATTATGATCAAGAAAGAATAAACAATCTATAATTGGAATTTAATTCATGGAAATCAACATTCAAACCTCAACCTTCATGAATTCGCTCTAACCCTAGAACGATGGATCTAGCCACGCATACTCATAATAACAACACAAGGATTTGATGAAATAATGAAATAATGATGTAATAGATTAATGGAAGGAAGAAAAACCCTTGTTCAAGATGTTATGAGCTCTCAAATTTTCTCCAAAGTCTGAACTCCTCTCAAAAACTAAGTAAAAGAGTATTTATAGTGTATACAAAAGCCTAGAAATAAGTTACGCCTAAGCCTAGACGAAATAGGAAGTTCAAAAACGCTCCAAGAGCGCTATAGCTGGCGCCCCGCGCCGAGAAACGCGCACACCCAAGCAGAACCCGTCGAATTTCGCACGCCATGGCCCCGCTCTGCGCTCCAAAACGCACCAACAAGCTGGGCGATTTTGGGGCGCCAGGCCATTTTTGCTGCTTTCGTCGTTCGCAGCTTGCTTCGTTCCGTGCCTTCGTGTGCTCGATCCAATCCTCAATCCAACTCCAACCTTTTCTTGTTCGACCATGCTCTTTAAAACTCTAATTGCACTTCATAACAACCTACAATCATACGACGTAGAATCAGTGCAAAATCACATTCGTAAACTATAAAACGTGCGAATAAAGTACTCAAATGTGAGGAAATATTAAGGAAATATAGGCATAAAATGCCAAACATCACCACCCCACACTTGAACCTTTGCTCGCCCTCGAGCAATCACAAATAACTCCCCAACCTAGGTAGAACAGGTCTGCCTATGACTATGGTTGATACCGACCATTGAACAAATGCATACATGACTACTATGGGTCCAACAAACATGCCAATAATTTATCAAACTTCAAAACATGAGAACAACCACCCCAAGACAACTCAAATGCACAAACTCGACTCATTGCAACCATGCTCCCACAAAGTCACCCCTACCTACTCAACCAAGAAGCCACGACTTCACCCATCTCATGTAAACCGTGTGCCCTCACCAAAATGAAGCAAGAGAGTGTCTCCCAAATATCAAACACAAAAATGAATATCAAGAATAGAACAGGGACAATAGCATAGAAAGAATTCACTCACTCTCATGAAAAGCTCACATGTCACACAATGTACCATAGGCTTGCCCGTAGTGTAGGACTCCACTAATGTAGGCTCACTCTAATCGGGATTAACTAGGACTTTAAAGGGGTTGTAATGTAGGCTAAGGGGCTGGTAGGATAAATATGGGTAATAGTGACTACCTCCCTAAGCACTTTAATACATCACATTCAATATTAAGCACAAGTCTCATCAAAGCCACCCAATCAACAACTTTCACACATACCTTTTTCAATAAGTAGCAATTTTTATCTTTTAAGCACAACACTAGCAAGGATGGATACCCATTCCTTTTCTCTTAATTTCTTTTTCAATTTTTTTCCAGCTTCTTTTTGTTCATTTATTTTTTTTCTATTCACTTCTTTCCAAACCTTGCCAATGCTCCTTCAACTACTTCACAATTTATCAAGTATTCCCCTCATTGGTTCCACTCAAAAACCTCCCAATACTTCAACCACAAACTCCGTAATAATATAAAATCATCAATTAAAGTGCTTAAGGAGTAAAGGGCCAAAAGAAAGCAATTTAGAACAAGTGGGTAGGCTTGCGGTGTGGGTGCCAACAAAAGGTCAAAGAGATCACAATAATCAAGTCCAAGGTGTATATATAAGGGTAGGCAAATCACGGTAAAAGGCTTATCCAAGAAGGCCTGTATCATCTCCAAGTAGAGCAAACCTAGGATTTCACTTTGCACACACACGGGGCAAGTTCTAGACACCAATATGCAATATGGAGTACAATAAGAATATGCCTCACAACACACATTGCACACAGTCCACACAAAATGGCTCCATCACAACTCTCAATCAGCAAATAGGGTAACCTTGTGGGAAATTAAACACTAATACACAAAGGTTCACAACAAAGTCAAGTGAGTGGACTCAAGCATCTCAAGGGGTCATTCTATTTTTTCTAGGCATGCATCACAATTTAAAACCAAAGGACACCACAAATAGCACATGCAATAAGTTCAAGTCCACCGGTATCAAATAAATCAAAGGCAACTAACATTCTACCTAATTCCTTTCGTCTAGGGCCACCTACAACTAACTACTCTAATCCTAAAAAGAAAGAAAATAAAAAAACTACCCGGTTCAAAGGCCTCCCCGTGGAAAAGAACCGAGGCCATAAGAAAAACCGCGGGGCGGATGACATGTACCACTAACAAAGACTATAAAGAAAATCTTTTTGTAAATTTTTCATTAGTTTTCTAATTTTTTTTTTTCCATTTTTGGTATATTAAAGCAAGAAACAAATAAAAATAAAGTAAAGTGACAAAACTAAAAATTGCTGAAATTAAACACCTAAAGGTACAATCATCCATAACCTCAAAATTTTGGAAGTTTCCCCACCCCACACTTAAAACTAAGCAGTGTCCTCAGTGCGACAAAAAATAAAGTACACGGGGTAAGAGAACTTCCCTGAAGGCTCTAGTCCTTGGTGCTAGCATCCTCCAAGCTTCCATATAGTATGAGGTACTCAGACGTCCCCCAACAGGTCATCAATATTAGGCAGGGGTGAGGACACCCCACACTTAAACTCGACATTACATGAACCTGCAATCCAAAGAAAAACAAAACTACGTGACACTATAAATAAAATAATACAAGTACAAACTCGGGTTGCCTCCCGAGAAGCGCCTTAGTTAACGTCGTGGCACGACGACACTTTTAGCTCACTTCCAGCATTTATGTCTTCTCTTCTTACGACGAACCTTTGCTTTCTTCCTTTCTTTGAGAGAACCCATCTTCACGTCATTTGGTTTACTTCCATGTTCTTGTTTGACACATTCGATCATAGAGCACTCTTCAACCTTAGTTATGTGCTCTTTCTCATTATAAACCTTGAAAGTAACCTTTTCTCCATGCGCTCTAACAGTCATCTCTCCCAGCTCCATGTTAATAATTGCCTTCAAGGTGACTAAGAATGGCCTCCCTAAAATGATTGGAGCTCCTTGGTCCTCTTCATAATCTAGGACTATAAAATCAGCAGAGAATGTAAACTTACCAACTTTAAGCAACACATCTTCCAACTTACCATCGGGGTGAGTGAGTGATCCATCCGCCATCTTAAGAGTAACTGAAGAAGGCTTGATTGCTCCTAGCCCTAACCTTTTGCAAACAGATAGAGGCATGAGATTTATGCTCGCACCCAGATCACACAATGCACCAGTGATATTATGCCCTCCAATGATGCAAGGAATAGTAAACCTCCCAGGATCTTGAAGTTTTGGAGGTAGCTTGCTCAAGATTGTGCTGCACTCCTCGACTAACTCAACTGTATCTATCTCTTGAGGCTCTTTCTTCTTGACTAAAATCTCTTTTAAGAAATTCACAAAGGATGGCATCAATTCAAACACATCAGTCAAAGAAATATTAACTTGAAGCTCTTTCAACATACTCACAAATTTATGATACTGGGCCAGATCCTTCGATGGTATAAGTCTCTGCGGGAATGGTGGAGGCGGCAGAGGTGCCTCATTTTTCTCTTCTTTCTTCTTTACCTTCTCCATTTTTTCAACTTTTTCTATTTCAGCTCTCTCCTCAGACTTGGCCATCAGCTCTCCACCTTCAATTATAGTCACTGCAAGACATTGTTCAGGCTCTTTTTTAACAGTACTTACTGCTCCCACCAACTGCCCCAACTGGTGCTCAAGGGTCTTTTGAGCATTGACAAGATCTTGTATGGCATGTGCATTGGCTGCAGTGTCAGCTATCACTCTCTGCTGGCCTGCCATTATCTGCTTTAATATATCTTCAACTGAATTGCTAACCTGCTGTGGTGGAGCTGGAAGTGGTTGGTAATTATTTGGGGCTCTCATGTTGCCTTGATAATAAGCATTACCAAACTGATTTTGACCCTGCTGCCTGTTTTGATTACCCACGTAATAAACTGACTTTGGATTAGAGGAGCAAACCTCTGTAGCATGATCTTGACCACAAACCTCACAAAAACTCTGGAGTTGTTGCACTGGAGCCACTGGTATCTGAGTCTTTGGCAGAGCTAGCTTGCTAATTTGATTGGAAATAGCATCCATCCTCACCCTCAGCTCTGAAATGCATCTAACTGAAGTACCCCAGCAGATTTCTGCGTAGTAGCTCTACCATCTCCCTGCCAGTCAGGATTGCTCCGCGAAAACTAATCTAGTAATTCATAGATCTAGTCAAAGTTTAAGGCCAGTACTTGGCCTCCAGCAGCAGCATCTACTACGATCTTAGTATGCGCAGTCAACCCCTCCACAAAAGTATGTGCAAGAACCTCATTGGATCGGTTGTGGTGTGGACAATCTCTCAATAAAGCTTTAAACCGCTCCCAGACTGAATACAAAGACTCTCCTTCTATCGGTCTGAAGGACATAATTTCACTCCTCACCCGGGCTATCTTGGCAGATGGATAAAACTTAGCTAATAACTTCCTAGCCAAATCATCCCAAGTAGTGATAGACCCAGACTTTTCAGCCTTTAACCACCTCTTTGCTGCCCCAATCAGTGAAAACGGGAACAATGTCAAGCGAACATAATCAATAGGAACTCCCGTCGGTGTATAAGTATCACTGATCTCCAAGAAATTCTGGATATGTTTTTGTGGATCCTCGCTAAGTAATCCAGCAAATTGTCCAGTCGCATGTAACAGTTGTATCATGCCGGACTTAATCTCAAAGTTTCCAGTAATTTCAGGCTTAACTATGCTCGAGGCTACTCCCTCAAGGCTGGGGAGAGCAACATCTCGCACAGCTAAAGCTCGTTCTACTGCCATTCATGTAGGTAAAGATTAAGCAGGACCTAATACCTGAAACAGCACAAAACTCAAAACAAAAATTAAACCTGAATAGAAAATAATAAATCGTCTAAGAAGAAAACAGTCAATTGTTTAGTCCCCGGCAACGACGCCAAAAACTTGTTGCTCCCAACGCACACGCAAGTATACGTAGTCGACAAGTAATAAAGTGATAAGTAGAGTATCGTTCCCATGAGGACTATTCAGACTGGACTCCTAACAAACAATTTCTAACTAACTATCCAGGGATCTTTTTTAAATAGTGAGAGTTTGATTATCAACTAAAGAACAGTAATTAAAATGGTGGAAATTCAGTCAAACAATGGAGAAAACGTTGGTTGTAAACAATATTACGAGACGGTCCAGGGTCAGAGCTACGACCAATCCAGTTGAGTTATCCTGTTGATTCCACTTCTCAAATCCCAAGATTGCTAACTAACAGGTTAAATGTACCCGTGAAAACCTTTCGATTCTTCACGGTCTATGCAGGCTACTCCAATCCCTATATGTCTTTGGGTTGAATCACGTGCACGCATTAACGAATTCTGTGATTAGTTAAGCAAGGTGAATAGGTATATGTCTATCCTACCCACAAATTGGTTCCCCGATGCCCAGGTTCACAATGAAGCCCTATTCTTTCTTATGTGCATTCATAAATTCCCTCTGTCGAGTTCAATCTAAGAACCATAGATAGTGTTCAATTATTCGGCCGTTATAATCAAACAATTATGATCAAGAAAGAATAAACAATCTATAATTAGAATTTAATTCATGGAAATCAACATTCAAACCTCAACCTTCATGAATTCGCTCTAACCCTAGAACGATGGATCTAGCCACACATACTCATAATAACAACACAAGAATTTGATGAAATAATGAAATAATGATGTAATAGATTAATGGAAGGAAGAAAAACCCTTGTTCAAGATGTTATGAGCTCTCAAATTTGCTCCAAAGTCTAAACTCCTCTCAAAAACTAAGTAAAAGAGTATTTATAGTGTTTACAAAAGCCTAGAAATAAGTTACGCCTAAGCCTAGACAAAATAGAAAGTCCAAAAACGCTCCAGGGGCGCTATAGCTGGCGCCCCGCGCCTCGAAATGCGCGCACCCAAGCAGAACCCGTCGAATCTCGCACGCCATGGCCCCGCTCCGCGCTCCAAAACGCGCCAACAAGCTTGGCGCTTTTGGGGCGCCCCGCGCCAGTAACCGCGCCAGGCCATTTTGGCTGCTTTCGTCGTTCGCAGCTTGCTTCGTTCCGTGCCTTCACGTGCTCGATCCAATCCTCAATCCAACGCCAACCTTTTCTTGCTCGATCATGCTCTTTAAAACTCCAATTGTACTTCATAACAACCTACAATCATACGACGTAAAATTAGTGCAAAATCACATTCGTAAACTAGAAAACGTGAGAATAAAGTACTCAAACGTGAGGAAATATTAAGGAAATATAGGCATAAAATGCCAAACATCAGTGGTGGTGGTGGTGGTGGTGGTGGTGGTAGTGGTGGAGGTGGTTGGTGGGATGGTAGTAATGTTAGTGCTGGTCGGGGGTGGTATTTGTTGATTGACACTACTCAGACATTTTTGAAAAATCTTAAATATAATAATAAGATGAGAAACAACTAATAATTGCTATGTATTTATAGCCATAACAAACCTATTGTAACAATTATAACTTATAATTGAAAAGGCACCATTACATTATAGTTACAAAAAAATTGAATAGTCACAATTCATTACCAAAATAGAAATGACAGTTACATTCCACTTACATAACTGGTAAACTCAAAATCATTTACCTAGGAAGTTAACAAAGAAAACACACAGACCTAAAAAAAATTACAGTTGAGATAGAACTAAACACATAGACAAACATACTATCTTATCAGACATCTTCAACAGTAGAGCTAGAACTAGAACTCTAGTTCAGGCTTCCAAATACTAACATCTAAAACCACACTATCTGTGGATTCCAGAATTCTAATATGTAGTTTTGCTCCTACTTCCATATTATTACGACGAACAAACTCCATCCATCGCAAAGCTTTTTTTGTCTTCTGCATTTTTGGTAGTTCATACAGTATTTAGTACCACGACAAATAAGAATAGCTGGGAAATCATGTCGTGGAAGTCTAACTGCCAAGCATGGTGGTAAAATCTGCAAGCAAACAAAAAATAGTGAAAAAGAACACTGTTGTTTCATAATAACAGTACAATAAAAAGGAAGCTTTTAAAAAAGTTTATGATTAACTTATAAACTGATCTAACTGAGCATCTAATACATCCAACACTGCTTCCCAGAGACCTGACATCATAAACTGTAAATTTTTGTGTGTGCTCTTCAATAACAAAGTCATCTTTTTATTATATAAGAATATTCAAAATGTTCTGAATTGTTGTGTCAAAAAAAGCTTAAGATTCTTTCTTCTTTACAAAAAACTGCACAATGCTTGTCATTTTGCTTTTGGATAGAATCATAATTTTACAATTGGAGATTTTTAGTTATTTTGCATAGAAGCCCATTTTTCTCCTACTGGGACTCCTAGTTATATTTGACAGACTACCAATACATTATAATTGGTTTCTGTTACAATTCATTACAAAAATAAAAATGATTCTTACAATGGAGTTACATAATTGGTAAAATCAATAATTTACCTGCAAATTTAAAACACATAGACATAAAAAAATATATATATAGTAGCAAAATGCTATCTTGTCAGGCATTTAAGTCGTTTTTCCTTGGAACACTAATTTTAAAATCTAAAAATCACATATGTTTGTTCACAGCATAACCTTTCTTTTAAAAAATTAAAAGTGATTTGAAATTATATTCCCAAAATTCAATATATAATACATAACCCTGTGATAAAAATATACATAACTACAAAACAGAAATAAACTTGCTTACATAACTTAATTCAACTTAAAAATTATAAAAGCCTAAAATAAGTAAAATTAGTGCTAATGCTTCACACTGGTGACCCTGGAGGACTATCCACTTCATTGTAATTTGAAATTTGTCTCATTGCCTTCTTAATCCTTCTCATTTATCGTTCATTACTTTCAAGCCTCCGATTTTTTCGAATAATTAATATTCGAAGCTACTCTATAGTACGGTTCAACACCTCAATGTCTCCCTCTAAATCTGACAATCTCTCAATACATATCATGCCCTATCTGTTGATTTTCATGGCAATTCTAAAGAGCATGGCCATTTTGAACTGCATGCCCATTCTCAATTGCATGGAGATTGTCTTGTGGAAGCAATATATTTATTTTTCTAAGACTAGAGAAGAAACTACAATTTGTTAAAATGTATGATGATCCTATATTTGAAAGCTGTATTTATAGGCAGACATTAGATATTATCCATAAAACTTAATTAAAAAGATACAAAAAATACACATGGATACAACTGTGACACGACCCGGAATCCGATTAGGCCGTGCGGGCACCCGACATCCTTCCCTAGACCTGTCGGGCGAACCCTTATCAATTAAATTAGGAAAATAAATATAATTCAATTTATAAATAATAACAAGACTTAGAAAAAGTACAAACATAATGATATCTCTAAGCTGTAAAAAAGAAATTACAGCTGACTACCCACATACTAGGTTTATGGCTATCCAGACTAGACATCTAAGAGTACAAAAAAAGACAGATACCTCCTAAAGGGAACAGAATGCAACTGAAATAATAACCAATAAACTGGTGGCCATCCGGAATAAAAGCTGGCTTACCCTGACAGCTGAAGTCGTCTTCGTACCTTCACAACGTGGCGAACTCAATCCTGGAGCGAACCTGCCAAAACGAAATAGATAGACAAGAAACAAACAACAAACAAGGGTGAATCAAAAGGACTCAATAAGTGGGGCAGACTAGCCACCTCAAAGAATAGGATAGCTAGCCAGGGAGAAGAAACAGATAAACCAAATTCCTTTTATTTAAATTATAAAAAGACAGAGCCAGATAACAACCGGAAACACGTAAGAAACTTCTAAACTCAACCAAGGGTGCGTGCCATAAACATATCAACAAATAAGCAATGCACATATAAGCAGAACAGTAGTCATGTACCGCAAGTCTACACAGTGGTATGAGTTGAGATGAAATGAAATGAACTGAGATGAAATGAAATGAAATGAAATGAAATATGATGCAAAGGGTCACATGTGCCCGTAATCCCATCCCGAACCGGAATACTCCTGCATTCGAGGGGAATCCAATCTGATAACCAACTGGAGCGGAATACTCCTGCTCCTGGGGCGGAATACTCCTGCACCCGATATAATATAAACCAGAGGCGGAATACTCCTGCACTCTCTTGGGGCAGAATACTCCTACCCTCAACATGATACAATGGAGCGGAATACTCCTGCTCCTGGGGCGGAATACTCCTACCCTCAATATGATACAATGGAGCGGAATACTCCTGCTCCTGGGGCGGAACACTCCTGCACCCAATATGATATGCAATGTAATGCATATGAATGACATATAATGCATATGAATGCAATGTGATGCAATAATAACCCCTCACCGGCGCGGGACTCTCATCGACAGACGGGAAGTAGATGCCAACTCACAGCCAGAGTACAATGCTCAGTTCCTCAATGCAATACCAACAACAGGACATAACATATAATACACAATGTAAATCCAAAACTAAGGTGTAAGGAGTACGCCTATCGGCAGCTACACACGTAAGGAACACGTGGTAGAAAATCCACGAGGCCAGGTGCCTCCAAAGAAATGGATATAAACACTTACCTTGTTACAAAGTTAGTACATCCATTCAATAACCGCTTGTCCTTTGGTTTCATTGCCAAACGATCCCACTCTATTCAATAAGCAGAAAAATATATCAAATTAGGCTAAAGGCTTCATTCCTCACATATTAGGGCAATCCGGTTTGGAACTTGATACCCTATTCGCATACGCAATACGCAGACCAGACCTATGTACAGGGTTAAGGTCACATAACCAAACCCCAAATAATATATATTTATATGTTGCCCATAACTCACTGAGTACGAATATATAATCAATTTCGTTATCGGGGTCCATTTGACCCTTTAAACTATTAATTGAACTTATTAAAACAATGTATAATATTCCAAGTTTTACCGTTAAAACATATTCAAACACACGTAATAAACTCAAATAATATATTAGGATCATTACCTGAATGTTTCAGGGTGAAAATTCTACTTTTTTTCGGCCCCTTTTCTCATTTTCTGGCATTTTTTCCATTTCTGCGCCATTTCATTTTTCTCTGCTTCTGAATCATTTTTGTTACTGTTTCTACTTAGCATATGCTAAGTAGCATATAAAGTCATATATGCCCACCGCCATTCCATTTTAAGTTTTTGTCTTTTTCTCTCTTTTTTTTTTCTTTTTCTTTTAAAATTCGCTGTTACGGTAAAAATTAAAACGGTACCCTACGATATTCGAAATAATTCCAACTTTTGAATACAACTTATACAAAATATATGTAACATACTCGCAAAGGCAGATCTCAAATTGGGTTCCCGAAACTCAAGATGCGAATTTAAATAGAAAAAGTCAAATTATTTAACTTTCGGCATTTTAGCGGAAACTAGCCGAACAACATCGAAATTCATTTTCGAAAATTTATAAAAGTCATAAATAATCATATGAACCTAATGGCGCTTTTGGATTTCGAATCGGAGCTCATTCGCTAAAACCGAGCTCGAAAATTTCTTTTTAATATTTATCGACAATAAAAACTGACACCTTTTTCCGATGCCTACCAAACGAGTTCTGATTTAGCTCAAATTTTACAGACAGGTCCTAATGGACCTTATGAATATTTTAAAATTATCGGTATACCAATCGAAGTCCCAACTTCCGAAACGACTTACCTATGTCGTTTCATTCTCCTCCACTTAAACTCTCGTTCGTCCTCGAACGAGCCTAAATCTAAAGAAAAATTCGCACAGATAGCAAAAGAACTTGCACGACCTTCATAAGCTACTCCACAGGTATTATTTCCTGATTACAGGATCAGAATTATAACACGCATATCGAACTTTTGGAATAAAATATATCTGGATAATATGATAATACCATTACACAGCTTATTCTGACTAAGCTGATTCTTCCTCGATCACGAGAAGAGAGTTCTACATTTTCGAAGAAAAGATACACAAATCTTTGAATGGGTTAACATGATTCAGCCAATAATCACCCCTTCGATATACCTTTTGATATAGAACAGGTCGATGGAACTAAAAATTAGCTCACGCTTGATGCAATAGGGGAAGCTTTTGAAGTACCTTGTTACTACACACTATAGAAGATTTGATGCAAGCTATATTATTTTTACGAATGCACTATGCAACATCTCAATTGATTTTAGTGTTGTTCCGCAAGCTCCTTGTGGGAATGTAGTTACTCATATCCTAATGTATGTCAAAGGTTCATCTGAACAAGGTCTATCGTATAAGGATAGGGATTATATAACTACTACTGGATAGTATGATGTAGACCAAGAATGATCTTCAGACTGAACATCTGCCTCAGGGTATTGTCTTTGAATTGGAATTATTATGACTTGAAAAAGTAAATATAAAAGAGACATGTAATTGGACCATGAGTTGAGGAGAATACTAGCACAAAGTTGATTACATGTGCACTTATAACGCTAAAGTAACTTCTCAAAGAGTTGAGGTGTGAAGGAGATATACATACCAATGATGGATTGTCGATAAGCTGCACTAGACCTTTAACTCTAAATTTTCATGAAATAAAACAGCATCAATATAAGGATCCAGTTCTAGTTAAATACAGACAAATAGCCAAAAGAAAACCGGAGTCACCATACAGGGTTACTACTGATGGTGTTCTCATGTATAAAGATAGACTTTGTTTTCCTGATGTTGCAGATTTAGTTTATGATAAAGGCACATTATTCCAAATACACTATTCATCTAGGTTCGATTAAGATGTACCATGATCTTAAGCAGAGTTATTGGTGGGACAGAATGAAGTGTAACATAGCAGAATTTGTGGCTCAATATTCTAATTGCCAGCAAGTTAAAGTCGTGTCATCTTTCCAGACTTTATGCTTTCAGCAGATAGGTACGTATATATGATCAGGTTGCCAACTTATCTCTATCATTAATAGATTATTAGTGGGTTTAGCAGTGATCGACACTCATTGTAGGTTTCTGTCGTGCCCTAGGTTGGGTCGTGAGAAAAGTTGTATCAACACCTCAGAAATTTAGTATTACCATTCAGTATTTGGAAGAAGACTCCTCCACTTAAAGCACACACTCATGCAGCTATTTGAATAGGAATAACCATCCTCGCACAGTCTGCTGGACTAAAGAAGATTTAACTAAAAGCTGAACGTAGGCAGACCTAAGCTACCAACTACCCTTTCGAGTTGCCAACCAGCTGTAACTCTCAAGTTCACAACTCCATACCTTTGCCGTAAACACCACCGCCTGATGGATGGTACTTCTATATAAAAATTTCGACAGAGTTTCCCCTGAAACTGGATGATCCGCAAAAACAGAACCAGCATTACACTATACATAGGAATGGATACCCGGATAAACTGATAACATAAACATGTTAAACGGATAACAAGATGAGACAACTGGATGACATAACAAATCCGCAGATAGAATGTCTGGACAGCACCACTGTCCTGATTTTTAACCAAATTTTCAGAGTATAGATCAAAGTTATAGACTTTATAGTCTTCATAAAAGTTTTAGATATATGTCTTAGGGTTCCAAGGAATCTTGAAGCATCTTAATATCAATTTTGTACAAGGAGTTATGCGCAAACTACTAACAGCTGTCCGAAGATAAAAATAATTTTCCAGATTTTGAAACATTTTGTGCTACTATTTTGGACATCTTTTACCGTGGTTCTTAGCAGTGCTATCTTTTAGAAGAGGTAAGTGTTTGTATCCAAAACAATAATATACTTACCCGGTTACATTGACATGCACTCTGGCTCAAAACAGGGAACATCACAATAGGTTACTGATCGCCTAAGCTCACCAGTGTCGAAAGAAGAAGAGATGACAATAAACTGAGGATAGAAATAATTAGATCTTTATGAAGCTCATCGTCTTATTTATTTAGCTACCAGAGCTAGACTACTTACGAGTCAAGCTAGCCAAAGAATCGCAATTGAAGAAATAGATATTAAATTAGCTCTACGGAACAACATCCATGCTAATTTAACCTCCCAATAAGAAGGAAACTCTGACAATTTACCAGAAACCCTGTTATAACCCAGATAAGCTCATAGGATAACATGACTTTACTAGCATTTTGAACCAAGATGAGATACGTAGATCGAATATTACTTACAAATCAATTTGCACCGGAAGAAACGATAACACTTTTGGATGGTGACGAATTAGGATCCCATCATCCTACCAACATTGAATTTCGAGGTAAGAGGTAAACTGAATTGACATAATAACAGAAGGTGGCGTAACAAGATGCCAAGCAGAAAAATACCGATACTCACTCACAAACCTCTCACATTTAAACCAGATAAACTAGTAGGGTTATCATAAATGCCAGGAATAAATCATATCAGAAGCTCACCCCTCTACCGCAACCGATTCTTTATAGAAACGACATCCAAGGAAACCATCGAAACATGATAAGACACACCATTTCCATATCGATCGAAAGAATCAAATCTTACTCACATTTAAGAGAAGAAGAAATACTCGGGTCTACTACATCAGATGCCTCAGCATCCTGCCAGACTGGCAGTTTATAAAATTGCCTCTGCGGCTGAACTAAGCTGCTACACTGATAACTACCTTCTGAAGAATAACTTCCACCACGCTCTCAACCTTTACTGGATCGTGGCATTTCTCTGGTTGATTGAGATCTAAATAAAATTGGCTGCGACTGTGCAGATGCCTGACGAGAGAAAGGATGACTGCCTACTCGCCGGAGTAACGGAAAACTCTTTAAAGGATAGCCAGACTCACGACAATGATACCACATTTTTGCTGAAAAATGGAAGCTGGAAAGATTGTTAATAGCTGTAAAGAGAAGACTGAATCTGATCTTGATGAGCTACTGGCGCACTCTAAGAATCAAGTGACACAAGCTGAGATAACCTGGAAGGTGACCTCCCAAATTAATCAGAACATTTACTTCCAAATGAGGTACCATGGTTACCCGCCAGGGCCGTGGGATCTCTTACTTTCCCGCTCTAACTCTTCCCGCTCTAACTTATGGTATGCCTCGAACCTTCGGGCAATATTAACAACAACATCAAATAAAATCCAGACCTCAATTTCTCGAGCCATCTGGGATTTCAAGGAAAAATAAAGGTCATCAATAAATCTCTGAATCTCTCGAAAGGCTCATGAACTAGTTCTAATGCATATCCAGCCATTCTATAGAATTCAATCTCATATTCTGAAGCACCAACAGGCTAACCGATAGGCTACCCTGTCTAATCCACTCAAACTGGAAACACTTTTCATCTCACTCGCTACTCGAAAGGAACTTTCCACGAATCTAGAAGAAAAACCGAACCAAGTTAGCTAATAAGAGAGCGGCCCACCAATTCAAGGCTGGACCTTGAAACTGGAAAGCAGAATAATACACAGCATATTGCTCGAGATAACCAACAGCCTGAAGCATATGCTGACATCATTTTATTTTTAAAAACAATCACGAGATTTATCTGATGCATTGCTTAAGAATATCAGAAGGTTCAATCGCGTAAAATAATGCAACCTCTTCGGACACTCGGACCGAACTGATACCTCGGCTGGCTAACCAGCCAGAACAATTAGTGGTACAACACATACTACCTCCGGAATATAATTTACTGCAGCAATATTAAGAACCAGAAAAGGAGCTCCCTGAGATCGAACGTCTGCACATGCGGCAACCTGATAGGCTGTCCAGCGAATAATAGGTTCTTACGGTATCTGCGTCGCCAAGATTCTCGTAAAGCATCGTAGAGAGCCAAGGGGACTACAAGGCACTGCTCCCTTGCCCATCGTGAGCTCCTACAGCTGGGACCTCCGTAACTAGATCGTCAGCACGATCAAAACTCTCGGGGCTTCGTCAGTGCTAGCCCCAGGCTAGACTGCTTCATCCTGAACTCCTTCCGTTTGCTGATTTGTCATACGAGGGTTCACAATTACCACGAACGAATTAACGAAAATACTTTTGCATCCTAGACCGACGCACGATCAGAAATGAAGGAAGTGAAACTTCCTAAATGCCATCATAGCCTCTCGTAGATAAGTACGGACGTCTACGTACACATTACCGAGACTCTACTAGACACTGTCTTAGTCTGGATAGACTGTAAACTAGGCTCTGATACCAACTGACACGACCCAGAATCTGGTTAGGCCGTGCGGGCACCGGACATCTTTCCCTAGACCCGTCGGGCAAACCCTTATCAATTAAATTAGGAAAATAAATATAATTCAATTTATAAATAATAACAAGACTTAGAAAAAGTACAAACATAATGATATCTCTAAGCTGTAAAAAAGAAATTACAGCTGACTACCCACATACTAGGTTTAGGGCTATCCAGACTAGACATCTAAGAATACAAAAGAAGACAGATACCTCCTCAAGGGAGCAGAATGCAACTGAAATAATAGCCAATAAACTGATGGCCATCCGGAATAAAGGCTAGCTCACCCTGACAGCGGAAGTCGTCTTCGCTCCTTCACAACATGGCGAACTCAATCCTACAGCGAACCTGCCGAAACGAAATAGATAGACAAGAAACAAACCACAAACAAGGGTGAATCAAAAGGACTCAATAAGTGGGGCAGACTAGCCACCTCAAAGAATAGGATAGCTAGCCAGGGAGAAGAAACAGATAAACCAAATTCCTTTTATTTAAATTATAAAAAGACAGAGCCAGATAACAACCGGAAACACGTAAGAAACTTCTAAACTCAACCAAGGGTGCGTGCCATAAACATATCAACAAATAAGCAATACACATATAAGCAGAACAGTAGTCATGTACCGCAAGTCTACACAGTGGTATGAGTTGAGATGAAATGAAATGAACTGAGATGAAATGAAATGAAATGAAATGAAATATGATGCAAAGGGTCACATGTGCCTGTAATCCCATCCCGATGCGGAATACTCCTGCATTCGAGGGGAATCCAATCTGATAACCAACTGGAGCGGAATACTCCTGCTCCTGGGGTGGAATACTCCTGCACCCGATATAATATAAACCAGAGGCGGAATACTCCTGCACTCTCTTGGGGCAGAATACTCCTACCCTCTACATGATACAATGGAGCGGAATACTCCTGCTCCTGGGGCGGAATACTCCTACCCTCAATATGATACAATGGAGCGGAATACTCCTGCTCCTGGGGCGGAATACTCCTGCACCCAATATGATATGCAATGTAATGCATATGAATGACATATAATGCATATGAATGCAATGTGATGCAATAATAACCCCCTCAACGGCGCGGGACTCTCATCGACAGACGGGAAGCAGATGCCAACTCACAGCCAGAGTACAATGCTCAGTTCCTCAATGCAATACCAACAACAGGACATAACATATAATACACAATGTAAATCCAAAGCTAAGGCGTAAGGAGTACGCCTATCGGCAGCTACACACGTAAGGAACACGTGGTAGAAAATCCACGAGGCCAGATGCCTCCAAAGAAATGGATATAAACACTTACCTTGTTACAAAGTTAGTACATCCATTCAATAACCACTTGTCCTATGGTTTCATTTCCAAACGATCCCACTCAATTCAATAAGCAGAAAAATATATCAAATTAGGCTAAAGGCTTCATTCCTCACATCTTAGGGCAATCCGGTTAGGAACCTGATACCCTATTCGCATACGCAATACGCAGGTCAGACCTATGTACAGGGTTTAAGGTAACATAACCAAACCCCAAATAATATACATTTATATGTTGCCCATAACTCACTAAGTACGAATATATAATCAATTTCGTTATCGGGGTCCATTTGACCCTTTAAACTATTAATTGAACTTATTAAAACGATGTATAATATTCCAAGTTTTACCGTTAAAATATATCCAAACACACGTAATAAACTCAAATAATATATTAGGATCATTACCTGAATGTTTCAGGGTGAAAATTCTACTTTTTTCCGGCCCCTTTTCTCATTTTCTGGCATTTTTTCCATTTCTGCGCCATTTCATTTTTCTCTGCTTCTGAATCATTTTTGTTACTGTTTCTACTTAGCATATGCTAAGTAGCA
Organism: Petunia x hybrida; assembly: GCA_037355625.1. Lineage (NCBI taxonomy): Eukaryota > Viridiplantae > Streptophyta > Magnoliopsida > Solanales > Solanaceae > Petunia > Petunia x hybrida. Next base: position 476,781 of record JBBBVM010000648.1, read on the forward strand.
TATATAGTCCCACCGCCATTCCGTTTTAAGTTTTTGTCTTTTTCTCTCTTTTTTTTTTCTTTTTCTTTTAAAATTCGCTGTTACGGTAAAAATTAAAACGGTACTCTACGATATTCAAAATAATTCCAACTTTTGCATACAAGTTATACAAAATATATGTAACATACTCACGAAGGCGGATCCCAAATCGGGTTCCCGAAACTCAAGATGCGAATTTAAATAGAAAAAGTCAAATTATTTAACTTTCGGCATTTTAGCGGAAACTAGCCGAACAACATCGAAATTCATTTTCAAAAGTTCACAAAATTCATAAATAATCATATGAACCTAATGGCGCTTTCGGATTTCGAATCGGAGCTCATTCGCCAAAACCGAGCTCGAAAATTTCTTTTTAATATTTATCGACAATAAAAACTGACACCTTTTTCCGATGCCTACCAAACGAGTTCTGATTTAGCTCAAATTTTACAGATAGAATATTTTAAAATTATCGGCACGCCAATCGGAGTCCTAACTTCCGAAACGACTGACCGAGGTCGTTTCAAACTGCCCCTATAACACAGGGGCTGGCTCCTCCTGTAACATAGGGACATAAATAAAAACTGTTTGTAACCAACTGGCATGTCGCAGAACAAAAAAATGGTACTCTGTAGTTATTTTGATTCAGTCCCAGTACAATGGACTGGGACTACCTAGTTATTTTGATGGATTCCCAGCATAATGAACCGCGACTTCCTAAAATAGGGACTTAGAAAAAAAATAAAAACTCACTCACATGAGACTCTCTATTTATTTTGTTGGACTTATGGGATAATTACCTTGGACTTGATAACATAGGGACTTAGAAGAAAATGTAATAACCAAATCACATGTTCCCCAGGATAAAAAAAACCTGGGACTCCCTAGTTATTTTGATGGAGTCCCAGCATAATTAACCGCGACTTCCAATTATAGGGACTTAGAAAAAATTAAAACCAACTCACATGTCCCCAGTACAGAAACCTGGGACTCTCTATTGATTTTGCTGGACTCACAGGACAATTATCTGGGACTTGATAACATATGGACTTAGAAGAAAAAATAATAACCAAATCACATGTTCCGCATGATAAAAACCTAGGACTCCCTAGTTATTTTGATTGTGTCCGGGTACAAAGAACTGGGACTTCCTAACATAGAGACTGAAAAAAATAAAAAACCATATTGAACAATACAAAAAGAAACTAAACACTAAAATAATTATTCAACATTCAAACAATTTTCAATTGTTCAACATCCATAATTAAAATAAAATTACAAAATAAACATTCAAATAAAACATTCAAACTTAGGGTGCTTGTTCTGGTGCTTCTGCTGGTGGTTGTGGTGGTGCTTCTGCTGGTGATCCTAGTAATAGTAGATAGTGTAATCAATATCCCTATTAAATTGTAGCCCTTTAAGCATTATCTTCACCCTTCTCATGTCCTTCTTGTAATCATGGAAGAAATCCTCGAACTTGAATTTCCATCCCCATATTTTAGCCTTAGTTGGTCCAAATTTTCATTCATTTATTCAGCATCTGAATCTGAACTAGATGATTCTTTTGTTCTTCGCCTTGAACTGGATGTTCCTCCTCTTGTTCTTGATCGACGAGGCATTTTGAAATGCTTTTTAATTGTTCTTTATTCTTTGAATATGTTTCTTCACTAGTGAGATGGGTATTTATAGAATATCATTGCTATTGTAACAGTTGCAAGTTATATATTGAACAGACACAATTACATAACAGTTACACCTATACTGAACATACACTATTTCATAACAATAAAATGACGATTACGAGGCAGTTGCATAGCTGCTATTTTAAATCTGATAAACTCAATTGTTTACCTGTAATCAAAATTCTACAACTAGGAATCACAGTATTTCTATCGAGACTGATAAATAAAATACTAGGATCCTATTTATTTTGATAGAATTCACACATAAAGAACTAGGTATACCTAGTTATTTTGGATTGACTCCTAGATAAGCTGTTGTGACTCATATTTATATTAACAAATTAATAACAATAAGAAACAATATATATATATATATATATATATATATATATATATATATATATGGACAAAAAATTGTCAAATTCAACATGGACAAAAAAAGATATAAAGTATTGACAGCCTTCCATGTCCATAAGTTAAATTGTCACCATTCTCTCCATAATCATCATTGGTGTTCTCTGGTGGAGTTTCATAACCTTTCTCTCTCTTTGCTTTTCCATGAATTAGTAGACTAGAAGCAACATATTTCCTGTAAAAACCAATAGGTTTCTCTTACAAATGAAATTTATGCAAATCCTGTCCCAGCATTATAAGGTCAATAAACCTTGTTACAAATGCACCACAATCTATTTCTCCTGTTTGTTTTTGGTGCACTTTTATACTCAATATCGAGTTTCTTACACTCCATACCAAAACTAGGATACTCAGTATGAAAGTGCAGTAGTTTAAGTAACTTAGGGATAATAATTGCATATATTTTCATCTTCATCTTTACAAAATATTCATCCCCACTGAAAACATAATCATAGACATCTATTTTGTGATCTTTTATAGAATAAACTCCCAACCAATAATGTGTTTTAAAAGTAAGATCATTAGGATCATCTGAAGGCTTTCTAATTGGCATAAAGACTTTTATCACCTGCGTCCATGCTATGCCGCATTGATAAGAAGCCACATTCACACATTCATACATGTTATTCTGGATAGTTTCAGGAAAAGGCGCTAAATTAATTTGTACATCAATCTTCTATAAATCCTCCAATGTCAAATCCTTTATTCCCAAAACAACTTCTTATTAAGGTCAATGTTTCTTTGGAGATTCATTTTTCCTTGCTTGACCACCTTTCTTTTTTCCTCCTTATTTCTTCCTCTTCTCTTCATCTTCTTCTTGTTCTCTTTTCCACTCTTCTTATATTCTCTCCTTCTTCTCTTTTAATCTCTGCTTCATCTCTTTCTCTAGCATATTTTCAAAATAGGATTTTGCATTCCCATAGAACACCGACACTACAAAAGAGTCAAAAATCAAGTATGTCGTTGTGAACATCGCTGAATAGTTAGCAAAATGGTAGACATGCTTCTTCCTCAAGTAGTATAGCATAACATCAACATGCTGCATGATAGAAATAATAACAATAGAAAAAAATAGATGCCAACAAACATAATTAAAAAAAATACAGAATCAACAACAAATAAGCTGTAAAAATCTTCAGTGGTAAATGAATATATTCTATCTGCAATCTCTCTAAACCACATTTTGTTCTTCACTATTATATAACTTAATTGGGTTCTCAATGGAGATGTCTTGAAGTTTCTCAACGTAAAGATTCTCAATGCTGAAAAAGGTACAATAAAAAAAACATCAGCAATATCAACTTACTAATATATTATATAAAACTCTTTAACTCAAAAAACGAAAACAACAAAAAATCACTTACACTGTAGGGATTCTATTTTTAGCAATCGGTTTGAGGTCTTTCTTCAACCATTCTTCAAATATTGCCAAACTATTAGAAAGGACATTGACTTTATGAAAAGGGCATACACGTTTGAAAGTCTCTTCCATTCACCCTTTTCATTTGGCTTAAAAGGCCTGAATGGAGATAATAAATGATGGCTAGGCTTGCGAATTCTATGTCCCCTACCTAATAGCTCTCCTCCTTCTGGATCATTTGATGGGTTGTATGGCACAACAATCAACTCTATACCTTCCTCGTGTTTGACTGAAGACTGCAAAGCCGACTCTTCTTTAGATGAAGACACATTTGTAAAACTCACAGAGTCATGTCTTTCAACAACCTTCTATTTCTCTGCAAAAATTAACCGTTTAGGTAATTTGATTGTTGAATTCAAAATAGAATCTTGCTCCATTACTACAACAGATGCATCAACAAGTGGCGTATGTTTTAAGTCATTGTTATCGATTGAAGGCAACACAGTACCACCCTTAGTTTGTGCGGGATCAATATCCATAGAAACTGGCCTGACACTATCAATCCCTAGTTTAGCCTCTTGTGACAGCTAGGAGAAGCCAAGTGAAAATGAAGATGCATATGAGGAGATAATATTTTTGCAAACTTTAACTTTGGGAGGAGATGCAATTTCAGGAGAAGCATCGTTGTCACGAGTCTTCCTTTACCTATCAAATGTTTTGAATGTCGTCTTCAATTTAGAATGTACAACACCTTCTTTGAGACCTTGTTGGGAACCTTCTTGAGAACCTTTATATAATAGATAATTAACGACACATTTACTAACTATAAAATATAAAATAACTATAAAAAGACTTTTACATACCTACTGGTATAAAAAGAAGACCAGGTTTGTCAAGCTCATTTACACTCTGAACTTCTAGTCGAATGTCGGCACTGCGACTCCGTTGATTGATAACGCCCTCATTACCAGATTTACCATTCTTTTGTTCTGTAAAAATAGATAATCACATACATTACATTTACTCTATGTAAAAAAATCATTCCATAAGAACGCGTAGGAGCAGTGGCTCATATACTTTTTTCATGGAAGCCAAAACATAGATATTGAATAGAGTCCCAATACTTTAAACTGGGACATAACCTTCTGATGAAAGCAGTCACAACATTTAGTACTGGGTCAAGACACACTATTGTGTGGACAATCACTGTATTTTTTGTTGGGGGTGGACCATAACCTGCTATAAATAATAAAAAATGCAACTATGCAACATATTTTCTCTTACCAACAAGTGTCGAAAAAAGTGGAACTTGTTGAGAACCTTGTTGGGAACCTTCTTGAGAACCTTTATAAAAATAGATAATTGATGACACATTTACCAACAATAAAACACAAAATAACTATAAAAAAAACTTTTACATACCTACTGGTGTAAAAATAAGACCGGCTTTGTCAAGTTCCTTGACACTCTAAACTTCAAGTCGAATCTCAGCACTGCGACTGCGTTGATTGAAAACATCTTCATTCCCAGATTTACCGTTACTTAGTTCTGTAAAAATAGATAACCACATTAATACATCTACTCTATGCAAATAATCATTTCATAAGAACACACAGGAATAATTACTCATAAACTATTTTCAAGAAAGCCAAAAACATATATTGAATAGATTCCAGTACTATAGACTGGGACATAAGCTTCTTATGAAAGGAGTCACAATATTAAATTATGTGGCAAGACACAATATTGACTGAAAAAAATCACAGTATTTTTTCTCTTAGGGTATGAAGCATAACCTGTTAGTTGAATCTACCAACAAGTTTTGATAGGGAATTCATGAATACATCTCCTACAAGACATTTTTTCTTACCAACAGGTGTTCAATAAATTTGATCATGATGAAGCTGAACTTCTGTTGGAATCAAAATATTTTGATTATCTTCATATTAATATTTATGTGATAAATCAGTTGAAGGATTCTGATTATCTGCAACTACATTAAAAAATAACCACAAAAAAGAATGAATGTTAAGTATAGGAAAATCATTACATAAAACAAATATTCCACTGTTACTTTTCCCCTGTGATTAACCACTATATAGAATATTTAGTTACCATCATTTTCTTACCGATGAACTAGGTTTAGTGGTGCCCTTTGTAAACCATCTATATCTTTTGCTCGGTCTGTGTTGTGACAAACATCAACTTTGTTTTTCTGTAAAACAACTTCAGATTGTTTCTCTTATAAACCATCCACAATTCCATCAGTTTTCTCTTGTAAAGCCCCTAGAATACCTTGATTACTTTCCCCCCAACATCAACCTCGCACCGATGATCAAACAAATCTGATGTGTGAATTGGATATGATGATTGTCTCAATGAACTATCCCGAGCCTCTGAATAATTAAAAACAAAGTTAATTCTCTCACTTCTACTTCTAGTTTCTGATTTACTCACAGAAGCACCACTGTCTTCACATACATCACTTGTCTTTGATTTTACAATAAGATGCAGTAATGCATCGAACTTTGCATTAAAATGATCCATAATCCTCTTCTTCGAATTCAAAATATCACCTTTGTTCTGAGGCATCAATCATAAGTTAGAACTTCCTCTCATCAGATAAATGTGCTTTAAGATTAGTTGTCAATCTCTGATAAAGATTATGACAAAATAGTTAACATTACAAAGAGGTGAACCACATAAGAAAAACAAATCAAAGAAAAAACCAACAAAGAATCTCACCTCTAGAATTTTATTCACATAGATAAATCTTGTTGTTGAAGTTGACTTTGAGGTTGACTTTGAAGTCAAAGCACGTTTAGATTGATGACTTATTGGTTCCATTATAGCCTCCTCCCAAAACTATTATAGAAAAATAAATTTAAAAAATAAGAAAACCAACAAAAAGGTACAAAAAAATAAGGAAAAAAGGCAACTACTACTAAACTCACCTCTTCATTATGAAAATAGTCATTGCATAATGTACTGTAGTACAGAAGAGTACTACATGAGTAACGGGGCATCAGAGGTTTGGTCTTGAGACGAACATCATAATCTGAAGAAAGTAAACATCTCTGCCTCCCAGCAACAAAATAGGAAGGGCATACCGTTAAACATATAACTAGTCGCATGAGATGTTGGCTTTACAACTGACTGCATAAGGGGTATCAAGGAACCATATATCTCAGTACCCCACTGATAAGAGCTATTCAACTCTTCATCGTCAATAATAAGCATATGTCGATCCTCCACTACTCTACATGTTGGGCGACCCAATAAAACAGAGGTAAGCAAATAAAGCTCAGCTAATTTGACAACATCACTTTGATCCAATGGAACATCCAATCGTGCAACTGACACTCTTTTTGAATTATCATTGTTACCATCATCACCTTCACCATTGCTCTTTCCCTTACGCTTACGCTTCTTCTTTGAATTATCTCTCACAGCATCATCTTCATCTGATGGAACATCTAATAATCTAGCTGACACTACATTTGTATTATTATTATTACAATCATCATCTTTACATTAATCCTTGCCCTTGCCCTTGCCCTTCCCCTTACCCTTACCCTTACACTTAACCTTACACTTAAACTTAACCTTACCCTTACCCTTACCCTTTGGATTCTCTCTCAAACAACTGGCATGATGCTCAATCAAATCAACCAAGTCATGTAACTCTAAAGTCCACTTGTTGTCCTTTTCATTACAACCCTCTTCAGGATTCCTAAAATACTTATCCTTCGATCTATTCTTTCTAAGCATCAAAATACTTGTATCTACACTACTGGACATATTAAGACCACTAACTGCATGAAAGTCGGAAGCTGTAAAATCTACTATTTCACCAAAAACTTTAAAACTGATCTTAGTGGTGTCTCAAGAAGGTATTTGAGATTGCGGAGAACAATTTACTAGCCTCCCAGAATATTTAGGATCTTCCACAAGCATAAACTTGCCGAAAGGCCCTTGCTTCAGTTTCTCCAGGTGTTCATCTAACAACAACCCTTCAAATAATATGCGATACTCTGTGTCACCTTTCCACTGGCAATCACAATTTCTCCATTGCCCAAACGGAACTAGGATACCCTCATGATTTGGAAAATTCTCTATACCCTCGTCCATTGACAAATCCTCCATACCCACGTCGTTTGGAAAATTCTCCATAGCTGTAAGATCAGCACATATATTAAGATAAGAACCACAAAAACTAACACCTATATGCTTGAACCAAAAAGCTAATGCAAAATACTCTCACAATATTTGTACTGGGGGCATAAGTGCTTCATATGTAAAATCACATCATTCTGTACTGGCACAAAACTTATGCTATAATGCTTTGTTATAAAAAGTCCCGGTATTTTGTAATGGAACACAAGTGCTTGTTATACAAAGTCACAGTATTTTGTCAAAGGGCACAAGGCTTATGCCCAGAACGAGTCCTAGTATTTTTTAACTGAGACACACGTATTTGTTACACAAAAGTCCCAGTATTCCCTCACGAGGTACAAGGCTTATGCCCAGATAGAGTCCCAGTATTTGTACTAGGACAAAAGAGTATCCCAGCAGGGAGTCCCAGTATATAATACTGGGCCACACGACTTCACAAAAGGGTTGCAATTAAAAGGAAATCCAACATTTTCTTTTTTTTGGTAATTAAGCTTTTATAAATTACCAAAAGTAACAATACAAAGACCCGTAACATAGCTATCACAGCTTACTACCTACAGAAAAGGTTATTCTCATACTAACTAAGCTAATCTTACATAGCATTAATCTATTACAGCAAGAGAGTAAACCTATGATAGATTAACTACAACTTATACATATGACAGAATTGACTACCACCTATACACTGCAATCTCCTCTTGATCAACTTTGACTCAGAATTTCAGCTTGTGATATGCATCTTTCATCTTCACTGAGGCTCTAGTGTTGCAGATACACACAACCTCCTTAGCTATGCCTTCCATACTTCTTGTTTCTTTTCTAAACACCCGAGCATTTCTTTTTAGCCAGATGGCATAGATAAATTATGTGTAAAAAGTCTTGATTATGCTTGCCTAGACTGACTTCCCTTTTGCCTTCTTGATGACACATTGTAGATGATTTGCCCAGGATTGGTGAAAATTATGATTGAGCTGGAGCCACCTGCACAACCTACTCCACATGTCTTTTGCAAACAAACAATCATAGAACAAGTGTGAGCAGGTTTCAATATCACTGTTGCACATTACACAGTTAGTATCCACATTTATCATCTACTTTAGTAGCATGTCTGCAGTTAACAGTCTGCTCTGTAGTAAAGCCACATAGTAAAGATGGCTTTTGGTCTTTCTGATTTCTTCATAATTAGAGATCTCCATTCCACTTTTGGGAGCAGTCCTAGCATATGCAGGTAAAACTTTCTTATGATGCTCCCTTTTGCTATGATACTGTTCAGGTTGAGATCTTCTGGCACTTTAGTATCAACTATCTTTCTTACCATCCAGGTAGCTGTAGTTGGGGTTGATATTTTTTGCATATCTTTCCCTTTTATGTAGTAAGTATGCACCCACTTAATCTATAGCTTGTCCTCTTTATGAGCTAGGTCCCAATGTAGTTTTTGAATAGCTGCTTTGTTCCATAGTTTGAGGTTGGTAAGATAGAAACCACCTGCTGACTTAGGGTAGCAAATTCTTTCCCAAGCCACTAATGCCTTCTTAGTCACCACATCTGTACCTGACCAGACATAACTTCTGCATAGAGCTTCTATAACTTTGATGATCTTGGCACAAAGTAGGAACAACTGAGACCAGTAAGCATGAATCCCAAATAGCACTGTTTTGACAAGCTGGATTCTTCCAGCATAGGATAATCTCTTTGCAGTTCAGCTTAAAATTCTTCCAGTTATCTATTCTACCAGTAGTTGCCATTGCAGCATCGACATATTCTTGGAAGTAAGTGGTACACCTAAGTACTTGAAAGGTAATTCTCCTGGGACAAACCCCAAATGTGACAATATTTTCTGTCTTTCTACTTCAGGTACTCCTCCAAAATACAGAACTTTTTGTCATGTTAGCTTTAAGCCTAAATGCTTCAGTAAATGATGTGAAGCACTTATAAAGTTGTTCAATGGATGTGAGATCACATCTAGCAAATAACAACAAGTCATCAGCAAAACATAGGTGAGTGATTCCCAGTTTCCTACATCTAGGATGGAAATTAAAGCTTTTGTTGTCCTTCAGAGTATTTAAACTCCTGTTCAGGTATTCCATGGAAATAACAAACAAGTATAGAGAGAGGGGATCACCTTGTCTTAACCCTTTAGCAGCTAGGAAAGGTTGAGTCAGCTCACCATTTAAGAAAATAGGATAACTGACTGTATGCATACATTTAACAAGCCACTTTATGAACTTCATTGGAAAGCCTAGTTCACCTATAATATGTTCCAAGTAGCACCACTCTATAAAATCATAGGCTTTTTGTAAGTCTACTTTAATCATACACCTTGGGGAGGTGTTTTTCCTTGTGTAGGACTTGATCAATTCATAGGCAAGTATAATGTTGTCTGATATCTTTTTTCCTGGAATAAAGCATGCCTGTGCCTCACATACGAGATGAGGCATTACCTTCTGCAGCCTGTTAGCAAGTACTTTTGATATTAGCTTGTATAGCACAGTGCAACATGCAATAGGCCTGAAATCTTTAACAGTGATTTGGTGAGGTATCTTTGGTAATAAGGAAATTATGGTACAGTTCACTGCTTTGTACGGTTTACTCCAGTGAAAAAACTCTTGAACAACTCCACATACTTCTTCTCTGATGTGACTCCAGGATTTCTTGAAGAAAACTGCATTGTAACCATCAATTCCTTGTGCTTTGTCATTGCCTATAGCACAAAGACCATTGTAAATTTCCTGCTCAGTAACATCTGCATGCAACCCTATTTTTTGCTCATGATTCAACACTGGCCCTCTTCTCATGATGTGTTTGTTTACTGCAGGAAGAGTTGTTGCTGCTAATCCAATTAAGGACTTGTAGAAATCAATGACTTCTTGCTGAATGCTGGCTTTATTTTTAAGAACATTCCTAGCTAGTGATGTGAGCTCACTGATCTATTTTCTTTGCTTCCTTTCTATCATGATTGTTGAGAAATATTTATTGTTTGAGTCACCTTATTGAAACCCAGCATTTTCAATGGAATCCAAAGCTTATATTTACATGAAATTCGAACATTTTTGGCAAAAGCATAACCTAATAACAATAAAATATCATGAATATATTCGTCCTAAAGACACACCTAGTACTTAAAAAATTGATATATAATTTTGACGAAAGATCCATAAAAAAGATGAAAAAATAACGATGAAGTAAAAACAATTACCTAAAAATGATACAACACAAAATAGTAGTTATTCAAGGAAATATAGGGCTTGAATCTCTCAAAGTAATAGCGTTTCTGCGTTTTCTAATGAAAGTGAATGAATATTCTAAGAGAAGTGAAGTCATAGTAATGAGGAGAGAAAGAAACCCACGAATAAGTCCAAAATAATCGAAGAGTAAAAGAGTAATATTGAAATAGTGTAAAATGACATCATTACACAAAACATAAAAAAACATACCCGGTAGCTATTTTTCAGTTAATTTGTAAGCGGAGTCTAATGCTCAATTAACGCGTACCGAATAGGCTCCCACGCGAAATTTTTACAAGAAAACTTGCACCATATTTTAATGAACAATGGTTATTCCTCATTTAATTCTCCTTTATAGAAAGCGCTTGAAGGAGCTCAAGCAGGCAGGTCTTGAATGTCCTGCTTATGACCTGCCTGCTTGGGGCAATATTGTAATTTCACTGCTTAAATGAGAATCTAAGCCTACATTTAACTTTTTCCTGCTATTTGATTGGTCCATCTTGAGTGACCTTGTATTCTTATCGATAACAATGTCTCCTCTGGGCTATTTTGCCCTTCTTTTGCTAACGAACAGATTAGCTCAAATCTTGCATCATACATGCACCCTTTTGAACCTGATTCTCTCTCACTTACACCAAATAGATTAACGTGTGGACTATCTTCTTCCTTGTTCCATCAGCCTCACTGCCTTCATAGTAAAAAATATGAAGCAATTCCTTAGGCCAAGTACATCTGTATTTCAATGGTTTAACATTGGACGATGGCAGTAGCCGGAAACGAAAGATACCACATTTTTTGGTTGTACTAAAAAGCCCATCATGTTATCGCAGTTCAAAGACCAAATATCACACTAGAAAACGTCAAAGAGAGTTACTACTAAACATCATAAATCGAGGAAATAACAAAACAAACTCACAATTTCAGAACCTGAAACCAAAAAGATTGATATATATGCATATTATATTACGAAAAATTAAAAATGTCTTTTTTCAGAGAGAAGAAACAATATAATGATGTGGGAAGATGGTGTTGGAGTAGATAGTATCATCAGATAGAAGAAAAAGAGGAAAAAGGGAGATTGGTATTAGCATATGAGCTTTTGATACATATGAAGTCTGAAGAGTTGCTTTCACTAAAGTTAGTCAAGGGATTTTAAAGATCAAACACGCGGCACAAATCTAGCCTTTGGATTGTCTAATAGGTGACAGCTACAATACTTCTAGAAGACTAGAAGAGTATTTCACTTTCTTTCGCATGTGCCCAGCATGCGATAACTTTAATTCTTTGTACATATATAAGGTTGACTGAATATGCTTCATTGAGGTTTTGTTAAGAGTTTACTAACCTATAGTATAGGAAATAGATAGATGTAAGTTTCTAACCAAAATATATGCATAAAGATATTTGAAAGAGATGAAAATTAATATTGTTACATAAAATAAATTCGAAAGATAAAATTATACTATCAATTTGTAAAAGATAAAGGTGAAGGAGATTACTTAATAAGACAACATCATATATTAATAACTGTGTATCATATTATGACTAACATGAACCTATTATGAAGTGATTTTAGGTTTGACTTTGAAAGTTACTCTTAACTAACTAAGCTACATGGAAGTTTATTTTTTATTTATTTGAGTAAAAACGTGTTCTTATCAAGAGAGTAAAAACTTATTTGTATGCATGTTTCATCAAACAATAACAATTAGAAATTAAATAATTTTGTAAGGTAAAAATGTACATCAATAAACCTTTATTACTGTATTGAAGCCCTCTTAAAGAAATTACCTATTCTCTCAGCTTAAAAGAGAATTACATTATTTTCTTATTAATTCGTTAAATAAAATTAAAAATAATAATACAATTCTAACTTTGGAACAATTCAACTTTAACTTTACTATTATTGGTCAATTTTGTTTCATGATTGTTCAACAAGTAGGATATAAATGTCTAAGATCTTCTTATAAATACTCCTAATTGGCAAAAGTTAGTCAAAAAGGTAATAAATGGGAAAAGGTTGACAAAAGTTTTATACTATGGCAATGAGTAAATACTGATGTAACAACACCTATGATATATTGTGGAAAGCATACTTTATTTATAGTGTAAAGTATTTGCTCAATTTAAGAAGAAACATTGCGAAGACAAATGGTGCATGTGACTGAAATTAACTTGTTTAATTTAATTTTATATTTATCGATAACTTATTTTAGATCACAAGTTTCAAATTTTTTTCTTTATTTCATAAACTTCGATCCAAGTCAAACTATAACAGCCTTTATGGAACGAATGGAGTAATATTTATATATATATATATATATATATATTCTAATGAGATAAAATATATTTAGATATATTTGAATATTGAATAAATATTTAATCCAATGCACTAAACAATTGCAAATATTTCTAAGAAATCTCTTTAAACACTTGGGCCCGGGTTTTTGTGAACTTTTTCCAAAAAAAGAATAAAATAATAATAATTCATAAAGGAGACATTTGATAAGTATTCTGAACAAAATACAATATAATACAAGTCCTTCGTTCAACACATTTATTGCTTGGGCGTAAATTTTTACGGACATTTAGCTTAAAACCCAATACATGCTTTAATTTATGCTTAATTTTAATATGAATTAAGAAAAAGTTGATAAAAAGAGTAGTTAGTTGAATCTTAATCACCTTTATTATTGTTATTATAGTATAACAATCCCATATATAATTTATTTAGCGAATCAAAGACATTTTAATTTTATTTTACATTGAAAAACCTACTTAAAGAATAAATAAAAATAATAAACTTGACTTATAATGATTAGATGTTCTCTAAACTCAGCAATACAATAAATATCAGAGGAAAATACGGAACAATCTAAAAGTCTAAGTATTTTTGAAGTACCACAAAATATCATTATTGGGGCATACCGCCTCTAGTTTTAACATACTGGCTAATTATTGTCGAGTACGGGGAAAAGCGCCTGCTACATCCAAATTTTACGGGAAATTTTGATCACTAGCCATTTTTGGACGCGTTTAATGGGGACTATCCACTGTTTCAAAATTCATTGAAGAATAGCCAAAAATTCGCGCGCACACTTAAGCTCCATTAGCGTTGGAAAAACACCCCAGACTAGTCCCATAACAAAATGCTGGGGCGGTGAACAAAACTTGTTCAAAGCCCCATCATTTTGTTATGGGACTTTATATATAAAGCTTCAGTCCCATAACAAAATGATGGGGCTTTGAACAAGTTTTGTTCACCGCCCCAGCATTTTGTTATGGGTTATGGGACTTTATATATAAAGCTTCAGTCCCATAACAATGCTGGGGCTTTGAACAAGTTTTGTTCACAGCCCCAGCATTTTGTTGTGGGACTGAAGCTTTATACAAAGTCCCATAACAAAATGCTGGGGCCTTAAACAAAACTTGTTCAAAGCCTCAGTATAAATACTGGGGTTAGTTTGCCGAAGCTTCCCAGTATAAATACTGGGGCTTTGAACAAAACTTGTTCAAAGCGTTTTGTTCAAAGCCCCAGTATTTATACTGGGATTTATCCGGAGATGGCTATTTCTCAGCGAATTTGTTTTTGACGGCTACAAATCAATTAACGCGCGCCAATCAAGCTCCTGCACTAAATTTTTACAAATTTTACGTAATGGACGATTTTGATGAACATCCAATTTTCGAGGCCGTAGACAAAGGAATAGTAGGTATTTCCTTACTTTTAGATAAATAGCCAATTCTGACCAACAAAGCATCTGACTGGTTGATCTTTATCAGCAGACGCCCAAAGTCACCAAAATTCCACAAAACAATTTATTCTCTGAATGATTTAAACTTCATTATTTTTTTTAACTCAAATACCAGTATTTTTTCTTGAATTCAAGATTTTTCAACCTTAAATTCCGATACTTTTTCATGGAATTTGATTTTCAGAATAAAATCATGAAATCTAGCTAAAACTTCAGTATTTTTTGCTGAAATTTCATATTTCTTAATTATAAGTTTCGGTATTTTTTAATGGAATTTCAACTACATGAGAAAAATGAGGGAAATTCAAACTTCAGTATTTTTTGTGTGGAATTTGCATACTTTTAGTTATAAATTTTAGTATTTTTTAAAGGAGTTTGGACTTTAGGTAAAAAAAATAATGGAGTTTAGTTCAAACTTTAGTTCTTTTAATTAAATTTAAAATATTCAAATATAAACTCTAGTACTTTTTCATGGGATTTAACTACAAATTTTAGTTTTTTTTTATATGGACTTGAACTCTTGGACAAAAATAATGAAGTTTGGTTCAATCCTCAAGTAATTTTTATGAAATTCAAGATTCGTAACTATCAACTACGGGATATTTTCATGGCAAATGAATAACCAACCAAGAAGGGATATGGAATGAGTACTGGAGGCGCCGAGAACCATTGAGGAGATAAAGAGCAAGGCAGGAAAGTCCTTGCACCATATTTTAATGAACAGTGGCTATTCTTCATTTAATTTTAAAATACTGGCTAGTTATTGTCGAGTACGGAAAAAGCGGTTACTACACCCAAATTTTATCTGCTAACCCAATTTTAAGTAAAATTTTCTTATACAGGTCACTTTTACCAGTAGTCTTTCGTTTGAAGCCATTATTTATTAATTTTACATGAGAGACCACTTTTTGGAACTTCAATCCTTGTGGGCTGAACTTCACATAATAAGGATTGAAGTTCACTTCAGCCCACCACAAGTATTGAAGATCAACTTCAGCTCACAAGGTTGAAATTTATACATTTATGCCTAAAAGTTCAGCCCTTGCGGGCTGAAGTTGAACTTCATTCCTTAGGCGAAGTTCACCCCACAAGGTTTGACTTCAGCCCACAAGGATTGAAGTTCCAAAAAATGGTCTCTTATGCAAAACCAATAAAAAAGTCGCCTGAAACCAAAGACCACTAGCAAAAGTGGCTATCGTGCACACTGCCAAAATTTTTGGGTTCTTTACATAAATGACAGCCCATATGAACATATTTACTAAAATTTAACCCTTACTTTTTTTAGCCATAACATTACACTATATTAAGAAAAATAAATCCTAATATTAATAAATATTAATAATATTTGATCTAAATATTTATAAATATCCAATATTATTTCCCATAAATAAAAGATGTATATCCCTTAAAAATAGATATCTTTCAATGCTGAGAATTAATCTAACAGCGCTAAAATAGGACCAGATGAACAGATTAGCGCAATTAAAGGTATCCTGATATCTATTAAACTTTGATTTCTAGTGTCTCTCTCCATCAGACTTTTGAGAATATTAACAGACCCTCTTAATTCTCCATAGATAAAGAGTTTGTGGAGGCACAAAGGTATGTGATTTACAATATATATTTCCCTCATATGTGTTGTTGAAGATATTTATTCACCATTGACTACAGATAAAGGGTTATTGCAAACATAAAGGTTCGTACATTATAATATGTGTGCTCGATCATATTACCCGTTGACTATATTTTTTTTTTTCTTGTATGAATTTTTCGGTAACAAAGCTAATTTCTTTTGCAGTTTCAGTAATGGATGATATCCATATATTGATATAGTATAATGGAGTGTGGGACGTCAACTATACATATCAAAATTTCAGAATGGATGGTATTATAGTGCCTCAACAATGTTCCTATAGTATGTTAATTCATGCCCTTAAAAAGCAGCTTTCAAGGTTTGGATTGGATGGTTCAGTGGATATCGAGTATAAACTGAAAGATGGACTACGACCGATGTTGGTATACAATGACATGAGCCTTAAGTTCTTCCTTGATCTGAGGAGAACCAGTGATGATGTTACACGATATCCTCTTTGTGTGACATCAAAAAACTCTGCAAACACACTGGTTGTTGCAAAAATTGGGACTGCAATACCTGTACCATCAAATCGACAGAATGCTGAGGAAAGTAGCTTGGATATGGCACAGGACGATTACGTGTTGACTGGCAGCGATGGCGAGGAGTATGATGATATTCCAGTAGGCGAGGAGTATGATGATATTCCAGTTGAAGAGGTCTACGTAATATCCAATCCAAATAATGAAGAGGTTGAAGTTGAGGTTGGACAAGTTTATAAGGATAAGGATACATTAGTTAGTGTAATGAAAAATCTTGCACTGCGAAACAATTTTCAACCCAAGGTGGTCAGATCTTCTTCGACAAGGTATTAACAAATACTTTAACATAAGCTATAATTCCAATACATAAGACATTTATAATTTGTATAAATTATATTTATCAGAGAGGTGGTATATTTTTCACAAGTAGTTTATTAAGTAGTGATAGTTAATTACACAATTGTTTTTATCATTGTTAATATCAAAAATGCAGATTTTTACTAATAGTTGTAATTCACATATTTGCTCTGTAGATATTCATTGATTTGCAGTGGTAGGGAGTGCGATTGGAGCTTGCAGTCATCAAGTTTGAGTGGCTCTAAGGTGTTCAAGATCAGACATTACAATAGCGAGCACACATGTCCAGAAAATGAGAGGCTTATTTCACAACATAATGCAAGTTATGCAACGATAGGTAAACTAATCAAGGAAAAACTCAAAGATCCCAAAAGAGTATACACTCCTAATGATATCATCAAGGACATAAAGGACGATTATGGTTTTGAATTGAATTATATGAAGGCTTGGAGAGTGAAGGAAAAGGGACATGAGTTGTTAAGGGGGAATCCATCAAAGTCGTATGGAGTGCTACCTAGTTATTTGTATATGCTAAAGGAAACAAATCCAGGAACAGTCACAAAACTTCACAAGGCAGCTGATGATCGGTTCCTGTACGTCTATGTAGCGTTGTTTGTGTATGCATCGATCAAAAGTTGGGAATATTGCAATCCTGTTGTTGTGGTTGATGGATGCTTTATTTCAGCCACTTTTGGTGGAACATTGCTTACAGCATCAACACAAGATGGAAATGGTAATATATTAATTATATTTATTATAGATATAAATGTAGAATATCTGGCTTGTATATATATATGGTGTTTTGTTATAATTCTGTTTTTCAACCTATTGATATGCCTACAGGGAGTATTGTTCCACTTGCCTATGCAATAGTAGACTCAGAAAATGACAAAGCTTGGGAGTGGTTCTTTGAAGCATTCAGAGAAATATATGGAGTTAGAGATGGTATGTGCATCGTATCTGACCGGTGCTCAAGTATAGAGCGTGCATGTTCAATTAACTATCCAGAAGTGCCGCACCAAATATGCACATTCCATTTGTGGAACAACGTAAAAGTTAAATTCAAGCGTAGCCATACTCTGATTGGGGATATATTTTTCACCATGGCAAAGGCATACACGATTGAGGAGTTTGATTACTGGATGGGTGAAGTGGAGAATATTAATAGGAGGGTGAAGCAGTATCTGATTGATGTTGGTTATCATAAATAGTCGCGCGTACATGCAGAAGCAAATAGATTTGTGATAATGACAAGCGACATAGCAGAGTCGATCAATTCTAACAATAGGCATGCACGGAAGAGCCTCCCTATTGTTAAGTTGCTTGAGAACCTGAGAGGTATGGTTAGGAAGTGGAATTATAAAAATAAGAAAGCAGCCATGGGTACTTATAAGGTCCTAACCAATAAATATCATGACATATTGAAAAGGAACTTAAAAGCTTCACTTCGGATGACGGTATGCTCTTTATTATTTGTTAAATATTAACAGATTTACATTATTTTGATAGTAATATTTTATACATATCTGTCGTCCATACAGGTTATTCCGTCAACCGATTATATGTACGAGGTGCATGAGGGTGAGAAACAACATGTGGTTTGTCTCCATAACAAGACTTGTAGTTGTAGGAAGTTTCAGTTAGATGGGCTTCCCTGTCCACACGCTTACGCTGTGCTGAAATATTGCAATGTTGAGCCATATGACTACTGCTCACCTTACTGCACCAGAGAAAATATGGTGCGCACTTATGAAGTGCCTGTTTACCCTATGATGGATCAAAGCTCGTGGTCAATACCTGAAGAAATATTGGGGGAAGTTGTCCTACCACCTAAAGGTCGACTGCCACCTGGAAGACCAAAGAAGAGAAGACGCAAATCAGCATGGGAGATTGTTGGAAATAAGTCGACGATATCATGTGGTCGCTGTGGTCAGCAGGGACATAATAGAAAGACATGTCGGAACCGTCCAGTTACTTCTTAATGTTCAATTTAGCTTAGGATATTCTTCTGCCTAGATCTTATTTCTGCTATTTATGAAGTTGGACTGATTATGTCTGCTTTTTAAATGAATAATGGTATTTATAGTAATGAACAACACTGACGATGGCCAGGGTATATTGTTCTTTTGCAAATATGAGCCTAATAATTGATTATCCGTCGCATATTTAGTTTATTTTATCTATTTGCTAAATATTGTTTCTTGTTTTTCACATAGTTGTGATAACATAGTCCACTGTAATATGTTGTTATGGTTTAGTAGTTTAGTGTATGAATTGTAAGGTTCTGTGAGTTTTTGAGTATGGAATAAAGTTTGAGTAAAGAACTGAGATATATGTCTACTACAATTTTGTTGATATATAGAATGAATTGTAAAGTTCTGTGAGTTTTTGAGTATGGAAGTAATTTTTAAAGCTTACTTATGCAATCTGCATTGCTTGTAGAAAGTTGTTGGATAAGCACATGCTTGTCATACAAAGTGTAATCGCTCGTCGAAACTTCTCGGAAGCAATACTGGATAATCTACCATGGTTCCAAACAATGTAGCAGAATGGTGGCAGTTTGTATTAGATTCCTAATTCTCACTCATGGACATCACAATCAACGGTAGAAACAGACTAATCTTGGTCTCTTTTGTGGTTTAAGTAATAATATGAATGGCAAGCTTTTAGGAGAATTATATTGGTACATCTATTCTTGTTGATTTGTCGTTTGTATTTGGTGTAGAGATGAGTATGCGATGATAAATAGGAGTAATATTTTGTCTGTTGTTTCTCATCCCTCATTGAATGGTCTATGAAATGCGGTTAACGATGAAGCTGATATGGCAACCTACTGCTATATGTATTTGGTGAAATTCCATTTAATTTTGAAGTTGGCCACTCTCAATATGTGAGAGTACATTTCAGTCTAATATTGAAGTTGGAGCTTTAGGTCTCTGATCAGTCCTGCATCAACAAAAGCCAAGCAAGAAACACTAGGCCTACCTTGCACCATTGAGTTTGATATTTATACCTCATCACTATATCATCTCCCTGTTCATAACATGCTTGAAACAGTCTAATATTGTGGTCTATCAATCAGGTGTTAAATAAGAGATACATATTTGTATCATATGAATATAAACCAAGTTTTATATAATAATACAATTACGATATAGTGTATTATGTAAATAATAATCATATATTTGTTAGATATATGTCGATAGTCTATCATTTATATTAAGTAATATAAATTCTCAGTATGCAACCAATATCAGAAACAACCTAAAATTTAATATTGAAACATACTTTTAGGTGAAAGAATCAACCATATGTTTTGGACAGAGAGGTGCAGACAACAAAAAAGACTGTTGAAACTTCAAACATACCTGAAGAACTGAGATATGCACAGATAAATCTATGGCGCTCCTCTACACGAATAATTTAAACATTAAACTGTACATAGTACATAAACTTTTCACTTGTCAACCAATATCAGAAATAATGTAAATACAAAATAATTAATTGAACAAATTAAAGTAGACATTTCATTAATAAGATTCAAGAATATCAGTAAACTTCAGACCAATAGTCTACAAATACTTCACTTGAAACTAAGTACTACTATTTGATTTATTCCATTAATCCTTGCTTCCTAAACAACATATGTAAACAAAAAACTTAAAAAAGATAAATACTAATTAACCAAAAACATAACCCATATGGTAAAAGTAAATTGTTTGATACCAACCAAACATCCAAAAACATAACCCATATTCATAAATTGTCTTGATATAAACCAAACAAAGAAAAAGTGGTTGCTGAACTATGAACTACTATTCTTCTGGATCACTGATTGCATTTTGAAACTGTTTGGTCAAGCCATAGTCCCAAAGTAACGCACCATAGCGTTTCCTGTAACGGGTAATCTTGCAGTTCCGTTCTGGCATACCAAGACCATGAATGAAATGCTCAGCAAAAGCAGCAGTAAATACACCATAGTCACTGACAAAAATCAAGATATCAGTGAAGATATCGAAAGCAACAGTGAAGGACATACAAGCAGAATTAAAAAGAAAATGTAACCACTAACTTACCTCTTACGTACACGAGTCATATCATAACAATGTAGCAGGATAAAGAGATCAGTTATTGATGTTTCACCAAACTTGTACGTTTTGATGTTGGTGTCGTTCCTACTGTCATAAAAGCCAATAGCACTCAGGAAAAGGGGGATAAGGATAGAGTATGGTTCCAGAGCCTCAATAAGCTCATTGTCGTAGTTGAAATTGTCCAACTTCTGATCATACACGTAAAATACCCTGTCCCTAAATGAAAACCTGCCCAGCACCCAATGCCAATCATCAACAACCTTTATGGGGAACAAAACATCATCTACCAAACGCCACGGAATGTTGCACCTAATTGACAGACCCTTCATGTAGTCTGATAAAATGTGGTTATCAGCAACCACGGTCAATGATTTGTTGTTCTCCAAATAATTGTTGTAAACATCTCTAAGGATCGAATCGAACAAGCAATCAGTTGTTGTGACCCGTACAGATACACGATGATCGTACTTGGCCTTCTTTCTTAAATAGTACAAAATGACATCAAGGTGCTATAAAATACAAAGAATAAGAAACAAATATCAGTCTTTACAAAGTCTATGTATCATAATTATTCTTAAACAATAATTAAAAATAATATTTACATAATATTAGCTATAATAAAATATATATTAAATATGAATTATGGCAAAATAAGAAATGATAATCATACCGTATCTTCAAAAGGGTTCTCCGCAGAATAGAGCATATGAAACCAGTCTTTTGTTCCAACCAGGCACACTCCAAAATCAAACTTTGGCTTCAGGATATTGGCATTTTTGTGATATGGCCCTTCCCTACAAATGAGCGACAAAGGTTACATCTAAAATATAGCAACTATATTCCACCAATAAATCCACACAGTAGACTGTTAAAGAAAATATTGCCTAGTCTTCTGCAGCCGATTTTTTATCCATTGTGAAAATCTCACTGTAAGTGTTGAATTAACCCGCTTGAAATTATTGCTTGTGAATGGATGCTTGACCGAGTAGAACATCTTTTTTGCAATAGGAGAGCAATTGTCAGAATCACCATATGAATTTGTGAATGGTGATCTGTTGAATTTAGCAGGCCTTCTAGTACGAACAGATTTGTAGTTAAGAGTGGTGTCAGAATGGTTTGGAGGGGTAACATTGTTCGGAGAGGCTGCTACTTGTGTTAAACTGTTATCAACAGTGTCAATGACATTTCCTGGACGATAGCAAATAAGGTAGCATGAACACAATAAATAGGTGTAATATACTTGTATAATAGATTATCGATATTTTTAAAATATCAATAAAGATTGACCCCATACCTCTAGCCTCTTCATTATGTTGCTTTTCTAGGCCCTCTGACTGCTCTTTAACCTGCTCCTCAAAAATCTTTTCGAAATCTTGGGTGGAGAACAATTCCAAATTGAAACCCATATCTTCCCCGTCTTTTACATTAGACCCTCCCAAGGGTGCTGTTGCATTACAAAAATCACAGGATCAATTTCTAGAGTCATATGGCATGGCTATGGTTTCCACTCTTGTGAGTTCAGAGACTCTATGGCTCTACTCCTGGGTTCGCTTGATTCACTTTCGCGGCGGGAACAGGAAGAACGGAAATTTACTTTTATGTTGAAGTCTTCCCCGTTGGAAGGCTGGGGGGGCGAGCAGCCCTTAAACAAAAAAAAAAGGGTTGGAACCCTTCCCCTATTTTTTTTATGCATTTGTTAACCATTCCATTATTCACACAAACCTGTTTACAGTTGGCAATTGTATGCTCCCGGATTAAACATAAGAATCCAAAAAAGTGTGCCTTTCTTTAAAGTAGCTCTGCAGCTCGTCCAGAAGAAGATAGCGTACATCTGTACTATAACCCTCCCCTCTGGGAGGTGTTTTCTTTAAATTCGTCTACTGTAGGTTGGCCGCTGAAGTTCCATCCTCCTCTCTCCGCTCCAGCCCAAACCTGACTGCTGGGACAAGCTTGGTATACTGTCTTTCCTTTATCAGCAGAAATGGGGGTCTTTCCTTCGCCTATCGTATGTATCGGCTTGGCTTGGACAAATGAAATAGAAGGATATAAAACATACTTAAAAGATACCACATTCAAATATCAAGAATTGTCTGAATTTAAAAGAAAATGTAGTGAAAATACTCTTTACTCTTATCATATATAGCGTTGGCTTGATGTTCAACCACTCTGACCACTTCAATTCCCTCAACTAAACCAACTCCATCTTTATCTTTCCCATTGGAATCATTGAGAGGTGCTATTCGTGAATAAAAAGAAGAACGCTGAACATTAGAAAACTTGAAGCCAGCTACATATATTTTGTGCACAAATATGTAATAGTCATATAAAACACTCATATTATGTTTGTAGTTGAGTCATTAAATATGGATAAATAAGTTTAAATACTCTTGTCATATGCAGGCTCGCGTTGCATTCTATCAACACTGTGCGGGTGCTTGTCTTCGGCTGAATGCAAGCCATGATCGGCAAAAACTTCTCCAAATTCCTGTGAATCAAATAATTTGAAATTGGGCATCCCACTGTCTTTACCATCCTCCAATACCACTGAAATTGGAAAATAGTGGATATTCGTAAAATTAATTAAGGAAACATAAAGTATTAATTTAAATTTAACGTCGAGGTTGTATTTAACATCATAAGTGACTTACTTTTTACATGTGCTGCTCTATTGCTGGCAGATTTTCGTTCTGCGGAAGCCTTAACAGCGTTCCGTTCTATTTCATCAATAACCTCGATGTCTTGCGTTGATAGTGGTGTAAAATTTGAAGCATCTCCCTGTGCACCATCATCTATACCAAAATGAAAAGAAATAGATTCCAACAGGTGATAAGATACCTCATCACTATATCGCTTTGATATTTATAACAAATATTCACTAGATATTATGAATACACCAGTAGTACCTAGTGATGTATCTGCCACCCCAGGGACTTTATAGTTATTCGGAACATCGTCAACACAAACTTCATGGTCAGACCCAAACCCTCCAAAGCTAATATTAGCTTCCATTGAACCAACCTATATAATTCAGATAATATATAATCAAAGACATTGTAGACATATTGTAAGCTTTCAAAATATTATCCTACAGTATTTAAACTACATATATATTCTTACATTTGGATCAACCCATGCAGCAACCTTTTTTGAGATTTCATCCAGCTCAACGAAGATACGATCAGCTGTCGCGATCATAAAATCATTCAACGCGACTACCCGCTGAGTGACTGCCTGAATTTCCTTTTTTAGATCAAGCTGATTTTGTTTAATAACCTCCAGCTCTTTCTTAAAGTATTCTCTCCTCTCAAATTCAACATTATCCACACCTGGCTGCACGGTCTCATCGATATCCGGTAAGTCTTGTTGTTGTTCGACTGGAATATCCTTGTCCACTTCAGGTTCTTCATCCGGAGGCAAACGTAATGTGGTTTCCTCTAACTCTGATGGAGTAATATTGTCTATAATCATCTATGCAAGAAAATATAGAAGTAGATGTTAGGATAATATAATAATATTTGACATATATTTATAAAATAAAAAATGTATCATAACTCTAAATGAGCTATAAAATAATACCTTGCGTCCAGTGAGGGTGAAAAACCCTGTCTGCAAATCATGAAAGACAACACTCGTAAAACCAGACTAGCAGTGCATAAGGCGGTCCCGCAAACCTTCTGGACGATTTCCAGAGGCGCACCTTATCGTGCATTGATTCTATAGTCGCTAGGAATACTTTGGTCCCCCATGGAAAGGTTTCCCACTCCCCAGATTCAACCAACTCAAAATGATCAGAGTCAATAAGATGCGGAGTGTTTATGCTATTCTTGGTAGAATACAGGAATGTATTGATAAAGTACAAAACAGCTATTTTTAAAGCATCGTCCTCATTCTGCCACATTTTCAATTTAAAACACTCACACAATGCAGTCTTGCTAACGCGTTCTTCACTATTGAAATATGTCTGGACGAGGCGGTTTGGGACTTTAGTACGGTAGTTTTTCAAGAAGTCACCTTCACATTTCAATCCAGTCACCATAGCGAATTCTTTAAGTCCAAATTTAAGCTTTTTACCGTTGATGATGAACCACAATGCGTCATGGGATGGTCGAACAACCTCTCGGAAAAGAAGGGCAACCAAAAGCTGATTTTGTACTGAGAAATCAGGCATATTTAGGAAATGTCCAAAGCATGATGCTTTGAACCTCTCTAACACCCTGTCAGTTAGTGTCTCTTTTAATTCAGAAACAATTTTAGTGTTGGTATGTGTGCTCAAAGGACGACTGGCATGATGCTCCCTCGGCGTATAAAAATTCCATATCTGCATTTGAAGATATTTTATACTTTTACAGCATATATTTAATATATACACATAAGTACAACATTTTGCGACATCCACTTGAAATGCATAAACTAAAATAATATATATTGTACTTTTAATTTATACACTGAAAATAACATTGAATAGATTAAAGCAATATTATTTGGCGATCTTTTTCAACTAACCTGGAAAAAATCACTATTTTTGTCATTCTCTGTATACTAATCACATGTATGAGAAAAAAGAAGAAAAATACCTTCCAACAAGGTGGGGCACGGGTCGAATCGACAACATACTCTGTCTTAACTGACTTAGCCTTCATCCTCAATACCTTTTTTGTCTTAATTGTTGGATCATCATCACTATCAACATCGAATTGCTGGGTCTTTTACGATTGTCTCTTTTTCGTTTGATACGAGATGGACTCCCACCAGCAACAACCCCCTTACCCTTTCTATTTGCCATATCTTCTACCATCTCAGCATTGTGGGATTGTGAACGAGTAACCATGGCAGAAACTGTAGATACTGAACTGGGTGTGGGTTTTTTGGTACGTTATCAATGAAATCATCATCACTAAGAGTATTCGAACCTTGAAAATTCTTTGAACTCATCTCGAATTGATTAAAACGAAAAATTGCTGAATGAAGTCTCTACTGCGACACTACATACACATATATAGCGAGGAGAGAATATATAATAAATCTGTGGATACGCTCAAAAAAATCGTAAAGATTTTAAAAGATAATGTTTAATTTTAGGAGATAATGTATGATATGAAAGTTGAGAGAGATTCATGGAAAGACCGTTGAGTATTTTGAGGGATTAAATATTTGGTGCTGTGAAAGTAGGATTGTGTCAAGAATATGGTGGCTTAATTACCACAACATTAACATATAGTTAATGTCTTTACCAACAATCAGGATATTCTTAAATAACTTTTATTTTTGGTGAATCCCTAAATAAAAGGGATATATAATTTATGTATAAAATATAATTAATATAATTAAAAGGGAAAAAATGTATAATGGCTAGAGAAAAAAAAGGAGTGAAAAATGGGGCTACAAATAGTAAATAAGTTCTTCCCACATGCATTTTAGGTAAATTTCTCAAAATTTTACGTATGGAAGATTTTTATGAACATCCATTTTTGGGGGCGTAAACAAGGGATAGTCGGTGTTTCCTAACTTTTAGATAAATAGGCAATTCTTATACGCCCCGAGTCACCAAAATTCCACGGAACAATTTATTCTCTTAACCATTTAAACTTAAGTATTTTTTTTTTTAATTCAAACACCAGTGTTTTTTCTTGTATTCAAGATATTTCAACCTTAGATTCCTCATGGAGTTTGATTTTCAGGATAAAATCATGAAATCTAGCTAAAACTTCAGTATTTTTTTGCTGAAATTTCATATTTCTTAATTATAAGTTCCGATATTTTTTAATGGAATTTCAACTACATGAGAAAAATGAGGGGAATTCAAACTTCAGTATTAATTTGTGGAATTTGCATACTTTTAGTTATAAATTTCAGTATTTTTTAAAGGAATTTGGACTTTAGGTAAAAAATAATGGAGTTCGTTCAAACTTTAGTTATTTTTAATTAACTTTAGAATATTCAAGTATAAACTCTAATATTTTTTCATGGACTTGAACTCTTGGACAAAAATAATGAAGTTTGGTTCAGCCCTCAAGTATTTTTTATGAAATTCAGGATTTGTAACTATCAACTACAGAATTTTTTTCATGATAAATGAATAACCAACCAAGAAGGGATAAGGAATGAGTACTGGAGGCACTGAGAACCATTGAGGAGATAAAGAGCAAGGGAGAAAAGTCCTTACACCATATTTTAATGAACAATGGCTATTTCTCATTTAATTTTAAAATACTACTAGTTATTGTCGAATACGGGAAAAAGCGGCGGCTACACCCAAATTTTACGTCTGAAGTTCATTCAGTTTGTCTAAGCCCTTTGACGCAGTGTTAGTTTCGAAATATATGCAAGAATAGCCTTATTTTCAATCTTCAAATGGCAGTTCTAATACAAATTTTTACCAATTAATTGAAAGTTCATTTATTGACTGATCCATCAAAATTTGTTTGTATTTTTTTAATAGTGACCCAAGTTTAAATGATTCGTCAAAACTTGTGACGAGATTGTTTATCATATGTGGCGGATCCCTCAAGAATGAAAAGTGAGGCTATTCTTTCACATAAATTCCAAAAACATGCTGCACTAAGAAGAGCATATCCATGCAAAATCACCTTGATTAATTGTTGAAGTTTGTTCCCATGTAGGGAGTTTTAACAATACTCCATTTCTCAAAGTTAGGCGCCTTAAAACTTTACACAAGGTTTGATAAATCCGTCAAAATTTAATTTGATCACAACCTTTGCCGACGCGCCAAACCTTGCTTGTAAGTAGTGGCCTCAAACTTTGGCGATTCTTCAAACGTGTGATAGGACCTCAACTCCGAGGTTTGGTTTTAGTTGTTCAAACTTTAAGCCTTCAATCCGAAGTCCAGAGTTTGCTATCGATGTAGCTAAAGTTCAAATACTTCATCAATTCTGGCTATGTTTTAAATAGCAGTCGTATAAGTGTACGATTAGCCGCTTTAGGCGCGTAATTTTGATAACTAACCGTTTTTGGATGCGTTCATTGGGAACTATCCACCGTTTCAAAATTTACTGAAGAATAACCAAAAATTCGCGCGCACACTTAAGCTTCATTAGTGTTGGAAAAACACCCAGACTAGTCCCATAACAAAATACTTGGGCTTTGAATTCAAAGCCCAAGTATTTTGTTATGGAACTGAAGAAGTCTCATAACAAAATAATCCCATAACAAAATAATGGGACCTTGAAGTAATATGTTCAAAGGTCCCATTATTTTGTTATGAGACTTTATCCCATAACAAAATAATGGGATTTATTCTCATAACAAATGTCTCATCAAAGGGATAAATCTCATTATTTTGTTATGGGACTTTATATATAAAGCTTCTGTCCCATAACAAAATGCTGGGGCTCTGAACAAGTTTTGTTCAAGGCACCAGTATTTTGTTATGGGATTGAAGCTTTATACAAAGTCCCATAACAAAATGCTGGGGCTCTGAACAAGTTTTGTTCAAGGCCCCAGTATTTTGTTATGGGACTGAAGCTTTATATAAAGTCCCATAACAAAAATGCTGGGGCTTTGAACAAGTTTTGTTCAAAGTCCCAGTATAAATACTGGGGCTAGTTTACTGAAGCTTCCCCAGTATAAATACTGGGACTTGTCCGGAGGTGGCTATTTCTCAGCGAATTTGTTTTTGACGGCTACAAATCAATTAGCTCGTGCCAAACAGGCTCCTACGCGAAATTTTTACGCTTTAGGCCTCTTTAAGTTTGAGCTGCACGATCAAACTTCAGACTTGGGCTGATTTGCAAAAATATGACACGGCAAGCAATGGTTTGCCTTTTTACCCGCGCTAACAGATGGTTTGCAAAATGCCCCCGTTAAGGTTTAATGAAAAAAATCCGGACGGAAATACTCCTGTTAAGTTTTTAGGTCGGGGCCAAGACTTGTTTTTATATTTCTCCGCTTTTCAACACTTCTCCCTTCAGGTATTGGCAAAAGACAATACTTGCCACACTTGACCGTAAGTCTTGGCAAAAGGCAAGACTTGCCTTTGACCCCTACTCGATTTGCCAACACTTGAATGACAAGTGTTGGCAAAAGACAACACTTGCCGCACTTCGTCGTAAGTCTTGTCAATTTTGCCCCTTCCAATCTTCCCTGCATTCTCGCCATATAACTTGAAGTATTGGCAAAACAACACTTGCCCTTGAAGTATAGCCAATTGTCAAGACTTATAAAATTTTTGCCTTGAAGTCTTGGCTCTGGACTAAATACGGATATTTTTGCTAAAATATTCCTTAGCGCGGACAATTTTGCAAAACCACTCCTTACGGAAGGGAAGCGGTGAAATTTTTTGTCAGGCCTGAGGTCTGAACTTTGTCTATTGCCTAGGGTCCTCCCTTATGCCTTTATAATTTTTCATAGACCAAATGCTAATTTACATAGAACTCAGTTATTTTGAGATCAAGAATTGCATGTCTCTTCAAGCAGTTCATCAAGACAATGAGTTTATTCTATAAATAGGCCTTTGAGTGTCTGGGTCATATTGAACTTTAAAAGAGAATAATGAAAATCCTTCACTTTTCTGGAAATTTCCACAAATTAACCTGGCAATGCAGTTTCTCTATGACCAAGAAATTACAATTAAAAAAAAAAACTCACAAGAAAAATATACAAATACAAACACCAGTATTTATGCTCGAAATTAACTAACCTCACCATCGATCACGCTTATGTACAACAAGATAGTACGCTTATGTACAACAAGATAGTCTGCAACTAGCAACTCAAAACTACAGGATAAAGAAGAAAAAGGGAAAAAGAATATTGTGGGAGAAAAATTACTGTACATGGCATTTTCTATGGTCTAGGCAACATTTTGATTCGTGCATACTATCATTTGGTGACAATTGAACTATCAAAAAATCTCAACTCTTTTCCTAAACTAACAGGGCAAACTAAAACAGAATCTACACAAAGACCACCTTTAGTATGTGTACAATCTATCTGTGTCAATGAAAATTTTATCTTTGTCACGGCCGTGGGATCCTCGACTACAAAATCTCCCACATGGTGATGTACCCATGTTCCTACATTGTCCAAGTAACATCGCGATATGGCACGTTGTCCGTCTGGTGTCGTTAACTGAAACTGTACCGGTTTTAAGTCCCAGCCATGGACATGATCAGAGTTACAAACTCGACGTCCCAGCCTCTTTGCGACCCTGCCAAGTTGAAGTCTAAAGAATAGACTATATGTCCCTGCTGGGAATTTGAACTCAAGGTCTCCATCGACTTCAAGCCACCACATCTGTTGAAGATATGCCACAGTTTGGAATCTAAATGAAAAACAAGAAAATTGAAATCAATCAGCCTATTCCTTTAGACCAGTTTATTGACTAGCAACCAGTTTAGACCTACCATCTGTTTCTAAAAAAAACAACACAAAGAAAAACTGGATAAAATTAATAGGATACATCCAATTGCATCATAATCCATCAACTTCCTTGCACCAATATTACAAAGAATAATTAAGTAAAGGCAACCATACAATTTGACTTGAAATGGACAAATATTTAAAACAATTATTATTACTTGAACAGACTAAAAATACTGGTATCTACCTAATAATCATGGTAAACAATGTTAAAGTTAATCTCCTTAGCTTAAACTCTTCTCAATATTCCATTATGCTAGTATTACAAAACTCCTATATTGATATATCCCGGATACTGTCTTTCATCAATCTCCATTATTATGCTAATATTAACCAATCCTTCCATTTGCAATGAGCAGTTATACGCCACCCAAACAATTCCTTGGCCACGGTCTTATCCTCTTATCCTTGTCTTGGTTTCCATTGATGGTCTTTGATAACTTGCAAGAATACCAATCACTCTATCATGACTGACCTCATTGTTTTTCTGTTTAGTCAATAAATAAATAAAGTTTTGAAGATTGAGACGACACTGATGGCTCGTTTGGTTAAATGTATTAATGAAGTATTTGGTTTGTTATTTTAATCCTCGTATTAATTAACAATCCCTACACTAGAATATGCTGTAATTTGTGACAACACGCGTAATTGCAATAGTGAATTAGACCCTACTAAATTAAGCGGGAAAAAGAAAATTACACCCTACTAAATGACAAAAATACCCTTTAGAGTATTAGCAAGGTGTAGCGTTGTACAAGTCAAAAGAGTAGCTTCTATCACTACAACAAGAAGAAGTCAATAGCTTATTAGCTTCTCTCACTGTGACGCGAAAATCAGAGGTTGGTCCCCCCGTCCCCCCCAAACCCACCTCTCTATCTTCCTTTTTATCGTAATTATTTGAGCAAGGATTTATCTCATATTTATGTTGTCAAGAATTATTTATTTTACTTTTCAAGTTATCAATTTCAGTTATTATAAATAATTACATGTAATAAGTTATAAAACAATATATTCAGTGAGAGGTGAGATTTGGGAAGGATGCTGTGTAACCACTACCGCTCTACCTTGTGAGAGGTAGAGAATCTAAAGATCCTCAGAGAAGCGTTTTTTAATAAAATTGATTTGAAAAATGAAATAGTAAAAGATAAGATAAAAATATGGAAGAAAAGAGAGGTTTTTGCAAACAAAATAGTGACAACAATAAAAGTAGAAGAAATAACAAAAAGTAGTAAATAAAGAAACACAATAATACTATAATAATATCAATATTACTTGTCAAGAATCAGATAAATTACATGTAATAAGGTTAATATAAAAAAACTTTTTATATCTTAGTATATAAAACAGGCAGCTGATAATAAGAACAAAAATATGTAACCCCACCTTGATTCTTCAGTCGAGATGTGATTCCAATATCTCCGATCATCGATGCCAGTAATGGCCATTCCCTTTGAAGATATTGCCAAGCAAACACCTCCATTTTTCTTGTCAATCCATACTTCCTGTCATCCAAAATTTCATTTTAAATAACTAAACAGTAAAACAAATAAAAATGAATAATAACTCATTGAACATTCAAACAAACCTTTGTGCCACTATCAAAAGAATTAGGCCGAGAAAGCTTAGCAAAAATATCCTTTTCACGCATTCCAGCTACTTTCAGGCCAAGTAATTCCTCAAGAATATACTTATAATTAGCAGGCAATTTGGTTTCCCAGATAAAATCCGCCGAAGAAGCAGCACGAAAGGCCTGGTTAATACGTGCCAACTTGCATATCTCCGGCGGATCCAAATAAGATAGTACTAGCGCGACACAAGCTTCAGGTATATCCTCAAGCTTAGGCCTTAACGACTTATTGTTTAGCCCATCTTGTCCCGAGTCAATGGAAGATGCATTAGCACCCATGACAAAAGAAAAAGAAAAGCTGCTTACTTGAGCTTAAAGGTTTGACAAATGAAGAATCAAAATATGTTGGAATTTTTGTGAGGGTGATGAAGGGTTTAAGAATTTAAAGAGGTTAAGGTGTCAGTGTCTGGTGGTACACGGAAAACAAAAACATACTGTGGATTTGATGTTTCTTGGTAAGAGAGAGAGAAGTTAGTATGGATTGGGATTTGTAAAGAGTAGTTTATGACTAGGATCAAATGTGGAAGAGAAAGAAAGGGTTCTTATCCATGTACGCCTTATATTATTGGTTTGGTTTGGTTAGCTCCTTTAAGTACTCTCGGTTGTGTTGCGTGCTGATACGTGGTTAGATACGCAATAACAGTTAGCCCTTTTGTCTATTAAAAAAAAATGACGTCTTCTAATGTATGAAAATTTATAAAATGTAAAAGTTTTAATTTTATTCTTAATAATTTAACATAAAAAACACCACATCGTTATCTATACAAGTTTTTTCAGTTATCATTTATCTCCGCCAAGAAAGCATTGAAACTCAGTCATTATATCACAATATTGTTGTAAGTTGTTTTGGAGCTAAATACTATGAATATACATGGGTTTGTTTTAACAGTAGTACCTCACTGTAGAGTTTTAACATTGCTATTGGTGATATGAGAATAATGATACATTTATGTTAATAGAGTTTCAGCAATAGTGAGAATTCAACTTGATGATGCAATTGAATATTATTCAATTTTATTTGTTTTGGCTTGATGCTTGAGGGTATATTGCGTTATGAAGATAGAGACCTAGCCGTTGAAGGTTTTGAGTGCTGAAGAAGATGTTATTATACTATTAAAATAGTGATACTATTCTTTAAAGTTCATGGACAAATATAAATTACCTCGCATATTTTAAGGGTGAATTTTACTATTTTTTCAGTTTAAAAGGGCACATATATTGGAAGACCTTGTCCTTGGTTAAAAAGAACCAATTTAACCATTTTTTTATAATGGAAAGAGTATATTAAACCCTAATTATTAACGGAGGATGAATGCGTTATATTTCGCTAAGTTCAAAGATAAATTTACGTTTGCGAGACTAGAGCATAGGAGTGGTGCACACGGTCCTATCAAAGGCAGTGAAGTTCGCCAAACAACTTGCCAAGTCGGCTTAAATTTCTTTCTGCAACTGCTACTTGGATGGAAAATAAAAGGGAAAATAACAATAAATAAACATTTAATCCTCTCTATATATTTTTTTAACCCCATTTTTCAAAATAACTCTAAATAAACACTTAACGCCCCCCTTCTAACTTTTTGTAGCCACATTTAGGGTTTCTATATCCTCCTCCTTCTTTCCTTCTCTTTCCCCTTCCTAGGGTTTCTACTCCAGCTGCCGTTCCTTTCAACACTCCCCTCCCCTCCGCCGCTCCTCCCTCCTACCGGCGACAGAGGCAGTGCTCCGGCGAACCGCTGCTGCCGCCATTTGCTGCATTCCCCGCCACTGTTTGTTGCTTCCCCGCCTTTGTTTGCTGCAATTCCGCCGCTGCTGATGCTGCTACGATTCCCCGCCGCTGCTGCTGCACTTTTTTGTCGGCCAACCCTCAGATCTGATGTTCCGGCGACCAGGCAGTGCTCCGGCGAACTGCACCGGCCACTGCTTCTTATTTTTACTTTTTTTTTTTTGGATACTTGTATATATTTTTTTGATGTATATAAATTCATTATATGAAAATGTGTATACATGGTAAAAAAATATATATGTATACACAAAAATTAACTGAAAAAAGTATAAAATTCATTATATGAAAATGTGTATACACTGTAAAAAAAATTTGTATACACAGAAGTTAACTGAAAAAAGTTTGTGTATACATTGTGTATACCTGATAAATCTGACGTATACATTGTAAAATTGGGTGTAGACACTATGTATACGTGAGAAGATCGTCTATATACATCCTGGTATTATTTGTATTCGCTGTGTATTAGTTTTATGTATATTGGCTATAAAAAATAAGGACTAATCAAAAGTAATAGGTGAGGGTTGACTTGATATTTTGGTAGTTATCCCAAAATAAAATAGTGAAGTAGCCACTAGGATAAATTCCTTGTGGATAAATATAAGAAAAGTGCCACCGTGTCCTCTCCTATTTGATATGCTTTTGTAATATATGATGACTTTGAACTTTCCACAGTCCAGGTGTTCTGGTCTCATAAGATCAGCTTCTTGCTACGAGTCGTGAACCTCTCAAATAGCAATTGTTGATCCTCTAGTTAGAATGAACTTGATCATGAAAAATATTTTCTTATTCAAAATTTAAAGGCATATCCACCTTTTAATGTGTGGCCTATGTTTTGGATGTTTTAAGTTTAACATTCTAAAGTCCTTACTATTTTTCTCCAAAACTTCTACTACATATGATTTACAATTTTAACCTCGTTCGCCAAGGAAAAAAAAGTCTATAGACTGGTCCTATTAATTCAGGGATATATGAACACAAATACATAGTTTTTGTTGTGTAACATTATTACAATTGTTTATTGTCATAATGTTCAAACTAAATGGATAAAAGTATATTATACTTTGTAAAAATTCGTATGAACTACATTAATTAATATACGTTACTTAACTGCTAACTGTTAGTACTATTATACATTTATACTACGTATACTAATCGTCTATGAACTACTTAATATTATCTGATTAAATTGTACATGTATAGAAATTCATTCAGATGCCACAAACACCACATAAATTCTGGCCATTGTTTATCCAGAAGATTCGTAGGTAGAAGAAGCCAACCCAATTCTGACTTTTGGAGAAAGGAAAAAGAAACAAAGAAAATCCACCATATTTTGTCTAGAAAAACTGAATATTTCTTGGAAATATATAGACTCTTTATCCAAAAGAATAGGACCATTCTTATAGTGGCCGGTTATCAATAATGGCAAATAATAAGTACAAGATGGTCCACCCTTTCCTTTTCATCTTTGCACTTTTGCATCCATTTGGAAAAAGTGCTACTTTTTAATTAGCACTATAAAAGTGATTTAGGTCTCAATCACTCTCCTAACCACTAAATTTATAGATTAAATAAATATGAAAAGCAACAAGCATAGTAATATTCTACTAATCCTAGCTAATAGAATATGTTGTGTCGCTAATATATTACTAATCCTAATACAAAGAGAGGTTTCGTTGATTTGCATCATATACTAATCCCAATAATTGTTTCCCTTGCAAGTTTCAATAAGCTAACGAGCCATTAACTAGTAGACAATATTCAAAGTTAGTAAAATACATTATTTTACATGTGTATTGACTCAGCAATACGTCTAGACCAGAAATTATTTCCATTGCAATCCACTTACAAGAAACAAGCAGGTGGCTTACACGCATACACATATATGAATGTGGCTTTAGATATTTAGTAGCTTGCATGTATTTATTGAAATATAATTTAGTGCTGTATATATTACTTTTAATTGGTAAAATAAACCGTTAAATTGCATTTGCAGCATAAATGCAGGATGAGTTTAATTGCACATGTAGATTTGGCAGGTTATTCTATTTGATAAGTAGATAATTTATAGGTAAGTAAGATACTATAATTGAAAAGCTAAATACATTGATGCTATAAAAAGTCTTTGCGTAGTAGCTTAAATTCAAATAATCGGGATAAGCGGAGAGAATCCTTATAGGAGTAACTTTAATTAAAGGAGGCGCCAAACGTAGTTAGGTTAGATACTGAAATTTGGAGGTTACTAAAACAAATTGATGTCAGAGACATGATCTGCTTTTTAGTTGTTTCTAGATTGCTGATTAATTTGTTAGGTGTATAGAATAAGAAAGAAGGAAGCAATACAATATCACAGAGGAAACGGACAAAAAATTGTAAAACATAACTACGCATGTGGGTTAGGTTTGTCGACACTGTAGGATGTTTTTTCTAACATTCGAGTATCGACCATGTGATGATGCTAACAGAAACATGCAGCTGGCTAGGGCTGTTTATTGGTCGGTTCGGTTTGATTTTGCACCTTATCGGTTTGGACTATCGGTTTTCGATTTTTAAAAGTGCTAAACCAATAACCGAACCAATAAGCTATCGGTTATCGATTTTCGGGTTATCGGTTTTAGTTTCTTATCGGTTCGGTTTTCGGTTTAACCATTAAGAAACTTAGGCCTAACAAGTGTAAAAAAAAAACCTCTTAAACGATTGCATCAAATACAAAATTGGCTTTATTTTCACAGCGAATTCAAATGCCTCTTATAGCATTCGCCATATTCAAAAAAACAACCAACAATAGATTCAAATATACTTCATTATTCTATAAACTAATGGATGAGGGAAGGAGTGAAATAGTAATTCGGTGGTTGAAATGGATAGGGAGACTTTAAAGTTACACAAGTAAAAGAAGACTAGAGTTTGAGGTTTCCAAGTTCCAACTAATAGTAATTAAGTATACTACTTTTATGCACATAAGCGCAATATAGTAAATTTGAAAACCTTATTGGATTATCGGTTTAACCAATAAGAAAATGTACTAAACCGACAACCGAACCGATAACCCAATAAATTTTTTTTGCAAACCGTTAAATAACCGATAACCCGATAATTCAATATTTATAAACCATTAACTTTTTATCGGTTCGGTTTATTGGTTTAAACCGAAAAATGAACAGCCCTACAGCTGGCAACCTCCTAAAGATCTTCAAAGTACTTGGTTTACTTTATTTAATTAACTTATCTCATCAAATCTTCAATCGACCAATATTAAACAAAAAGTCAGAAGAAAGTTTACAAAAGCCGTTACATAGTCAGTTAATAAGTTGCACATATAGAGGGATTAAATTGTGAGCTGGGACTCTGCAATATGTGTTTGATTATGAATTCGAAAAGGAAAGGCCAGAAAGAGTAGACTTCAGTTTTTTAAATTTTTTTTTCTTAAACCTTACGCTAGGACGGAAAACCTAGATGAAAATGTTCAAACGACAATTTACAAAATTTGAATGAGTATTAACATGGAAAATGGAGGAATCGCATGTCAGTTTTCATGGCGGAAACTCTAATTGAGTCGGCTAAGGAAGAGAGAAGAAAGAGAAGATAGAAATGAATGATATGTGTAACTTGCCCTTTCTCATTAATTCCACAGTGTATTTGTATTTATAGAGTTAAAATAAATTATGAAAAATACACATCAGCACACTCAATACAAGAAGTAAAATGCTGCTATGTAATGGGTTCCGGGTATGTTTCCGCTTAGACCTCTTTGGATGTGGGCTGTATCTCAACACCTCCCCTCCCTCAAGCTTGAGGGTGGATGCACACCAAACTTGCTAAGTAGATGATGATGTATAGGCTCAGGGAGAGCTTTAGTGAAAATGTCAGCGAGCTGGTCAGAACTGGAAATGAAGGACAAGGATATCAGGCCATCAATCAAGCATTCACAAACATAGTGGCAATCAATCTCGATGTGTTTGATGCGCTCATGAAACACATGGTTTTTAGCAATAGCCAAAGCTGCCTAACTATCACAAAAGACTGGAACTGGAGATGAAATAGATATACCCAAGTCACCAAGATGTCATACCAACCAAGATAGTTCAGCAACAACTTTGCTCGATACTCAGATTGAGTTGATGATAAGGAAATAGTTGGTTGTTTCATGCTTTACGAAGGGTTTGGGCCGGTACCAAGAGCCACTAGAAAATCAATAACTCATTTCCTGTTGTTGGCACAGCTGGCCCAGTCAGAGTCAGAGTATGCAATCAAAGAAGGACTGTTGGAAAGAAGAATGCCTTGATCAAGTCATTCATAAGATACCGTAATACATGAATAGCTGCAAGCATATGAGGTCTCTGTGGGGTGCTCATGAATTGACTGAGGTGTTGGACAGAAAATGAAATGTCTGATCTAGTGTGTCGTAGGAAATTCAATTTGCCAACAAGTCTTCTATAGAAAGATAGGTCTGGTAGAGGATCTGCCATGTCAGTGAGGAGTTTGACAGTAGGGTCAAGAGGAGAGCCGGTGGGAATAAAATGATGTTATTGATATTCAGCAAGCAAATATGTAGCGAATTTATGTTGACTAACAACAAGACCTTGTAAGTGTGAATGAACTTCCAATCCCAAGGGGTAATGAAGGCTGCCCAAGTCCTTGTTTTGAATTTGTCCTCCAAGAAAGACTTAAGGGAAGTCATCTCAAGAATGTCATCACCAGTAAGAATTATGTCATCCACATACACTGCCAACACACTAAACCACCAGAAGACTATGTGAAGAAGGAATAATCATTTTTTGCTTGAAACATAACCTCTAGAATCAAGCCCTCAGGTAGCTTCGAAAACCACTTGATGCTCGAGCATTTTGCGTACATTAGCTTGCTTAAACTTTTGTCTTTGAGTCCAAAAGTGACCAATCCTTAGGAAATATTGATGTTTTGCTTGGTTTCAGATGTTAGTGCCAAATGGAAAAGTAATAGACCAAAAAGAGCAAGAAATGCTCAAGAAAGTGTCAAGTTCAAGAGGCTACAGAAATATCAAAATGGCAGCCGTTCATGCTAAGGGCGACCGCCCTTTCCATGCATGAGAATACTTTGCTGAGCTTCTAAAAATGGGCGACTTAAAAAGCCCCAGCCCCTTGAAGAAATCTGAAAATTTGGAAAATTGACAAAGTGGCAACCGCCCATCCCAATGGCGGGCGTCCATTGCACTGCTGAAGTACTTTGACAAGAAGAAGGGGCGACCAACAATGCTGCTGAAGGACTCAACCCTTTCTTGAAAATGAAGAAAAGGTGGTCGCCCATTGCAAGGGGAGGCCGCCTTCTCATGCAACTCCAGAAAGGACGCTAGCCCATTTCCAAAGGGTGCCAGCCCTTTTCCCTTGTCCAGATCTGGAACTCAGCCCTTTCTCAAAAGAGCCCCTGCCCAACCTGCAAGTGAAAATTTTGCAATTAAGTTTAGCAAACGCTATATATAACTAGAAATAGATATTTCTAGATTTTCATCACTTTAAATAACTTGAGAGACAAGATAGAGAGAAAACACCATTACTTCTTTGCCAAGATTTCTTGGGTATTGAAGAACAACATCATACTTTGTAAGAATTAGTTTTCATTACTTATTTCAATGCAATATCCTTTACTTATAAGTTTTGATTCATTACATAGTATGAGTAGCTAAATCACCCTCTGGGGTACTAATTAAGCCCTAATCCAATAATCGCATGGATATAGTATAATAAGCTTTAAATAATTATGAATACCCCATTTCACTACTTTTGATTCCATTACAACAACTTGAGGTGTACAAATCAAGTTGAGCCATATAGTACTAGACTTACACTGAAAGAGTATTTCTAGGAATGTGAAGTGCAGTGACGGGGTACCGGGGGTAAGTGTTGCATTTATGATGCAATCCAAATTGGCTTAGTTCCTAATCATCAAGAGCCAAGCTCGAGAGCACAAAAGATACAAGTCAAGGCCTCCGGAAGCGACTTGAAGATCATGCATTGGAGCGCCAAGGAAGGAGGAGCACATAGGCACCAAAGGAGAGGCTCGAGAGACACAAATTGAGGAGCTTCAAGAGCCTACAAGAAGGGGCAGACCGCCTCCTTTGAAGGGCGGACCTCCTAGTTGATGTGCTGCTCTCTGAATTTTGGGGCGCCTGAATTATGGGCGGACCGCCCACTTTTTAGTCTGGGGCGCCTACTCCTAGCAGGTGGGGCGCCTACTTCCCTCTGTTCAGCCTCAGGCGGGGCGCATGTTTCACTAGGCGGGGCGCCTAGTTCCGGAATGTTTCAAAACTTGTTTTTGTGGTGTAATTCCTATTTTGCCCTTAAGTGGCTTGTATGTCTTGACCCAACCCATGGGCATTCTAGTCATTTCACATTGTCTTAGGAAAGACTATAAATAGGAACCTTAGCTATTTTCTTCAGGAGTTAGTCATTATAGAAGATAG
This sequence comes from Petunia x hybrida, assembly GCA_037355625.1. Taxonomy (NCBI): domain Eukaryota; kingdom Viridiplantae; phylum Streptophyta; class Magnoliopsida; order Solanales; family Solanaceae; genus Petunia; species Petunia x hybrida. The sequence goes on from JBBBVM010000648.1 coordinate 517,203, forward strand.
AATTGAGAGAGAACGTTGAAGAGGCCGAGCCCTTTGAGTTCGAAGCTTGAAGCTTCGTTTATCTATGTACTTGGAACCTATGGAGATCGACACCTAGGTTCAAGTTTCCCTTTCTCCCTTTTGAATTCAATCAATGTATGTGAGTTGAATTTGATTCTTTCTTCTAATTTCTTGCCTTCCTAGTCTTGATTTCTTGTTTATCTCGTTTACTTGCTTCTGCGTATCGTTTAGTTTGCTTCCGCTAGTTTAGACTGCATCAATTTACCCCAGGTTAACGGGTTGAATACCGAAAGGGGGATACTCTTCTTGGGATTAGTTTCTAGCACTCAATGCACCAACTCTTAGTACCGAAAGGGCAAGAGTTGGTAGTCTTGATTCATCACCGGAAGGGGTGAATCGAGTATATGTGAGCTAGGTTCATTGGGTGACCTAAATTGTGATAAAACTTATTACTTAACTCATTGGATTAGAGGATTAGGGGGAGATTTGTAGCCTAGTTTCTCTATCAATTGATTACATTAGTTGTTGCTTTTCACTATAACTTTAATTATTACAATCTTTAATTCTAGGATTATCACACTAGAACAAGTTAATTAAGCAATTCCAACTAAATTCCTTCTTGTGCAAGTCTTTGTGTTCAATCCCTACTTCCATTGGGGTATTTGGGACCCTTGCCCATAATAGGGTCAAGTCATAAATTGGCGTCGTTTCCGGGGACTTTGGTAGACTTAGTTTAAATTCTTGTGTTAGTTTGATCTATCCAAGCATCTTTCACTTTTAGTTTTGGTTTCTTGTTCTTTTTAGGTATTTACTAAAATGCCACCAAGAGTGAATGTTCAAAACAATGTGGGAGGTGTCCCACCACCACATGGAGATAAACCACCACCACCCCCACCACCTCCTCCATCGCCTAATGACAATGCGAAGAATGTGGGGGGTTGAAGACAATGTTGAGATACTTGACCCACTAGGGGAGCAAGTTGATGGAGCAAAACCGAACGCTCAAGCTCAATGAGGTAGAGCAAGAGAAATGCAAGAAGGGAAGTGGTGAATGATGATGGTTTTTGTAGAGCCATCATGCCTCCACCAATTAGGGCCATGGCTAACTTTCAAATGCCACCGGCCGCAATGAACTCACATGAAAATCAGGGGTCGTTTGGAGGAGAAGAAGATGAGAATCCTAACAAGCATCTCCAAACTTTTCTTGAGATTTGCACTCTTAAAATACATGTCGGGGTGGCCGATGATGCTTTTCGCTTTTGGCTATTCCCATTCTCTATAAAAGGGAAATCTAGGGCTTGGTTGGATAGTTTGTCAAAGATCAGTATTCAAAATTGGGATGAGTTGGTAAAGGTCTTTCTTGATGAGTATTTTCCACCGGGCAAGTTTGTGAATTTGAGAAATGATATTTATTATTTTCAACAATAAGCATGTGAGCCATTGTATACAACTTGGAAAAGGTTTCTCAAGGTCATCCATTCTTGCCCCAGTCATGGTTTTTCGGATAGAGTTCTATTGGAGACTTTCTATAGAGGTCTTGATGACAACAACCAAACAACCATAAACCATGTTGCGCAAGGATGCTTAATGAAGGGTACTTTTAAACAAGCTATCGACCTCATTAACAAGATTACAAAGAAATCAAGAGCATGGAAGTCAAGAGTGAGAAGGTCGGGTGTTTATGATCCTAATAATGATGCTATGGCAAAGGCAATTGAGTCTCAAGAAGAAAGAATGGATCAACTTGTTATAATGGTTGAGTTACTTGCTCGACTCAATTGAAGCAAAACCAAGAGCCTAGAAGCAAGCAAGTGAATATTATTGATATGTCCCACAAGGAGGTGCATCATGGTCCCAATTATTCATATCAACCCTATATTATGGGTTATGCTTCACCGGGCTATGTTCCTATGACACCTCAAGGCCAAGAAGGGAAAAATGCAAATCAAGATGGCCAAGAATAAAATGAGGAAGCTAATTATTTCAATGCTTATCAAGGCCAAAGACCTCTATATAATCGACAAGGCTATCAAGCTCAAGGCCAATGGAGGTCATACCAACAACAAGGAAACCAATGGGGTAACACCCATAGATGGAGTGGAACCAATGAAGGGAGAGATCAATATGATAATCAAAGAGGTCCCAATAAGTCCCAACAAAGTTCAAGTAATCCCAAAAGTTTAAGGTTAGAAGGTATGATGGAAAATATGTTGAAGTTTTAAGAAGACAATTCAGGGGATATAAAGGATATCAAGCAAACTGTGGAATCTCATTCTACCTCTATCAAGTCGCTTGAATCCCAATATAGCCAATTGTCTCATCAAGTGAATCAAATGCCTCAAGGGGCCACTACCAAGTGATACAGTAGTGAATCCTAAGAGGAATGCAAATGATCAAATAATGGCTATCATGACTCGAAGTGAAAAGACTTGGGATGGCCCCAAGATGGTAGGTGATGAAAATGCAATTGTGCTTGAAGTAGCTGAAGAATAGTTGGAAGTGGTACCTAATGTAGTAGATGATGTGGATGATGTGCAAGTTGAAAAGGAATCCTAAAATGTTCATGAACAAGAAATTCCACTCCGAAAACCCACTACTACCCAAAAAGCCACCAAATAAGCTCCACCACCTAAAGAAGCCATTCCTACCAGAATCACTATCCCAAAGCCTACTCCACCTTTTTCCCAAGGAAATGAAAAATTGGGAAGAGCCAATCATGCCAAAAAGGTGTGAGAGAAAATTGCTTCAACCTCTATTAACCTCTCATTAGTTGATGCTTTAGGGAAAATGCCGGATGTAGCAAAGTTTGTGAAAGATTTGGTGACTGGAAAGAGACTTTCTAAATTTGAAACCATCAAAGTCACACATCAATGTAGTGTCATTATGTCTCATGTTATACCCTTGAAAATGGAGGACCCCGGTGCTTTCATTATACTATGTACCATAGGGGGAAGACACTTTGAGAATGCATTGTGTGATTTGGGAGCAAAACATTAATCTTATGCTCTATGTCGTTTACAAGATCTTAGGAGGAAATGAGCCAAGACCGACCTCAATAAATCTTTAAAAGGCTGATCGCTCAATGAAAAGTCCAATTGGGGTTGTTGACAATGTTTTTGTGAAGGTAGATCATTTTATTTTCCCAGCGGATTTTGTTATATTGGATTATGTCGTTGATTATGATGTTCCAATTATTCTTGGAAGGCCATTTCTAGCTACAGGAAGAGCCTTATGTGATGTGGAGAAGGGGGAGTTAACATTCCAATTCAATAGTGAGAAAGTGGTGTTTCATGTGTGCAATGCGCCAATGAAGCAACTGGTTGAAGATGCATCATGTTTCTATGTTGATGTAGTTGTAGATGCATTGGTGGAAAATGATAGCTTGATGAGTGAGTTTGATACTATGATATTCGTGTTGTGGAATATGGATGTTTACGATGAGGAAAGTGTGAAGCAATGTGTGCTTGCTTTAGAAGGGTTTGGAACTAAGCCATATTCCCAAAAGAAACTTTCTCTTGATCTTGAAAACTGAAAAACCCCACCCATAAAACCTTCCATTAAAGAATCCCTATTCTTAAACTCAAAATTTTACCAAGTCACTTGAGATATGCCTACTTTGGTCCCAACTCCACACTCCCAATAATCATTCATTCCACCTAACTTAAACCCAAGAAGAAAAGCTTTCGCAAATTGTGAGAAAGAGAATTTCCGCTATTGGGTGGACTTTAGCCGACATTAAAAGCATTGATCCGGGAGTGTGCACCCACTAAATTATTCTTGAAGAGGGTTCCAAGCCCTCGGTTGAGCATCAAAGGCGTTTGTATCCGGCCATCTAAGAGGTCTTGAAGAAGAAGATTATAAAATAGTTGGATACGGGTGTTGTGGTGCCTTTGTCTGAGAGTGAGTGGGTTTCACCCGTTCAAAGTGTTCTTAAAAAGGGAGGCATAACGGCTGTCCATAATGATAAGGGTGAAGCCATTTCCACTAGGACCGTGTCCGGATGGAGAGTTTGCATGGACTATCACGAGCTCAACAATTATACGAGAAAGGACCATTTCCTACTTTCATTCCTTGACCAAATGTTGGATAGGTTGGCTGGGAGAGTGTATTATTGTTTTCTTGATGGGTACTCGGGGTACAACCAAATCTCTATATAAATGGAAGAACAAAAGAAGACAACTTTTACTTGTCTATATGAGATATTTGCTTTTAAGAATATGCCCTTTGGTCTTTGCAATACCCCCGCCACCTTTCAACAGTGCTCGCTTGCCTTATTCCATGACATGGTCGGGAAATTTTTGGAGGTATTCATGGATGACTTCTCCGCAGTTGGGGACTCATTCGATGATTATTTACACAACCTTGACTTGGTGCTTGAAAGGTGTGAGGAAACAAATTTGGTTCTTAATTGGGAGAAATACCATTTTTTTTATGGAAGAAGGGATTGTATTAGAGCACAAGATGTCCAAGCGGGGATTGAGGTGGATCAAGCCAAAATAGATGTGATTTCTATGCTTCCACCTCTGACCACCGTCAAGGGAGTGATGAGTTTCCTTGGTCATACTGGCTATTATAGGAGGTTCATCAAGGATTTCTCGAAGATAGCTCATCCCTTGTGCAAGTTGCTTGATAAAGAAGCGAAATTTATGTTTGATAATGCTTGTCTTAGTTCCAAATGAAATGATATAGCTCTAACTGAATTGAAAATTGAATGAAAAGATTTTATTCTGTATACTAATCTAGAATATAGTATACCCTAATGGTATACTTCTTTAATTTGTTCTATAACTTAACAAAAAACCTTTTCTTTTGTATACCTTTCTAGTATACTATAGATACCACTGGCATACTTATGTCACCAGGCTTACCTGTTATTAATTAATAGAAAATTAAAACGCTAACATATTTAAAAAAAACTACGAATGATGTAATTAACAAGCAAGTCAACATTGCTCAAACGATTAATATATGTGTTGCATCCTTTAAAATTTCAACTAACATTCAATTGTACTATGCATAATTAAATGAAATTATATGGCTCTAATTGAACTGAAAATTGAAGAAATAATTTTATTCTATATATTTTTCTAGTATACAGTATACCCTAATGTATTTCCTAAAATATGGCTTCATGTATTACAATTAAATTTATATTTCATTGAGCCAAACACGGCCATTTTATATCAAAATCCTATGGTTAATCGCTAGATTTATGTTCACAAATTAGATCGCTCAAGGCTTACTTATAAATAAAAATGGATGGAAAAGATATTGCTCGATCAGACGACAAAGATCGCAAAATTAAAACGGGGATATACGAATATGCTGACAAGTTGAATGGGTGGTAAATATAAACAAATAGACTCAACTGCAAGAAAAAATCAAAACGGACGCTTTAATCAGTTTAAATTTAACTCAAATAATATAGCGAACGGACAAACTGGGCGATAACAATTATGTCTGTTAATGTCCTTAATGAATGATTTGATTAGCGCAAGATTGTTTTTAGATAATCAGTAGTCAGGTCGGTCGATAGTCAGGTCGGTCGATCTTAATATGTTTTATGCTAAGCAAAGTAGTAACTAAATCAATGAAAAAGACATCAACAAAGATAAATAGCTAATAAAACAGTGATAATAAAAGCGATAAAACTAAATAGTAAGCTTATTGTATTGATCGGATGCTTGTGCTCCGGCGAGGAAGATGGACTTCGTCTCTTCCAAAGCAAAGCAGAGTTATGGTGGCGTAGTGGTAGTAATCAATAAATAATGGTGGCGATAATGAACGATACTTTCTAAGAATAGTGATAGGGGGAGTAATATTCCGTTGAACGTAAAAATACAAATGGGGAGATGGGGTTATATTTATAGCCAGAAGAATCCAAACCCTAGCATGACTCCACTCTCTGCACGTTTCTTCCTCGTTCTAATCCACTTCCAATGGTCTCCGACAATAACGGAGGTGGTTGAGAGTCAAGCTAATCTTCTGAACTTATCCTTTAGTTTGACTTCGTTTCTTGTGCGATCGATCAATTCCTTCGAACTAAATTGCTAATACTTATCGTACCGTTTGTCTTGACTCTAATATACAAGTTGTACCTGCCACGTTGCTGATGACGTATACCAAATTTGCGTCCGATTTTTGACCAATACAGATAGTCCCCCCACTTGCCAAGTGAGCGTCCGTGAGAACTTTACAAGTGGTCCTGAAATTCTTGGCGGAAAAATACGTGGCCGCTTCCTGATATGAACCAAACCATGCGGAAGCAAGATAAAAGAACGGAAGCGATAAAGTAAACACAACAAGAAGAAAATGGGGACGGGGAAGGACATAAATAGAAGAAAGAAAGGATATTCGATCCAAACACGATTGAATATCCAAGAGAGAGAAAGAAACTTGAACCTATCGAGGATCCATACTAGGATGATATCCACTCGGTTCCAAGTAAAGGAGTCCGTGAAGCCTAGGCTTTCACAAGATAGGCTCGGCCTAATCTATCTCTCTCCTCAATCAAAAACTAACTAATTGAAATAAAAGGCTAAGGGAAGCTTATATAGTTTTCCCATACATGAGTGTAAAATGACTAAAAAGCCCCTAAGCCTAATAAATGGACAAAAATGCCCCTGAAGCTAATTCTAGAACGCTGCTTGTTAGTTCTTCATCGCGATCGCGCAAGGTGCGTCGCGATCGCGCAGCACACTATAATCCTTCATCGCGATCGCGCAGGGCATTGCCTTTCCAGCATTCCAGCAAGCTCGCATCTCGGTCTAGTGGCCTTCTTTGACTTGAATCCTGGTTTCAAGCTCTCTTTGAAGTGTTCTAAGTCCCGCATGTTGTGCGTAAACTCTCCACGGCCTTGGATACCAATCCGGATTGTATCATCCTGGTTTCAAGCTCTCTTTGAAGCGTTCTAAGTCCCGCATGTTGAGCGAAAACTCTCCACGGCCTTGGATACCAATCCGGATTGTATCACTGACCTAGCTTCTCAAAATGGCGGTTGTCACTTCGACTTCCCATTAGGTCTACGTGAATGCGAACGTGCGACGGTTAATCTTCGCCTGTTACCGAGGTAATCATTGCCTTACCCATATATAAATTCATTTTTTACTTCCTTTCCCAACTTTTCATCTTCTCTTCTTCAACTCCACCTACTAATATTCCTGCCTGAATCGACCATTATTTCTAAAGAAGACCTTGAATTATCTGATGGCCACTCAAGACACAACTGTTTCATACTATTCCGATATTGGTGATGCTGATCCCAACATTCTTGGAATGTCGCCACCAGTGCCGTGCCGTCACAACCTGTTGTCGCGGAGGAGCCGTCACAGACTGAGAATAAGAAGCGAAAGGCTAAAATTAAGAAGCCTGCGCCACCAGCTAAACCTCATGAAATCGTTCCCAAAGAGTGGAAGACTCACAATGACTGTAGTGTGTTAGTCCAAACACCTCACCAAATATTTGTCAAGTTCAACGTTCCGATTTCTGAAATTACGTGCGTCATTCGACCAAAGAATATAGAACGGAACAAAAAAGATTGTGGATGGAATCATATCGAAGTTATCTGTCCAGAGATCGGAGGAAAACTTTTGGACTACAAGGCTGGCTATTCTGTCGTTTTGACCTACCCTTTCACGGTCAGATTCTACCTTCCTCTCTATCCGGTTATTGCGTCGTTGTGCAGACTATACGACATTTATTTGGGGCAACTTGAACAGTCTGTCTGGAGGGCGGTCTCTATGATTGACTACTTTTGTATTGAAACCAAGCAAGGTTTCGACGTCAGTTATGTATTGAATCTCTACATTCCCAAAATTTACAAAAGGGGAATGATGTATTTTGACAAAAGAGGCGATCGGACGCTGATCTCGAAAAATGATGACAACATTCGCCATTGAGACCATTGTTTTGTATATATCCCAACGTTGTCGTTGGTCGCCGTTGGTTATCCACCGCTTCCCGAACGGTGGAATCCTGCTCGTAAGTTTTATCTTCATTTTCTATTTATGAATCTCATTTATCTTCTTTTGACTCCTCTTGCTTGGTTCAGCTAAGAAGATTGACATCATCTCGGTCGATGATCTTTTCACTTGGGTGACACGGATCACCACAAGATTCACTGATAAACAAAGGCAATGGAAATATGTTGCTTCTATGATGAAGTATGTCGCCTCCACCCATGGTAAGTGTTTTCTCGAGTTTTATTTTATCGTCGCCAATCTCTTGTAGGTATAAAAGGGGAAGAAGAAATCCCAGCAGCCGCAGGGGCTGATGAAGCTGCCGACGCTGAAGTCGAGGCGAATGTAGTAGAAAATCCGGCCCCTCACCCCTCAAAGAAAAGGAAGATAGTTGATTTGTGTAACACTATCAGCAAAAAGGCTCAGGCCTTGAAGGCTGCAAAAGGGCAAGCTTCTGACGCCTAGGCTAGTTAAAGCACAGGTCGCAGGTGTTTTAGCTATTGAGGTTGTTCTATCGATTGGGGAAGAAGGGATTTTGGCGACCTTCCATTCCCTCTATCAAGACGCTGGAGCGGAGTCATCATCTGAGCAACCATTGAAATGAGCCAAATGATCAGGGAAGGAAATAGTTCAAGATAAATGGGCGAAGTTGATTGAGGGGAGTCAACCTGCCCCCATTGTGGAGTTCACTCCGGCGTTGCTTCCCTTTGGTTAGCTGATGCAATATAAAACGCGCGGAAGCAAACACGATAGAAACAAGGAATAAGAGATAGAAAAATAGATAGGAGCAAGACGCAATTTGAACAATTGTTCAAAGTAGTGTCGAGGAACTATTTTTTTTTTCTATCTCCTTTTCCTTGTTTCTATCGTGTTTGCTTCCGCGCATTTTATATTGCATCATCAGCTAACAACGGTGATAGAGGTGCCTTCCAGGCTGAAAAAGACTCTGGCAAAAATGCGGCCGAAGCTGAACTAGCGCAGCTAGAGGAGAGGTACTAAGCTTTCTTTGCATCGGGAGGTTGAACCAGCCCGATCCAAGCATACTGAAAGTTTGGGCTCTTCTTTTTTCTCCACTAACCATGATGCCCCTATCTTCCCATTGCCTAGGGGGGAAGATGCAGCCACTTTGACTGCTTATAAGCGAGCTGAGACAGCTTGTACGCTGAAAGACCGACCAATCACAATAATGGTCCCTCAGGATACCACTCTGCTCAGGCACCCAAGGCATCTTGTTGATCATCTCTATGACGTAACTGGTCCTATGGAGCGAGCTCGGATGAACACTCACAACGATTTGCAACTTGCTTCTTTGACCGCATATAATGCTTTTTGGGTAATTCAAAACTTTGCATATTTTCTTTTAAATTAACTAGGTATCCATAAAGTGAAGCTTCCGTTTTGTTTCAAACCTCTATTCTGGCGGTTGAAAATCTTGAGCGGATCCGGTAACTCGAGGCGACCATATAACTGTGGAAAGATCTGTTCTTCACTGTTGTAAAAGCCGGCTCCATTCTTTATCAAGACCTTGAGAAAGTTAGCATCAAAGATGTCTTATTGAAGAAACAGTTTGACAAGCTCAAGGCGAAACATAAGTCCACAATGCTAAAAGTGTCGGACTTGAAAGCTGAAATTGCTACCTTGCACCAAATTGAGGTTGAGGACAAGGCAAAGCTAGCTACTACTGAGGCCGAGGCGAAATCCAATGAGACAAAGCTTCAGTCCTTGGGAAAGGACCTCAAACTTGTGAAGAGGGATCTAGAGGGCGCTCAGAAGGGAAGGAGCGAGGCCATTAAAGATTTCCAATGAGCTACAGAGCAAGAATCGAGCCCTCGTTATGGAGAACCGCAATTTGGGTAAGGAGGTGGCTGATTTTAAAATTGAAATGGACTCGTGAAAACTTTAGGATTGCTTAAGCGAGGCGCAACACCCTTTTGGAGTTGTCAGATGAGGGATACGAGGTGGACACAAAGCTGCTTGAGGCTAAAGAAACGGTGAGAGTCTACTGAGAATACCTTGGCCTTTCTCCTGAGAAGATTTAGTTTGAGACCGAAGAAGATGCTGGCGAAGGGAAAGGGGATGAGTAGGTTTTCATCGCCGTTATCTTTTATTTTATTTTGATATGTTTTTCTTCACGACCAAAGGTTGGGGTCGTTTTGTAAATATGATAAGGCCTATGGCCGTTTTTAATGAAAACTCTTTCTTTCCGTTTATTATCGCGTATGCTAATTTCGAAGACAGAATTTATGTTTTATCATTTTGAAATTCCAATGACTCCGTTTGAGTACTGCTTTTTCAAAAGACAAGTTATGTTTCAATCGTTCGTCGTTTCAACGATTTCATTTTCGCTATTGGAAAGAGTTGAGTAATTGGGGCCCAATGTAACAGTGCATAATGCAGAATGAGATCTCACTTTCATGCAAATGCACTCCTTGAACACTACAACAACAACAACAACAACATACCCAGTCTATCCCATAAGTGGAGTCTGGGGAGGGTGAGATGTACGCAGACCTTACCCCCACCAAGGTGGAGAGGCTGTTTCCGAAAGACCCTCGGCTAAAGAAACATTGTGCAAACACGTTAGAACTCCGTGACAAAGATAACAACTAAAGCATATAGAAAATAACCAAATAACAGAAGTAGAAATAAAAGCGACGACTAAGATGAAAATAGCTTAAATAAACATTATACTACAACTAAGAAGATAGAAGACACCTTATCATTACCTGCCCTTCTACCCTAATCCTCGACCTCCACGCTTTCCTATCTAGGGTCATGTCCTCGGTAATGTGGATCTGGGCCATGTCTTGTCTATTCACCTCTGTCCAGTTCTTCTTCGGTCTACCTCTACTTCTCCGTAGACCCAACACTGCCAACCTCTCACACCTTCTTACCGGAGCATCCGCACTCCTCCTTTTTCACGTGCCAAAACCAGCGCAACCTTGCTTCTCGCATCTTCTCCGCCACTGGTGCGACGCCTACCTTGTCTCGAATGACTTCATTCCTAATTCTATCCAACCTAGTATGACCACACATCCATCTAAGCCTCCTCATTTCTGCCACGCTCAACTTTTGAATGTATGAGTTCTTAACTGGCCAACACTCTGCCCCATACAACATAGCTGGTCTAACGACCACTCTGTAGAATTTTCCTTTAAGCCTAGGTGGCACTCTCTTATCACAAAGAACACCAGAAGCAAGCCTCCACTTCATCCAACCTACACCTATACAGTGAGTGACATCATCATCAATTTCTCTATTACCTTGGAGAATTGAGCCAATATATTTGAAGCTTCCATTCTTGGGAATGACTTGAGAATCCAACCTCACTTCCATATCTGATTCATCAGTTGCGGCACTAAACTTGCATTCCATGTATTCAGTTTTAGTCCTGCTTAGTCTGAAGCCTTTAGACTCTAAAGTCTACCTCCACTCCTCCAGCTTCTCATTGACACCTCTGCGTGTCTCATCCACTAAAACTATATCATCTGCGAATAACATACACCACGACACCTCTCCTTGAATACTCTGAGTGACCTCATCCATCACCAGCGCAAAAAAAATGGACTAAGCGCGGACCCCTGATGCAGCCCCATCTCGACCGGAAAAGGCTCAGAGTCTCCTCCCACTGTTCTCACTCGGGTCTTGGCTCCTTCGTACATATCCTTAATCACCCGACTGTATGCCACCAGAACACCTTTAGATTCCAAGCATATCCATAGAACCTCTCTAGGGACCTTGTCATACGCTTTCTCTAAGTCAATGAACACCATATGTAAGTCCCTTTTCTTATCCCTATATTGCTCAATTAGCCTCCTCAAAAGATGAATGGCTTCTGTAGTTGATCTCCCAGACATGAATCCGAATTGGTTCTCGAAAATAGCCACATCCCTTCTCATCCTCATCTCTACCACCCTTTCCCAGACTTTCATAGTGTCACTGAGTAGTTTGATGCCCCTACAGTTGTTGCAGTTTTGAACATCACCCTTGTTCTTGTACAATGGTACCATGCTGCTCCAAAACTCCACCAGGATCTCGTCTGGCCCAGTAGCTCTTCCCCCACGCATTTTACAGATTGCCCTCTTGACCTCATCTACTCTTATACGCCTACAATACCCAAAATCTCGGCGACTCTTTGAGTGCGCTAACTCCCCCAACCCGATATGCCTGTCCCCCTCAGAGTTTAAGAGTTTATGGAAGTACGCCTGCCACCTCCGTCTAATATGGGCATCTTCTACTATTACCTCACCATCCTCATCCTTGATGCACCTAACCTGGTCTAGATCCCGCGACCGCCTCTCCCTCGCTTTCGCGAGCCTATATAACTTCTGGTCTCGCCCTTTTTTGGCGAACTCTTTATACAGTCTATCAAATATTGTTGTTTTAGCCGTTGAGACTGCAAACTTCGCTTCCTTCTTTGTAGTCTTATATACTTCCCTATTCTTCCTCTTATCCTCCTCGTCACTGCTTTCTAGTAACCTCAGGTATGCAACCTTCTTAGCGTCTACTTTCGCTTGGACATCCTCATTCCACCACCAGTCCCCTTTGTGTCTATAAGAGTTTCCCTTCGAAACTCCTAGCACTTCTCTGGTGGCCCTCCTGATGCACTCCGCAGTCATAGACCGCATACTACTCGCGTCTCTGCAACTCTCCCACGCACCTATAGCATCCAGCCTCTTCCACAACTCCTGAATCTTCTCAACGGTCAGAGTACCCCACTTAATTCGAGGACGCTCTGGCACAGCCCTCTTCTTCCTCGGACTTACAATATCAAGCTCCATGACTATGAACCTGTGAAGAGTAATAAGGTTCTCACTCGGAATAACCTTACAATCCCTACACACGCCTCTATCGCATTTTCTTAGGAGGAAATCAATCTGAGTCCTTGCCCCCGAACTACCAGAAAAGGTGACCAGGTGCTCATCTCTTTTTTGGAAACTCGAGTTTGCTATAGCCAGATCGAAAGCTTTACCAAACTCGAGAAGAGCAACTCCTCCTTCATTTCTATCCCCAAAACCAAAACCTCCATGCACCCCATCATAGGCACCCGAAGACACCCCGATGTGCCCATTGAAATCCCCTCTTATGACTAGCTTCTCACTGACAGGGACATTGCGCGCTACCTCATCCAGGTCCTTCCAGAAGTGCTTTTTAACTTCTTCATTCCAAGCTAGTTTGGGGTGCATAAGTACTTACTATGTTGAAGGTGATCCCTCCTATGACAAGCTTGATTGCCATCAACCTATCATTCACCCTCCTGACCTCGACGACTTGCTCGCGAAGGTCCCTATCTACTAAAATACCTACTCCATTCCTATCCCTCGAAACTCCAAAATACCATAATTTATACCCGTTTACATCCCGAGCCTTAGCTCCTACCCATCTTGTCTCCTGAACACAGTCTATACTAATCTTCCTCTTCTTAAGAATCTTCACCAACTCTATAGACTTCCCTGTCAACGTCCCGATATTCCATGACCCAATCCTCAACTTCAGAACTCCCTACCACCCTTGAACCCCGTCCCTAACCCCGACCGAGGACACGACCATAATCTACCATCATACACCACCGCCACTACTCACCTAAACTATATCACAAAAGGACTCACGGGAGTAGATTTAGCAAGGCAAAAAAAGCAAGGTGGGATAGCACAAGGTAATACAAAGGAATCAATAAAGAAATATGGGTTAGCAAACAAAAACCAGAGAAAGCAAGAATGGAAGCAGATTTAGCAAGGCAAAAAAAGCAAGGTAATACAATGGAATCAATAAAGCAATGTGGGTTAGCAAACAAAAACTAGAGAAAGCAAGAATTGAATACAATCAAACAATGAAATAAATGAAATAAGATTGCAAACACAATCATAGTGTAAGGAAACAAGATAGCAAACCCAAGGCGGGGGTGGGTGACCCGCTCCGATCTGTGTTCTGACCCGACTGTGGTTGTACAACTGTTGTTGACAGCGAACTGATGTTGGTTGTGAACTTGCTGCGATGGGTGTCCCTGGTATTGGCCGGACACTGACGGTGGCCCGCAGATCTGACTGAAGCGGCGTTGGAGAGGGTACGGGAGTAGGGAATGGGGTATAGGGAAGTGGTGAGAAGAGAGAGTAGGAAAGAGAGAGAGAGAGAGAGAGAGAGAGGAGAGAGATGGGTGTCTTTACCGTGACCTTACCGTCGGACCTGCAGTGATGATTGGAGATGGTACAGTGACGGGGAAATTTTGACGTTAGAGAGGGTACAGTTGAGAAGAGAGAAAACATAGTCTTAGGATGATTTGCTAATATGATATCATTTTTTGTGAAACATCCACTCCTTGAACACTATGTTTGGAAAATTATTGTAACACTTGAGCCATTTTAACTAACATAAAGAGCAATGCCGAGTGTTTGACAAGAAGTGTGTTTTATTTATTGCAATATCGGCTGCTATCGGGCGCATTATACATATTTCCTGACCTATTGTTGCGATCGGTTTCAGAATTTGGCCGTTTGAGGCACTTTTGAATATATATACTAACATTTTGGCCACTAACGGACCGTTTACATTTCATTTGATCTAATACTTCGAACAGTCCCCAGTACGAGTGTTCGTCCTTCATTCGGAAAGGTAAGGTTCTTTCGATGAGAAAATTTGGGGCAGTCCCCAGTATTTCTTCAAACGGTCACCAACTTGATCTTGGGATAGTCCCCAGTGTTTGGGCAGTCCCCAGTATTTTTTCAATCGGTTGCCAACTTGAGCTTGGGGCAGTTCCCAGTCCGCAAGCAATTGGTGAAAATCCTTCCTCCTTTTCTATCCCCCTCCCCAGTGTTCGAGTGCAAAGTATGAGGAGTCAGACACTGGCGTAACGTCTCTATTGTACCATCTTCGTGTTTCCTGAAACAAGGATGCAAAGAAGAATGGAGTAGACTTAAAAATGAAGACTACGTTAGAGTGTTCGTCAGACTTATTGACCTTGACTCAGAGCGCCTCAAGCTCGATTGTTCGTCGGTGATGCATGTCATCACTCAATTCCAACTATGCCTATCATCTAAAAGTGTTAGTACTAAAAACAATAATGAAGTATGTCCGAATCAGCATAAGGAGTAAAAATAAATGTAAAAAATGGAAATTATACAATACCAAGCATTTTTAGAAGTAGTATTTTCTCAATTGGGTGATATTTCAATTGAACTTGACCGATTTTAAATCTAACATTTCCAGTTGATAAAATCCCTTACCGACTACTCCTTGACTCGGTAAGGTCCCTCCCAATTTGCCTTCAACTTGCTTTCGTGGGTTCATCCTTCTTTGGTCGTTTCTTCTTTTGTACATAATCACCTGTATTAAAAGTTCGATACCTGATTTTTTTATTGAGATAATTTTCTGCCCTTTGCTTTTGTGCTTGTATCCGAATCAATGCCATGTCGCTCTTCCCTTCGAGCAAATCCAAGTCTATCAACATGGCTTCTATGTTTGATTCATCGGTGGAATAGGCGAATTGGAGGCTTGGTTCACCAACTTCCACCCGAATCAATGCTTCTGCTATATAGACAAGTGAAAACGGAGTCTCGCCAGTGCTGTTTTTCACCATTGTTCGATGAGCCCACAGCGCGCCTGGGACTTCGTCTGGCCAAATTTCCTTTTGACTTATCCATCCTGTTTTTGCAGATATTCAATTATTGTCTTGTTGGAAGACTCAGCTTGTCCGTTTGCAATGGGGTGATATGGAGTTGATGCAATCTGCTTGATCCCCCATTTTTTGAAGAAAGCTATGATTTTTTCCAACGAATTGTTTGCCGTTGTCGCAGGTAATTTCCTTTGGGATCCCAAAACGGCACATAATATTTTGATGGATAAACTTGATGACCTCCTATTCTCGTGTCTTCGCCAAATCAACTGCTTCCACCCACTTAGAAAAATAATCAGCTAAAATTAAAATAAATTTTACCCCACCGGGCACTGTCGGAAGCGGTCCGACCAAATCCATTCCCCATTTCATAAACGGCCATAGTGACGTGACCGAATGAAGGGGCTCCGTTTGCTGATGAATAAGGTTTTCATGTCGTTGACACTTATCGCATTTTTTAATGAAGGCCTTGGCATCTTCTCCCATTGTCGGCCAATAATAGTTGGCTCTGATCAGTTTTCGCATAAGTGATTTACTTCTGGAGTGGTTGCCACACTCGCCTTCGTGAACTTCTCTCATCAGATAGCTTACTTCCCCTGGTTCCATACATTTCACCAAAGGGCCATTGTATATTCGCCTACAGAGTTTATCATCCATACAACAATATCGGGTAGTTTTGGCTTTGAGGGCTCGGGCAGCTTTCTTGTCTCCGGGGAGAGTAGGTGCCTGCAAATAACATAGATATTTGTTTCTCCAATCCCAAGTGTTGTTGACATTGTTTACCTCATTCCGCACTTGGTTGAGTGGTGATTTGTACAAATGTACGACCGATTCGCTGGTGTTACCTTCGGTATCGGCCGCAGAACCAAGGTTGGCTAAGGCATCGGCCTCAATATTTTCCCCCCTTGGGATTTGCATTATCTTCCATTCCTGAAAAGAAATCAGAAGATTTTATACCTTGGCCAATAGTTGCTGCACTCTTGCATCTCGAGTGTTGAATTCTCCTTGAACTTAGTTCACCACCAGTTGGGAATCGCTTTTGATCTCCAACCGCTCGATTTTCAAGTCCTTGGCTATTTCAAGACCTACAACATAGGCCTCATATTCGGCCTCGTTATTAGTTTTAGTATGCAATTTAATCGCATACCTCAGTTTCTCGCCCATTGGGGCTATGAGAAAAATTCTGAGGCTGGTCCCTTTAATATTTGAGGCACCATCCGTATAAAGCATCCATACCCCAGGGTCCGAATCTCTCATCATCAGTTCCTCTATCTTCGTCTCTGGAAGAATACGTGTGCTAAAATCTGCTTCAAAATCAGCCAACACTTGTGATTTGATGGCGGTGCGAGGCTGGTAAGTGATATCGTACTCACTAAGCTTGACCGCCCACTTCATTAGCCAACCAGATAAATCCGGTCATTGCAAAATACTTCGTAAAGGAAAAGTAGTTACGACAGATATAGCATGGCATTGAAAATATGGCCTTAGTTTTCGTGCAGCTATAACAAGTGCTAATGCTAGTTTTTCGAATGTAGGTATCTTATTTCCGTATCAAGTAGAGTTTTACTAACATAATAAATAGGGAACTGTTTATCTCCGTCCTTACGGATAAGAACTGCACTTAGGGCCACTTCTGAGACAGCAAGGTAGAAGCAACACTTCCCCATCCACTAGTTTTGAAAGCAACGGAGGGTTTGATAAGTATTGTTTCAATTCTTAGGGCCTGCTTCCATTCTGGTGACCAAACAAAGCTTTTATTTTTCTTCAAGACTGAAAAAGAACTTATGACATCGTTCGAATAACCTCGAGATGAACCTCCTGAGAGGATACTCGATCACGCAAATATTATAGGTCCTTCACAGTTGTGAGCTCGTTTGGTATGCCTTCGATTACTTTGATCTTTTCCGGATTTGCTTCGATCCCTCTTTTTGATATGATGAATCCCAAGAACTTTCCATATCCGACCCCAAACGTACACTTCTCTAGATTCAGCCTCATGTCGAATCGCCTCAGTATTGCAAATGTCTCCTTCAAATGATCTAAATGATTCATTGCTTTCAACAACTTCACCAACGTATCATCTATTAAACTTACATCATCTTTCTAATCAAATCTTTGAATAATGTCGTGACCAACCGTTGATAGGTAGCCCTAGCATTTTTGAGACCGAAAGGCATGACCGTATAACAGCAGGTCTCTTTGTCTGTGATGAATGATGTTTTTTCTTGATCCTCTAGCTCCATTAATATCTGATTGTATCCTAAATATGCGTCCAAAAAACTTAACATTTTGTGTCCCGTCGTCGAATCGATCAGCCGGTCTATGTGAGGCAGCAGAAAATAATCTTTCGGACAAGCCTTGTTTAAATCAGGGTAATCCGCACATACCCTCTACTTCCCATTTTTCTTTGGGACTACGACCGTGTTAGCTAGCCACTCTGGATACTTTACTTCTCTGATAAATCCATGTTTCAAAAACTTGTCCACTTCATCATTAATAACCTTTCTCTGGAATCCCCAGTTAGGTCGCTTATTTTGCTTCACCGGTCGATGTGATGGATCGACGTTCAAATTGTGAGTAATAATCTTTGGATTTATCCCTACCATATCCGAGTGGGACAAAGCAAAACAATCGACATTTTCTTTGAGAAAAGAAATTATTTCCATTTTCATAGCGAGGTCCAACTCTACTCCAACGTACACTTTTCGCTCGGGTTAATCTTCAAATGGAACGACTACCTCCAATTCTTTTATTGTCGATCCCCAACTTTTTATTTATTTGGTTCCCTAAGACATGCCGGAATCTCGGCGACGTCTTTGTCTGTAGGACTTGGCTCCGTTTTGTCATCTTCAGCCAAAGATTCTGGTGGCTGTAATTGCTATTTCCAGGTGCTTGAGCTAGCGCCGCCTTTCACGGCCAATAAATAACATTCTCGGGTAGTTTGTTGCTCACCTCTGACTTCGCGTATCCCCCACGGAATGGGAAATTGAACAACTTGATGCAGAGTCGACGGACCGCTCCCATTGCATGGATCCATGGTCGACCCAAAATCATATTATAGGCCATATCTCCTCCATTACTTAGGACAAAGTTTTATTCTCAACACCCTCTGCATATGTCTTTATCATAATTTCCCCAACGTCATTTCGCTTGAGTTATTGAATCCTGAAAATATTGTAGATTTGGGTATAACTTTATCGGTCAACTGCAACTGTTCAACCACTCTTGATTGTATAATGTTAACTGAACTACCTGCATCGATCAAGACTCTTTTTACATCGGTGTCATCCGCCCTCATTGTAACTACCAAGGCATCGTGATGGGGATGTATCCTTTCATCAAAGTCGTAATCCCCGAACACAATATCATCGTTCATTATTTCTCGCATACGTTTGTCCCGTGTAACGAGACCTTTGCATACTTCTTCATTGTGTATGTCTCTCTTGGACCTGAGCCCCTCCGGTGATGACATTCACCATTTTTCTTGAAGCCGGAGTCTTTGGTGGCTGGTGGTCATCTTTTTTCTTATTAAAATTCTCTCTTCCTCTCTCCGTCATGAACTCCGTTAAATGCCCATTTCAAGCAACTTGGCTACCTCATAATGCAGTGCCTTACACTCCTCGGTTGTGAGCCCATGATCGTGATTGAAGGCACACCATAAATTATCATCCCTACTAATTGGATTAGTTTTCATTCGACCGGGGAATCTCACTACCTTTTCACCCATCCCCCTCAATGCATTCACCAATCCAGCCGTTGAAACACAAAAGCTATACTCCAAAATATTAGGAGGCAGTGGATATTTTGGAGCCAAAGACGGACCCGACTGCTCCTTTTTGGGCTGACTCCTTGAACTGCTAGCCTCATGACTGTTTCTAATTTGACGAGGGAAACTGTAGGGCTCAAACTGTTGAGCCCTAGAATTTTGCCTGTCATTTTCAACTCTCCGTGGAGCTAGTCGCTCATATTGCTGATTATAAAAAGGACAATTGCAACTCTTCTTCTTCTGCCCTGATCTTGTGTTCACACTCGCGATGAATGTCATCAAAAGTGGTCGGAGTGATCTCCCTCAACCGATCTCTCAACTTCCTACATGTCTCTGATGCTTTCGTACTCAAATTGTTTATGAAAGACAAACAAGCCCATCTTTTTTCGACCTGTGGATGTTCATTTTTTCTGCGTCAAATCGTTCTAATTGATCATCTCATTTGGCCGCTGCTTAATGTTCAATATATCCTCAACTCCTCTTTCTATCTTTTAGCCCCTGTATGTGCTCTGATAAACTTCGCTTCCATGTCATTGAAATTTGCGATCCCGTTCTCAGGCAACTGCATGTACCACTTCAGCGCTTCTCCTCTTAATGTTTCACAAAATTTCTTTAGACTCGCCGAATTGATCTCATCAGTTGTCAGATCGTTTGATTGCACTGCGATTGCGAACAAGTCTACATGATCCCTTGGATCAGTGGTTCCATCATACATCAAACTCTCCTGTAACTTAAAATTCTTAGGAGTTGGCAGTGGAGCCGCACTTGCTGGAAACGGTCGCTTTAAGATTGACTTCGTAGCGGCATCCTCCGTTAAATTTGGAACTCCTAGTAATTTTTCCATGAACGAATTCATCTCATTAAACCTCTTCTACACTGTATCATTCAACAACATCTGCATCATAGCCATCATCCTCGCTTCTGTCATGACGGAGGTCGGAGCTCCCACAGCCATGCCGGCCGTACCCAATCCTCCGAGTCCCACTCCTGATTCAGGTCCCCCTATTACTGTGCCCTAAGGAACAGAAGTCGGAGTGCCTGCGGGGGGTGTCATTGGGAAGGCAGGCGCTCTGTGACTTGTAGAGCAAGACAGAAGCAGCAACTGCTCACTTATGCTTTCCATATGTTTGTCCTACTTATTGAAAAATTCGCATAACAATGTGTTCGTATCGACTGAAGTTGCCTCGACCGCGGGCTCCTTACCAGTCGACGCCCTCGAGGCGCATTCCAATGTGAACCGACCGCAGCGACGTTCAAGGGTGGATCCTGGTCATGGCGAGATGATTCACTGAATTTCTCATCGACGGCTGGAAGCTGGACCCCGTCAGCGAGGTTAGGTTGAAGCGCGCCATCTCGGACGCTGGTGTTAGCATTGTTAGCATCATTGCTCTGGTCGTCTTCCATCACACACAAAAAGAAAAAGCGTAAGTAGAATCAACAACAAATTTTAGAACAAATCGATTGCCTAAGCCCCACGGTGGGCGCCAAATCGTATTTCCTAAAATATGGTTTCATGTATTACAATTAAATTTATATTTCGTTGAGACTCAGGCGATCGTTTTATATCGAAATCTGATGGTTAATCGCTAGATTTACGTTCACAGATTTGATCGTTCAAGGCTTACTTATAAATAAAACGGACAGAAAAGATATTGCTCGATCACACGACAAAGATCGCAAAATTGAAATGGGGATATACGAATATGCTGACAAGTTGAATAGGTGATAAATATAAACAAACGCACTCAACTGCAAGAACAAATCAAACAGACACTTTAATCAATTTAAATTAAACTCGGATAATATAGCGAACGGACAAACTGGGTGATAACAATTATGTCTGTTAATGTCCTTAATGAATGATTTGATTAGCGCAAGATTTTTTTTAGATAATCAGTAGTCAGGTCGATCGATCTTCATATATTTTATGCTAAGCGAAGTAGTAATCAAACCAATGAAAAAGACAACAACAAAGATAAATAGCAAATAAAACAGTGATAATAAAAGCGATAAAATAAAAGTAAGCTTATTATATTGATCGGATGTTTGTGCTCCGGCGAGGAAGATGGATTTCGTCTCCTCCAAAGCAAAGCAGAGTTACGGCGGTGTAGTGGTAGTAATCAATAAATAATGGTGGTGATAATGAACAATAATTGCTGAGAATAGTGATTGCTAATAGGGGGAGTAATATTTTGTTGAACGTAAAAATACAAATGGGGAGATGGGGTTGTATTTATAGCCAGAAGAATCTAAATCCTAGCATGACTCCACTCTCTGCACGTTTCTTCCTCGTTCTAATCCACTTCCAACGGTCTCCGAAAATAGCGGAGGTGGTTGAGAGTTGAGCTAATCTTCTGAACTTATCCTTTAGTTTGACTTCGTTTCTTGTGCGACCGATCAATTCTTTCAAACTAAACTACTAATACTTTTCGTACCATTTGTCTTAACTCCGATATACAAGCTGTGTCTGCCACGTCGCTGATGAGTGTACCAAACTTGCGTCCAATTTTTGACCAATACACCTAATGGTATAGTACTTCTTTAATTTGTTCTATAAACTTAATAGAAAACTTTTTCTTTTGTATACCTTTATAGTATACAGTACACACTGCTAGTACGCTTGTGTCAACAGGCTTACCTGTTATTACTTAACAGAAAACTTTTTCACAATGTATACTAGAATGGCATACAAACGAAAGAAGAAATAAAAGTAATAAAAAGATAAAAGAAAAAATGGGTAAAAATGTGTAATATTTTCATGATTGTATCAAGGTGTGAGATGATATCCAGCAAATAGATGTTTCATTTTTTTGTTGTTTAAACAAAGTATATCATTTACCATATCGTATACTCTTTTGATATACCTTTTTGTGTACGAATCAAAGTGTGAGATGTAATAGTACGAACGGATATTTTAGTTTTTGTTGTCATAAACAAAGTATACATTTTTGGTATACCTATGGTATACCTGTATTTATATCAAAGTGTGAGATACGATCGAACGAATAGATATTTTATTTTTTGTCATTATAAACAAAGTATACCTTTTTGCTATACCGTATACTTTTATGGTATACCTTTTCGTATCTTTATCAAAGTTTGAGATACGATATAATGGATGTTTTAGTTCTTATTGTTATAAATAAAGTATACCTTTTTGATATACCGTATACTTTTTTGGTATACCTTTTTGTGTTTGAATCAAAGTGTGTGATGCTATCGAGCAAATAGATATTTCACTTTTTATTGTTATAAAGAAAGTATATCTTTTTGGTACTGTATACTCTTTTGGTATACCTTTTAATGTTCGGATCAATGTGTGCGATGCTATCAAGAAAATAGATATTTCAGTTTAAGTTGTTTTGAACAAAGTATACCTTTTTGGTATATTGTATACTCTTACCAAAAGAGTGGATTAAAGTGTGATCTGCTACCGAACAAGTGGAGGTTTTATTTTTTGTCGTTTAAATGAAGTATACCTTTTTGATATACCGTATACTCTTTTGGTATACCTTTTTGTGTATGGATCAAAGTGTGAGATGCGATCTAACGGACGGATATTTTCATTTTTTTTGTTATAAACAAAATATACCATTTGTTATGAAAAGAAGAAAACATAATATCTCAAAAGGAAACTTTTAAGTTTGGCCAATATTCTGTCCAAATGCTTTCTTTCAATTGCTACTTTACTTGGTCAAAGTTTTTGTACGTTGGCAGCCTATGCCATAACTGAAATTGCCATAAAACATATTCCTTCCCTAATTGCATTTAGACGTAGACAAACAATGTCGTTGGCAGCCTATAGGTTATGTCTTCTCCTCAAAACAGTGAACTGAATAGCACAAAGAAAATAAAACCTTCTTTCTCACACCTTCTTTCTAACAATTGGGTTTCTTCAATATCGTAATTCTTTGTTGTTCCTGCTCTTATTTTCAAAACTAGAAGAGCTTGTTGAATCCTGGGGGATACACCAATATTGGTGAAATATCCTTAAGAACGGTGTCTTTGACACGCCTCAAGCTATCAAAATTTCTGTGTTTCAACCAATTTTTTCCAACAATCTTAAGGATATTTTAATTCTTCTATCATGGAAACCAGAAACAACCGCAACAATGTTGATCCTCAAAATACTGAAGCTATTGTTACAAATGTTGATAGTGTTACTACGGGCGTTCCAATTGCACTTGCACCTACCTTTGCCAAACCATTCGCCGAGGTGTCAAAAGTTGAAGTATTTGGTGGAGAAAATTTTAGGAGATGGCAAGAACGGATTTTTTCTGTTCTTGACATGCACTCTGTTGCTTTTGCCCTCACGGATCCAAAACCCGATGAATCATCTTCTAAGAAATTAGAATTATGGGTCCACACAAATAAGGTATGTAAACATACTATTTTAAGTACTTTATCTAACAAATTATTCGATGTTTATTGTTCTTACAAGGAGGCGAAGGAAATATGGGATTCGTTGGTTGCTAAGTATACCGCCGAAGATGCTAGCAAACAAAAATTTGTTATTGGTAATTTTTACAAGTGGGAGATGGATGAGAACAAAGATATTAAGGCTCAAATCAACGAGTTTCACAAACTAGTTGAAGATCTCAAGGCGGAGAAAATTAATTTACCGGAGCAATTTGTGGCCGGTATATTAACTGAAAAACTACCCCAATCTTGAAGTGACTACAAACAAAATTTGAAGCACAAACACAAATTGTTGTCACTTGCTGATTTGGTCAAGCACATCATCATAGAAGACACCAACCGAAAGCAATCAAGTTTTGCCAAAGGGAAGGAAATTGCTACAAAAGCCAATCTCGTGGAGGACAACAAGTCTCGCAACAAAAATAACAGGTACGAAAAGAAACCTGGTTACAAGCCCAATGTCAACAATAAAACCTTCAAGAAAAAAAGAAATTGCTTTGTGTGTGGTAAACCAGGCCATCATGCACCTCAGTGTAGGGACAGAAAAGTTGGGAAAAATGACAATCCTGCTAAAACCAAAACAAATTTGGTTAAGCAGATGATGTTATTGCTGCGGTCATATCCCAAGTAAATCTTGTGTCCAGTGTTAAAAATTGGGTGTTAGGTAGTGGTGCCACTTGGCATATTTGTGCAAATAAAAATGAATTTGCATCTTACACCCAAATTGAGGAAGGAGAAGAAGTTGTTTATCTTGGTGATTCTAGAACTACTCCAGTTCTAGGAAAAGGAAAAGTTTTCCTCAAACTCACATCTGGAAAAAACTCTGGCCCTAAATGAGGTGTTACATGTTCCTAATATCCGAACCAATTTGGTTTCTGTGGGATTGTTAGGAAAATTTGGGGTGAAGGTTTTATTTGAATCTGATAAGGCTGTATTAACCAAAAATAATATCTTTGTTGGCAAGGGGTATTGTAACCATGGTTTATTTGTACTCAATATTATGAATAAAAATGCTAGTACTTCTGCTTACTTGATTGACTCTTTTGATTTATGGCATGCTAGACTTCGACACGTTAGTTTATCTTATATTAAAAAAATGCAATCTGAAGGTCTTATTTCTAATTTTGATTATTCTAGTCTAGATAAATGTGAAATATGTGCTGAAGCTAAGCAAAGTAAGAAATCACATGTTTCGTTTTATTCTAGAGAAACTAATTTGATAGACTTAATTCACACGGATTTAGGAGACTTGAAACAAACAATGACTAGGGGTGGCAAAAGATACTATGTCACATTTATAGATGATTATTCTAGATATACAAAAGTATATTTGTTGAGAAATAAAGATGATGCTTTTGATGCCTTTCTAGTATATAAATCTGAAGTAGAAAATCAATTGAGTAGGAAGATCAAAAGAGTTACATCTGATAGAGGTGGGGAGTATATTTTACTTAATGATTATTGTGAAAAGGAAGGCATAATTCATGAAATTACTCCTCCGTGCTCACTTGAGTCTAATAGAGTAGCAGAAAGGAAAAATATGACTTTGAAAGAAATGATGAATTGTATGCTTGTTAGTTCTTGTGCACCTGATAATCTTTGGGGTAAAGCTATCTTGTCTGCTTGTCATTTACAAAATAGAATACCTTATAAGAAAAATGGTAAGACACCTTATGAATTGTGGAAAGGCTATCCACCTAATTTGAAATATTTAAAAGTGTGGGGGTGTCTTGCTAAGGTTATGCTACCTGAACCTAAGAAAAGGAAAATTGGATCAAAAATCTCTGACTGTATGTTTATTGGTTATGCTGAAAATAGTTCTGCGTATAGATTTCTTGTGATTAAAAGTGATGTGATTAAACGCAATACTATTGTTGAAACTAAAGATGCTGAATTTTTTTGAAAATATTTTTCCGTTAAAGAGTAATCATATTTCTCATGCCACTATTACTCAAAATAAAAAATTTTTGCATAATCCTGTAGCTCAAAATGATTTTAAAAATGAGGATTTAAGGAGAAGTAAGAGAACAAGAATTGAAAAATCTTTTGGTAATGATTTTTACACTTATCTTGTTGAAAATGATCCTAGAACATTTTCTTAAGCAATATCTTCTCCTGATGCAATTTTTTGGAAAGAAGCTATTGACTCTGAGATAAATTCTATTTTACAAAATAATACTTGGGAACTAGTTGATTTACCTCCGGGAGCTAAACCTATTGGTTGTATGGATTTTTAGAAGGAAATACCATCTTGATGGTACTATTGATAAATATAAAGCAATGCTTGTTGCTAAAGATTTTATTCAAAAGCAAAATGTTGATTATTTTGATACTTATGCTCCTGTAGCTAGAATTTCCTCTATTCGTATTTTAATTGCTTTGGCATCCATACATAAATTGTTTATTCACCAAATGGATGTTAAAACTGCTTTTTTAAATGGTGATTTGGAGGAGGAAATTTATATGGAGCAACCTGAGGATTGTGTAGTGACTGGGCAAGAAAATAAAGTTTGCAAATTAATAAATTCACTATATGGTCTAAAACAAGCTCCCAAACAATGGCATGAGCAATTTGATGAAGTTTTATTAAATAATGGTTTTACATCTCTTGAAGATGATAAATGTGTTTATACAAAACTTGTTAATAGTATTTGTGTGATTATATGCCTTTATGTGGATGACATGCTTGTATTTGGTTCTAAACTTGATGTAGTACTTGAAACCAAAGGCTTATTGTCTTCTAACTTTGATATGAAAGACTTGGGAGAAGCTAGTGTCATTTTAGGCATGAAAATTATTAGAGATAATGATGGTTTGATTTTAACTCAAGAACATTATGTAAAGAAAATTCTTAAGAAATTTAACTATTTTGATATGGTACCGGTGAGCACTCCTTGTGATGCTAATTGTTGATTGAATAAGAATCGTGGGGAAGCTGTTTCTCAAAAGAGGTATGCTCAAATTATTGGTAGTCTAATGCATTTGATGAATTTTACTAGACCTGATATAGTTTATGTTATGTGTAGATTGAGTAGATATACTCATAATCCTAATAGTGATCATTGGAATGCATTGACAAGACTTATGAAATATTTGAGAGGTACCATAGAATATGGTAATAAATTTAGTGGATTTCTCTCTGTATTAGAGGGATACTGTGATGCTAACTAGATCTCTGATTCAGATGAAGTAAAATCCACTAGTGGCTATGTGTTCACCCTTGGTGGAGGTGCAATAACTTGGAAGTCAGCCAAGCAAAGCTTAATTACTAAATCAACTTTAGAATCTGAGTTTGTGGCTTTGGAATTGGTTGCTAATGAGGCTGAGTGGTTGAGAAACTTCTTAGCGAGTATTCTACTTGGAATAAAACCAACCCCTTCTGTATTTATGCATTGTGATTGCCGATCAACAATAGATTTAGCAAAGACTAAATCTTATAATGGAAAAAATAGACACATTCGTAGAAGACATAAAGTGATAAAGCATATGCTAAGAGATGGAATTATTTCCATAGATTATGTAAAGTCAGAGTTGAATTTAGCCGATCCTTTGACTAAACATTTGCAATGGAAAGTGATCTTGGAAACATCGAGGGGAATGGGACTTACAAATGTCAACTAGAGAAATGTCAACAATGATGGTAACCCAACCTATGTGATTGGAGATCCCATGAAGTAGGTTCATATGGGTAATAACAAGTCATTAGTTGATCTAAGTATGCACTATTAAATTTATGTCCCTTCCTATGGTGTGTGAAAAATAGTGCAACTCTGCAAGGCAAAGTGAGGCTGAGTTTTTACTCTTAATCCAATTTGTATTCTTTATAGGTGGTGTATTGCTCTGAAGAATACACTTGATGATTGGACCTATATGAGTGTGGAGTTGGGCCGCTCCTATGAAATTCTGACAAATTTCTAGAGCACTCATGAATACCGGGCGCTGCACATGGCCTATTAGCGCAAAACCGTGATGAACAACAAAGTGGGAGTATAATGTGATAGATAAGACTATGTTCTTACAAAAGACTTATTGGTTCATAGAAGTTTTAAACTTCACCAATTATTCTGTAAGTTTAATCTTATTTAATCTAGTTCTGGTTCATAGTCTACGGACACCAGAAACTATGCATTATAGTCATTCTAAGAAACTCAGTAAAACCTCTATTTTCTGTTCTTGTCTTATTTTAATTCCTTTTGAGATATGTGGGGGTTGTTATGAAAAGAAGAAAATATAATATCTCAAAAGGAAACTTTTAAGTTTGGCCAATATTCTGTCCAAATGCTTTCTTTCAATTGCTACTTTACTTGGTCAAAGTTTTTGTACGTTGGCAGCCTAGGCCATAACTGACCATAAAACATATTCCTTCCCTAATTGCATTTAGCCGTTGACAAACAATGCCGTTGGCAACTTTGCATATATATATATATATATATATATATATATATATATATATATATATATATAGGTTCTGTCTTCTCCTCAAAACAGTGAACTGAATAGCACAAAGAAAATAAAACCTTCTTTCTCACACCATCTTCTTTCTAACAATTGGGTTTCTTCAATATCGTGATTCTTTGTTGTTTCTGCTCCTAGTTTCAAAACTAGAAGAGCTTGTTGAATCCTGGGGGATACACCAATATTGGTGAAATATCCTTAAGGACGGTGTCTTTGACACGCCTCAAGCTATCAAAATTTCCGTGTTTCAACCAATTTTTTCCAACACCTTTTTGGTATACTGTATACTCTTTTAATATACACTTTCGTATTTTATATCAAAGTGTGAGATGTGATGGAACGAATGGATGTTTTACTTTTTGTTGTTATTAAAAAAGTATACCTTTTCAGTATATTGTATACACTTTTCTTATACCTTTTTGTATTTATTTCAAAGTGTGAGACGCAATCGAACAAATGGATGTTGTCATTTTTGTTGTTATAAAAAAGTATACCTTTTTGGTATATTGTATACTCTTTTGGTGTACCTTTTTGTATTTATATCATAGTGTGAGATCTGATCGAACAAATGGATGCTTTAGTTTTTTTTGTTATAAACAAAATATACCTTTTTGGTATGCTAAATACTATTTTGTTATACTTTTTTGTGTTTGGATCAAAGTGTGTCATGATATCGAGCAAATAGATATTTCATTTTTTGTTGTTATAAACTATTTTGGTATACTTTTTCGTGTTTGGATCAAAGTGTGCGATACTAGCGAGCAAATAGAAATTTTAATTTTTATTATTTTGGACAGAGTATACTCTAGACTCTTTTTGTATACCCAAAGAGTATGGATCAAGGTGTGGCCTACTACCGAACAAATGGAGGTTTCAAATTTTATTATTTTAAATAAAGTAGAAAGCAATTGAGAAAGAAAGAAAGAAAATAACTAGACAAAAATGATATATTGCATCAACTGTTTTTATAATTGATATCGACAAAAAATAAAAATTATGATAAATAAATAAAACAAAAAGCATACTATATTTTTTTATTTTTTGTGTCACTAATATAGAAAAAAAAGATAGTACACCAATTATCTTTCTTTACATTTGTATAGCGTGAAATGAAAAAAAAAAAAAAAAAAAAAAAGAGAGAGAGAGAGAAATGGAAAAAAAAAAAAAGTAAATGGGGTTTGATTACGAAGGGAAAAAGAAAGATTTCAGAAAGAAATCTAACTATTAGAAAAGGAGAGCCCAAAAAAAAAAAAAAAGGAAAAAAGAGCAACAAAAAGGAACCAAAAAAACATAAGAAAGAAAATAGAAAAATAGATTAAAAAGAAAGAGAAAGAAACTAAGATGGATCATTTATGATTTCAGTTAATTATGGGGGACAATTTCTTAAATTTTACATTAAAATTGGGGAACATTAACATATGCATATATTCTGTAAATAAGTTATAAGTATTTATGTAATGGATAAAGCCTAATAAATAAGATAATGATGTAGGAGTATTTTTTAAAATCTCCCTAAATATTAAAAAAAAATTGCGCTATAAAGCCACTCTTTAGAATGCTAATTGAGAAATAGTTAGGGGTCGTTTGGTTTGAAGTGAAGTTATGCGGGTATTAGTAATGTAGGTATTAATTATACAGGTATTAGTAATGTAGGTATTAGTTATGCAGGTATTAGTTATGCAGGTATTAGTAATGTATGTATTTGTTATGCAGGTACTAATAATGCGGGTATTAGTTATGTAGGTATTAGTAATGAGGGTATTAATCATGCAAATATTAATTATATGAAAATTTAGCAATGTAGAGCTTATAATGCAAATATTATTTTCTTATTAAATCATTGACATATTATAAATTAATATACAATGTATAGCTAAAAATATGTATTTATTCTTCAAAGAATAAAAAATAATTCTATTAATATGAGGGGTAGTTTTGTCATTTTAAAATTTGAATACATGTATTGTTAATACCCACATTATTATTCCACATCCTACCCCGTATAAAATAATACAAAGAATTCTGCATAACTAAAGCAGGTATTAATTATGCTGAAATTAAAAGGTGAAAACAAACATTGCACTAAATAGTGACAAATTTTATGTTGAGATGAAAAATATAACCAAATATTATACAAAATAGTGCCAAGTTTTATGTTGGGGTGAAAAATGTTACAAAACATTGCATTAAGCAATGTGGTTTTTAATAAGGGTATCAACCCTTATACTTGACAAACCAAACGAGAGCCATGTATTGGGTAAAACCGCCATCGTCTCGGAGCAAAGGCTTAAACCACGAGACAGTTAAGTTTCACCGAGGACAACTTCTCGAGGAGGTGGTTTTCACCTCTACCTCAGGCAAGATCGATCCAAGTACAAGATCAGAACTCGGAAAGATTGAAGAATGATCAATATGGCGACCCCTCGAGGGAGTATATTGCCTCGGAAAACGGCCACAACTAATTATAATCGTCGACCATTGTATGACTGTTCCTCGAGCATTAAAAAGAGAGACCGCTAGCTGGCAATGAATGAATACAGAATAATTATTATTGAATGCAATTGTAATCTTCTCGCTCCTATCAACTATGAATAGGAGCACTTTGTAATCAAGAAGATCATCCAGAAATACACACTTGACTTATATTCCTTCTCTTAAGCTTTGTCTTGTTTTGTCCACATTACTGCTCGTTTATTTTTTTGCCCCGTTTATTTCATTCCATTAAGCACTTGCCTCGTTTAAATTCAATCTCGGCTCGGTCATAACTTTGATACAAGCAAATTATCGATCAACCCCAAAATAAATTTGATTTGTTGTCCTAGCTCGATTTAGGCCAACATAAATTGGTGTCGTCTGTGGAGATTTTGGTAATAACGCTTGTTCCAAAACCGAATCTTTTCCAGATCTTAGCAAAATAATGATTCAATCAATGTCATGAAAATCGGTGAACATTGTAACCGGCAGCATGGAAGTAAACAGTGACAATCTCTCCTCGGTGAGAAAGTCTGCGAAATTCTCAACCGTTACAGAAAAAAGAACCCAAGTTGAAGGAAGTGACAATGAAATCATTTTTCACGAGGGGGAATTCTACGAAATGATGACCCCTCATCACTATGCTCTGGTTATTACCGTGAGGATCAACGACTCAGATGTAAAACGAATCTTAATAGATCCTGGGAGTTCTGTGAATATCATCAGTCATAGAGCCATTGAACAAATGTGGTTAAAGGATCTCATCATTTCAAAAATAATCATTTTAGCAGGATTCAACAACTCTGTGGAAAGACTCTTAGTGAAATCACCCTTGCAACCACCGCCGAGGGGGTTGACAAGAAAATAACTTTTAAAGTAATGAATGAGGATATGGCTTACAATGTTATCTTTGAAAAGCCTTGGATTCATGAAATGGAGGTCGTACCGTCAACCTTCCACCAGGTGATAAAATTTCCTACCCCGCGAGGAATTCGTGCAATCCGAGTTGACCAATTAACAGCTTGAAAATGCTATTCAGTCATCGTAAAAAGTGAGAACGCCCCGATCGGGCGTCTGAAATCATAATCAAGCGGCTTGGAGCCCCACAAAGAGGAGAGCTCGATTCAAGAGGCAGCTCATCCAAAGCAGGAAGAGAGGATTGCAACTTTCATTCAAGAACCTTGGAAGCAAAAGGCCGAGGACTCAACGGTGGAAGAGCTAGAATCTTATGCCCTGTCAAAAGAGTTTCCAGAAAGAAAAATATTTGTGGGCTCGGAGCTGGATGCTGAGTCTAAGAAAGCTCTCATAGAATTGTTAAAAGTCAAAGATGATTGCTTTGTTTGGTCTCATGCAGACATTGTAGGGATCGATCTCGAAATCATGACACAAGTTGAATGTAGATCCCAACTACTGGTCGATGAAGCAAAAAAAAAAAAAAAAAAAAAGACCCCACACTGGAGTAAAGAAGAAGGTGATCCAAGACGAGACCAAGAAGTTGCTCGATAATCAATTCATAAAAGAAGTCAAGTACCTAGATTGGCTTGCTAATGTGGTAGTGGTACCCAAGAAAAATAGAAAGTGGAGAATGTGTGTCGACTACACTGACCTGAATAAAGCTTGCCCTAAAGACTCCTACCCTTTGTCCCAAATAGATAGGTTAAAAGACTCAACGGCTGGACACAAATTCTTGACGTTTTTGGATGCATATTCGAGGTACAATCAGATCTTGATGGACCCCAGTGATGAAGAAAAAACTTCCTTTATCACGGATACAAGGTGATTCCCTACGGTCTTAAAAATACCGGAGCAACTTATTAAAGGCTGGTATGCCAAATGTTTAATGATTACGTCGGAAAAAAAATGGAAGCATATATCGATGATATGTTGGTGAAATCTGTCCGATTGGAAGATCATTTGAAACAATTAAAGGAGGCATTTGCGATTTTGAGACAATATTGCATGAAGCTTAACCCCGAAAAGTGTGCTTTTGGGGTCAGCTCGGGGAAATTCCTTGGATTTATTGTCTCGAAGAGAGGTATCAAGGAAAATCCCGACAAGATCAAAGCTATACAAGAAATCCCCGAGGAATTGTCAAGCCCAAAGAAAGTCCAATGCTTAACTGGCTGATTAGCTGCTCTGAGTCGATTTCTTTCAAGGTCATCCGAGTGGTGCCACAGGTTCTTTTCCGTCTTGAAAAGGAACACTTCCTTTGAATGGACCCCCGAGTGCAGGGAGGCTCTGAGAGAGTTGAAACGTTATTTGGCCAACGCCCCATTGTTGGCCAAACCAAAAGATGGCAAGACGTTGTTGGTATACTTGGCCGTCTCCAAGGTGTCAGTCAACGCATCTGGTTCGAGAGGAAGAAGGAAAGCAACAACCAATATACTATGTTAGCAAAGCTCTCCTCGATGCTGAAACAAGGTACTCCCATTTAGAAAAATTAGTGCTTGCATTAGTCATTGCTGCTCGAAAACTACGCCCTTATTTCCAATGTCATCCAATAGTCGTAGTAACAACCTTCCCTATGAGAAATATATTACATAAGCCAGAATTGTCGAGGAGGTTATTTAGGTTGGCGGTCGAGCTGAGTGAGTATGACATTGTATACCAACCCCGCATAGCCATAAAATCTCAAGTGTTAGCTGATTTTGTAGATGATTTGAGTGCTAAACTACTTCCCGAGGAGGAAAAAGAGAATCTAGTCTCAAAGGGTCCCACCCATGGGGTATGGAAGCTTTACACAGATGGGGAAGCCAATTCCAATAGCTCGGGGCTCGGAATAGTGCTCGTAGCTCCCATAGGGGAAAAGCTAAGGCACTCGATGAAATTCGAGAGGCTAACCAACGACAAAGCTGAGTACGAGGCCACCATAGTAGGATTAAAGCTGGCCAAAGAAATAGGAGCTGAGAATGTAGAGCTAAGGTGTGACTCGCAATTTATGGTGAATCAAGTCCTCGGTGGATATTTGGCTCGAAAGCCCAGGATGAAACAGTTTGTGGTAAGAATGCAGCAGGCGCTCGACGCCTTTCCAGAATGGAAGGTCATGAAAATACCACGAGAGGAAAATGTCAAGGCCGATGCCTTGGCGAACTTGGCCTCGGCAGTTGAAACAGATGACTCGGGGACTAACGCCACAGTTAGGATTTTAGCATCAGCAATGGGAAAGATGAAGCTGGAAGTAAATATGGTGAATCGACATTGGGATTGGCGAACAAAGTTCATCTCTCACCTGGAGTTAGGAATTCTACCACCAGACAAAAAAGAAGCGGCAAATTCAGGAAGCAAGTAGTCTCATACACGATAATATATGGACAATTGTACAAGAAGCTTTATTGCGGCCCGATGGCCAAATGTCTAGGCCCAGGAGAATATGAATATATGATGAAAGAAGTGCATGAAGGAACGTGTGGTAATCACTCTGGAGCTAAAGCCCTCGTGTGAAAGCTCCTCTGAGCTGGCTACTATTGGCCCAAAATAAGTTAGCATGCCAGAGTATTTGTTAGGAATTGCGACAAGTGTCAAAGGCATGCCTCCATGATTCATTAGTAGGCCAAGCCCTTGCACTCAGTGGTCTCACTGTGGCCCTTCATGAAATGGGGAATGGATATCGTGGGACCATTCCCCAAAGTGAAGGGCAGTGTTAAATACATCCCCCTGCTCACTGATTATTTTTCCAAATGGATCGAAGCAGGAGCTTTTGCTAAAGTCAGGCAAAATGAAGTCATCGACTTCATATGGAAAAATATTATATGCCGATTTGGAGTTCCGAAGGAGATCACTTGTGATAACGGTAGACAATCCGTTGGCTCGGAGGCCACGACTTTCTTTGCAAAGTGGGGGATCAAAAGGATGGCTTCAACACCCTACCACCACAGTACCAATGGACAAGCTGAGTCCCCAAATAGAATCGACAATCATAAAAAGAGAATGAAAAAAGTAAAAGGCTCATGGCCCGATGAGTTACCAGAAGTGTTATGGGCAATGAGGACCACGGAGAAAAATAGCACTGGTAAAACCCCATTTTTTTCTTGTTTACGGGGTAGATTCGCTAATTCCTGTCGATGTCAGTGAACCAAGTCTTCGTTATGCTCATTCAACCGAGGAGTCAAATCAAGAAGCTATGCAAGTAGAATTGGATTTGCTCGAAGGACGAAGAGAGATGGCCTTGGTGTGGTTGACAGCTCAAAAACGACAAATCGAGGCCTACTTGAACAAAAAGGCCAAGTTGAGAGAATTCAAGGTTGGCGACTATGTCTTAAAAGCCTCAAATCAAACGACGAAAGAAAAAAATGCAGGAAAATTGGCCGCCAATTGGGAAGGCCCCTACCGAGTGAAAGAAATCGTAGGGAAAGGGTCTTATCAACTGGAAAACCTCGAGCGGAAGCAAGAGCCGTTAAATTGGAACATATCCAATTTAAAGAAATATTACTTCTAGCATCAACGAGATATCGCTCCGAAGTCGACAGTGCTCGAGTCCTCATCTTTCATACTTAACCACTGAGGGGTGCAAGGGGGTGAGGTCAGTCTGCAATCGACTCATAGACTCATAGCTCAAGTTTTTCGAAAAATAACTCAGACTCGGGGACTTAACTCGAGAACTTCAAAACATGGAGATCGCCCGAGGCCTAGCTAAACCTACACCAGGGACTGACCCCGTAGGAATACGCTTGATCACTCATATTTGTTGGCTTTTGTAAATTAAATTTGCCTAAGTACAATTAGGCTCTATGTAAACCGGCTTGATTTTCATCAATGGAATAAAAATAGATTCATCATTTTTTATCCATTAAGCCTTGTTTAAGCTTCGGCTCGAGGACGAGACGTCGTCCTAAGCAAGCTTCATAATATACTTAAATTCTTGCAAGCCAATAAAAACTCGAAAAGATATTGAAACACTTAACATTCAATATTTATAAGGCTCGAAGGCCAAAATAATTACAAAGAAAATGGCCCGAAGACCTAAAGCAAACCAAATGAGCTGTTACCCACTAGCCTCGCTATCGCTACCCGAAGTTTCTCCTTCAGACGAGCTCTCACTGCTCGAAGAAAGTTGATCTAAAAACTCTCGAGTCGTAGCGACATCTATCTTAGCCTTAGCAATCTCGCCATCCAAACTAACCCCCTCTTTACATCGTTCGAGGGTCTTTAATGATTGCCCAATTTCTTTTAACTTTGGCTCGGGTAGCTCTCAAGTCCAGCTTGGCCTTGAACTTGGACTTTTGCTCAGAAGAGGAGACTAGTTTTTTACCCCGAAGGGTCTTCATTTCAGCTTCAAGAACCTTGTTCTTGGCTTCAACCTCTTTCATCTTCGAGGCAAGCAGCGAAGATCTCTCCTCGAATTGCTCGGTTAGCCCTTTGAGCACTGCATCTGCTGCATCAGCCTGCTTCTGAAGCTCAGCTCGATGGTTCTCCTCTTGAGACCTTTTCTTCGCCGAACGATTGACAAATTCTCCACGAGCCTTAGAGAGTTCAACGCTCGATTGCTCAACCTCTTTCCGAGCTCGACCCAATTTGGCTTTCGAGTCAAGGAGTTGCTTTTCTAGCTCAGAAACACGAGCTTCAAGCCCAATCCTTCTTCGATCCCATTCATCCTCGACCTGCTTAAGGTACGCTACTCTTTTGGCCTCGATCTTAGCCGCTTTCATAGCATAGACATAGCCCTACAGCCAGAAAAGAGGAAATCAGAAGTGGGAAAAGCAATTAAAATCAAAAAAGCGGTGCAGCAAATAAATTTTTTTACATGAATCGCATGTTGAACCGAATAAGCCATCAAATCATCCGAGAGCACGTTCTTGAGCTGCTCGTTTCTAAAGGCCCAAGCAGCCCTTTGCAACTAATAGCAACCTTCATGTCGTCGTCCAGGAAGCAGACATCAATCAGAATTGGGATTCTCCTAATTCCTTAAGGAAGGGTTGTCTTAGATCGAGTTGAATCGGTGCTCGCCCCCTTTGCAGATGGAACCCCTTTGGCAGGCTTGGCCCCGATCTCCTCACGAACCTTATCAATGACTTGGCTCGGTTCCTTGATCTCACCACCTCGACCTCGTATCGAACACAAACATCGTCTGACTCGTCAGTTAGTCTTCATTGAGGGTCTTCAGGCAATTCAACCCGAGGGATTTTAGCCTTGAATGGCTTCTTGGGCGTATCCCTTTTCCTTTTCGAACTTGAAAAGAGAAAACGTGTCATTCAAAGGAAAATAAAACAAGAAGATATACGAAGGATAAACGAGGATACCTCTCGGGGCCTGATTGAGAGTCTGAACAAACTCCTCCAAGGACTGCAAACTAGCCTCGACATCAGGGACCTCGGTGACATCCTCTCATCATCCCTCCTCCTTCTTCTTCTTCTTCTTCTTCTTCTTCTTCTTCTTCTTCTTCTTCTTCTTCTTCTTCATTTTCTTCTTCTCTTTCTTATCTTCCTCCTTCCTCGCCTCGGTAGGCAACTCGTTAGAATCTGAAAAACAAAAAGGAGTAAGACCAAAAGAGGACGCACTGAAAAAAGGAAATATCGAACTTGGAAACATACTAACCAAGTCGTTTGCCCGACCAGTTGTTCTCCTCACGAGCAGCCAAGACCATCCAATCCCTCTCCGGCCTCCTCTCAGCACTAATAATAGCATGCACCCAAGCCACTAAATTCTCGGGAGGATTGATGGGAAGCTTTCTAGCTAAAAGGATAATGAAAAATTAGTTTTCTCACACTTATAGAAGCCAAGTAAAAAACTAGCCTAGAAGAAGAGTTAGGTGTTCTGTTCCACACCTCGGGGAATTCAGGCCTGGTAGAGAGAGAAGAAGTGGGAAGAAGAACAAACTAATCGCACCAGCTACGATCCTCGGTGTCATCGCTCTTGGTAATGATAGAGAACTGGCCTTGCTTATTTAACTGCACAATACCATCTTTGTGCAGAGAGGAAGAAAATAAAGAAATCAAGTAGTCATATCCAAATGTGACCCCGACTTTACGACTAATATAGTCGAGACACTGAATGACCCTCCAGAAGCTGGGGCCTAGCTGAGCAAAACAAACATTATGTGACCTACAGAAAGTATCCACTACGGGATGAAGGGGGAAGAGTAAAACCTATCAAAAACGGATAAGTATAAACAAAGGATTTCCCCGGAGCACTGTCACATGTGCGTTGCTCGGGGCAGGAATTGAAATTGGAATCTCGGGGCCCCAATTAAACTCCTCTCGGATCAAGGCTATGTTTTCTTCCGAGTCAAGGCTCGGAGAAAGTTGAACGGGGAGATTCCTTATCCTCCAAATATCTGAGGCTGTTTGCCCCTCATCCTAATATCTTTGCTGGAATCAAACTTCTTTGGGATAACCCATTGAGGTTTGAGTTCCCCAAGATAAACTTTTTTCTTTTTCTTCTTTGGAGGCGAGGTCTCGACTACCTCATTGTCATCGTCATTGTCGACGCCTTTTCCAGTTGCCGCCTCATCATCATCAATGAAAGGTTCTTGACTGGCGACGCTATGACTGTCATCCGAATGGGGAGAAGTGGCCGATGGAGGAGAATTTATCAATTCATTAGTTTATGCCAAAACACCGGCATCAACGACGTTTTCACGATGAGGAGAAGAAGACATGGTGAAAATTTTTAGAGGGAAAAGGAAGGCTGGAAAAAGCAAGAACAGTTCAAGGGAAATTATGAAATGGTGAGGATGATGACAAAAAATAGCCAATTTATAGCAAGATGCAAGTAGATTAAAACGCCATCATGACATTTACATGGGGAAGATAAAATGAAGGGTTGTAGCCATTAAAAATAAGTCCACGTACGGGGGATATGACATCGAAGCGGCGGTTACCTTTTAAAATCTCCTGGCTGATAACGTGCCACGTCACTTTTCCGCTTAATTCAATCCATCCCTTGGAAAATTTTGACAATTGTCCAAGGAGTGGGGGGACTATCTGTATTGGGTGAAAACCCCATCGCCTCGGTGCAAAGGCTTAAACCACGAGACAGTTAAGTTTCACCGAGGACAACTTCTCGAGGAGGTGGTTTTCACCTCCACCTTGGGCAAGATCGAGCCAAGTACAAGATCAGAAGTCGAAAAGATTGAAGAATGATCAATACGGCGACCCCTCGAAGGAGCATATTTCCTCGGCAAACGGCCACAACTAATTATAACCGTCGACCGTTGTATGACCGTTGCTAGAGCATTAAAAAGAGAGACCATTAGCTGGCAATGAATAAATAAAGAATAATTACCATCGAATGCAATTGTAATCTTCTCGCTCCTATCAACTATAAATAGGAGCCCTTTGTAATCAAGAAGATCATCCAGAAATACAACACTTGACTTATATTCCTTCTCTTAAGCTTTGTCTCATTTTGTCCACATTACTGCTCGTTTATTTTTTTCCCCGTTTATTTCATTCCATTAAGTACTTACCTCATTTAAATTCAATCTCGGCTCGGTCATAACTTTGATGCAAGCAAATTATCAATCAACCCCAAAACAAATTCGATTTATTGTTTTAGCTTGATTTAGGCCAACACAAGCCACAACTTGAAAGTATCAGAAAGTAGTTGAATAATAGCCGGTGGAAATTTCAAGACCGCGTCCCTAAGTCTCAACGGTGGTAGTTCACCTCCAATATTTTTTTTTGAACTCCAGCCTCTTTTTCTTGAAATTTTGGCATTTTTCAAAATTTTATATGTCCACTATATCATAATTGTTGCATTTGAGTTACTTTTAAAACCTTTACTCCCTACCCCCTAAAAAAATTTGTTTGAAACAAATCCGATTAAGGAATGCTCAATCTAACAGTCGATCAACTGAAAATTAAAATGTCTGTTACCGGAACTATTGCATAAAATTTGAAGACATTGTCATTTTGAAGCTTGTCAACATCCAGAATCATGTCAATATGTGTTTAAATGAGATTAGTGTAGTTCCGATTTTACCAAAACGGAAACTTTGCGATTTGTAATGCTAATTTAAGAAAGCATAAGATGAATGAAAGGGATGAACCTCAAATCCATGCACCTCATAAATAAAAAAGTTCAATCCATCTTACTTTGCAAATACCAAATAAAAAATTACACCTCGTTTACCAGGTTAAATTTTCTCCACAAATAAAAAGGGAATCTAGAGCAACCGTAAAGTTGTTTTCACATGCCTTTTTTAGGTCACGTGTTCAAACGTGGAAAGCTACTTACATTATATCCCACAGGGATGCGACTTTCCCCAAACCTTGAATGATCGCGTGATGCTTCTTCCACCGAACAGTCCTATAAGTTTTATCCAGTGGTGGCAATGTTAAAAATAATTATGTTTTAGATGCTCTATCCATCCCAATTTACGTGGATATGTTTGAGTTCGGAGTTTAAGAAATAGAGGAATACTTTTGATATTTGAGGTTTAAAGCAACAAATTTTTGTGTGGAATGGATTAGAATTGGTGCCGCTATTACGGTTTGACCCCTGTAAGAAAAGTATAGCAAAAAAGCCCCCGTCAGAAAAAGTTACCGGCAACCACCAAAGGTTCTGGCCGGGTCTTGCTAATGGAAAGATTTGACCATTACCAAAAACTTTCTTACGGGGCAACATTTGTAAGACTTTCCTAATTAAGAGGGCCAAATTCATGACAGAGCGCCAGAAGTGTCCTATTTATGTATATCACCCTTACAATAAACAATAAAAATTTGTATAGCTTTGAATTATCTCATAAAGCTAAATTGTCAATTAATATTTCAATTTGTGTGAAGATTTTTGGAGTTTGGCCATTAATACAGAAATAAATTCTTTAATTCTTTTGAATGATAATTTACATACTTATAAACTAATTAGAAAGTAGTATAAGTTGTAATAATTTACAATGTAAAATATTCAAAAGCTATAAAAAGAAAAGTCGTTTGACTCTCGAGAAGTGAGAACCTTCACATAAATTAAAACGAAGGGAGTATTAAATATAAAAATGTGTCATTCTTTTTTGATTGACTAAAAAAAAGTCGCATAAATTGGGATGCATAGAGTGCTTATTACTCATTTTATGTGGCAAAATTTGAGTTGGCACAAAGCTAAAAAAAATTTAAAAAAAAAAAATATTTGTGGTTTAAAGTAAACTATAGATATTTGTGTGCTTATAATTAAATCATTTCATTAAAATTAAAACATGAATTTTAAAGTTAAATTATTTCCATATTAAGAAGCTACCTTTATTATTTATATAGACTAATAACGAAATCCTACCAATAAACTGGAAAAGAAGAAGTA
Source organism: Petunia x hybrida (assembly GCA_037355625.1). Taxonomy (NCBI): domain Eukaryota; kingdom Viridiplantae; phylum Streptophyta; class Magnoliopsida; order Solanales; family Solanaceae; genus Petunia; species Petunia x hybrida. Next base: position 558,112 of record JBBBVM010000648.1, read on the forward strand.
GATATTACAAATTAATTTCTTATGTGAATATCAGTAATAACCTAGTAAAGATTTAACTATCTTGATTTATTAGAAATGAAATACACACATTATGTAGAAGAATCATCACATTTTTCCTGCATAAGTTAAATCTTTTTTTAAAAATAGTTTGGTGATACGGCTTTATCTTAATTATCATTTATCAGTAGTTTTCTTATCCTTGTTTTTATTATCATGAGTATTTTATCTTTTTTTTTTGAGTTAAAATATATTTTTTTTAATTGATGATTCACTTTGATGGGTAAGATCACATCTTATATTTACTGATCTCACTTGTAGAATGACATGGGATAAGTTGTTGTTGCTGCTGCTGTATTTCGGTGATACAGTCATACAGATTCATGGAAATCAACACTTTCTTTACTGTATTTTTTATTTTTCTGATATGATGTTGGTGGTGGGGATTAAAGGCTGCATGGTTTCGCTACGTGGAAGTAGAACGAATATTCAGTACCTCTCTCTTAACCCCTCCTTTTGTCTGATTCATTTAAGCTAGCGTTTGGATATAGTTTTTGGACAGTTTTTGGGGCCATTTTTTGGAAATTTTTTGGGATTTTCCAAAAATTCCATTTGGGAGTTTTTGAAAAATCTCCTCACAAACTTCAAATTTTGTTCCAAATAAAATGTATGTCCAAACAAAATTTCAATTTTCCAAGTTCCAAATCTCAAATCCCAAATCATTCGAGGATAAATCATAAAATTCCCTGTTTCAGTTTGAGTCAACATTTTTTAAAATCGCTCTTAAAATTAATACTATATTTTATAATTTGAAGTATATTTAGCTCAGATTTTTACTTTTCCTAAATCAGAATCTTTTATCGTAAAAAAATATATTATGCCATCGTTTAAAATCATAAGGTTCGAACTAGAAATCGTCATTTAGTTCTTAAACTACCTATATTCAAAATTTTCATATAAAATTAAAATAGATGAAGTTAGTAACATTTTAGATGGAGTACCATTTTAGCAACTGATTCGTTTGATGTAACTAAATTTTACAGCCTCTATCAGAATTTAGTACTCTTTATTTTTTCATTAAATAAAAAAGAATGTTTTTATATTTAATACTAACAACTTAATTTTATGAGGTGATTTTCAATCTAAATTTTTGTTTTAAAGTAGAATTTTAAAAGCATGCCTTTATTAATCAAACGCCTATATACAAATTGAAATATAAGAAGTACTCCCTCCGTCCATTTTTACTTATCCAATTTTTTCAAAGTCAAATTTTATTTTTACTTGTCTTTTTAGCAATTCAAGAGAGAATTAGTCATATTCTTCCTATATTGTCCTTGATATTAAAGACCTTCTAATTTTTAAATTACTTCCCAATAATTGAATTACGTATCATTAATAAAGATATATTAGCCAAGTTGAATTTTTTATTTAATATATCCACACCTATTACATAAAGAACAAGAGCCTGAATACAATGGAGACACCAAGACAAGCTAGCTGGTTAGTGAGGAAGGTGATTGATGCAAGAAAATGGCGTACAACCCAACACATTAGAGCAGAATTGCAACAATATTGTCTGAGGGGTAAGTTCATTATTAAGAGAGCATACATGGCATTCATGCCACAATACCAGAAAGTTCAATGGAAAGGGTTGAATATGGGGCAAGGGATAATACCAAGACACCACTTCATATTGTGTTCTATCTGAGTATGGTGCAGAGGAAACATTAGAACATTTGTTCTTTAGCTGCACATTTGCAGAAGATTTCAAGCGCAAGAAACACCTGCTAATCAGAGGACCAGAGAGATTGTACGACAGCTACACATCTGAGGCCAAGCTCACAAGAAATGGAGGAAAATGTTGGAGACACTAAACCACTATCCTTGCTAGAGCTACACCGATACCAGAGATGGACAGAGAGAATAGTCGAGTAGTTATTAGTTTACAGAGTCATGTATTAACTGTTTTTTATATTAATTCTGTATTAAATTTGTAATTAGGTGACAGAAGTTAGATTCTAATTTTGTTGAGATTTAGTTCGAATAGTGCGAACCGAACTAATGGATGTAAAAGGCTATACTTGGTTGAATAAAATTTTGTTTCGACCCAAAAGAAAAATAATTTTTTTTTTGTGGGAGTAAAAAGCTGAAAATAGACAAGTAAAAATGGACGTATAGAGTATATAACATAAGTAGATTGAGTTTTATTAACTTTCAAAGGAACCTAAAGGGATCGAGAATTGGTATAAAATCGGTGCTCCTTAATCCACGATTTGCAAATACGACAAAAGGTCCCACAAATGGCCCAACTCCGCCTTCATCATAATATTTGTCAAAATAAAAGCGAGTTTGACCAAACTGTCAATTTCAATTTATTTCAAAAAAATATTTTTAAACAAAAATACTTTGGAGGAATATCAATATGCCTTCAGACAAAATCATGCGAGAAGTAATTTTGTTAAATATTTATATTTAACAATTATTTTAAAACTTATTTTTCAACTTAAGTTATGAAAGAAAATATGCATATAAGTTGCTTCATATTGTTATTGTGTCTATTCTTGTCCAAAAAAGTTAAAATTACTCATTTTCAGAGAAGCTAACTTTTAGTAGATTATTTGTCTCAGCTTTGCTTACTCATTCAATTCTGGTACTTATGTGTTTGTTGAACCTCCTGATGGCTCTTTGTTGCTTCATGACTCTATAAGAGGCGCTAATTATGCTCGCTAGTCTTGATGTTTGGTATATACCCACAGTTTCTTTTATTTTTTTTTAAAAAAAAGAGAATATAGCATAACATGAAAAGTGAAGAAAAATATGATAAAAAAATTTAACTGTATTTGTAAACTTTGTATCAGCACCAAATACAGATATGCTATTTCTTTCTAAAAAAGAATGTATACATCATGTACCAGTTTTAATACATCATACAATATAATCACAAGATTAATACATGTATTGCTATTCGTAGATTGCTAATCTTTATGTGATAGTTTTTTATAATTAATATGGATGACTTGTCTCTTTAGTCTTTTCAACTCCTAAATTATTCAGAAAATACACTAATAGTAAAATACTTATATTATGAGTTTTTAATTGAAAATTCCGTAGCTATGTTGGAGTAGGACTAATTTGCAATTCAAAAATTTTAACTTTTCATTTGAGAGCACGAAATTAAAAACTCTATTTAAGGTGGATGAATTTATTCATTACAAATTCACACCATTGACCCTGGGTGGCAGTGAGAAATTAAATACACGTTTTAGTGTCTCATACGCCAACTCATACTTATGTGAGATACCTAATTATTTGATATGTGAATTGATTTAGGTCCCACCTGCCAACTCATCAAAGCTAAATTAAGAAAGGCTCTATCTCTCTCCTTAAATACTCATGACCACCCCCACCCCCACCTTACCCCTTTTTATCTTCTTTCTTTTTCCATTCATCTTCGATTAATACTCTGTATAACCAGGGCCGTCTCAAGCAGATCAGAGGCCTAAAGCCAAACCTCACAGAGAGGCCCTAACTTTTTTTTCTCAAAAAAAAAAAAAAACAATCATATATAATTTTATTTAAAGTCTACTTTTTCTCACTTTTTTTAGATGTGAAGTCATTAATTACCATTTTATAATCAATTTGTTCTACAATTCCTTTTCAATTGAAAATATAGCTAATCCATTTAATCTCTCTTGACACATCGTTGATCTTAAATAAGATTTTATCAATTTTAACTTTGAAAATGATAAGCTGATATAATAATATCAAAGTAGTGTTGGTGCTACTTCAATATAATAATTGTTGTTGCAATTACTTGAATTTTTTGAAGTAGACACCATAAAGAAAATTTTGATCTTTGTAACTTGTAAGAAGCAAGTTTTTAGAAAGTAGAGAGTTTGAGTTTGTATTTAGAAGACTCAAAATATTCAGCAAAAAAAGAATGAGAATGGTGAAAAAAGGTTAATATAGGATGTAAATAAGCCAACAAAATAGGTACCCACCTATATAAAGATACTACAATTTCCACAAACGTAATAATTTTTCCACTCTTGTATTATGGTAAGTTGGCAACGGTCCCCACGTTAATGGGATACGTTATTATGCTTTTCCTTAAATTTTTCTTCAGTTTTGAAATTGAATACACACTTTTTTAAAAAATAATATATATAGTAGGGGCCCCAACTTTTTGGGGGCCCCAAGCCATTGCCTTAATGGCTTTATGGTAGAGACGGCCCTGGTTTGTTTTAACAGATAAAACAACAAATTTCTTTGTGATAGTGACCAAAAAGAACACTTATAATACCAAGAATGAAACGTTAACACTCTGAGAGCCTTTCTTTTTTGCAAAATGGACCCCCCCCCCCCCCCCCGACCCAAACAGTTCAGTCTGCTTAAGAAAAAAGTAGGGGCCCCAAGCCATTGCCTTAATGGCTTTATGGTAGAGACGGCCCTGGTTTGTTTTAATAGATAAAACAACAAATTTCTTTATAATAGTGACCAAAAAGAACACTTATAATACCAAGAATGAAACGTTAACACCTTGAGAGCCTTTCTTTTTTGCAAAATGGAAACCCCCCCCCCCCCTTGACCCAAACAGTTCAGTCGGCTTAAGGAAAAAGTAGGGGCCCAAGCCATTGCCTTAATGGCTTTATGATAGAGACGGCCCTGTGTATAACCTTTCACTTGTAAAAATAAACTTCCTCCATTCAATTAAATATTTTTTTATTAGAGTTGCAACCAAGGCCTGTTCTTCTTTTTTTCCTTTTTCCTTGTTATTACTTTGTTTCTTTTTCATTCATCTCTAAAGTTTCTTGTTTCTCTATTCTAAGCAAGTTATATTTTACGAATAAAGTTTATAGAGTAATCATTTCAATAACATTATTAAGAATCTTTTTCATAATTTTCGCGAATGCTTTTCTCGGGGATTTGGTTTGCAGATCTGATAAATACAACTCCTAGGTAATGTTCTTTTTTGGTTGGTGAAATGAATTTTTGTAGCTTGCCTGTAACTTTACAAATATATTGAATATAATAGGGTAAGAAATAATTTTTACAAGACAGATCAGAAACATATGCATATAAATGGGAAAAGAAATGTAGGGTGGGGGGAGGGGGGAATCAGAGGGGATTGGGAGGAGAGAGAGGAAGTATTCCTTAATTTAGCTTTGATGATTTGGCAAGTGGAATCAAAATCAATCCACATGTCAAGTAATTAGATGCCTCATACAAGTATGAGTTGGCGTGTGAGACACTACATAAAATTTCTCCATTCAATATATACAGCTTGCTCCGCCTACAAACAAAAGATTTATAGGGGCATAAAGACGTACAAAAACATGATCAATTCTTACTTCACCAACTTATCTCTCTACTTTGCAAATTCTATTGTTACCTTTTAAGGTAACAATGGCGATATGGGCTAACCTACTGTTGGGATATATTAATAACCATGCGGTTTTAGTTAGATTATTCCTAGTTTAACAATTGGTTATTTATTTACTAAAGATAATGAATTATTGTTTATTTAGATCAATTGTGTCATGTGTGTCCTATTATTTATATAGTAGTTGATTTAGTGTGTAGAGCCAAGCTTATACACGGAAGATTAAATCATCGGTTCTTATAAATAATAAAGTAATGTTCACAATCTAAGATGGAAATTGGACAAAGCCATCGGTATGATTGTAGTACAAGATTATATATAATTTATCTTGATTATGGGAATGGTATAGTTCCAACTTCTTGTGCTAGTGCGCTTTGTGTGTATTGAACGGACCAAGTAGAGATAAGTGTTTCTATACTGACTATATAAAACAAACTCTCTAGCTCATCAAATGTACTGATACTCTTAATCTTGATATAGCTATTATTAGTGGTGTATATTATTCATTGTCTTGATTTATCAATAGGTGAGGTCCAGGATATTTGGGTCAAATAATTCCTGATAAGTTGGACAATGATAATATGCATTTGCGAAGTAATGGCTAGTTGATAGAATCCACGTCTCGTTATAGAGATTGATGACACCCCTTTATGAAAGCTTATAAGTTTCTATATGTAAATCTGGCCAGTGGATTTTGTATCCGGCACATGGAATAAGTTAAGCGGAAGTCTAAAGGATATATTCATTTAGTCAATATATTAAATTGTCAGTAATTTAATAATATTGATTGGTGTCTGTAATCTTAACGTGGGGAGTTAAATAAGATTTGATGGAAGAATTCGAAATTCAACTGAGGAGCGCAATTACGAATTTCTAGTGGAAATAATTTATAATTTATTATGGAAAGGTTAATTCTAGAGAAAAGAATTAATTCCATAATTGAAAGCCTCATTAATTAATTCTGCGGTCCCTATTGTGACCGAATCCAATTAGGACTAGGAGAGAGGTTTCTTGGTGGAAAAGAATCCTACACAGTTTTAGAAAAGGGTTTTACCCTTAAAACTATATAAAGGGGATTCTTGGCCAAAAGGAAGAACACACAAAAACCCTAAAGAGTTTTTCTCTCTCTGAAACACTTGTTCCACCCAAGTGATTATTAGTCTAGGTATTGTTCGGGCACACGACAGAAGATCATGGAACTGGAGGACGACCCCGTAGATGATCCTGCTCGTGATTGAATATTTACTTCGCGGTTGAAGTCACGCTTCAAGAGGTATTCCGTTTTATGTTTATGTAAAACTAAATAGCCTGTTAGTTTGTCTAGATTACATGTGAGTTCTTGATCCTGGAATTGCTTCCGCTGTATTTATATTCCTTCAATTGGTATCAGAGCGTGCTCACATCTAACTAGATAACTAGGGTTTTATGGAAACGAACCTTAGAGACATGTATATGTGTGATTATATATGTTGTATGATTTGCAAAGTAGATTTATCTACTGGTTTTGCAATTATGAAAATAAAAAGTGGACTGGTTTTGTCGCTAGGTTTTGGCGGCGGCAATAAACTGCAAAAGCTGTTTCTAGTAACGATAGGATTTCATTGCTCATCTTTTACGTGATTGCTGGCTAAAAGTTACTGGGACAATATGTAATTTATAATTACCGATTGGTCAGAAAGTTACTTAGTTTGCTTTACAAAATAACATGGAAAGGATAAATTGTGATATATGTTTGGTCAGTGCTTTAGAATCTCCATCACAAGAACCCTTGTTCCTTTCTTAAAGAATTGGACCGTGGCCCAAAGAAGACTTTCAAGGAGTAGATTATTTGGAATACATGTTAACATGGTGGAATGTTGAGTCATCACAGGCCATATCAATTATTATATTGAGAAGGCAGTGAGTTAACAAGTTATGAACAATTTGAGTTTTGTAACTCTAGGTGTTCAAGAAATCAATGTTTATGTTAAAATAATTTTAAGAATGGTTCATTAAGGATTGGGTATAATGACGTCAATTTTAGGTTAAGGATTCTTAGTGCATATTGGCTCCGTGGGGTTGAAGTATATGGACACAATTTTATATAATATGTCTATGATTGTCTTCTCACATGTATATAATTTTGTACTATAAATTAAGAATTATGATTAATAAAAGGTTACTACTAATGTAGTTCATTTATCTGGAATCATTTGTAATTCTTAATATTTTATATACGTGAAATAATGTTACACATGAATTAAGAATTTATTGATTAATAAATAGTTATAAGCGAATTAATTTATTTATTGGAATCATTGAAAAATCTTAAAACTTATACATGTGTTAAGATTTTATGATAAATAAATGGTTGGAATCAAAGTGATTTGTTTATTTGAAATCTTATTTATGCTAGATAAATAGTTATCTTCATGGTAGAATATTTGTCAGGGGTATTGAATTTTTTTTTAATATTTTATGTGAGATGATACCGTATATCGTTGAGAATTTATGATTAATAAATGTTACTACCACGGTAATGGATGTATTTGGAATCATTGATAACTCCAACAGTTTTATACATGTGTGATTATGTTAATGCATGAATTGAGAATTATGATTAATAAATAGGATTCACTAGAGTAATCTACTTATTTGAGTCATTGATTTTTCTCAATGTACCGTGTGTAAATTGTCTCTTGGTAAGTGTCTGCTAGTGGTGAAATTTTATCTACTTGAAAAGGAAGATTAATTTCGAGATACTAGAAACGCTAAATTAATTTATGAGATAAGATATTGAGATTTTCACCTAATAGGAGAAAATAATATCTTGGATTCTCACGTGTATTAATTGAGAGGACAATTTGACATTAGATAAGGTTTTGTGTATCTGAGTAACACAGTGCATGCCTTGTGCTCATGGGATGATTATAAAAAGAATGTAAACGAGCATCGTGTTTGCTTCAATTCACAAAACCACCTAAAAGGATATCTATCGAATTTGGTCATAGCTTTGTGATCATGAATTTACGATCTCTAATTGACCTGAAATTCGGTAGAGACATCAGAAATGGTTAAGTAAGCAGTTTTCCCTGTTTTGGACTGAGTGATGTTAGTTTAACCTTTTGAGATCATTTGGATGGAGTTTTAGGCAGTGTGCTAGATTTAAACGTGAATTAAATATGAAAAATCATTCTTTATATTGTTTTGTTTATATTAAACTGGGACATGATGATACATGATGGTTCAATATGTGTTAATATATGAAAAGAATGTAGTTCATATTTTGAATTCTTAGAGATGTAAGAGTCGCACTGTTTTAATGAAAAAAGAATTAATTAAAATATGTTGTTTGATCTTGATTCATGGATATCAATTAATTATATGTTGATATGTGATTAGAACAAACAACTGAGATATTTTAAACCTTAAAAACGTGAAACAAGTTTTGTCCGAATTTGGTCATAGTTTCGGAGATCAGAAACTTTGATAGACTCCGATTGACCTGCAATTTGGTAGGTTCATCGGAAACGGCCCAATAAGAAAAACTCACTGCTATGCAGTGAAGCATGTAGTTTTTCGGCAATTTGAGGTTGTTAAGATGGTGTTTTGAACGTTTTTCTATTTTCTAGAAATTATTTTTCTAAGAAAAGTTAATGGTTGGCACCCAGTGGTAATAGGGATTATTCTATATGGTCTCCATGATCATATACTAGTATAAACAATAAGTTTACGTGTTGACATCAGTTCTTCCTCCATAACGGATAAATTTGTTGTTAAGTATACTTGGCTTAAAAGTCCCTATGGTATCCATGATTAAATACTAGTATAAACAATGTGTTTACGTGTTGACAATAGGTCTTCCTCCCCAACGGATAAATGTATTGTTGGTATACTAGCTTTAATCACTAGTTGTTGATGACTTGTATATATCTCTCCAACTGAGAATTGCATGTTGAGTCAATGAGACTAGGGCTATTCAATAATTGATATTCACTTGAATTAAATTGATAGTAGACTCTCCAACTGAGTTTGATATTATTTAATTTAATGAGTGAAATCTGACATTGCATGTATATGGTGCATAAATAGTTATTTTCCCAACGAATTTGGCTATTCGAGCTGCATGAAAATATATGTGTGATGTGTTTTGAATTTGATTATTCAATGTTACATGACCTGAGTTGATCTATTTAAATTGTATTGTCTCACTAATTAGATATGTCTTTATTTTAATTTCCTAAGTGCTATTTTCTCACAAAACTAAATGTTCTAGGATTTATTTTGGTGATGACAAGACATTAATTTAAAGGATGCATTATATGTATGTTAAGTTAGAAAGAAATATGATTTCAGTTTCTAGCTTAATAAGAGATGGATATTCAATTTATTTTATCAATAACTTTGGTGTTATTGAGGTTAATAAATGTTTATCTCTTGTGGTACAATGTTGCAAGGCCTTTTTATTTGATGTGTCTTCTGAATTTAACGATATTGATCTGCCCCATAAGAGAAAGTATTCTTTGAAATTGAATAACACTTATCTGTTGCTCTTGTATCAAGGTCATATGTATTTTAATAGAATATTATGGTTGGTTATAGATGGATCTTTATGGTTCATTGAAAGTGGAGGCACTACCGCCCTTATGAATTCTGGTTAAAAGGAATTATGACTAAGTGATACTCCCCGTTAAAAGGTAATAGAGCTAGTGATAAGTTAGAATTAATTCGTTCTGATTAGTATAGTCTGATGAACATACATGCAATAGGTGTTTTGAGTATTTTTATGACAATCATAAATGATTACTCAAAATATGAATATATTTATTTGATGCATTGTAAGTCTTAATGCTTTATGAAATTCAAGGAGTTTAAGACTGAAAACGAAATGCGTCATGGAAAATATATTAAGTCATTGCGATCTGATCGTGGTGGTGATACCTCTTTGCAAAGTTCATTAATTACTTATCAGAATAAGGAATTATGTCTACACTTGGGACGCTATAACAAAATGGTGTAGTAGAAAAAAGAATTAAGACTCTCATGGAGATGGTTAGATCAATGTGAAGTTGTTCAAATTTGTTATTCAATTTCGTATTGGGAATATGCCTTAGAAACTTTAAATTATATTCTAAACGTAGTCCTTCTATGTTAGTACCTTTTAAAGGGAAAACTGGTTAGTTGGAATCAAGGATGAATGTGTATATGTTTATTGGCTATACAAAGGGGACGAAAGGAAGTTTATTTTCTTGTCATAATGAAAAAAAAGGTATTTGTTAGCATGAGTACCAGATTTCTAGAATATGACTATTTAATAAACAATGCTCCTAGAAGTAAATTTTATTTACTGGAACTGTACAAAGAAATAACAAGTGAATCACCTAAAAATCCTAAAGTTCAATTGAAATCCAATCGACATGTTGGAATTGACATTCCATTGTATTTAAATAGTGGGAGAAATGTCAATAGACAAAAGATGATTGGAAATCCACTACTCCAAAGTAGTGGGAGTGATTTTTTTTTCTTGAAAAGTCGTTAATATACACTACAAGATGAAGTTGTTCGTATTCTTATACCGAAAGGTAAGGAAAGAATATTGAGACTTAAGACTCTAATTGTTATGTGGTCTGTCCACAAGAACATGGTAGTGTGACTTAGTAGTAGTACTTTGTCGTAGTGGGAGAAAAGAATGAATGGTTTGGTGTGCACTCTTGGGAGAGTTTCCTGACTGGATCCCTGCAGAGGTTAAGACCGGCCGATTAGTAATCTAAAAGCACTGTTGGACAATGATTGCATCAGAAAACAACTTGGCTAGATCCTTTAAGCATTCATGTAAAAGGAATGCTTGTGAAAGTTGTAAATGCATGGTTAAAAGTCTAAGTGGGAGTTTGATGGGATATATAATATTAACCATGTGTTTAGATATAGTATGTATTATAACAACGGCATAGTTATAAGCATAAGTGGGAGATTGTTGGATATACTAATAACCATGCGGTTTTAGTTAGATTATTCCTAGTTTAACAATTGGTTATTAATTTACTAAAGATAATGAATTATTATTTATTTAGATCAATTGTGTCATGTGTGTCCTATTATTTATATAGTAGTTGATTCAGTGTGTAGAGCCAAGCTTATACACGGAAGATTAAATCATCGGTTCTTATAAATAATAAAGTAATGTTCACAATCTAAGATGGAAATTGGACAAAGCCATCGGTATGATTGTAGTACAAGATTATATATAATTTATCTTGATTATGGGAATGGTATAGTTCCAACTTCTTGTGCTTGTGCGCTTTGTGTGTATTGAACGGACCAAGTAGAGATAAGTGTTTCTATACTGACTATATAAAACAAACTCTCTAGCTCATCAAATGTACTTATACTATAATCTTGATATAGCTATTACTAGTGGTGTATATCATTCATTGTCTTAATTTATCAATAGGTGAGGTCCGGGATATTTGGGTCAAATAATTCCTGATAAGTTGGACAATGATAATATGCATTTGCGAAGTAATAGCTAGTTGATAGAATCCACGTCTCGTTATAGATATTGATGACACCCCTTTATGAAAGCTTATAAGTTTCTATGTGTAAATCTGGCCAGTGGATGTTGTATCCGGCACATGGAATAAGTTAAGCGGAAGTCTAAGAATATATTCATTTAGTCAATATATTGAATTGTCAGTAATTTAATAATATTGATTGGTGTCTGTAATCTTAACATGGGGAGTTAAATAAGATTTGATGGAAGAATTCGAAATTCAACTGAGGAGCGCAATTACGAATTTCTAGTGGAAATAATTTGTAATTTATTATGGAAAGGTTAATTCTAGATAAAAGAATTAATTCCATATTTGGAAGCCTCATTAATTAATTTTGTGGTCCCTATTGTGACCGAATCCAATTAGGACTAGGAGAGAGGTTTCTTGGTGGAAAAGAATCCTACACAGTTTTGGAAAAGGGTTTTACCCTTAAAACTATATAAAGGGGATTCTTGGCCAAAAGGAAGAACACACAAAAACCCTAAAGAGTTTTTCTCTCTCTGAAACACTTGTTCCACCCAAGTGATTATTAGTCTGGGTATTGTTCGGGCACACGACAGAAGATCATGGAACTGGAGGACGACCTCGTAGATGATCCTTCTCGTGATTTAAGATTTGCTTCGCGGTTGAAGTCACACTTCAAGAGGTATTCCGTTTTATGTTTATGTAAAACTAAATAGCCTGTTAGTTTGTCTAGATTACATGTGAGTTCTTGATCCTGGAATTGCTTCTGCTGTATTTATATTCCTTCAATACTATATAAATAATAGACATGACACAATTGATCTAAATAAATAATAATTCATTATCTTTAGTAAATGAATAACCAATTGTTAAACTAGGAATAATCTAACTAAAACCGCATGGTTATTAGTATATCCCAACAATCTCCCACTTATACTTATAACTATGTCGTTGTTATAATACATACTATGTCTAAACACATGGTTAATAGTATATATCCCATCACCTACCACCCTACCTCACTTTCAAAACCAAGAAAACCACTCTATACTACATACCACCCACCATTATTATCCTTCTTCCTCTTTCTACCTCCGCCAACTTTTACTACACAACACCAAAATATTCTCTTCTACCACTCAGTTCAGGTAAAACCCATCTATAAAAATCACAAATATTTTGTTATGAATACTGTGACGGGTCCGGGAGAGCAAGATAGCTGGATAATTATTTATGGGTCTGGGCTTGAATATGATATTTGGCGGAGCCCATGTACTAAAAAGCCCAACAAAAGGTTGATTTGGGATCTAGGCCCAAGTGACAATTGGTTAAAAAGGGCAATGCTTCAGCAACATGGGATTATCCAAAATGTGAAATTGCTAAAGCAAAGTCTAGCCTCTCACCTCACTTTTCTCTGATTCCTCTCATCCCCTTCTTAGTTATCCCTCTAATGTCTCATTCCCTTTCTATGTTCCTAATTCTCTGCAATATCATTTCCCTTTCAGTTGTAATTTCCTGATTTGAGTTATCAATACATTCAGTTACTTGGTGTCTACTGTTGGATTTAGTAACATTTGTTACATTGGTGCTTTCATCGCTCCATCTATTATGTTGGACTATTCTCAAGCTCCTGCAATGGGTCGTTTCAATGGCGAGTATCACCCTGTGGACTGGGTTTTACAAATGGAAAGGTATTTCTATGTTTACTCTATTTTTGATTCCCTCAGATGATGCTAGTGATTGGTTTCGATGGCTTTATCGCACCAACCAATTTCGGGATTGGGATGATTTCGTGGACAAATTGTTCATGCAATTTCGCAGTCGGACTCGAGCTCCTTTTGCAGTTAATCGACAGCCTCCAGTCGCACTGGCTCAACCATTGAGTGGTATTTTCAGTTCACCTTTACCTCAATTTTGTGATGAGCTCGTAGGATGCACCAACAAGAGCGATGCACACAAATTGTTCGTTGAAATATCCGATAGGGACACTGACATGGAAACTGAAGATACAGTGACGAATGATCATAACACTCGTGTTACTAATGGAGGAAAATTAGCAACTACGGTACTCTCGGCTTTGGAGGACGGATCTTCAAATTCAGTGGCTATTTCTAAGGTACCCGTTACGATGTCAGAAACTCCTATTGACGCAAAGCTCCTCCCTCGAGTTGCTTCTGATTTTGAGGATGAAATCTCAGCTCATGAGGACCAGGTATTTGCTAAAAGTGCTCACCTAATTGAACCCCAGTTGCTTAAGCCTATCATTTATAAAGAGTTATCCCTAGTTTCTTACGGTTGCTTGGTAAATTTGGTGTCATCTATTTCTGCCAATTCTCAATATCCTATTGTTGTAAATGTACATGGAGAATATCTTGTGGGGAGCGGTGATGGTACTTTAGTGGCTCCAAGTGATTCTGCTAGAAGGCTGGACATAACAATTGCACACAAGGTGTACGATGAACTGTCAACTAGAGAATATTTTGACGAAATTCGTGCACCCCATGTAAACATTGTGTCTCATCAACATGGCTTGGATTTACACCCGTGGGTTGATACTGGGCAATACGAAATTCTAGATAATTCAATTAAATTACTTGGCAATTTAGGGTGTAATTTTGATACTGTTCCATTCATTGTCAGCTCTTGTGGATTTTTGATTGTTCTTGGGGTATGGGATCCAGGGATAAATTCCAAGACTTTGACTCTAAAAGGTCATATACCGTACGCATCGTCTTACTCTAGAATCAAGTGTGGGATCCAGGATGCCAATGGGCATTGCTTGTGGACTGCTTGTCATTGATGGTTTGGCTCAAACAGTTGTCTAAGGAACTGGCTGACGATGTGATGCAGGTACTTGGGTTACAATTTTTACCATGGATCCTTGGGTCCATGGATGGTATTGTCGAGTTTGTACTTTTCAAACACAATTTTACATTGCAAATTGAGTTGGCTTCGTCTCCTATTAATTGTGAATCGATGTTGTATGTACTGCCTGGAGACAATATGAGAATTCTTGATCTTTACAAGGTGTGTGCTCTACAATTGGCTATATTCCAAGAATATTCACAAGACGAGAAAGTGCCTGGGAAAATGGCTTTTTCTTGGATTGTTAAATCTTGCTCTCATATTATTCACTTTAACAAGAAACTGCTTCATTTCTATGAAGAAGCACTATCCGCTTTCCCATCATTTGTGAGGAATGAATTTCTTTGCAGTGCCTCTAAGTGTAGCCTGAATGTGATTTTCAAAGTTGCGCTCTGTTATGTTGAAAACAAGATGAATGTTGTGGAGGTGAGCTTGCACTCTTATTCGTTGACATTTGCACTGTTAGCTGTGAAATCATCGACGCTTGCCTTGCTTGCCTATTGTTCGGTCTTGATTGCTACTGAAAATGGAGTACTGAATGCAAACATGAGTGTACCACTTTCAAAGAACTTATTTCAAGATAACAGTGTTGGTGTAATTGCTTTCAAATGGTTGTTTCCTTGGATCTTGGAAACTTATTTGGTATTTTTTGCTTTTTACGAAGAACAACTACTTAAGACCTTTGATGACCACTTGTCTCCAAAACTCAAGGTAGACTACACATTGATATCCTATTTTTCCATACTGCAATGGTCTGCTAGTAGTTATCAAGTGACAGCTAGTGGGTTCAGGAAGCTCTTTACCAGTTCCATATTGGGTTTACAGGCTGGTTGGTGTTTTGCTAAACATGGAGTCTTCCTTCCACTTGATTCTTTTACTATTGAAATGATGAATTTATCTGCCATCTCGGCTCAAAGTGTAGTTCTCCACCCTTCTGATGGTATTCATAAGCTAAAATTTAGTAGGCAAGGCCGGGCATTGAAAGTTGGATGCAGTTCAAGGTTGCTCTACTTGAACCTTGAGGACAAGGTTCTCATTGAGCGGGGAAGTATTGTTATGAATACTGTGACGGGTCCGGGAGAGCAAGATAGCTGGATAATTATTTATGGGTCTGGGCTTGAATATGATATTTAGAGGAGCCCATGTACTAAACAACCCAACAAAAGGTTGATTTGGGATCCAGGCCCAAGTGACAATTGGTTAAAAAGGGCAATGCTTCAGCAACATGGGATTATCCAAAATGTCAAAATTGCTAAAGCAAAGTCTAGCCTCTCACCTCCCTTTTCTCTGATTCCTCTCATCCCCTTCTTAGTTATCCCTCTAATGTCTCATTCCCTTCCTATGTTCTTAATTCTCTGCAATATCATTTCCCTTTCAGTTGTAATTTCCTGATATGAGTTATCAATACATTCAGTTACTTGGTGTCTACTGTTGGATTTAGTAACATTTGTTACATATTTCCACTTCACCTTCATCACGTACTAAACATGACTTATACCCTGCATGCAACCCCAAGTACTCAGAATACACACCATGTGAAGACACAACAAGATCATTAAAATTCGACAGAAACATGTATATATACAGAGAAAGACATTGTCCTGAGAAAAATGAGTTGCTTAAATGCAGAATTCCAGCTCCATTTGGTTATAAACCACCATAAACATTTAACGGTCGAAAAGGCTAGTCAGAATTGGGTCAGGTTTGAATCTGAGTGGTTCACTTTCCCTGGTGGTGGCACCATGTTTCCGCGTGGTGCTGATTCTTACATTGATTTTATCGGAAAGTTCATTAATCTCAAAGATGGTTCCATTCGCACCGCCATTGATACTGGCTGTGGGGTACTTTGATTACTTCCAGAACTTTTCTTGATACATGTAACTTATAATACATAAGTAAACTCTATCTATTTCAATTTATGTTACAAAGTTTGATTAGACACAGAATTAAAATTAAGGAGAAGACTTTTGAAATCTTTCAACATAGTATTTATTAATACTCTGTATTTGTGTAGCTATAAAAGCTTATTATTAGAGTGTAGCTATAAAAACTTATCATTAGAGTAAAATGATAATGAGAAGTTTAGCTTAAATTATTTTTAATTTTAGAAAACTGTCATCTTTTTTTTATACTAACTTGTTAAAATTCATCAACAGAGTATCCATTTTGCTCTCTAAAGTGGTACACCCCTTGGGTTCAATTCGTTAGTTATGCAAGATAAACATAATCTCGAAATGACTGGCTAAAAAAAGAAGCAGAATGGCAAAATTCTAAGATAGCCCCTTAAACCTGATATATTCTGTAACTTAGACACTCCAATTTAGCAAATGACCATTTAGACACTTCTAGTTGGCTTAAGTGTGTCTTGGGAGCACCAGTGTCCCTAAGACCAGGTACGTGAACCACACTTGCCATTAATTTGTCAAATAAATCAATCATCAATTGACAAGTGTATTTTTAAAAAAAAAATTGACATGTTTAATAAAAAATACAAAGACATATAATAAGAGCAAAGGTAAAGGGAAAAAAAAAAAAAGTCAATCACCACTTCCCACCCAATTACATCAGCCTCATTTCCAATACCCCATTTATCTACTACTTCAGGATCAAATTTACCAACATGTAAATGATACATCACTCCAATCTCATCCAACACCCCCATCCTCTCCACGTACGGCGGAAACGATGGAGTGGTGGTGGAGGGTGGTGTTCTTGTTTTCACGACGACGTTTCTTTATTTTTCGCGACCTTTATTTTTTTTCTCGGCGACCTTTCTTGATTTTCTTGCGACCTTTCTTGATTTTCCGGTAGGGTGGTGTTGTTAACTAACGAAGAAAATGAAAAGATTTGTTAAATTAGGAGAAATTGAGATGAATTGAGAATTGAGATTTGTAGTTGTGGGATTTTGTTGGTTTTGGTTTTAGTTTTGGCTAGAATTGAAGAAAACAAGCTTTTGAGATCCATCAGAGTAAAATAAGTTATCGTGACCATTTTTCCCGGTGACTGTGTGAGGTGGCCATTGTATGTGTTAAACAGATAAGCAATTAGTTAGTTGAAGTTAGTTAAGTAAAGGGTAGTTTGGTAATTTCACCCTTTCCGGAATTCTGTTAAAATAACTAACTCCTAAAGTTGGTTATTAGTTAGTTCTATATAATAATGCTCATGTGTGTAAATTAGGTTAACACTTTGAATAATAATTCAATAGCTCTTCTCTCATTGCTCATCTTCTTCCCTTCCTTCTCAATACACGATCAGATTACTAACAAGTTCATGGTATCAGATAAAATGGCCAGATCACTGTATCTGGTACTAAATTCACAATAAAAGATTGATAGATCTGTTGTGACACTTTTCTTATCTGCATCTAGTTTCTTCTAAATTTCTAGTTCTTTTCACCTGCTCCTTAATTTCTTGTTCTTGAAATCTTGAATTACTCAACAATCATGGATGGAACTTCACATGTTAATGGAGAAACACAAGCACAGAATGGAGGAGGCAGTGCGATAGATCATAATCATCCCCTGTACTTACACTCATCTGATGTAAGTGGCATTTCTTTAATTTCTATTCAACTTTCTGGGTCTGAGAATTATTCTGTTTGGAGTAGATCCATGAGAATTTCCTTATTAGGAAGAAATAAACTGGGGTTAGTAGATGGTTCTTACAAGAAAACTAGTGTTCATGAAACTCTATGGCCTCAGTGGGAAAGGTGCAATGCCATAGTCTTGTCATGGCTAATGAATTCTGTTTCCAGTAGTCTTCTTTGTTGTATTGTGTATGCAACTAGTGCACAGGCTGTTTCGAATGATTTACGAGAAAGGCTTGATAAATTAAATGAATCAAGAACCTTTCAAATACACAAGGAGATTGCATCTTTAACCCAAGGAACTAATTCTGTATCTGCATATTACTCTAAGCTGAAAGATTTTTGGGATGAGTTTGAAGCCTTAGTTCCCTCACCTGCTTGTGACTGTAAAAAATCTAAGGAGTTTGTGTTGTATATGCAAAGACAGAAACTGTATCAGTTCTTGATGGGGTTGAATGATACCTATCTACAGGCTAGAATCCAAATCCTGTTAATGAGTCCTCTACCAAGTGTGAATCAGGCTTATAACATGATTATAAATGATTAAAGCCAAAAGGAGATTGTGACAGCTCCAGGAGTCTTGGGTGCTGCACCTGTGCTGAACAGTTTAGATCCTGTAGTGATGTATTCGAATAATAGGAATGGAGGTTCCTCAAGATACAAGAAGAATCTGCATCTTTATTATGATATCTGTAAAATCAAAGGGCATAACAAAGAAGGTTGCTGGAAGATAATTGGTTATCCTGCAGATTTCAAGCCTATGAGAAGAAGAGAAGGACATCCCGGTGCAACAACTTACAATGTAGTGGCTCACAATGAATTTGGGCAACACAAAATGCAAAAACAACATGAGGGTCAGATGAGAACCTGCACCTTCTCTCAAGAACAGTATGATCAAGTTTTGCAGCTGCTGGGAAATAATCATAGTCAGAATGCTTCCACCTCCTCTGCCAATATAGAAGGTATTAGTAGTGCAATGTTAGCTTCAAACAGTGTACAAGAGTGGATAATATACACATGTACTACTAATCATATGGTCTCAGATATTACTATGCTAGATCAGTGCACAATGGTGAATAGTGCTAGTCCAAAAAGGGTATACTTACCAAATAGAGATGTTTCTCATGAAACTCACACTGGCACAAGTACCTTATATGATAGAAGCATAGTGAATAATGTGTTCCACATCCCTCAGTTCAAGTTCAACTTACTATCAGTATCTAAGATAACAAAAGAGTTGGGGCGTTCTGTCACATTTTATCTCAATTTCTGTGTATTTCAGGATCTCTCCAGTAGGAAGGTGAAGGAGATTGGTAAAGAGAAAAATGAAATGTACTTGCTGCTGAAGAAGAACTCTGAGGATGTGAAGAATGAAGGAAGGGCCAGAGTGCATAATGTAGCTAGTGTAGATGTCAGTTTATGGCATTAAAGACTGGGTCATGTGTCTTCTGGTGTACTTAAGAAGCTATTTTCAGCTAATTCTGATCATGTAGTCAGCGTTGTAGATAAGTGTACTGTGTGTCCTTGTGCCAAGCAGATCAGATTGCCCTTTCTATCTAGCAGTGTTAAAAGTATAAAGTGTTTTGAGCTAATTCATGTGGATGTTTGGGGTCCTTACAATGTTTCTACAGTTGATGGCTTTAAGTATTTTCTTACTATTGTTGATGATATGAGCAGGAAGACATGGACCTATTTGCTAAAGCTTAAATTTGATTTGTGTGTGGCATTACAACAATTTTTCACTTGGGTTAGAACTAAGTTTGATCAAACAGTAAAAGTAATAAGAACATATAATGGAGCTGAATTTGCCAACTCAGTTTGCAACTCAATGTTTCAACAGTTAGGTATGATTCATCAAAGGTCTTGTGCTTATACTCCTCAGCAAAATGGAGTAGCTGAAAGGAAGCACAGACACATACTAGAAGTGACTAGAGCCATTAGATTTCAAGCACACATTCCTATTAAGTTTTGAGGACACTGTGTGATGGCTACTGTGTATCTAATCAATAGACTACCTTCTTTTATTCTGGGAAATGTGTCACTATATGAAAAGATATACAACAAAACTCCATCACTTGACCACCTGAGAGTATTAAGTTGCCTATGTCATGCCAAGATACTGCAGCAAACAGATAAGTTACAGTCCAGAAGCAAGCTAGCTGTTCATTTGGGCTATTCTCAAGTCCAGAAGGATACATTCTGTATGATTTAAAAACAGGAAAATTCTTTGTGCACAGAGATGTAATATTCAAAGAAGATGTGTTTCCATTCCACAAATCTCAAGCTCAGTCTAAGCTGTTTATTCCCAATCATATCTCTGATATGTATGAAGAGGTTGACCTCCAGTCCATTACCGATACAGATCTATATATTGACCTTAAACAGCCTGGACAAGAAGTAGAGCTTGATATGCCCAACCACTTGATAGAACCAGGACAAGAAGAAGACCTACAAAAAGAAGTGGTAGTTGAGGATGAACAAACACCAGAACAAGTAGCAGAACAAGTGGCTGAACAAGTGCCAATGCCTATGAACAATCATGTACAAGACAACACAAGAAGATCAGGAAGGCATACTACACCTCCTACATGGATGAAGGATTTTGTCTCTTTAAACATACACCAGGATCATTCTTATGCTCTACGCAAGTACCTGTCTTATGATAGACTATCACCAATATACCAAGCTTATATAGCAGCTTCCTCAGCAGTCACAGAACAAAAAACTTTTGCAGAAGCTTCTAAGGATCCTAAGTGAATAGAAGCTATGCAGACTGAGATACAAGCTCTGGAGAATAACAATACATAGGAGATAGTTTCCTTACCAGAATGGAAGAAGCCTATTGGCTGCAAATGGATCTACAAGGTAAAGTATAAGTCAACAGGAGAAATAGAGAGGTTTAAAGCCAGATTGGTGGCAAAGGGGTACAGTCAGAAGGAAGGAATTGACTATCAAGAAACATTCTCTCCAGTGGTAAAGATGGTAACAGTAAGAACAGTTATGTCCATTGCTGCAGCTAAGAATTGGCATATACATCAAATGGATGTCTATAATGCTTTCCTACAAGGTGATCTATTTGATAAAATCTATATGGAGTTGCCACAAAGATTCAAGAGCCAGGGGGAGAACAAAGTGTGCAGGCTCACTAAATCCTTGTATGGATTAAAATAGAATCCAAGACAGTGGAACACAAAGCTAACTGAAGAACTAGTGAACCTAGAATTTAAACAAAGTCAGCTAGACTACTCATTGTTCACTAGAAAAACTCAGAATGGAATGGTGGTGGTGCTAGTGTATGTGGATGATATGCTGGTAACTGGGACAACCTCAAGCTGATAGAAGAAAGAAAGAGTGCACTGCAGCAAGCCTTCAAGATGAAAGACTTGGGAAAACTGAAATTCTTTCTTGGAATTGAGTTTGCCAGGTCAAAAGAAGGGATTCTTATGCCCCAAAGAAAGTATGCACTTGAACTAATCTATGAATCAGGTCTAAGTAGAGCCAAACCTGCTACTACACCTATTGATCCAAACACTAAGCTGACCACAAAGGAGTTTGATGATCTAGTCAATAGCAACGCAGGAACCAAGTGTTATCATGATAAACTACTACCAAGTGCAGGACCTTGTCAAAGGTTGATAGGCAAGCTATTATATTTGACAGTAACCCGACCTGATATTGCTTTCAGTGTACAAACTCTGAGTCAATTCCTACAACAACCTAAACAATCACACATGGAGTCTGCTCTAAGAGTGGTGAGACACATTAAAAATCAACCAGGTCAGGGAATTCTTCTATCCAGCAAGTCTCAAAATGAAACTGTAATTACTGCTTACTGTGATGCAGATTGGGCTGCATGTTCCTTCTCTAGGAGATCAGTCTGGATTCGTAATCAAAATTGGAGAGTCCTTGGTGTCTTGGAAGTCAAAAAAGCAAAGTACCATCTCCAGGAGTTCAGCTGAAGCTGAGTATAGGAGTCTTGCATCTGTGACGGCTGAGCTTACTTGGTTAACTAGTCTGATTCAAGAAATTGGTGTTGAAGTTCAGAATCTGTGAAAGTGTTTAGTGACAATAAAACAGCTCTTCAGATAGCAGCTATTCCAGTTTTCCATAAAAGAACCAAACATATCGAGATTGACTATAATTTTATAAGGGAGAAAATTCAGAAGGGACTGATCCAAACTGAGTACATACACACCAAGAGTCAACCTGTAGATTTGCTAACCAAGGGCCTGAACAGAGTTCAACACACAATGCTGATCTCCAAGCTAGGAATGCTTGACATATTTGCACCTCCTAGCTTGAGGGGGAGTGTTAAACAGATAAGCAATTAGTTAGTAATTTCACCGTTTCTAAAATTCTGTTAAAATAACTAACTCCTAAAGTTGGTTATTAGTTAGTTCTATATAATGATGCTCACGTGTGTAAATCAGGTTAAGACTTTGAATAATAATTCAATAGCTCTTCTCTCATTACTCATCTTCTTCCCTTCCTTCTCAATACACGATCAGATTACTAACAAGTTCAGTATGGATGGTTTATGTCTTTTTTAGCTTTACTTTTCTCTTTTATTTTATTTTTTCTATTTTTTTAGTCATAATTTAAGAGGAAAAGAAGAAGAAAATACATAAATTAAGCCTCTTCACGCGCAATAATATAAGTGTATTACACTCTATTTGTCATGTCAGCTTGGAGTGCTCAAGTGATACATTTTTGTCAAGTAAAAGTGTCTAAATGGTCACTTGCTAAGTTGGAGTATCTAACTTACAGAACGTGCCAAGTTTAAGGGGCTATCTAGAAATTTTTCCTAAAATATATAGTACATTTAAATAACAAAAGAACTTCATTTTGTCATCTTTTCATTACATGAGAAAGTATTCCATCGATGAATATTATATTCAATCTGTTTCCAAGTGGAAATTTCAAAGTTTCTTTTCACGTTATTTAACCTTTTGACTTCTGATAAAACGAGTAAAGTGTAAAATGAAAAGAGAATTTGGACTTTTCCTAAAAGGAGTCTATAGAAATAAAAGGGGCAAATGGCAATTAATAATGATAATGCACGTTGTTCTAAATTGTATATTTCCAAAAGGAAAAGGGTCAAAATTTGTCCTCCTATTATATCAAGATGATTAATTTTACCGTTCGTTATACTAAAAGAATAAAAGTTCCCCCGACGTTAGCCAAGTGGTTCAGATATACCCCTCCTCCATTAGGGCTTGCCAAGGTGGAACGCCCAATCCCATGTGGCATTGCCATTTGATGAGATACACACTACGTGGCATGCCACCTCACCAACCTAGTCATTTTACTCCCTCCCCTGACACTTCGTCTTCAGCCACTGGCACCTCTCCCCTTCTACCACCAGTGCAGCTCCTATATATAGCTTATAAGGAGTGGATTATACGATTTTGATCTTTAGATGTGTCCAAACAAAAAATATAATAAAGTAAAAAAGGAATATTCTTTCCTTCTAGTGAATAAATTACTGATGCCAAGTACTGCTGTATTCTTCCAACTAACTTTGGCTTATGCACAATACTGGGGTAAAAAATAGTTTGCAACTTTGTTCTGCTTCTTACCTTCTCCAACTATTACTACACAACACCAAAATATTCTCCTCTACCACTAAGCTCAACCCTTCTATTAAAATCACAAATATTTCCACTTCACCTTCATCACATCCCAAACACTTATTATACCCTGCATGCAACGCCAAGTACTCAGAGTACACACCATCTAAGGACACAGAAAGGTCACTAAAATTCGATAGAAACATGTTTATATACAGAGAAAGATCGACATTGTACTGAGAAAATTGAGTTGCTTAATTAAATGCAGAATCCCTGCACCATTTGGTTATAAACCACTGTTTAGGTGGCCAGAGAGTAGAAATTTTGTGTAGTATAATAATGTTCCACATAAACATTTAACGGTCGAAAAGGCTGGTCAGAATTGGGTCCAGTTTGAAGGTGAGTGTGTAAAACCGAACACACTCACACAAGAGAAAAATAAGATTTGGGTGAAACCTCTTGCTTTCATTGATGAAGGGAGTCCCCTATTTATACAAGAGAAAACCTCGAGAAAATCTAGTAAACCTAACTTACGGACCAAGTAAACTTAACGGGCTTGGCCCAACATACAATTTACATAATTAACTTATTTACATATCTAACCTATGCACAATATAACCTATTCACAATATAACCTTCATTACCCCTCTCAAGTTGGAGCGTGAGGGTTCCTTATGCCCAACTTGTTAAGGAAGTACTCGAACTGGGCACGTCCCAGCGCCTTCGTAAAAATATCAGCAAGTTTTGTGGTCGTAGGCACATAGCTAGGACGAATGATTCCTCCGATAATTTCATTCCGAACAAAGTGACAGTCGACTTCGATGTGTTTAGTGCGTTCGTGAAAGACAGGATTCCGAGCAATATGTAACGCTGCTTGACTGTCACACTTCAAGTTCATCGGAGAATTGTGATCGATTCCAAGGTTCCATAATATCCCTTTCAACCACTTCAATTCACACACAGTCATCGCCATCGATCTATATTCTGCCTCGGCGGAGGACCTCGACACGATCTGTTGCTTCTTCGTTCGCCAAGATATCGGTGAGTCCCCTAAAGACACATACCAACTTGTTAACGATCCACGTGTCAACAGACAACCTGCCCAATCGGAGTCACACCACCCGTGCAATCTCATATCACACTGAGAATTAAATACGATGCCTTGTCCCGGACAGCCTTTCAAATATCGAACAACCCGAAGTGCCACTTCCATATGCTCAATACGGGGACTCTGCATGAATTGGGACAACACATGCATACTATAGGACAAATCCGGTCGTGTAAAACACAAGTAAATCAATCTTCCAACTAGCGTTCAGGATCTTTGATAAAACGACCAGTCGCAAGTGCCAAGCGATGGTTTTGTTCTATCGGTGTACCAACTGGTTTTGCCCCCAACAAGCCTACTTCCGATATGATATCCAATGCATACTTCCTCTGACACAAGAAGATTCCCTTCGGAGCCCTTGCCACTTCAACCCCCAAGAAGTATTTCAAGGCACCTAAATCCTTCATATGGAAACATTTCGAGAGATATAACTTAAAAATTCGAATTGCCTTCGAATCATTACCAGATATGATTAGATCATCCACATAAACAAGCACATTCAAATGCACATTTCCCTTCTTCATCGTAAACAATGAGTAATCCGAATATGATTGTCGAAACCCATATTGCTTAAGAGCAGCAGACAACTTCGCAAACCAACACCTGGGAGCTTGTTTTAAACCATACAATGATTTTCGAAGGCGACACACAGTTCCTCTCCCAGTCATGCGATGTCCCGGAGGCAATTTCATATATACTTCTTCGTGAAGATCACCATGCAAAAATGCATTGTGCACATCCATCTGATGCAATTCCCAATTTTTGGCAGCTGCTATGGCCAGAAAAACTCGGACAGTCACCATCTTTGCAACCGGTGCAAATGTCTCCGTGTAATCAACTCCTTCGATTTGATGATTCCCAAAGATCACCAGTCTTGCTTTGTACCTTTCAACAGTCCCATCCGAGTTGTACTTTATCTTATATACCGATCGGCATCCGAGGGCCTTCTTCCCCGTAGGTAAGCGAATGATCTCCCAAGTTTTGTTCGCTTCCAATGCCTTCAATTCTTCCCCCATGGCTATTCTCCATTTTTCATTTTTCACCGCCTCCGAATAGGAGGTAGGCTCATGTCCTTGCGTTATAGCTGCAAGAAAGCTCACATGTTTCGAAGAGAAATTATCACAATTGACATAGTGTGCTAGAGGATAGGGCTTACCAGAGGGTTGTTGAGAAATGGATGAACAATCAGACTTTCGAACACAGGACAATACCCGGTGACTCATCTTTTGGACCGTATTAGTAACAAAGTCTCTCAGCAAGATATTCTCTTTCTTAGTTCGTTTTCCACGACCCAACTCTTCGGGTTCACCTTCGGGAACAACTTCAGGTTCAACTTCCGGAGTCATCACTTCGGGTTCAATTTCCGGAGTCATGACTTCGGGCTCAACACCCCCCCTTCGTCGCACACTCTCCTCTTCCTCCTCCAATGCTACGGTGACAGGAACCGTATATTTTCTTCGTTTTTCGTCCTCAGTCTCCTTGGATGCGAACGGAAATTCCTTTTCGTAAAACACCACATCCCTTGAGAACACAAACTCCTTTGCCTCCAAATCATACACTTTCCACGCTTTCTTCCCATTTGGGTAACCCAAAAACACGCATCGACGACTCCTACTTTCAAACTTGTCACTTGTTCGTCCTTGATTGCGAGCATAACATAAGCAACCGAACACCCTCAAATGATCATAATTCGGTGTCACACCCATCAAGATATCGTAAGGTGTCTTCCCATTCAACAACTTAGTGGGTGTCCGGTTAATCAAATAACATGCCGTCATCACACATTCTCCCCAGAAGTCAATTGGTAAATTGGCTTGAAAACGTAGCGCCCGTGCCACGTTTAAGATATGTCTGTGTTTTTGTTCAACTCTACCGTTTTGCTGGGGTGTCCCTACACAAGAAGTTTGGAACAAGATCCCTTGTTCGAGAAAATACCCTCTCAGACTTACAAATTCGGTTCCATTATCACTCCGAACGCACTTAACCCGTTTATTGAATTGTCTTTCTACCATTGCAAAGAAACTTTTCAATTTTTGTCCGACCTCTCCCTTATCAACTAACAAGAACACCCATACTCCTCGTGAACAATCATCAACAACAGTCAAAAAATATGATGCACCACACGAAGACTCTATAAGGACCCCACAAATCACAATGAACTAAATCAAAGGGTTCAGCAGCTTTATTATTACTCGAAGGAAATACATTTTTAGTTTGCTTTGCCCTAAAGCATACATCACATGCTTTTTCTTCTAAGCTACCTTTCCCACTATCTTCTAAAGCTGAAAGAGATTTTGTTACTTGCATCGAAGGATGTCCCAACTTTTGATGCCACAAATCTACCACATCGACCTTCACAGCTTTCACCACGGGTATCGTCCGAAAGTAGTAGAGTTCGTTCTTTTGTTCACCCGCTCCAATCAACTTCCCCATAGCCCGGTCCTGCATAACACACAAATCATTAGTGAAATTTACATTGCAACCAACTTTAATAATTAACTGAGACACAGAAATCAAATTGCAAGTCATTTCGGGCACATATAACACTCCGTGAAGAACCATGTCTTCGTTAAATCTGATGGATCCTTCCTGAGTCGCCATCGTACTGCTTCCGTTCGGTAAACCTACCGGACACTTTGGTATTGTTCGTAAATTCTCCAAAGCACTTATCTGACCGGTCATGTGATTTGACGCCCCCGTGTCAATAATCCATGAAAGATGAATTTTCTTACCGATCGTTGATTCACTTGTGCTTGCCTTCTCCTTTTTCAGCAAATCGAACAGCATCTGCAACTGATCACCTGTTATTCCGGACAAGTTAGTTTGTCCGGGCACACTCATGTGTCCGTTTTCTCCATTCTCGAACACAGCTTGAGCAGCATTTGCCCGATTATTGCCACGTCCTCGACCAGCATTCGAACCAAACTGTTGATGTCCACGACCTCTTCTACCTCTGTTACCTTCAGCTCTTCCTCTGCCACGTCCTCTATTCGAAGAACCTTACTTCGGATAATGCACCCACCCCTCCGGATAACCAATAACTTCATAGCAGCGTTCCGGAGGATGTCCTCCTCGATCACACAAATGACACTCCTTATAGCCTGTCTTCGGTGGCTGTGATCGTTGTGCAGCAAACGCTGTCACTTCCCCTCGTTCTTCCTGAGTTCGTGCCATCCCTTTGACCCGTTCATCTTGGATTACCTTTTGGTAGACTTGATTCATCGATGGCAACGGATCCTGAGCCATGAGATTAGAACGGACGGTTCCATAAAGACTTTCATCCAGACCCATAAGAAATAAGTGAACCCTATCATCTTCCCTTTTCTTCTCCAGTGCAACCGTTAGATTGCAAGTGCAGTTTCCACACGAACAAGTTGAAAACTTATCACAATTTCCTAGTTCTTCCCACAACATAGCCAGTTTTCCATAGTAAGCAGCAATAGTTAATCCCTTTTGCTTACAAGCCGCTTTCAATTCCTGAATCCGAGGTCCGTTTCCCACGGAGAAACGTTCTCGAATACTCTCCCATAGATCTTTCGCCACTTCCATGTGCGATATGGTGGTCCGAAGAGTAGGCTCGATCGAATTCCTAATCCACGACACCAGAAGAGAATTGATAGTCCACCAGTCCTCATAATCTATCGACCTTTCATCGGGCATCTTGATCGATCCTTCAACAAAACCAAACTTCTTCCTTGCACGCAGTGCCGTTCTAACCGACCGCGCCCATTCCTCATAGTTTTCACTGGTCAACTGGACCTGTGTGATAATCAAACCAGGATTATCATTCGAGGTGATATCGTACGGAGAGATTGTCTTCCGTACGACTGCAGCATCACCTTTTGGAGCCTCCATTACTTTTCTACTTGAAGAGTTTCACGATGGCTCTGATACCATGTAAAACCGAACACACTCACACAAGAGAATAATAAGATTTGGGTGAAAACTCTTGCTTTCATTGATGAAGGGAGTCCCCTATTTATACAAGAGAAAACCTAGTAAACCTAACTTAGGGACCAAGTAAACTTAACGGGCTTGGCCCAATATACAATTTACATAACTAAATTTACATAACTAACTTATTTACATATCTAACCTATTCACAATATAACCAATTCACAATATAACATTCATTAGAGTGGTTCACTTTCCCTAGTGGTGGCACCATGTTTTCATATGGTGCTGATGCTTATATCGATTTTATCGGAAAGTTTATCAATCTCAAAGATGGTTCCATTCGCACCGCCATTGATACTGGCTGTGGGGTACGTTTGATTACTTCCATACCTTTTCTTGATATCTACACATTTGTGGCACTTAAGACGTAGCTTACCCTCAAATCTTTCTATACTGATGTTCTAATTATTTTTTGGCTGCTATAGTTGAGGTTTGCTATCAAGAACATATAGTATAACCTTAAATGAAAAAATATTGCCTCAATGAATATTAACCAATCTATGTTAAAGTGGAATTTTTAAAAATCATTTTGATGTTATTTACTAGTAACATTTTGACTTCTCATAAAAGGGATAACCTGAAAAGTGAAAGGGAATAGTTTGACTTTTCATAAAAGGAGTCTGTAAAAATAAAAGTGGCAACTACCGATAATGCACATAGTTCTATATTAGTAGTATATATTTCCAAGAACTATTGAAGTTTTATTTATTATACTCCCTCCGTCCCAAATTAGTTGTCACCTTCAACTTTTATACGCCTTTTAAAAAAATCATTAAATAGAGTGTGTATTTTACTATATTATCCCTATTTAATATTTGACTATTAAAATTTGTTGAGAATTCTTTTCATTATCAAGGGTATAGTTGGAAAAGACTAACAATTTTAATCTTGAAATCTTAAAGCGTCGACTAATTTGGAACAAATAAATTTTGCTAAAGCGTCAACTAATTTAGGACGGAGGGAGTATATAGTTTGAAATGAAGAGTAAGAAAGACATGGATACTTTTATAAAAGAAGGGGCAATTAATAGTAATGCACATAGTTCTATTTAATTGTATATATTTTCGTAAGAAGTATTTAAGTTTTACTACTCCTTTATTAACAATATACTGTAATAAATGTTTTACACGTTAAGGTGTAAATATTTCATACACAGAAAATTTCTCTTTCCTCCATTTCTTTCTTTCTTTAATTTGTTTTTTTTTTTACTATGGTGGAGTTAAGGAATCTATGGCTAGTTGTTTGGGGGAGTGGGGTTGTTGTTGAAGATTTTAGAAGTTATTCCATTGAAATTATTGGAGCTTCTATGGGAAGGCTTAATAAAAGAGTGCCTGCGGAATCCGGATTAGTCGGACCTCAAAGCAATTACTCGAAAATTGAGCGGGAACCAAAAAAAAAAGATACTATTGCCTGCTGACCTGCTCCCAAAAGTCTAGGTTCCCTTCTCTTATAATACTTCAAAGAGTATGAATTTATTGCAATTTTGAATAAATAAGCCAGTCAATTGTAGATGAAAAAGATTGGAAAGAGAAATTTATGAGCTTCTATAATAATAGAATCCTGTTGTGAATTTAGCTAGCGTTTGGACATAGATTCTCAAATATTTTTTGGGAAACACTTTTTGGGTGAAATTTGATATAAAAATGAAAAAGTGTTTGGACATACTTTTTGGGAACAAATATTTTGGCTCAAAAGAGCCTTTGAGCTCTTATGAAATTTGATGACTAAATGTTAGTTTTTGGCCCAAAAACAGCTTAAGGCCAATTTTTGAGTTTTTGAGACAAGATTTGCTCAAAAAATATAAACAAATACTTTTTGGCCCAAAAACTCCCAAAAAATCCTTCCAAAAATTATGTCCAAATGGGAGCTTAGTTTCTGTGAGCAGCTAGCTTCAATGGAAACTTCTAATTAATATGTCTTGTATACTCTGTTTCCTTCGGTTCGTTTGCAGTTTCAGTATTCACTCAAGTGTCAATCTAGTCAAGTAACAAAGTTATTTCAAGAAAAAAGAAATTACATTGTTATTATGAAAAGGGAGTGGAATACATGCTTTTAGAAATCCATATTCAAAAATTTGTTGTCAAAATAATTTCCTTAGGGAAAGTGCGCCAAAGTCTAAATATCAGTTTTTGTATCTTATATCCTATTTTAAATCAATGGATTAAATTATGTAACTCAAAGAACCATTAAGGTTATTGATGTCAACTGGAATTTGGGTCCCCATTTCTCGTATACCAAAATGTATGCAACAATGTTGAGCATTGGTTTTGAAGAATGACAAACGAGAAGGACTCAGTGGTCTTGGAGAAGAACCTAGTCCTTGGATAGAAGGGCACGTCTGATCGAAAAGAGTTGCGGGTTGCAAATCCTTGCGGAACTAGGAATAGTGACGCGTGAATGAATATGTATCCTAGTCAGACTAAAAGAGGCGGTGCCCAGGCTGTATCTTCGAAGTGTGAATAGGAGTTGGACTTCAACAAGGAAAGGAGTTGCTGGGAATCCTGTCTTACCATAATTACAAGGATTCCTTGTAAGACTCAACCAGGGTTACAAGGCCCGTATAAATACAAGTAGTTGATGCAGCCGTAAATCAGTCATTCACAAACAGAGAGTTGAGAGCATATAAAGGCGATCCAGCATCTTTTTGCGTGAGATAACTGAAGAAGACAACTGGTGTGCTCGAGTTGGTTGAGTCTAGATACTTTGTCTAGGTTCATTGAGTTGTAAGTTGTCTTAGTTTGAGCGTTCATTATTTTTACCTATTGGCTTATTGTAGAAGCATATGTATTAGGTGAACTTGTGAGAAATTGTTTGCAAAGCTAGAGTTTAGCTTTGATTAGTGATTATGGTCTAGAGTGTAGCCCCTTAGTTACAGAGTCTTGAAATCAAAAACGTACTCGTTGTGTTAGTGGATTGAGTTCTCAAATCTCAGAGTGTGGGTCGTGATTTTTCTCCCTTGAGCAAAGAGTTTTCTACGTAAAATCTTCGTGTCCTTTGTGTGTGTGGTTAGTGTGTTGCAGTGTTTGAAACAGCAAAGTTGCAAAGGCAAGACCTGGGTTCTTGACTCAGAAGAACCAGGTTCTTAAAACGAAAATCGGTAGACACTATTCAACCCCCCCTTCTGGTGTCCTTAGGAGGTGCATAGATTATAACAAGTGGTATCAGAGCAGGTCTTCTCGTGTGAGGTTAACACCTTGAGAAAGATCAGAATCATGAGTGCACCACTTACTATTACTGAAGGACAATCAGTTCAAAGGCCTCCACAGTTTAACGGGCAGTACTATGCTTGGTGGAAGAACAGGATGGAAAATTACATATGTGCTGAAGACTATCAACTCTTGCTGATAGTATCTGAAGGAACCTGATCTCTACTAAAATAGTTGGTGAAGGAGTCACTGCCAAACAAGAACCTAAACTGAAAGAGGAGTTCAATGAGGCGGATTATAAGATGATTGAAAAGAATCACAAAGCCAAACGTCTGGTTATTTGTGGTCTTGGTTCGGAAGAGTTTAACAGAGTATCATCTTACAAGACGGCTAAGAAAATTTGGGATGCACTGCAGGTAGCGCATGAAGGAACCACCGAAGTGAAAGACTCAAAGAGAAGAATGCTGAAGAGACAATTTGAACTGTTCTCTATGGGAGAAAAGGAATCAATCCAGGATGTGATGACCAGGTTGACCATTATTACCAATGAGATGAGATCCTTGGATATGGAATTACCAGAAGTGGAGATGGTCGATAAGATTCTAAATGTGCTTCCTGAGGCGTGGGAACCCAAGATGAC
This sequence comes from Petunia x hybrida, assembly GCA_037355625.1. Taxonomy (NCBI): domain Eukaryota; kingdom Viridiplantae; phylum Streptophyta; class Magnoliopsida; order Solanales; family Solanaceae; genus Petunia; species Petunia x hybrida. The sequence goes on from JBBBVM010000648.1 coordinate 590,858, forward strand.
TGCCATCATTGAGTCTAAACCCCTAAGATCCATCAAACTTAAATAACTGGTTGGTAGCTTGAAAACTTATGAGATGATGAAAGACTCAAAAGCTAAACCAGCTTTGAAGAAGGACAAGACCCTTGCGCTTGAAGCAACCGAGGAAACTGATGAATATGTTGATCTGCAATCAGTTGAAGCAGCAATGGTTAGTGCTCTAAGACAGAAGCTTAACCTGGGTAGATTCAAAGGCTTCAAAAGAAGTGGCAAGGAGAATTCTGGCAGGAAGAACATAGTCGACAGTCTGGATTACTCAGGATGCTTTAAGTGTTTCAAGAAAGATCACGCCGTTATGGATTGTCCTATGTGGGAAATAGAATGGATGAAAAACAGAGCATCTAAGGAAAAGGAGAAGGAGACGTCAAAGGACAATGACAAAGATAAGAAGAAGTCAAGACGACCTCAAAACTTCAGAGCAGAAAGAAGAAAGAAGAAGGAAGCCTTATATGCCACATGGGGACCAACTGACAGTGAATCTGATCATGAAAAGGATTCCGGAGATGACTCACCACTAGCACTGATGGGCCTGACAGACATCAGTTCAGATGAAGACCCTCGAGAGTTCAGAGGAGGGAGAGATCCGTCAAAGCCACCTGTGTTCAACGGGACTAACTATAAGAGCTGGAAGAAATAGATGAAAATCTTCCTGCAAGCAACTGATCATAGTCTTTGGCTGATCGTGAAGAGAGGACCTCATGTCCCTGTGAAGAGAGCAGCAAATGAAATTCTGGTGCCAAAGAAGGTGGAAGAACTAGATCCTCAAGATCTTGATTGGTTACAGGCAAATTCCAAGGCTGAATTGTACCTGAGGAGAGGACTTACCTATGATGTGCTAGCAAGGACACTTGAATGCAAGTCCGCCAAGGAAGTCTGGGAAAAGCTGAAGGAGTTGTACACAGATGAAAGCCAAAAGAAGGACTCTGCCCTTATGGCAACTGATGGAGCTGAAACTGCTCATTCAGCAGAGGTATGTTTATCTGACCTTAAGGAAACCTTACATACATACTCTTCTAAAAATTTAATTCTAATCACTGCCACTTTGATTGAGGGTTATGAAATGGAGAAAATTGAAAAGGATAAATTAACTGAAGAGCTAGGTGATCTCAGAATCAAGCACAAGAGACTCCTAGAATAAAACATTGAACTAGAAGAGGTCAACGCCATCTTAAAAGGGCAGACTCTTGTGTCAAATTCTAAGATCACTGAACTAGAATTGGAATGCAATCAGTTAAGAGAGAGTATAAATGGTAAGTACGTAATAAGTGAAGTTCAAACCTTTCTGGAAAATGAACTGAAAAGAGCTAATGAGATTCTGTATCAGGAAACTGAAAAAGAATAGGATTTTAAACCAAAAGGTTGAAAAATCTGAATTCGAGCTTACCAGATTAACTAAATGGAATAGATCATCAGAGGCAATGAACTGGGTTCTTAAAAATCAAAACAAGAGAAAACAAGGTTTAGGATTCAAGAAACCATTGCCTCCATATAATCCTAAGAGCAAGTACGTGGGGCTGCCTTGCAACATGTTGTGTACCTTTTGTGGTGAAACCGGACACTACAAACAAAGGCGCATGAATGTTAGCAAGGCAAAGGCCAAGAATAAAAGAAGTGTTCTACCTAAATGGGCTAGACAGAATTTGATTTATTCATTCTCTCGTAAGGAGGGACCCAAGCTTGTCTGGGTTCCTAAGGCTAACCTCTAATCTGTTTTGCAGGCTGGAGTGAGGGAGAACAACCCAAGCTGGATTCTTGATAGTGGTTGTTCAAGGCACATGACAGGAGATAGAAGAAATTTTCTCTCACTTGCAGCATTTCAGGGAGGCAGTGTGGCCTTCGGAGGAGGAAAAAGTGGTCAAATCGTGGGAATTGGAAAGATTGGGAGAACTCTGGATCATGCAATTAAAAATGTTTACTGTGTTGATGGTCTCAGACACAATCTGCTGAGCATCTCCCAACTATGTGATAGAGGCAATGAAGTGAGCTTCTCCTCTGTAGGATGCATTGTGAAGAACCTACAGAGTTGAGAAATTGTTATGGAAGGAAAGCGGGTGAACAACGTGTACAAAGTATCGCTGAAGTCATTACCTGAAAACAACTTGACATGCTTGAATGTGCAAGAAAGCGACTCTCAGCTATGGCACACAAGGATGGGTCATGCAAGTCTCTCACAACTGAACAAGCTTGTATCTAAGGAGTTGGTTCGTGGATTGCCAAGCAAGAGAAACATACAAATGTGTGATGCGTGTGTGAGGGGGAAGCATGTGAAATCATCCTTTACGTCCAAGAAGGTGGTAAGTACATCAAAGCCACTGGAACTATTGCATATGGATCTGTGTGGACCTATGAGAGTCAGGAGCAGAGGAGGAAAGATATTCGTGTTCGTAATCATTGATGACTACTCTAGGTATACATGGACCTTGTTCTTGGCATCTAAAGATGAAGCTTTTGACAGCTTTAAAGACTGGGCTGGTGTAGTACAGAAGAGGTTGAGTCTAGAACTCATCAGCATCAGATCTGATCATGGAACTGAGTTTGAAAACTCAAAATTCTCTGAGTATTGTGCAAAGAACAGCATAGATCATAACTTTTCTGCACCAAGAACGCCCCAACAAAATGGTGTGGTTGAAAGGAAGAACAGGTCCCTGGAGGATATGGCAAGAACTATGCTGCTGTCATGTGGGCTTGCAAGAAATTTTTGAGCTGAAGCAATAAATACTGCATGCTATTTGCTGAACAGATGTTCCATCAGAGCAATTCTTGACAAGACTCCATATGAGCTACTCAGAGGAAGAAAACCAAATATAGCTCACCTGAAACCCTTTGGTTGTAAATGTTTTGTTCATAACAACTGCAAGGAACCATTGGGGATGTTTGATGCTAGGAGTGATGAAGCAATATTCCTTGGTTATTCCACTCAAAGCAAAGCATACAAAGTGTTTAACAAAAGAACACAAACAGTGGAGGAAAGTATGCATGTTGTATTTGATGAATCTAATAAGGCATTGGGTGAAACTGAGGCAGATGATCAAGTGATTGGCCTAAGTCAGGAAGATAGTGTAGATGAACTGGAAGACTCAGAAGACAAAGAGACATCAGGTGATAATTCGAGCACACTAGAATAAGGAGTCAACATGACAGGGGGAACATCAGATGAAGCTGATGATCCAGCAAGTCAGGAAGAACCCCCCCAAGACGATGCTGCAGGTTCTTCTAGTCTTATTCAAATCAGGCCATCGAAACATCAAAGCTCTCACCCCTTGGAGAATGTTTTATCTGAACTGGACACAGGAATCATGACCAAGTCAGCCTTGAAGAACTTCTGTGCATTCTTTGCATTCCTCTCATCTCTGGAACCAAAGAATGTAAAAGAAGCTCTGAGAGATCCAGATTGGATTCTAGCCATGCAGGAGGAACTTCATCAATTCGAAAGAAGCAACGTGTGGCACCTAGTTCCTAAGCCGAAGGACAGATCAATAATTGAAACAAAATGGGTATTCAGGAACAAACTTGGATGAGCATGGTATAGTGACAAGGAACAAGGCTAGGTTAGTAGTTCAAGGATACAGTCAGGAAGAAGGAATAGACTATGAGGAAACCTTTGCACCAGTTGCAAGGATGGAGGCTATTAGAATGTTGATTGTCTTTGCTACATATATGGAGTTCATTCTATATCAGATGGATTTGAAGAGCGCCTTCCTGAATGGCTACTTGAATGAAGAGGTGTATGTAATACAGCCACCAGGCTTTGTGAACAATGAATTTCCTGATTATGTTTACAAGCTGGACAAGGCTCTCTATGGATTGAAGCAAGCCCCTAGAGCCTGGTATGAAAGACTCTCAGGATTCCTGCTGAAGAATTGTTTCTCGAGAGGAAGGATTGACAACACGCTATTCCTCAAGAAGAAAGGAAAGGATCTATTGGTGATTCAAGTTTATGTCGATGATATCATCTTTGGAGCCACTAATGAGGAACTATGCAAAGGTTTTGCTGATCTGATGGGAAGTGAATTTGAAATGAGCATGATGGGTGAACTAAAATTCATTCTTGGACTACAGATAAAGCAAATGCCTGAAGGGACTATGATTCATCAGCAAAAATATGTCAAGGAACTTCTGAAGAAATTTGACATGGAGGGAGCAAAAGAAATGACTACGCCCATTGCTCCTGGATCCAAGCTGGATTTGGATGAACTTGGTCCTTCAACAAATGAGACAAAATATAGAGGAATCATAGGTTCACTCCTCTATCTCACAGCCAGTCGACCTAATATAGTATACAATGTGGGACTATGTGCTAGATTTCAGTCCAAGCCCAAGGAGTCACATCTGACAGCTGTGAAGAGGATCTTGAGATATTTGAAAGGAACTCAGGACCTTTGTCTTTGGTACCCAAGGGGAGGTACTTTTGAACTAATTGATTTTGCTAATGCAGATTATGCAGGTCATTTGGTGGATAGGAAAAGCACTTCGGGGATGGCACACTTTCTTGGTCCTTGTTTGGTCTCTTGGGCTACAAAGAAGAAAAACTCAGTTGCCTTGTCTACTGCAGAAGCTGAGTATGTAGCAGCTGCATCATGTTGTTCACAACTGCTATAGATCAAACAACGGTTGGAGGACTTTGGTATCAAATGTGGAGCAGTGCCAATTTTCTGTGATAACACAAGTGCAGTGAATATTGCCAAGAACCCAGTCCAACACAAAAGAACCAAGCATATTGATATTAGACACCATTTTCTTAGAGATAATGTGGAAAAGGGTCTAATTACTATGAATTCTTGCAGGACTGAAGATCAAATTGCTGACATATTTACCAAAGCATTGAACAAGGTACAGTTTGAGAGGAACATGTTGGAATTAGGGATGACCAAAATATACGGATGACCCAGCAGGTGGTCCCTCAATGATTGGTTAGTTAAGTATTTAATTATTTGTGTGTAAGATTCTGCTACTACTATTCAGTCTAATTTTGTACTTTATTAAGTATACTTATTCAGCCTTTAAGCACCAGGTGAGGATAATGTGATCCCATGAAGAACCCACTATGTACTAAGAAGGAACCGACTGAAGCATGAGGAATCATGTCCAGGTACAGTCACACTACCTTGCATGATAAAAGTCATAACTGAAATTAAAATTGTAAACTATACGTGTGTTAAGGGAGATCCTCCATGTTCTTATAACTGTCCTAAATTATAGGAACACATTCCTTTTCTGAATAGAATTCTATTTGACTTGTATGGACCCCACTACTTGAAAAGACTTAATTAAATAAGTCCATAACCGTCAAATCCATAACCCTTCCCGGTTTTCAAAAACTTCAAAAAGCTGCTTTTTCACTCATTATTTCTTTGGCTTTCCTAGAGACTGTCTAATCACCAAAACCATTCCCTTTCGTTAATTTACACAGAACTCACCCACTCAACCACATTGCCTTTTCAACTCTACATTCTCTCTCAAAAGCACAAGACCGAAAAATTCCTGAAATCTCATTCAATACCCTAACAAACTTCAACATGTCTCAAGTACAATCTTCATCCACTTCACCCACAAAGACTCTCAGGAAAGCATCTGCAAAACCACCGCCATCCACCCTTGCTGAAAGAATCGCAAAGGCCAGGACAAAATTTCTTAAAAAGGGAGAAAAGAAATTGGTCAAGAAGATGCTGTCAAGATCTTTGTCTGCTACTCCTACTACACAAGTTTCATCTGAGCCATCTACTGAGGTAACTCATGATCCTATCCCATCTACTCCTGTTAGTTTAGAAGAAATAAAAAGCCCTGGTACAGTAGATTCTGAAACCCTAGTAACAGGACTAGATGAAATTGTAGGAGTAGTAGAGACTGGTGACACAACTGGTAGGGGGAACATAGTTGAAGCAAAGCAAAAGGCCGGTCATGAAGAATCTAGAGTAAACTTGCATGTGCCTGTAGCAGAAAAGACTGATTTTGGGATGGATGTAGCAGGAAGAGTGATAGAACAACTAGGGGAGGATGATCTTGTTGAGTCCCTTAAGGAAAGTGTTGATGAACCAAGTGATAGTACTGTGCGTGCTGAGGAGAGTGGAGGGGGATTTGTCCTTAAAGGTCCTCTTGTTGATGGACCTAGTCTTGCTGAGGCTTCACAAGATTTGATTCAAGAACCTGCTTCTTGCCCAGATCCTACTGAGGCTGATGATGCAAGACTCAATTGGACAGATTCAGAAGAAGAAAAGGATGAGGAGGTTGAGAAAGAAAAAATTGAGAGTGAAGAAGTGACCAAGAAAACAGAAGAAACAAAGAAGAAAAAGTTGAAAAGGAAGTTTGGTGAGGAGGATGAGAGGCTGGTATGTGAGGAAGAGGAAGAAGAGGTAGTATTTGTGAGGGAAAACAGAGTAGAGCCTGATAAGAAGAGGAGAATGGTGAAAGGGGGAATGCCAGTGTCAAAAAGCAAGTTGGTTAATGAACCAAGTGAAGAAAGTGATGACAGGACTGTTACTGAGCCAGTGGTCAGGAGAGTTGGAACTAGATCTGCTTTGAAGTAACAGCTGGAGACAGTTGGGAAGTTGGAAAGAACAATTACAAATATGAGAGACAGAGAGGCAAAGAAAAAAGAAGAAGAGAAGAAAGCTAATGAGGTAGAGGAAGAGAGTGACGAGGCTGGTAGTTATGTAGAGCCAAGTGACTCTGAGACTGACAGTGAAGCAGAGAACAGGAAGAGAAGGAGAGGTTCTGAAGAAGAAGTTGATAGAGTGGCCTTCTTTGCAAAACTTCAGGTGCTGCCTGGTAGTATTTTGCATGATGAAAAGGAACATCACATGAAACCACTGTTGAGAATGATTGGTGACCAAGGATGGCTTGGTTTGTTTGCAAACAAAGAGAGGAGGTTATTTGTTGATGAGGTCAGAGAGTTTTACACAAACTGCAGAGACAATGCCAGGAGAGTGTTCACCACTGTGAAGGGAGTTGAGATAGAATTTGGGAGGAATGAGCTTGGGGTGATCCTTGACATACCTGCTGAAGGTTATTGCAGGTATATAAAGCTGAAGTGGCCTAAGAGGACAGATGGTGTAACCCCTCTGAGTGTGGTCAAGAAATTCTCAGGAAAACCCAAGCTAAGAAAGGAAAGGAAGGTAGACAAAAAGGAGATGGAACCAGCACACCAGTTGTTGTTTGAGTTTGTGCACAGGTTCCTTCTGCCTAGAGGAGAAAGAAACTGCGAAGCTAGTGCTCTAGACCTAACTTATATAGACCTGTTGGATAGGGGGTGAGAATAAACTTGCCTGGGCTAATCATCAGACATATTAAGAGGATTGCTGATACATATCAAAAGCCACATTCTTTAGTGTATTCCTATGTCATTCAGCAGGTTCTAGAGCATTTTGGGGTGCCACTGGAAGCAGGGAAGAAGCCGACCATTCACCAGATGTTTGGGCACAATGTGCTTAAAAACTGTGACTTCTTCACAGAAAGGAGAGCTTCCAGGAAACCCATGCAGGTCAAGCACGAGCTAGCTGAGGAGAGTGAGGAATATTGACTTGAGGAGGCCATAGATGCTGTGAAGGAACTGGAGAGCCATGTTCTTGAAGTGAATACAGAAAATGCAAAGTTTCACAGACAGCTGAAGATGAAGGATCAAGAAATTGATCGTTTGAAGATAGACTGCCACAAGTACGAGGCCGAGCTTGTGATGGAGAGGGCCAAAAATACAAAGCATCTTGAGGCACTTGTCAAACACTTCAATCTTCAGTCTTGAGTCCTCCTGTCCTACCTTCTTGTTCTTTCTCCTAACTGCTGTTAGTTCCTTCCATTCTCTCTTGCACATGTGATGGTTATTTCAAACAATTTACTCGTTTCAGTTGTGTACTAATGAGTAGGGTAGTGCTGCTGTCACACCCTGGATAATGGTTTTAAATTTTCTCATGTTTATGTTTGTTTGCTTTATAGTATCTGGTTCTTGTTGAGCCCTTACTCTTGCCTTCGTGTATTTAATTTGCTGACTTGTTGCCTTGTGCTCTAGACTGGATAGTACTAACAGGTTCATGCAGGTATTTGAATCTTTTCGATGATGTCAAAAGGGGGAAGAAGGAAATGTTGGGGTGTTTGTGACCTAATTCATCTGTTTTAATTTTCTTGAACTTGTTACCTTTTGTTTTTGTATTTTTGGGAAATTTTGTCTATTCAGGTTCTTTGGCAACATTTGTTTGTCATCATCAAAAAGGGGGAATTTGTTGAGCATTGGTTTTGAAGAATGACAAACGAGAAGGACTCGGCGGTCTTGGAAAAGAACCTAGTCCTTGGATAGAAGGGCACGTTTGATCGAAAAGAGTTGCGGGTTGCAAATCCCTGCGGAACTAGGAATAGTGGCGCGTAAATGAATATGTATCCTAGTCAGACTAAAAGAGGCGGTGCCCAGGCTGTATCTTCGAAGTGTGAATAGGAGTTGGACTTCAACAAGGAAAGGAGTTGCTGGGAATCCTGTCTTACCATAATTACAAGGATTCCTTGTAGGACTCAACTAGGGTTACAAGGCCCGTATAAATACAAGTAGTTGATGCAGCCGTAAATCAGTCATTCACAAACGGAGAGTTGAGAGCATATAAAGGCGATCCAGCATCTTTCTGCGTGAGATAACTGAAGAAGACAACTGGTGTGCTCGAGTTGGTTGAGTCTAGATACTTTGTCTAGGTTCATTGCATTTTAAGTTGTCTTAGTTTGAGCGTTCATTGTTTTTACCTATTGGCTTATTGTAGAAGCATATGTATTAGGTGAACTTGTGAGAAATTGCTTGCAAAGCTACAGTTTAGCTTTGATTAGTGATTAGGGTCTAGAGTGTAGCCCCTTGGTTACAGAGTCTTGTAATCAGAAACGTGCTCGTTGTGTTAGTGGATTGAGTTCTCAAATCTCAGAGTGTGGGTCGTGGTTTTTCTCCCTTGAGCAAGGAGTTTTCCACGTAAAATCCTCGTATCCTTTGTGCGTGTGGTTGGTGTGTTGCAGTGTTTGAAACTGCGAAGTTGCAAAGGCAAGACCTGGGTTCTTGACTCAGAAGAACCAGGTTCTTAAAACGAAAATCGGTAGACACTATTCAACCCCTTTCTAATATCATTAGGAGGTGCATAGATTATAACAAATAATGACTTTAGAACAATCAAGCTGTATCTGTTGATCTAGCTATATGAAACCAATATGTGCCAGTTCTTCCATCTATTATGGATCTATAATGAAACGACCTCGGTTAGTCATTTCGGAAGATAGGACTCCCATTGGTGTGTCGATAATTTTAAAATATTTGTAAGGTACATTGGGACTTGTCTGTAAAATTTGAGTTAAATCAGACCTTGTTTGGTAGGCATCGGAAGAAGGTTTCAGTTTTTATTGTCGATAAATATTAAAAAGAGATTTTCGAGCTCGGTTTTGGCGAATGAGCTCCGATTCGAAATCCGAAAGCGCCGTTAGGTTCGTATGATTATTTATGACTTTTTTGAACTTTCGAAAGGGAATTTCGATATTGTTCGGCTAGTTTCCGCTAAAATACCGAAAGTTAAATAATTTGACTTTTTCTATTTAAATTCGCATCTTTCCAATTTGAGATCCGCCTTCGCGAGTATGTTACATATAATTTGTATAAATGATATGCAAAAGTTGGAATTAATTCGAATATCGTAGGGTTCCGTTTTAATTTTCATCGCGAAAAGAAAAGAAAAGAAAATAAAATAAAAAAAAGAAAGAAAAAGACAAAAAGAAAGGTAAAGAGGCGGTGGCCTTAAGGGATTAAATCCCTTGGCCTACCTCTGGTCAACTTTATAGAAACAGAGAGAAAACAAACAGAAACGTGAGACAAGAAACAGAAACGGGGAAAATAAGTGAAAAAATGCCAGAAAATGAGAAAAGGGGTCGGAGAAAAGTAGAATTTTTACCCTGAAACATTCAGTGTGATCGTTTGGCAGTGAATCCAAAGGACAAAGTGGTTATTGAGTGGCTGTACTAATTTTGTAACAAGGTAAGTGTTTATATCCATTTCTTTGGAGGCACCTGGCCTCGTTGATTTTCTACCACGTGTTCCTTACATGTGTAGCTGCCGATAGGCGCACTCATTACGCCTTAGCTTTGGATTTACATTGTATATTATATGTTACGTCCTGTTGTTGGTGTTGCATTGAGGATCTGAGTATTGTACTCTGGCTGTGAGTTGGCATCTACTCCCCGGCTAACGATGAGTGTCCCGCCCGGTGAAGGGTTATTATTGCATCACATTGCATTCATACGCATTATATGTCATTCATATGCATTACATTGCATATCATATTGGGTGCAGGAGTATTCTGCCCCAGGAGCAGGAGGATTCCGCTCCATTGCATCATATTGAGGGTAGGAGGATTCCGCCCTCGGAGCAGGAGGATTCCGCTCCATTGCATCATATTGAGGGTAGGAGGATTCCACCCTAGGAGCAGGAGGATTCCCCTCCATTGCATCATATTGAGGGTAGGAGGATTCCGCCCTCGGAGCAGGAGGATTCCGCTCCATTCATTTGGCACATGTGACCCTTTGCATCACATTTCATTTCATTTCATCTCATTTCATACCATTGTGTAGACTTACGGTACATGACTACTGTCCGGCTTATATATGCATTGCTTATTTGTTGATATGTTTCTGGATCGTATCCCTAGTTGAATTTATGGTTTCATACGTGTTTCCGGTTGTCATCTGGCTCTGTCTTTTATAATTTAAATAAGAGAAATTTGGTTTATCTGTTTCTTCTGCCTGGCTAGCTATCCTATTCTTTGAGGTGGCTAGTCTGCCCCACTTATTGAGTCCTCTTGACTCACCCTTGTTTGTTGTTCGTTTTGTCTATCTATTTTGTTTCGGCAGGTTCGCTCAAGGATTGAATTTTCCATGTTGTGAAGGAGCGAAGACGACTTCAGCTGTCAGGGTGAGCCAGCTTTTATTCAGGATGGCCACCAGCTTTATGTTTATTATTTCAGTTGCATTTTGCTCCCTTCAGGAGGTATTTGTCTTTTTTCATACTCTTAGATGTCTAGTCTGGATAGCCCTAAACCTAGTTTGTTGGGTAGTCGACTGTAATTTCTTTTGTACAGCTTAGAAATACCAGTATGTTTGTGTTTTTTTAGCCTTGTTCTTAATTATGAATTGAATTATATTTATTTTCCTAATTTAATTGGTAAGGGTTCGCCCAACGGGTCTAGGGAAGGATGTCGGGTGCCCGCACGGCCTAGCCGGATTTCGGGTCGTGTCAGTTGGTATCAGAGCCTGCTTTAGAGTCTATCCAGACTAAGACAGTGTCTAGTAGAGTCTCGCTGATGGGTACGTAGACGTCCGTACTTATCTACGAGAGGCTATGATGGCATTTAGGAAGTTTCACTTCCTTCTTTTCTGATCGTGCGTTGGTCTAGGATGCAAAAGTATTTTCTTTAATTCCTTCGTGGTAATTGTGAACCCTCGTGTGACAAATCAGCAAATGGTATGAGTTGAAGACGAAGCAGTCTAGCCTGGGGTTACTACTGAGGAAGCCCCGTGTTATACTCTCGGCACCTCCTGAAGACACTAAAAGGGGGGGCTGAATAGTGTCTACCAATTTTCATCACAAGAATCTTGTTCTTCTTCTGCAGAACCTAGTTCTTATATTAACTTTTATACTGACTTGAACACTAATACTCACACCACCATACACACAAGGAACACAAGGATTTTACGTGGAAAACTCCTTGCTCAAGGGAGAAAAACCACGACCCACACTCTGGGATTTTGGAACCAAATCCACTAACACAAGACCAACGTTTCTGATTACAAACTCCGTAACCAAGGGTTACACTCTAGACCCTAATCACTATTCAAAGCTACACTCTAGCTTCTCTAGTAATTACACAAGAATTCACCTAACACATGTGCTTCTGTAATAATCAAATAGGTAAAACTATGAAAGCTCAAAACAATGACAACTTACAGCTCGATGAACCTAGACAAAATATCTAGACTCGATACTCTGCATGCACTCAGTTGTCTTCTCCAGTTTACTCACTTAGAAAGATTTCAGATTGCCTTTGCGTGCTCATACTTCTCTCTTTTTGAATAACTAAGTTACGGCTGTCTCCACTACTTGCATTTATACGGGTCTTGGAACCCTAGTTGAGTTCTACAAGGAATCCTCTTAATTATGGTAAGTCAGGATTCGTAGTAACTCTTTTCCTTGTTGAAGTCCAACTCCTTTTCACACTTCGAAGACACAGCCTGGGCACCGCCTCTTTTAGTCTGACTAGGATGCATATACATTAACGCGCCACTACTCCTACTTCCACAGGGATTTGCAACCAGTAATCTTTTCGATCAAGCGTGCCCTTTATCCTAAGGACTACGTTCTTTGTGGGAACCTCTGAGTCCTTTCCGTTTGTCATACTTCAAAACCAGCTCTCAACAAATTCCCCCTTTTTGATGATGACAAACAAATGTTGCCCAAGAACCTGAGTAGACATAGACCAAAAACAAAAAAACAAAAAGTAACAAGTTCAAGAAAAACGAAACAGATGAATTAGGTCACAAATACCCCAACATTTCCTTCTTCCCCCTTTTGGCATCATCGAGAAGATTCAAATACCTGCAGGAACCTGTCAATTCTATCCAGTCTAAAGCACAAGGCAACACGTCAGTAATAAGAGCACACATATGCAGAAATAAGGGCCCAAGCAAGAACCAATTACTTAAGCAGAAACCAGTCACAAGCATAAGAAAAATTAAAATCATCATCCAGGTTGTGACACACTAGCATAACCCTGTTAATAAGTACACAACTGAAAATTTAAATTGTCTTAAGCAACCATAACATGCAACCAGGAGAGAGTGAGAGGGGGTAGACAATAGGTAGAGGGAGGAGGACAGGACAGGACAGGGGGACTTAAAACTGAATGTTGAAGTGTTTGACAAGCGCCTCAAGTTACTTCGTATTCTTGGCCCTTTCCATCACTAACTCGGCCTCATACTGTTGGCAGGCTATCTTCAAACGATCAATTTCTTGATCCTTCAACTTCAGCTGTCTGTGGAGCTCTGTGTTTTCTGAATTAACCTCAAGGACATGCATCTCCAGCTCCTTCACAGCATCAATGGCCTCTTCAGGTCCATAGTCCCCACTTTCCTCTTCTTGCTCTTGCTTGGCCTGCATTGGTCTCTTAGAAGCTCTGCTTTCCTTGAAGAAGTCACAATTTTTAAGCACATTATGCCCAAACATCTGATGAATGGTTGGCTTCTTCCCAGCTTCCAGGGGGACCCCAAAGTGTGCAAATACCTGCTGGAGGATGTAGGAATGCACAAGGGAATGTGGCTTCTGATCTGTGTCAGCAATCCTTTTAATATGTCTAATTATCAGCCCAGGCAAATTGATCTTTACCCCCCTATCCAGCAGATCCATGTATGTCAGGTCCAAAGCACTAGCTTCACAGTTCCTCTCTCCTCTAGGCAGAAGAAACCTGTGCACAAATTCAAACAGCAGTTGATGTGCAGGTTCCATCTCCTTCTTATCTACCTTCCTCTCCTTCCTCAGCTTGGGTTTTCCTGAGAACTTCCTGACAACATCCAGAGGAGTGACCCCATCAGTTCTCTTAGGCCACTTCAGTTTTACATACCTGCAATAACCTTCAGTAGGTATGTCCAGAATCACTCCAAGCTCAGGTCTCCCAAACTCTATCTCCACTCCCCTCACTGTGGTGAACACTCTCCTAGCTGCTACTCTGCAGTTGGTGTAGAACTCTTTGATTTCATTAACAAACAATTTTCTGTCTTTGTTGGCAAACAATCCAAGCCAACCCTGATCCCCAATCATCCTCAACAATGACTTCATGTGGAATTCCTTTTCATCATGCAGGATACTGCCAGGCAACACCTGATGCTTTGAGAAAAAGGCTTCCCTGTCAACCTCTTCTTCATTCCCTCTTCTTCTTTTTCTGATCTCCACTTCACTATCTGTGTCAGAATCACTCGGCTCTACATAGCTGCCAGCCTCACTCTCCTCCTCTGATTCTCCAGCTCTCCTTTCTTCTTCTTCCCTCTTCTTTGCCTCTCTATCTCTGACATTTGTCACTGTTCTTTCCAACCTCCCAACCTTCTCCAACTGTTGTTTTAATGACCTGGTGCCAACCCTCCTGGCAACTCGTCATTCACAACTTTGTCAACATTTTCTTCACTAGTTTCATCAACCAGCCTAGTCTTCAGTACTGGCTTTCCCCCTTTCACTAATCTCCTTCTTTTCTAAGGCTCCACTATGTTCTCTTTCACAAACACCACTTCCTCTTCTTCTTCCTCACCAGCCACTTTCTCCTCCTCTGCTCCAAACTTCCTCTTTCTTTTTGGTTCTTCAACTTTCTTGGCAATCTCTTCCTTTCCTAAAACAACTTCCTTATTCCCTTCCTCCTCAGAATCTGTCCAACTAAAATCTGCATCATCAGCCCCAGTGGAATTTGGACAAGCAACAGGCTCTTGAACCAAATTCTCTGAGGCTTCAACAAGACCAAGTCCTTCAACTACTGGACTTAATGTCACAGATTCTTTTTCATTACTCTCAGACCTACCAACATTCACTTCACTTTCTCTAAGGGCTTCCTCACAGTCTTGTTCCCTAAGTTGTTCTTCCATTCTTTCTGCAATATTCAACTTTTCACCAGACTCACCAACCCCAGGCACCTGTAAATCTTCTCTAAGTTCATTCTTTTCTCTATCTTGTTCTGTCTCATATGAGTTCCCCCTATCTATTCTGTCATTTTGCTCATCTGCTATTATCTTGTCTAGTTCTGTAACTAGGGTTTCAGTTTCTACAATTCCAGGGCTGTTTATATTGACTGAAACGACAGGCGTAGACGAAATAGGATCAGGGATTACCTCATGCGGCGATTGTGATGAACTTTGTGTAGTGGGTGTAGTGGGAACTCCTCTTGACCTCATCTTCTTTACCAGTTTCTTGTCCCCTTTTTGCAGAAATTTGGTGCGAGCCCTCGCGATTCTTTGGGCAAGAGTGGATGGAGGTGGTCTTTCAGACATTTTGAAGAATTTATGGGTGATTTTTGAGATTTCTAGGAAAATTTGTGTTTTTAGGGCTTGAGAGAGGATTTTGGCGTAATAGAGAAGAAGTGGTTGAATGAATGGTGATTGTGGGTGGGTTTATAGAAAGGAAGGGGTTTTGAGATTTGACAGCGTCTAGGGAAGACAAAGTAGTAATGATGAACAGAGTAGAAAAGCAGCTTTTTGAACTTTTTGAGAACCGGGAATGTTTAGAGATTTGATGGTTATGGACTCATTCAATATACCCTTTTTAAGTAGTGGGGTCCAAGTAATTCAAATAGAATTCTACCAGAAAAAGGAATGTGTTCCTATAATTTAGGGCGGTTATAAGAACATGGATGATCTCCCATGACACACGTATGATTGACAATTTTAATTTCAGTCATGACTTATATCATGTAGAGTAGCGTGAATGTACCTGGACATGATTCCTCATGCTTTTTGTCGGTTCCTTCTCAGTACATAGTAGGTTCTTCATGGGAACACATTATTCATACCTGGTGCTCAAAAACTGAACGAGTGTACTTACTCAAGTACGGGGTTAGACTAGACATTAATGACAAGGTTTAAGCAAGCACATTGAATACTTAACTAGCCAATCATAAGGGGATTACCTGCTGGGTCATCCGTGTATTTTTGTCATCCCTAATTCCAACCGGTTCCTCTCGAACTGTACCTTGTTCAATGCTTTGGTAAATATGTTAGCAATTTGATCTTCAGTCCTGCATGAATTCATAGTAATCAGACCCTTTTCCACATTATCTCTCAGGAAATGGTGTCTAATATCAATGTACTTGGTTCTTTTATGTTGGACTGGGTTTTTGGCAATATTCACTGCACTAGTATTGTCACAGAAAATTGGCACTGCCCCACACTTGATACCAAAGTCCTCCAGTTGTTGCTTGATCCACAGCAATTGTGAACAGCATGAAGCAGCTGCCACATACTCAGCTTCAGCAGTTGATAAAGCAACTGAGTTTTGCTTCTTTGTAGCCCACGAAACCAAGCAAGGACCTCGAAAATGTGCCATTCCTGAAGTGCTTTTCCTGTCCACCAAATGACTTGCATAATCTGCATCAGCAAAACCAATTAGTTCAAAAGTTCCTCCTCTTGGGTACCACAGACAAAGGTCCTGAGTTCCTTTCAAGTATCTAAGGATCCTTTTCACAGCTGTCAAGTGTGACTCCTTTGGCTTGGACTGAAATCTGGCACACAGTCCTACACTGTATACTATGGTAGGTCGACTAGCTGTGAGATAAAGAAGTGAGCCAATGATCCCTCTATATTTTGTCTCGTTTGTCGAAGGACCTAGTTCATCCATATCCAGCTTGGTTCCAGGTGCAATAGGAGTCGTCATTTCCTTTGCTCCCTCCATATCAAATTTCTTCAGTAGTTCCTTGACATATTTTTGCTGGTGAATCATAGTTCCTTCTGGCATCTGCTTTATCTGCAGCCCAAGGAAAAAGTTCAATTCACCCATCATGCTCATTTCAAACTCACTTCCCATCAGGTCGGTATAACCTTTGCTCAGCTCCTCATCAGTTGCTCCAAAAATGATATCATCGACATACACTTGAACCACCAGCAGATCCTTTCCTTTCTTCTTGAGAAATAGTGTATTGTCAATTTTACCCCTCGAAAAACCATTCTTCATCAGGAATCCTGAGAGTCTTTCATACCAAGCTTTAGGGGCCTGCTTCAATCCATAGAGAGCCTTGTCCAGTTTGTAAACATGATCAGGAAATTCATTGTTCACAAAACCTGAAGGCTGTATCACATACACTTCCTCATTCAGGTAGCCATTTAGAAAGGCACTCTTTACATCCATCTGATAAAGCGTGAATTCCATGTACGTGGCAAAAGCAATTAACATTCTAATAGCCTCCATTATTGCAACTGGTGCAAAAGTTTCATCATAGTCTATTCCTTCTTCCTGACTGTAACCTTGAACAACCAGCCTTGCCTTGTTTCTTGTTACTATACCATGTTCATCTAACTTGTTCCTGAACACCCATTTTGTTCCAATAATGGATCTGTCTTTCGGCTTGGGAACTAGGTGCCACACCTTGCTTCTTTCGAATTGATGAAGTTCCTCCTGCATAGCTAGAATCCAGTCTGGATCTTCTAGAGCTTCCTTTACGTTCTTTGGTTCCAAGGATGAGAGGAAGGCAAAGAATGCACAGAAGTTCTTCAGGGCTGACATGGTCATAATTCCTGTATCCAGTTCAGATAGGACATTCTCCAAAGGGTGGGAGCTTTGATGTTTCCATGGCTTGAGCTGAATCTGACTGGAAGGACCTGCAACATTATCTTGGATAGGTTCTTCCTGACTTGCTGGATTGTCAGCTTCATCAGAAGTTCCCCCTGTCAAGTTTACTCCTTGATCTAATGTACTTGGATTTTCCTTTTCGTCTAAGTCTTCCAGTTCATCTACACTTTCTTCTCTCCTTAAGCCAATCACTTGATCATCTGCCTCAGCTTCCCCCATTGCCTTGTCTGATTCATCAAATACAACGTGCATACTTTTTTCTACTGTTTGTGTTCTTTTGTTGAACACTTTGTATGCCTTGCTT
Source organism: Petunia x hybrida (assembly GCA_037355625.1). Classification (NCBI taxonomy): domain Eukaryota; kingdom Viridiplantae; phylum Streptophyta; class Magnoliopsida; order Solanales; family Solanaceae; genus Petunia; species Petunia x hybrida. The sequence continues at coordinate 608,509 of JBBBVM010000648.1, forward strand.
TGAGTAGAATATCCCAGAAATATTGCTTCATCACTCCTAGCATCAAACTTTCCCAAGGGTTCCTTGCCATTGTTGTGAACAAAGCATTTACAACCAAAAGGCCTTAAGTGAGCAATATTTTGTTTTCTACCTCTGAGTAGCTCATATGGAGTTTTGTCAAGAATTGCTCGGATGGAACACCTGTTCAGCAAGTAACATGCAGTGTTCACAGCTTCAGCCCAAAATTTTCTTGCCAGTCCACTAGACAGCAGCATAGTTCTAGCCATATCCTCCAACGACCTGTTCTTCCTCTCGACCACCCCGTTTTGCTGGGGAGTTCTTGGTGCAGAGAAGTTGTGATCTATGCTGTTCTTTGCACAATACTCAGAGAACTTTGAGTTTTCAAACTCAATTCCATGATCAGATCTAATACTGATGAGTTCAAGACTTAATCTCTTCTGAACTACCCCAGCCCAGTCTTTAAAACTGTCAAACGCTTCATCCTTAGAGGCCAAGAACAGGGTCCACGTGTACCTTGAGTAGTCATCAACAATCATGAACACAAATCTCTTCCCTCCGCTGCTTCTGACTCTCATGGGTCCACACAGATCCATGTGTAACAGCTCTAGTGATTTTGATATGCTTACCACTTTCTTTGATTTGAACGATGTTCTCACATGCTTTCCCTTTACGCAAGCATCACACATTTTTATGTTTTCAAATTTCTTGCTTGGCAATCCACGAACCAGTTCCTTCGATGCTAGCTTATTTAGCTGTGAAAGGCTTGCATGACCCGTTCTTTTGTGCCACAGCTGAGAGTCACTTTCTTGCACATTCAAGCATGTCAGATTGTTTTCAGGTAAGGACTTCAGCGATGCCTTGTATACGTTGTTCACCCTTTTTCCTTCCATAACAATTTCTCCACTCTGTAGGTTCTTCACAATGCAACCTACAGATGAGAAACTCACTTCGTTGCCTCTGTCACATAGTTGGGAGATGCTTAGGAGGTTGTGTCTGAGACCATCAACACAGTAGACATTCTCAATTGCATGCTCCAGAGTTCTTCCAATCTTCCCAATACCTACTATCTGACCACTTTTTCCTCCTCCGAAGGCCACACTGCCTCCTTGAAATGCTGCGAGTGAGAGAAAGTTTCTTCTATCTCCTGTCATGTGCCTTGAACAACCGCTGTCTAGAATCCAGCTTGAGTTGTTCTCCCTCACTCCAGCCTGCAAGACAAATCAGAGGTTAACTTTAGGAACCCAGACGAGCTTGGGTCCCTTCTTATGAGAGAATGGATAAATCAGATCTTGTTTGGCCCATCTGGGTAAAACACATCTTTTATTTTTGGCCTTTGCCTTGCTAATATTAGCACACTTTTGTTTAACGTGACCAGTTTCACCGCAAAAAGTGCACAACATGTTGCAAGGTAACCCCACATATTTGCTTTTAGGATTATATGGAGGCAAAGGTTTCTTGAATCCTAACCCTTGTTTTCCTTTGTTCTGGTTTTCAAAAACCCAATTCATTGCCTCTGAAGATTTATTCCATTTGGTCAGCCTGGTAAGTTCAAGTTTTGAGTTTTCAACCTTTTGATTTAAAATCCTGTTTTTTTCAGTTTCCTGATACAGAATTTCATTTGCTCTTTTCAATTCATCTTCCAAAAAGGTTTGAACTTCACTCATAACTTGTTTACCATTCTTACTCTCTCTTAACTGATTACATTCCAATATTCTGTTCTAAGAGACTCTTGTGCTTGGTTCTAAGATTACTCAGTTAATTTATCCTTTTCAAGTTTTTCTTTTTCATAACCTTCAATCAAGGTGGCTGTGATTAGAATTAAATTTTCAGAAGAGTATGTATGTAAAGTTTCCTTGAGATCAAATAAACATACCTCTGCTGAACAGCCAGCTTCATCTCCATCAGTTGCCATGAGAGCTGAGTCCTTCTTGTTGTTGTCATTTGTATACAGCTCCTTCAGTCTTTCCTAGATTTCCTTGGCTGACTTACATTCAAGTATCCTTGCAAGTACATCATAGGTAAGTCCTCTCCTCAGGCACCATTCAGGCTTGGAGTTTGCCTGTAACCAATCTAGGTCTTGAGGATCCAGTTCTTCCACTTTCTTTGGCACCAGGACTCCATTTGCTGCTCTCTTAACAGGGATGTGGGTCCTCTCTTCACGATCAACCACAAGCTGTAGTCAGTTGCTTGTAGGAAGGTCTTCATCTGTTTCTTCCAGTGATTGTAATGAGTCCCGTTGAACACCGGTGGCCTCGATGGATCTCTTCCTCCTCTGAGTTCTCGAGGGTCTTCTTCATCAGAGCTAATGTCTGTCATACCTGCTAGTGCTAGTGGTGAGTCGTCTTCAGACTCCTTTTCATGATCAGATTCACTATCAGTTGGTCCCCACGTGGCATAGAAGGCTTCCTTCCTCTTCCTCCGTTTTGCTCTGAAGTTTGGAGGCCGTCTTGACTTCTTTTTGTCTTTATCATTTTCCTTTGTCGTTTCCTTCTCCTTGTCCTTAGCCGCTCTGTTCTTCATCCACTCTATTTCCCACATAGGGCAGTCCATGACAGCGTGATCCTTCTTAAAGCACTTAAAGCATCCAGAGTAGTCTGGGCTATCCACTATGTTCTTTCTGCTAGAACTCTCCTTGTTGCCTCTTTTGAATCCTTTGAACCTTCCCAGATTAAGATTTTGTCTTAAGGCACTTACCATTGCTGCTTCAACTGATTGAAGGTCAACATATTCATCAGCTTCTTCAGTTGCTTCCAGAGCAAGGGTCTTGTCCTTCTTTGCTGCTGGTTTGGCCTTTGAGTCCTTCATCATCTCGTGAGTTTTCAGACTCCCAACTAGTTCCTCAAGCTTGATGGATTTCAGAGGTTTGGATTTAATGATGGCAGTCATCTTTGGTTCCCATGCTTCAGGCAACACATTCAGAATTTTATCGATCATCTCTATTTCAGGCAACTCCATATCCAGAGATCTCATTTCATTTGTGATCATGGTCAGTCTGGTCATTATATCCTGAATTGATTCTTTTTCGCCCATGGTGAACAGTTCAAATTGTCTCTTCAGCATTCTCCTTTTTGAGTCCTTCACTTCTGTAGTTCCGTCATGTGCAACCTATAGGGCATCCCATATCTCCTTGGCCATCTTATACGATGATACTCGATTGAACTCCTCAAGGCCAAGACCACATATGACCAGGCGTTTGGCCTTATGATTCTTTTCTATCATCTTATAATCCGTCTCATTAAACTCTTCTTTCAGTTTAGGTTCTTGCGTGGCAGTAGCTCCTTCACCAACTATTTTAGTGGGAATCAAGTTTCCTTCAGAGACTATCAGCCAGAGTTGGTAGTCTTCAGCACATATGTAATTTTCCATCCTGTTCTTCCACCATGCATAGTATTGCCCATTAAACTGTGGAGGCCTCAGAACCGACTGTCCTTCAGTGATGGTAGGCGGTGCACTCATCCTGATCCTTCTCAAGGTGTTAGCCTCACACGAGAAGACCTGCTCTGATACCACTTGTTATACTCTAGGCACCTCCTGAAGACACTAGAAGGGGGGATTGAATAGTGTCTACCGATTTTCGTCACAAGAACTTTGTTCTTCTTCCGCAGAACCTAGTTCTTATATTAACTTTTATACTGACTTGAACACTAATACTCACACCACCACACACACAAGGAACACAGGGATTTTACATGGAAAACTCATTGCTCAAGGGAGAAAAACCACGACCCACACCCCTGGGATTTTGGAACCAAATCCACTAACACAAGAGCAACGTTTCTGATTACAAACTCTGTAACCAAGGGGCTACACTCTAGACCCTAATCACTATTCAAAGCTACACTCTAGCTTCTCTAGTAATTACACAAGAATTCACCTAACACATGTGCTTCTGTAATAAGCAAATAGGTAAAACTATGAAAGCTCAAAACAATGACAACTTACAACTCGATGAACCTAGACAAAATATCTAGACTCGATACTCTGCATGTACTCAGTTGTCTTCTCCAGTTTACTCACTTAGAAAGATTTCAGATCGCCTTTGCGTGCTCACACTTCTCTCTTTGTGAATAACTAAGTTACGGCTGTCTCCACTACTTGCATTTATATGGGTCTTGAAACCCTAGTTGAGTTCTACAAGGAATCCTCTTAATTATGGTAAGTCAGGATTCGTAGTAACTCTTTTCCTTATTGAAGTCCAACTCCTTTTCACACTTCGAATACACAGCCTGGGCACCGCCTCTTTTAGTCTGACTAGGATGCATATACATTCACGCGCCACTACTCCTACTTCCACAGGGATTTGCAACCCGTAATCTTTTCGATCAAGCGTGCCCTTTATCCTAAGGACTAGGTTCTTTATGGGAACCTCTGAGTCCTTTCCGTTTGTCATACTTCAAAACCAGCTCTCAACACCCCGAGAGTTTTTGATCGTGTTGACGATCTAGTTACGGAGGTTCCAGTCGTACGAGCTTGCGATGGGCAAGGGAGCAGGGCCTTGTGGTTCCCTTGGCTCTCTACGATGCTTTTACAAGAATCTTGGCGACGCAGATACCGCAAAAATCTATTATTCGCTAGGCAGCTTATCAAGTTGCCGCAGATGTAGATGTTCGGTCTCCGAGAGCTCCTATTTCAGTTCTTAATATTGTCGCGGTAAAGTATGTTCCGGAGGCAGCATGTGTTGTGCCTCTAATTATTCTGGCTGGTTAGCTAGCCTGAGTAATGGCTCGGTCCGAGTGTCTGAAGAGGCTGCATTATTCTACCCAATTGAACCTTCTGATGTTCTTAGGCCATGCATCAAATAATCCCTGTGCAAGTTTTTTTTTTAAAAAAATATATAAAAGGATGTCAGCGTATCCTTCAGGCTCTTGATTATATCGGGCGGTATGCTATTGATTATTCTGCTTTCCAGTTTCAAGGTCCAGCCTTGAATTGGTGGGCCGCTCTCTTATTAGCTAACTTGGTTCGGTTTTTCTTCTAGATTCATGGAAAGTTCCTTTTGAGTAGCGAGCGAGATGAAAAGTGTTTCCAGTTTGAGTGGATTGGACAGGGTAGCCTGTCGGTTAGCCTGTTGGTGTTTCAGAATATGAGATTGAATTCTATAGAATGGCTGAATATGCATTAGAACTAGTCCATGAGCCTTTCGAGAGATCCAAAGATTTATTGATGACCTTTCTTTTTCCTTGAGATCCCAGATGGCTCGAGAAATTGAGGTCTGGATTTTATTTGAGGTTGTTGTTAATATTACCCGAAAGTTCGAGGCATACCATAAGTTAGAGCGGGAAAGTAAGAGATCCCACGGCCCTGGTGGGTAACTATGGTACCTCATTTAGAGGTAAGGGTTCTGATTATTTTGGGAGGTCACCTGCCAGGTTATCTCAGCTTGTAGAGCGTAATTCTCAAAGTGCGCAGGTAGATCGTCAAGATCAGAGTCAATTTTCTCTTTGTAGCTATCAATAATCTGTCCAGCTTCCATTTTCAGCGAAAAGGTGTTATCATTGTCGTGAGACTGATTATCCTTTGAGGAGTTTTCCTGTTATCATTGTTGTGAGTCTGGTTATCCTTTGAGGAGTTTTCCGTTACTCCGGCAAGTAGGCAGTCATCCTTTCTCTTGTTATCAGGCACCTGCACAGTCGCAGGGGATTTCATTTAGATCTCAATCAGCAAAAGAAATGCCACGATCTAGTAAAGGTTGAGAGCATGGTGGCAGTTATTCTTCAGAAGGTAGTTATCAGTGTAGCGGCTTAGTTCAGCCGCAGAGGCAGTTTTATGAACTGCCAGTCTGGCAGGATGCTGAGGTACCCGATATAGTAGACCTTGAGATTTTTTCTTCTCTTAAATGTGAGTAAGATTTGATTCTTTCGATCGATTTGGAAATGGTGTGTCTTATCATGCTTCGATAGTTTCCTTGGATGTCGTTTCTATTAAGAATTGGCTGCGGTAGAGGGGTGAGCTTCTGATATGATTTATTCCTGGCATTTCTGAGATCCTCCTAGTTGATCTGGTTTAAATGTGAGAGATTTGGCAGTAAGTGTCGGTATTGTCTGCCTGGCATCTTGTTGATCCATCTTCTGTTATTATGTCAAATCAGTTTACCTCTCTTCTCGGAATTTCGTGTTGGTAGGATAATGGGATCCTAATTCTTCACCATCAGCAAGTGTTGTCATTTCCTCCAGTGTAAAGTGATTAGTAAGTAATATTCGATCTACGTGTCTCCTCTTGGTTCGAAATGCTGGTAAAGTCATGTTATCATATGAGCTTATCTGGGTTATAAAAAGAGTTTCTGGTAAATTGTCAGAGTTTCCTTCTTATTGGGAGTGTTTAACCTAAATCCGGTTTTAGGCCAATTAACAATTAAATTTATATTTTGCGGAGTCACGATCAATAGTTGAGATTAAAGATCTACGCAATTAATCAAATAATAATAATGCAAGGCGTAAAGAGTAAAGTATAAACGTGAATGATCAAGAATAAACGTATCGTTTCCTCTGACGGTTGGCGGTAGCCGCGTCGGATGATTCGATTATTGAAATTGTTGATTTACGCAAGAGCAAGTAGTGCGATTTTATAACTGTGAAAAGAGTATGTTTGAACACAATAGAGATAGTAATTTTATTGATAGTAATTGCAGGAAGTAAAAGTTGTTACAATTTGGCTATGATGAACGCTATTTATAGGTTTTTGGTGGCGTCTCTTGAGATAGTAGCCGTTGAAGATAAGGCCGTTCAAAATAGGTAACCGCCGGGTGTCTTATCCAGAAGGGTTGTAACCGCTGAGTGACCGTTTGCGGAATGGTCGCACCCCTTGCTGCTGGTAACCGTTGGTTCAAATCGTGCTGACCGTTCGCCAGCTTAGTAACTCCTTCGGGATCTGCCCGTAGGAAGCGTCTGTCCGGGAAGATGTCTGTCCGGTGCTACGTCAGCTTGTGTCACGTGGACGACACGTGTCACTTGTCAAAGTCTATTCAGTTTTTATCCAATACAGATAGTCCCCGCACTTCTCGGGCAGAGTGTCTGTCCGAGGAGTGGATGAGAATTTTGGCGGGAGTCTTTGCAAAACTTTTTGTCTTCTTATGATATGATCTTGATGACGTGCGGTTTTGATCCGATTGATGATAAGCCTCTGTGACGTGCGCATTAAATGCGCCGCACGGAAAAGTAACTGGGACCTGCACGTCTGTGGCACTGCAGTTTATACCGAAATGACTACTGCGTTCCCCGAGGGTAAAAAGCAATAATTTTAACCGCCAATCTCCACGTGCGCACGTCGCTTGTGGGATACGAAGTGACTGCAACTTTCCAGAGTAATGATAACGCTATAAATCATTGATTAACCCTATTTCCTTATCGACGGTTGGATCTGCGTGTGGCTTATCTGATAGCCTCCACGTGTCCTTGAAGGAGGCTAGGAGTTCGCACCAGGACTCCTATAAATAGGAGTTCCCTTGACGAGAGACTTTTTACTTACTCCTTATTTCCTTTGCGCTGTTCTTTGGAAAACCCTTGATTTATTTCTTGAATTTTCTTGACAACTCCATCTTTCTTCTGAAATTATGTCTTCGAGATCTAGAAGAAACTTGAATTTTGACGCCGCTGGTAGCTCGTCGGCCACCCCCAGGCCGCGGGCTTCCCAGGCTACTGCCGCTGAAGTAATCCCCAAAAAGTGGGGTGAGCTTGAAGCGGATTGCAATGTTAAGGCCTTCCATAACAAGGAAGGTGACACGCGTAATTGGCCGGCATATAGATTCAAATCGGGGATCACAACGGAAGTGATTCCTCGAGTGAGGATAGATTGCGGCTGGGATGATAGAATCCCCTTACTACCAGTTGCTGACGGAGAGAACATCACATCGCACCGGGCTGGGTGGACAGCCATCGGTACTTATCCTTTTACGGTAGGGTGTAGGCTGCCCCTGCATCCTGTGCTGGACAGACTCTGCAGGGAATACCTTCTCTGCCCAGGGCAATTGAGCCCCAGTGTGTATAGAATAGTCGCACTTCTGGACTGGTTTGCTACTAAGACTGACCAGTCCTTTGAATATAAACACTTTATTTCTTTGTACAGCGTCCAGATTTTCAAGGACGGGTACGTGAACGTCAGGATGCGAGGGAGCAAGGGTTTGGTGCGCAGCTCCGAGGATACCAGCGATCGGGGTTGGGTGCACCGATACCTGTTTGTGCGCTCCTCTGCTTTGACGTTTGACGACAAGGCACATCTTCCAGAAGTCTGGAACAAAGCACGTAAGTCCCCGAATATCTTCGAGCACATTTTATTTTTCCTTCTTTTTTTATGATCGATTTTTCTTTGTGCAGCGGCCAAGCGACCCTACGACGGGCTCATAACCGTAGATGAGCTAACGGCGTGGGTCGAGCCGATTTTGGCACGATTTGAGCCAGTGAAAAGAGAGTGGGCTCACTTTGCTTCTCATAAGGGTCTGACCGTAAAACATCACGGTAAGAATATCTCCCCTTCTTCAATAATTTACTCCCCGTGAGTTTCTCCTGTGACTGACCGTTTTGCCTTTGTCGCAGGTCTTGGTACTTCAGGGAACTTTTTCCCGGCTCCTCCTCAGGACGTCCCCACCGAACCTGTCGCCGACCCTCTTGCCGAAGCTGACGCTATATTGGCTTCGGCCGGTGCTTTGCGCAGCAGGGAAGGTGGTGAGGCGCTTCTGTCCGAGGGGTTGAGTCCTCTGTCAAGGAAGAGGAAGAGCTATGCCGAAGGCGGGTCGCGGAAGAAGTCCGCTCGCAAGGCTTCCGCGTCTGCCGGACAAACTTCGGCGACTGGTGGTGACCCTTCAGTGAGGGCGAGTGCCCAAGAGCCCATGGTGACAGATACCGGAGTTCCTGCAAATGTTCCCGAGTCTGCACGGGGAGAGGGTCCGGCCCAAGAGGTTATACATTTGTCAGATACTGAGACTGAGACAGATGTTCCTCTTAGGCGGAGGCCCCATCTCCGTAGTGATCAGAGAAGGACAGAGGAAGGAGCTGCCCGATCCTCGTCAAGGAGTCCCCGAGTTGGTGGCGGGGAGGAGGCAGGTCCTTCCCGTGCGGACAAGGGCAAAAGGAAGGGTGGAGAAGAAGAAGAAGAAAAAGAAGTAGGAGAAGGAGCAAGTGAAGCAAGAAGAGAGACAGCCGGGGGAGAAGCCAGGGAAGAGGTCTCCCAAGAGGGTAGCCAGGGTCCTCGGGTTTTTCGTTTCGAGGACTTTGAAAACGTGGCTTCTGAGGGAGCAAACCCGGTTTTCCTCCGTGAGTGCGAAACCATGGACCCAGAGGCGGAAGGTGATTCCAACCTTTCGTCCTCAAGGCTTGTCTGGCTGTCAGCTATATCGGAGCAGACGGAGCTGAGCGACATCAAGGGGGTTCGCTACAAGTTTGGGCCGAACTATCCTTCCGAACAGGCGAGGGAGCCCAAGCTTTGCGAGAGAAAGCATACCCTGAGAATCGCTCCGGAGGCCAACCTGGTGGCCAGGCCACGCGGTTTGGTGAAGGCAATTTCCTCGCTTCTCGGTCCTCGAGAGGAGTGGGTGCTAAGAGACCTGACCGACGAGGAACTGGCCTTCCAGATTGCCTCCGACTCTGCCCGGGTAAGTTTTTCCTGTCGTGTTTTTGCAAAAACCTTCTGCTGTCCCAGGGTTTCTAACTATGAATTGTTTGATGTTTCAGTCAAGCATGTTAGCTGCTGAGATTATGTTTCGCTCCCGGCTGAACAATGCCAACCAGGTGGTGGAAGTGAAGAAAGAATTGCTCGAGGCTCTGAAGGAGAACAAGTCCTTGATCGAGCAGTGTGGTTTCCTCGGTAGGGAAGTTAACCGGTTAACGGATGTAAACAATACCCGTGTTGAGCAGATCAATGCCCTTACCGTGGAAAAGGACCGTCTTTCTGAAGAGAAAGAGGGGTTCGCACGCTCTGTCGAGAGGTTAGAGGGACTCCTTGGCGAATGCCAAGATTGCCTGAATATTGCCAGTGATGAACGTGCAACTCTTGAATTGAATTTGCAAAGGGCATACGAGGAGTCAACCAAGGCCCGTTCTGAGCTTCAAGCCGCCAGAGATCAGGTTGCCCAGTCGATGGGCGTGCAGGCCACTTTGACTAAGGACTTGGCAAATTTGCGCGATCATTCCGAGATTAAGACTAAGCTGGCCGTTCTTGAGGCCAAACGTGCATTGTTAGCGCAAATCCGGTCCGGGCAGGTTGACGTTGACGCGATGCTGCATGCAACGAAGAGTGCTATTCAGCGAGTACAACAGGCATTGGGTCTTTCTCCTGAAGAGTCGAGCGACGGTGATGGTGATGGGGAAGACGAAGAATCAGGGAGTGATGACGGGGCTAACGGAGCTGGTGCGTTAAGCCCTGGTCATGGCCCTTCAAATTGAAATTTTTCTTCTCTGAATTTGATGTATTTTTGTTCTGTCTGGCGAGAGCCGGACTTTTGTTAGATGGGCAAGAGTTTACTAAGAACTTTTCTGCCCTTTGGCCGGTATGTTTGGCCTTTTAATACACTCTGCGAACTTCTGTCAGCCATTTTTGGCATTTCTGTAAATTCTCAGTTTAATGTATATATGCAATCTTCAGATCCATTCAGTGACTATGTTTAGTTTGAACTTTTGATCTTTTTGTATGCATGTGCTTGTGGATTTTATGCCTTAGGACTGCTTTCCAAACTTTATTAAGTTTGTACTTCCTCAGGCTTTCCCAGATGCTTTGAACTCCCACCTTTATTAGGCAAAAGTTGTAAGTTGTAAATAGTCTGACCGAGCTCAGGTCGTTTTAATGTTCTGGCCGGATTGTTTGGCCTTGTGAGCGACTCCTCTTATTTGCTGTGGAAGTCCTGTCACATGAAGGTTTTATTTTGTGAACGACCCCTCTTATTTGCCGTGGAGGTTTTGTCACGCAGAAAATGAAAATTTTGCCTGCCAGTAAGCTAGGTCTCATGCCTGTATGAAGGTCTTTCCTGGCCTATGGGGCCCTCACCATCCCCCTTGTTTTCATGTTGGAACACGTAAGGTGGCAATATGAAAAGAGTTGTCGGTGAGTTGTTTATTGAACACATATAACCAAACGTGGAGTGTGTCCGTTGTGGGACTCGAACCCACAGCCGCGAAGTTGAAGAACTTCGAGCTCTGCCAGTTGAGCTAAACGGATCCGGCCTTGTTCAGGCCGTTAGTACCATTTAGAAAGAATGTATAAAAGAGAGAAATCTCATGTAAATGTAAAAGTAAGCATTTCTATATAAGCATGCAAGTAATGGCTTATAAGTACGGGCAGAAGTAGCAAACTTTTTTATGCAAGGATAGAAAAAGAGATTTTTGCGAGGGGATAGAATAACTAACCGTCCCTGTTGCTTAAAAATGATACCTCTTGAGATGTATTACGTTCCAGCTATTCGGGATGATCGAACCGTCTGGTCGGGCCAAACGATAAGACCCCTTGCCGGCTGAAGCGATCACCTTGTATGGTCCTTCCCAGTTAGGGCCAAGCTTTCCCGAATTCGTCTCTTGTGTGCTCTGGGAAACTTTTCTGAGTACAAAGTCCCTGACTTGGAAGCTTCGTACGCGCAGTCCCCGATTGTAGTACTTCTCGACTCGCTCTTTTTGCGCCACCACTCGTATGAGGGCCAATTCTCGGCGTTCCTCGAGGAGATCCAATTCTTCGGCTAGATTTACTGAGTTCGACTGTTCAGTAGCATGTGCGTATCGCAAACTTGGTTCGCCTATCTCAACTGGGATCAGGGCGTCTGCACCGTATACCAGTGAGTAAGGGGTTTCCCCAGTACTCATTTTTACCGTAGTGCGATAAGCCCATAGTACTCCAGGCAGCTCCTCGACCCAGCATCCCTTCGCCTGTTCAAGGCGCTTTTTAAGAGAGTCAACGATGATCTTGTTGGTAGATTCGGCTTGCCCGTTGGCGACAGGATGATATGGAGAAGAGGTGATTCTCTTAATGTGCAGATCTTCGAGGAACCTTGTTACTTTCTGGCCGACAAATTGCGGCCCATTGTCCATGACTATTTCCTTTGGTGCTCCGAAGCGGCATATCACAAAACGCTAGAGAAAGTCGATGACCTCTGTCTGTCGTACCTTCGAATATGCTGCCGCTTCGACCCACTTTGTGAAATAATCTGTGATGATCAGCAGGAAACGCAGTCCCCGGGGTGCCGTGGGGAGAGGACCAACGATGTCTATCCCCCACTTCATGAAGGGCCAGGGGGAGACTATCGAATGCAGTGGTTCGGCTGGTTGATGGAGGAGATGAGCAAATCTCTGGCATTTGTCACATTTTCTGACGAATTCGTTGGCATCCTTCTCCATTTTGTCCCAATAGTAACCTGCGCGTATCAGCTTTCGAGTCAACGCCTTGCCACCGGAGTGATTCCCGCAACAGCCTTCGTGGACCTCTCTCATCACATAATTGATCTGACTCGGCCCAAGACATTTTGCGAGAGGTCCTGCGAACATTCTGCGGTACAATTCGCCGTTAAGGATGGTGTACCGAGCTGCTTTTATTCGAAGTTTACGAGCAGCCTTTGCATCTGCAGGGAGAGTTCCATGAATGAGATAGTTTGTTATCTCATTCCTCCAATCCCAGGTAGTACTGATGGTATTGACTTCGAATCTTTCTCTGTCCATGGAGGTGTAGAGAAGTTGAACGACAGCCGAAGAGCTAGCTGCTCCTATCTCTGCAACAGATCCCATGTTTGCGAGAGCATCAGCCTCGTGATTTTCCTCTCGTGGGATTTGAACTGCTTCCCAGGTATCGAACTGTGCCAGGAGTTCTTTTACACGGCCAAGGTATGCCAGCATCCTAGGTTCTCGTGCAACGAAGCCCCCATTGATCTGATTGATTACCAATTGGGAGTCGCTTTTTAACTTGACTATGGTTGCTCCATAGTTCCGTGCCAATTCCAATCCTGCAATAACGGCCTCATACTCGGCCTCATTGTTAGTAATGAAGGGGCATTTGATAGCTTGCCTTACCGTTTCCCCGGACGGAGCAACGAGGACCAGCCCAAGTCCTGATCCCTTCACGCTCGAAGAACCGTCCGTGTGGAGGGTCCAGGTACCCGGAGCCTGTCCAGCGTAGAGTATGGCTTCCTTTTGTGCTTCGGGGTACACATTCATGCTGAAGTCTGCCACGAAGTCTGCTAAGACTTGCGACTTTATTGCTACTCTAGGCTGATAAGTAATATCAAATTCGGATAATTCTATGGCCCATTTTACCAATCTTCCTGAAAATTCCGGTTTATGCAGGACGTTTCGTAAAGGAAAGGTAGTAACTACGACTATAGAATGACTTTGAAAGTACGGGCGCAATTTTCGGGCAGCAGTTACTAGAGCTAAAGCCAATTTTTCTAAAGGTTGATAGCGAGTTTCTGCATCAATTAAAGCTTTGCTAACATAGTAAATAGGAAGTTGTTTACCTTTTTCTTCCCGAACTAGTACTGCGCTTACCGATGATTCGGAGACTGCCAGGTAAATTAACAGCTGCTCGCCTTCCACAGGTGTTGTGAGTAGTGGAGGGTTAGATAGATACTTCTTTAGATCCCTCAACGCCTGCTGACATTCAGGAGTCCATTCGAACTCCTTATTTTGCTTTAAGACATCGAAGAAGCTTTTGCAACGGTCAGACGACCGGGAGATGAATCGTCGTAGAGCCGCTACTCTCCCTGTCAGCCTCATGACCTCTTTCTTATCGCGAAGCACGTCTGGGATTGACTCTATAGCCTTAATCTGAGCGGGATTGACTTCAATGCCTCGCTGAGAAACAATGAATCCCAGAAACTTCCCCGATCCGACTCCGAAAGCGCATTTCTCTGGATTCAACTTCATGTTGTATTGATCCAGAATTCGGAAAGCCTCTTTCAGATGGGCCGGATGGTCTTCTGCCCGTTTGGATTTTATCAGCATATCGTCAATGTATACTTCCATGGTTTTTCCGATGTGATCATGGAACATTCGATTGACCAGACGCTGGTAAGTTGCACCTGCATTTTTCAATCCAAAAGGCATGACTTTATAGCAATACGTACCTCGACAGGTTATGAATGCCGTCTTTTCTTGGTCGCTGGGATCCATCAGTATCTGGTTGTATCCGGAGTATGCGTCGAGGAAAGTTAATACTTCGTGCCCGGCTGTTGCGTCGATCAGCTGATCTATCCTGGGAAGAGGGTACGAATCCTTTGGACAGGCCTTGTTCAGATCCGTGAAGTCAATACAGACTCGCCACTTGCCGTTCTTTTTAGGAACGACAACCACGTTCGCCAGCCAGTCTGGGTACTTAACTTCACGTACCGAACCGATCTTCAACAGCCGGTCGACCTCGTCGTTGATTACCTGGTTTCTGAAGGCTCCTTGTTGGCGCGTCTTCTGCTTTACCGGCCGGTGGTATGGATCAACGTGCAACCTGTGAGTGATAATATCAGGAGAAATACCTGTCATATCCGCATGGGACCAGGCGAAGGTTGTGTGGTGCTCCTTGAGGAACCGCAGGATATCTCCCCGCAGGCGTTCGCTCAATTCGGTCCCCAGGTATACTTTTCGCTCTGGCATATTGGTGAACAGCTCTTCAGGCTCTAAGGCCTCTACCGTTGGCATGTGTCTTTCCTTTTCGTCCATTTTGGCGATGAACTCCGGGACGTCGTATCGGGTTTCTTCAGGTGCCGCGTCCGGTCCCGGGTGCTGTAATTGCTATTTGCTCTCCTCGGGTAACCTGAGGGCTACCGAGTAACAGTCTCGTGCAGTGCGTTGTTCTCCTCGGACTTCCCGTATTCCCCATTCGGACGGGAACTTCACCACTTGATGGTATGTAGAAGGGACAGCTTGCATGTCGTGGATCCAAGGTCTGCCCAAAATGATATTGTAGGCTAGATCCGCGTCGACAACATGGAAGGTAGTCTCCTTCGCTACCCCTTCCGTCAGAGTAGTCAATGTGATTTCTCCGAGAGTCTTTTCGCTTGAGTTGTTGAAGCCGGAAAGAACTCGAGAGATCGGCACAATCTTGTCTGATAGTTGTGTTTCATTCACGACCCGTGCCTGGATGATGTTGGCAGAGCTGCCCGCGTCAACGAGCACTCTCTTTACGTCGAATTCTGCCATACGTAGCGTTATGACTAACGCGTCGGCATGCGGAAACTGAAGTCCGTCAGTGTCGGACTCTTCAAAGGTGATTGCTGCCTCTGTCCGAGGTCGTTTGTTGTTGGTAATGGAAACTCTCGCATACTTTTTGGCTGTGAAGGTAACAGAATCCACCTCGATTCCACCCGAAATAACATTGACCGTTCGTTTCGGGGAGGAAGCTCGCGGCGGACCTGGCTTGTTTTGCTGAGCCTTTGCGTGGGTTTGTTTCCCTTTCTCCGTCAAAAATTCCTTCAAGAATCCCTGTTTCAACAGATGAGCGATCTCGTACCTTAAGGCATTGCAGTCTTCGGTAGTGTGCCCATGATCGCGGTGGAACTCGCAATACACGTCTTGGTTCCGCTTGCTGGGATCAGTCTTCATATCCTTCGGCCACCTGACTCTTTCTCCCATGCCTTTGAGCACAGCCACGACATCTGATATTTCAATGTTGAAACTAGGCAGGCTGGGCAGGCTGGCGGACTGGGAACTCTCCCCTCGGGACAGCCCTCTGTTGTTGTTGCGGTTACGGCCTTTGGAATTGTTCCGCGATTGGTCGGGGTACGGCTCGTACCGTGCGCCTGACTTCTCCACGTCCGCCTTTCCTCCAGACCCGCTGTTACGAGCTTGAGGTTTTCCCCGAGCAGCACCTGTCCCAATCAGTTTGTCTTCGTCGATACGTACCTTAGAGTTGTAACGATTGTAGACATCCGACCAACTGGCTGCTGGAAACTCCCGAAGAGACTCGTAGAGTCTTCGCGTGGCTTCTGAACTCCTGATGTCCAGGCTGTTGGTGAACGCGATCGCTGCCCACCTGTCCGGTACTTTGGGAAGCATCATACGTTCTCTCTGGAACCGGTCCACGTACTTGCGAAGTGACTCGTCGGGCCTCTGCTTGATTTCGAAGATGTCTTCTACTCAGGTCTCCGTCTTTTGGGCACCCGTGTGAGCCTTCACGAACAATTCAGCCATTTCTGCGAAGGATCCAATAGAGTTTGGTGGCAGCATCGAATACCACCGCAGGGCTCCGTCTGCCAGCGTCTCTACGAACTTTTTCAATTGCACGGACTCGATCTCCTCGTCGGTGAGATCACTGGCCTTTATGAAATTGCTGAACATCATGAGGTGATCGTTGGGGTCAGATGTCCCTCGATACCTCGGGATGTTAGGCATTTTGAACGTCTTAGGTATTGCCTTCGGGGCAGCCTCCTTCTTCCAGGGTCGTTGCGAGTAGCACTGAACATCAACTTTCTTCAGCGTGGGCGGGGCGCCTGGAATCTGGTCAATTCTCTCGTGGAGAGCTTTTTGGAGTGCCTCCTGGCTTTCTTTGAATTGTTTGGTGAGAGTTTCCACGACAGAGCTCATATCTGTAGGTGTCGAAGATTCCGTATGCGGATTCTGATTTGCCTGAGCCGCTGGGTCTGCAGTACCGCTATTCTGATTTGCTTGAGCCGCTGGGTCTGCAGTACCGCTACCATTGTTGCGCTCTCCTCCCCGTCTTGATATATGGGAGGACGGGACATTGGCTGCGTTGGCCCCTGCCGTTGGGGGATTGTTCGCCCGGAGAGAGTTTAGTGCTTCATTGATTTGCCTGTTTATCTCCGTCTGCTGCTGCATAAAATCACGGAAAGTTCCCTGCAAGTTCCCTTGGTCGGGGGAGAGGCTCCTATGCCGTCGTCTCCTAGGTGGAGTGTGGCTCTGAGAGCGTTCACGTCGATCTGGCCTGATCGATCTACGGGCAGACTATTGTTGTTGCCCGTCAGACGAAGGGTCGGGAGAATACTCGGGAACCAGATTATGTACCTGTTGCACATCATCATTGGATCTATGGGAAGGGGAGTTTACCTGTTGTCCGCCCACAATGGTTTGCTGGGCACTGTCGTCTGCCATGTTAGTTATGAAACAAAGAGATAAACAGAGATAGATATAACGTTAAAGGTAGACTTTTCAACCTACGAAAGCTATTGACCGGCTCCCACTGTGGTCGCCAAATTGTTTAACCTAAATCCGGTTTTAGGCCAATTAACAATTAAATTTATATTTTGCGGAGTCACGATCAATAGTTGAGATTAAAGATCTACGCAATTAATCAAATAATAATAATGCAAGGCGTAAAGAGTAAAGTATAAACGTGAATGATCAAGAATAAACGTATCGTTTCCTCTGACGGTTGGCGGTAGCCGCGTCGGATGATTCGATTATTGAAATTGTTGATTTACGCAAGAGCAAGTAGTGCGATTTTATAACTGTGAAAAGAGTATGTTTGAACACAATAGAGATAGTAATTTTATTGATAGTAATTGCAGGAAGTAAAAGTTGTTACAATTTGGCTATGATGAACGCTATTTATAGGTTTTGGTGGCGTCTCTTGAGATAGTAGCCGTTGAAGATAAGGCCGTTCAAAATAGGTAACCGCCGGGTGTCTTATCCAGAAGGGTTGTAACCGCTGAGTGACCGTTTGCGGAATGGTCGCACCCCTTGCTGCTGGTAACCGTTGGTTCAAATCGTGCTGACCGTTCGCCAGCTTAGTAACTCCTTCGGGATCTGCCCGTAGGAAGCGTCTGTCCGGGAAGATGTCTGTCCGGTGCTACGTCAGCTTGTGTCACGTGGACGACACGTGTCACTTGTCAAAGTCTATTCAGTTTTTATCCAATACAGGGAGGTCAAATTGGCATGGATGTTGTTCCATAAAGCTCAGTTAATATCTGTTTCTTCAATTGCGATTCTTGGGCTACTTTGACTCGTAAGTAGTCTAGCTTTGGTAGCCAAGCAAATAAGAAGATGAGCTTCCTGAAGCTCTAATTATTTCTATCCTCGGTCCATTTCCATTTCTTCTTCGTCCGGCACTAGTGAGCTTAGGCAGTTGGTAGCCGCTTGCGATGCTCCCTGCGTTGAGCCAGAGTACGTGTTATTGTAGCCGAGTAAGCATATTATTATTTTTTCAAGGCTTCTAAGGGTAATAGAAGTACCATCCATCAGGCGGTGGTGTTTACGGAAAAGGTATGGAGTTATGAACTCGGGAGTTACAGTCGTTTGGCAACTCGAGAGGGTAATTTGGTAGCTCAGGTCTGAGCCGCATTCTATTTTTAGCTATGTCTTCCTTTGTCTGGTAGACTGTGCAAGGATGACTATTTCTATTCAAGTTAGCGGTATGAGTTAATGCTCTAAGTGGAGGAGTCTTCTTCCAATTGATACCGAATCATAATATTAAATCTCTAAGGCGTTGCTGAAGCGTAAGCTAATTCTTAGTTCCATCAACTTGTTCTATATCGTAAAGTATATCAACGAGGTCATTTGTCGGCAGAATCATGTTAATCCATCAAGAATTTCGTGTATCTTTGTTTCGAAAATATAAGAACTCTCCTCTCGTGATCGAGGAAGGATCAACTTAGTCAGAATAAGCTGGGCAACGATGTGAGGATATTACCAAGATATATTTTATTCCAAGAGTTCGGTGTGCGTGTATTCTATAATCAGAAGATAATGCCCGTGGAGTAGTTTATGAAGGTCATGCAAGTTCTCTTGTTATCTATATGAATTTTTCTTTAGACTTAGGCTCGTTCGAGGACGACTGAGAGTTTAAGTGGAGGAGAATGAAACGACATCGGTTAGTTGTTTCGGAAGATAGGACTCCCATTGGTGTGTCGATAATTTTAAAATATTTGTAAGGTCCATTGGGACTTGTCTGTAAAATTTGAGTTAAATCAGACCTCGTTTGGTAGGCATCGGAAGAAGGTTTCAGTTTTTATTGTCGATAAATATTAAAAAGAGATTTTCGAGCTCGGTTTTGGCGAATGAGCTCCGATTCGAAATCCGAAAGCGCCGTTAGGTTCGTATGATTATTTATGACTATTGTGAACTTTCGAAAGTGAATTTCGATGTTGTTCGGCTAGTTTCCGCTAAAATGCCGAAAGTTAAATAATTTGACTTTTTCTATTTAAATTCGCATCTTGAGTTTTGGGAGTCCACTTTGAGATCCGCCTTCGCGAGTATGTTACATATAATTTGTATAACTGATATGCAAAAGTTGGAATTAATTCGAATATCGTAGGGTTCCGTTTTAATTTTCATCGCGAAAAGAAAAGAAAAGAAAATAAAAAAAAAAGAAAGAAAAAGACAAAAAGAAAGGTAAAGAGGCGGTGGCCTTAAGGGATTAAATCCCTTGGCCTACCTCTGGTCAACTTTATAGAAACAGAGAGAAAACAAACAGAAACGTGAGACAAGAAACAGAAACGGGGAAAATAAGTGAAAAAATGCCAGAAAATGAGAAAAGGGGTCTGAGAAAAGTAGAATTTTTACCCTGAAACATTCAGTGAGATCGTTTGGCAATGAATCCAAAGGACAAAGCGGTTATTGAGTAGCTGTACTAATTTTGTAACAAGGTAAGTGTTTATATCCATTTCTTTGGAGGCACCTGGCCTCGTGGATTTTCTACCACGTGTTCCTTACGTGTGTAGCTGCCGATAGGTGCACTCATTACGCCTTAGCTTTGGATTTACATTGTATATTATATGTTACGTCCTGTTGTTGGTATTGCATTGAGGATCTGAGTATTGTACCCTGGCTGTGAGTTGGCATCTACTCCCCGGCTAACGATGAGAGCCCCGCCCGGTGAAGGGTTATTATTGCATCACATTGCATTCATACGCATTATATGTCATTCATATGCATTACATTGCATATCATATTGGGTGCAGGAGTATTCCGCCCCAGAAGCAGGAGGATTCCGCTCCATTGCATCATATTGAGGGTAGGAGGATTCCGCCCTCGGAGCAGGAGGATTCCGCTCCATTGCATCATATTGAGGGTAGGAGGATTCCGCCCTCGGAGCAGGAGGATTCCGCTCCATTGCATCATATTGAGGGTAGGAGGATTCCGCCCTCGGAGCAGGAGGATTCCGCTCCATTCATCTGGCACATGTGACCCTTTGCATCATATTTCATTTCATTTCATCTCATTTCATACCATTGTGTAGATTTACGGTACATGACTACTGTCCGGCTTATATATGCATTGCTTATTTGTTGATATGTTTCTGGATCGTATCCCTAGTTGAATTTATGGTTTCATACGTGTTTCCAGTTGTCATCTGGCTCTGTCTTTTATAATTTAAATAAGAGGAATTTGGTTTATCTGTTTCTTCTCCCTGGCTAGCTATCCTATTCTTTGAGGTGGCTAGTCTGCCCCACTTATTGAGTCCTCTTGACTCACCCTTGTTTGTTTTTTATTTTGTCTATCTATTTCGTTTCGGCAGGTTCGCTCCAGGATTGAATTTGCCATGTTGTGAAGGAGCGGAGACGACTTCAGCTGTCAGGGTGAGCCAGCTTTTATTCAGGATGGCCACCAGCTTTATGTTTATTATTTTAGTTGCATTTTGCTCCCTTCAGGAGGTATTTGTCTTTTTTCATACTCTTAGATGTCTAGTCTGGATAGCCCTAAACCTAGTATGTTGGGTAGTCGGCTGTAATTTCTTTTGTACAGCTTAGAGGTATCAGTATGTTTGTGTTTTTTTTAGCCTTGTTCTTAATTATGAATTGAATTATATTTATTTTCCTAATTTAACTGGTAAGGGTTCGCCCGACGGGTCTAGGGGAGGATGTCGGGTGCCCGCACGGCCTAACCGGATTTCGGGTCGTGTCAGTTTTCTCCACATCAGGCTTGCTAGTGACTATCTTGGTGCAAGTGATGATATTGATTTTACCTTAAGTATTCAGGTCGCAACTTGGGGTGCATACCTGCTCTCCAGAGACATCCTACCTATTTCATTTGCTCCAAAAGTCACACATGAAGCTCAAGTTCAATTTGCCCTTGAGCGAGGAGTTCCGGCATTGATTGGGATTTTAGCATCCAATAGACTGCCCTACCCTTCAAGGGCTTTTGATATGGCACACTGTTCTCGCTGTCTCATCCCTTGGGGCCAGTATGGTAATTGAATTAAAGCTCTTTGACCTTCTTACTGATTATTATCATGTTTAGTGAATATAAAGGTTGAGTAATTTTCTTTTGTTATTTTTATATGTCTGCAGCAGATGGGCTTTACTTAATTGAAGTTGATCGGATGTTACGTCCTGGTGGATTCTAGATTCTCTCTGGACCACCAATTAACTGGCAGAAACATTGGAAGGGCTAGAATGGAACAGCTGAAGATCTAAAAGCTGAGCAAGGTCAAATTGAGAGTATCGCCAGAAGCCTATGCTGGAAGAAAAAGACTCAGAGAGGTGACCTAGCAATTTGGCAGAAGCCTTCTAATCATATTCATTGCAAAATCAAACAGAAGATCTTTAAGAAACCACCTTATTGCCAGGGACAAGATCCTGATGAAGCATGGTAATGTTCTGTATCTTTAATAATTATTATTCCTATTTACTGTAAAAGAGATTTTAGTCACTCCCCACTCTACATTCTTGGACCGTACGAGGCATTTTTAGCTCTTTTCATATGATTTTGTTACAAAAGTGTTCATCAGAGACCTTTTATATGGACTAACACTTTTCCACAGCTAGTGCATCCCGTCTCTCTTTGTCAATCATCTTACTCAAATGTGATTCGGTTATCTTAAAGTTTTTCACTTACATTGATGTCATCTGAAACTAATTTATGTAAGCTTTTACTGTGATACCTAGACTATTCGACCATTTACAGTGAAAAATGGTCTTGACCAAATGAGAAATAGTAATTTCAAACTTTACTGGACCAAAACTATGATCTGAAGTAAAATTAGGCTAATACTCTCATAGTTTTTCATGTCTGAGATTTCCCATCTTCCAGGTACACACAGATGGAAGCTTGTTTGACTCCCCTACCTGAAGTTTCCAACATTAAAGAGACTGCTGGGGGGCCACTAGTGAACTGGCCTGAAAGATTGACTGCTATTCCTCCAAGGATTGCCTTTGGAAGTGTAAAGGGAGTTACTCCCGAGGACTTCACTGATGATACGGAATTGTGGAAGAAGAGAGTTTTTCATTACATAGCTTTGGACTTTCAGTTAGCAACGTATGGAGGATACCGTAACATTCTTGACATGAATGCTTATTTGGGAGGATTTGCAGCCTCACTTGTTAACAATCCAGTTTGGGTCATGAATGTTGTCCCTGTCGAGGCCGAAGTGGATACCCTTGGAGTCATATTTGAACGTGGTTTGATTGGGACGTATCAAAGTTGGTATATATGCCTGCTTCATCTAAAATTGATTTTGTGTTTTTGCAAGCTTGGTAAAGCTTTTCTCTATCCTACATATTATCTAGTGATGTTCTTTTCCTACATGTGTGAAGCCATGTCTATATATCGAAGAACTTATGACTTGATACATGCCGACTCTATTTTCACCTATACAAAGACAGGTAATATTGGATAGTACATATTCTTAATGTTCATCCACCAGTACAGATTTCAACAACTGCATTACTGATTGACATCAATATATGGCAGATGTGATATGGAAGACATTCTGCTTGAAATGGATAGAATACTAAGGCCACAAGGCGGTGTGATCATCCGAGACGACATAGATGTTTTGGTAAATGTCAAGAGCATAGTGGATGGACTTCAATGAGATAGCATAATGGCTGATCATGAAGGTGGTCCTCATGTTAGGGAAAAGATTCTAATTGTAACTAAGCAGTATTGGACAGTACTTGCCCCTGACCAAGATCATCAGCAAACTTCATAGCTAATCCTTGCTCCATTCTTCTTAAGTTGTAAAACATTTTCACTTGTCTTATTTTGGTTGATATTTTTTGTTGGCCTCAATGTACATACAATTGTAACTCAATTGGAAAGTTGGGCATCCTATGCTCTGGTGTTCCGCTCGTGGGGAGAGGAATGCGGGAAAGTGGGGTCCTCTCACCTGTGCTCACTTCCATTTTAGAAGTCAGATTGGATACATTGTTTTGCTTTTCTGGTAGTGCAGTGCAAACTGAGAGAACAGGACACAGAAAGATAAGGAGGAAATAAGGAGTACTATTGTTAGGAACACCATGGCCAGTCTCCAATAGCTATGTGACAATTATGGAAGGAGATGAATTTGCCTAAGGAGTTGGAAAAATGTATGGTTCTCTTGAACTGGCAAAAGTATTTTTCACCAGAAAAACATGAATGAGTTTCTAACTCAAGAGAAAGGAGATGAACACTAAAATTCAATCCAAATAATAAAATCTAAAGCTAAAATAGTATCTGCTAAAAGTTTCCTCGAGTTGATTGCCTCTGTGGTCACTCAACTTTGAGTAATAGGCCATTATGGTCACTTATCTATGTTTTGTCTTTCTATGGTCACTCCACTTTGGGTAATGGACCATTATGGTCACTTACCTTTGTTTTGTCTTTCTGTGGTCACTTAACTTTACTCAGTTAACTCCCATGGTCATCCAACACAAAACTATGCAAACTTTCGTTAAGTATATGCTGACATGACAAATTTATTTTTTATAAAAATTACATAAAAAGAAAAAAACTAAAATCATTTAGGACCAACTCGCTTTAAACCCCACCCAGTCCCAAACCGACCCAAGAGTTGAATTTAGCATAGCTTTCTTACTGCAAAACAACTTGCTTTTTTTTCTTTTTCTTTTATCTTTTTTCATATTTCATCCTACAAATTATATGTAACAGTTATCATACCATTACGAAGTAAAAGGAATAAAATAAAGCATCAAATAAAATGGGAGCATATATTATCTAAAGCAAAATGAAGACATCAAATCATTATAAAATTATTTAACTTCTTTAACATAAAACATAACTATTTTAACCATATACTCCCTCCGTCCCACTTTGTTTGTCGTTGTTCGGATTTCAAGGGTCAAACGAGTTTATCTTTGACCGTAATTTCTATATATATCTTTTAAATATTTTGAGTTATAATTTATTGTGACTTATAGTACTTTTCATGTAGTTTTCAAATATGTAAATTTTATTTAAGAAAATTTAAGAAAAGTTAAAGATTTTATATCCTAATCTACGGTCAAATTTAAGAAGTTTGACTCTCGAAACAGTAACTATGACAAACAAAATGGGACAGAGGGAGTAATTAATTTCTTTACAACATATCCTATCAAACTGTTGTCTATGACTTCTTTCTTCCAAGGGAGCATAACCATTTTAACCATCAAAACGATATGCTATAGTTAGTTCATTTAACATCAACTTAAAGCTATTATCATATCTACTTAATTGATATCAATATCAACCATCAAAAACCTGTATATAAATAAAAGCAATATTACTTAAACAAACTGTTGAAATATCTTTATAACTAATAAAAAATCTACGCCACTTAAATAAAAATTCCTGCTTATAAAAAGCATGAATATAATGGAGCTAACTCGTCAAGGTCAGACGATCAAGCTTAACTCGGATTGGGGCTGGGTGGGGTCTAAAGTGGGTTTGCCCTAAATGACTTTAGTTTTTTTCATTTTCTGTAATTTGCATAAAAAATAAAGTTGCCACGTCAGCATATACTTAACAGAAGTTTGTAGAGTTTTGTATTGGATGACCATGAGAGTTAACAGGGTAAAGTTGAGTGACCATAGAAAGAAAATAAAGATAAGTGACAATGGTAGTCTATTACCCAAAGTTGAATGACCATAGAAAGACAAAACAAAGATAAGTGACCATGATGGCCTATTACCCAAAGTTGAGTGACCATAGAGGCAATCAACTCAAGTTTCCTCAGTATCGACGCATATTTCGATCCATAATAGCGGGGTTATTTACAAAACTATGACATCACGCCAACTAGTTTGCCTTTTTAACCCATAGCAGTAGTTTAGCAAAAATGGCATTCGCTTGGTTTAATGAAATAAATTCTGGATTTCCCTATGAATCTTATAATGATCCCCGTATCCTGACCCTTTCTTTTTCGTAAGTATTGCCTAAGAGGCAGCATCTTTGCACATTCTCCCAAATAATTTGATGTGTTGCCTAGAAAGCATTTGCCGTTGAAATTCTTACCTAGGCAACACTTGCCCTTTAACCTCTTTCCACGTTCTTTTAGATAACTTGAAGTGTTGTTTACAAAAGATTTAGTAACTATTTTGCTAAAACTGTCTTAAATATGGGAAAATTCTCAGAACCAGTCTATTTTGAGAACACTAGGTGAGTTTTTGATAATAACTACACAACACCAAAGATGCAAAGAGACCTCAAAATATTTCAAAAAATTTCACCGCATGCCCTCCATAAGGAGTGGCTTTGCAAAATTTCCCGCGCTAAGGAATGTTTTAGCAAAATGTCCTTATTTAGTCCTGAGCCAAGACTTCAAGGCAAAATTTTATAAGTCTTGGCAATTGGCTATACTTCAAGGGCAAGTGTTGTTTTTCCAATACTTCAAGTTATATGGCGAGAATGCAGGGAAGACTGGAAGGGGCATTGCCAAGACTTACGACGAAGTGCGGCAAGTGTTGCGTTCAAGTATTGGCAAATCGAGCAGGAGTCAAAGGCAAGTCTTGCCTTTTTTCCAAGACTTACAGCCAAGTACGGCAAGTATTGCCTATTTCCAATACTTGAAGGGATAAGTGTTGAAAGGTGGAAAAATATAAAAGCAAGTCTTGGCCCCGGATTTTTTTTATTAAACCTTAACGGAGGCATTTTTGCAAACCATCTGTTAGCGCGGGCAAAAAGGTAAACCATTGCTTTCCGTGTCATATTTTTGCAAATCAGCCAAAATATTTCATCGAATGTCCCCTTCATATGGGCGTTGTTTAAGTTTATTCTCTATTCAAGGAATTAGTTCAAATATAACTCAAATTCTCAAATTATGATAAACACGCCAAATATTATGAACAATCTTATCTTAGGTACTGACAGATCACCAAAACTTTAATTGTTAACAAGTTTTTCCAAATCCACAACACTTGAGGCCGCTATTTAAAATATACAAGCAAATTTTGCGACTCATCCGAGCTTGTGGATAATTGAACTGACTACCCATGAAAACATAGAATGAAGTTTTAGCGCACCCCTCATAGAATAGAAAATTGAGATTATTTTCGTACAAATTCCTTAAATAGAAACAAATTTAAATTTCCTAAAATCATCTTTCGAGCAAATTGGGCTTGGATAGTCTAGAACCTCAACAAAAAATTTCGTCCAAGTACGGAGTACCCCAAGCACGCCTCAAACACAGTGGGACGTTTGGGCCAGATTCAGTTGATTGAAGAGCTGAGCTGAGGAATGAGAAGCTGGAGAATGAACTCTCAATGCTTATACGGTAATCTTTAATGTTAGTCTACATATTTATGCGCATGCATTCCTTAACACTCATTTTTCGACTAAAAATTATTTACTAATGATTCATAATAATGTTATCGATTCGAATCGGATAATATTTTGGTGAAAGTTTTGAAATAATTGATACTGATAATAATATCTAAGTAGTGCCCGGGGCTTTGAGTTGTTTTAATGAAATGCATGTGCAGAATATATTATAGAAGAGGGTCCTTTTTGTCCTCTGAAGATATATGATTGCAAACACTAGGTAATAACTTATTTTTGATTTGTTTTCAGAAACTATTTTTCGGTCGCCAAACACACTTAATTAGAGAGAAAATTAAGGTGACTATTTTATGCATTTTTCCGGAAAAGGGCCCCAATAGAGCAGAGTGGATATCGATCAATAGTGGGTTGCCAGGTCCGGACCTTTGGTTCAAACAGAGTAGTGCAACGTGAGATGTGTGGTACCAGTAATTGCATATCGTGAGTTCAAAAAACATAGTTATTTAATTGACAGAGTTACTCGGTACATGTGCTGATGAGAGGTAACAGGTGGCCCATGAGATTAGTCAATGTGCGCTCACACTGGCCTGGATACCGCAATTATTAAGAAAGAAAAACATAGTTATTGAACCAAGTCTTGTATTTAAGTATGAGCTCGTGATCTCCGAGCTTTGAAGGTGAAACAACAAATTGATCCATTAATCTAATAGCGGACCTCGACTAGTTTGGGATTAAGGTGTAGTTGTTGAAATTGCAAGTGATTATTTCAAGAAATAGAGGCAAAGAAGTAAAGGAAGAAGTTAATCAGAACATGCATCCTTAAAACAAGCAGTCAATCATCTTAAAACAACTCAATACTAGTAATGTGCAACAATCTCTTTATGTATTGTGAAATTTAAGTATACAGATGACTGTGTTGTATTTAAAGTATAAAAATTGACAAACCACATATTCGTAAATGGTCCATCTTATATCGTTATTGTGTTGCACTATGGCTTGCTTTTTTGAAAAAAAAAAAACAAGAGCATGTTTTCTCCTCTTTAGTTTGATATGTCATGATGCTCCGGAACATGCTGTGAAATTTTTTCATTTGTGAAAAGTGAGTTACCAAATACCCTGGCCAAGTTGGTTTTCTATTGATTATCTTGAGTGATTGTAGTCTGGAGCCCGTTAGGTGTTGTTAAGGGAGATATAGATGGTAATCGAGTAAAATAGGCTTAACTCTGGAGGATGTAAGGTTGTATTACCCGCTGCCTTGGTCTACTTATTGCACTGCTTTTTTACTCAACTTGCTTTAGATTTATGATCTCTCGCATCTAGCACATTTGTTATCTTGTGTATATTGATATTGTACTGCATACTGCATCTAGTTATTGACCTTATGTATTTATATACTTTAATATCGATTGACCTCATGTATTTATATAATATCGAAGTCAAAGCATTTTCATTTGATTTACTCTGGGTTTTGCTGGGAAGGAACATTAAACATATTAGTTCATTTTCATCGGTAAACAAAATAATTCCTTTTCATTGGTCATGCATTACTTTCTTTTTATTGATAAGGTAACTATTTGTATTGATATGACAAGGGGATACCCCCCAATACAAGTGGTATTCCAAAAAGTTAGAGAACATACACCATACGTTACTTTCATATTTTATAATCCGATTTTCGATTTTGCAATATCATCAATATTTTCATACTTATTTATCAATTATCGTTGACCAGAATTTATTACCTTACTCATCTCGTGCCCCTGACTAGATTTTCTTACTTCAAGTATTTCTATTTATTCATTTTCTTTAGTTTGTCCTTTTCATTAGACCTCATTTATTTACTTTCCTTTTTGCAGATCAATCTGATCAAGAGCGCATTAGGATGGGGCACAATGACTTTGGAGACTTCTTCAATGACATCTTGGAAAGGCATTTAAGAACTATATTCATACATGTGTATATATAGCAGAATAGCTAAACACATAACTCATGTGTTTGAATGCAGTTTCGGTCAGCATGGAGAAGGGCCAGTTCACACACTTCACAAGTTATGCCCGCAACGGAGAGCAAAGCCTAGATGCTTCGAATGTTAATACATTTGTAAAAAAGCGTTGTAATGATGGGTTGGCTCATTTAAAGGATAAAAAATATAAGCTTGCTGCTCAAAAGGTTTGCAATAGCTTTTTCTCTTTTATGCTGTCTATTTTAAATGGTAGTATGGTAGTTTGGCCTTGAATTCGATACTGTATTCAGGTTTGAGACTCCGCAAAATCAGATATGATGTACGCAAACGATGTTCTAGTTTAGTAATGATGGTTTGACATAACTTGAAATGCGGCGATTTTGGCTAGACTGATTCAAATTCGGACCAAATACAATCCCTTTCTCAGAATTGTAATATACTGAAAATTCTGTAGAAATGGTCTGGATCTGTCGTATGAGCGTTTGGTTCATGTGTAGCTTTGGTACCTTGTCATAAGCTTGTGAGTGCATAGTATAGGACAGGATGTGAGAACCCCAAGATTAGTTTAGTACAGAAAGATAAAGTTATTCTAAGCTAGAAGCATCTTTGGCGACCAAGGCCTTGGTTTCTTTAGTATCATAACTGGGCAGTGTTTGTTAGCTTAATCTTCAGGACTATTGGCTATTCTGGTGGCTTCTATCACAGTTTTCCTTTCTGGTCTTTTTTGTTGTTTGAAATTGATTTTTGAAGTGGCTTGCTGATGGAGAAGAAAAGAACTAATTGGAACGCCACGTGCAATAGTACAACCTTTAGTCCATCTGCATAGCATAGAATTATTGTGCAGTTTGGTAAATTAAGTTTCCTCAATTGTTAAATTCCAATTGATATACTTGTTTAGTTGATTTTCCTTTCATGGTTGATTCAGATACATAATGTGTCTTTGAATCAGCTCGTACGTTCATATTGTCCCTCCTCCTTACTTGAGAACTAGCACTATGTGGACAGATTCTGAATCTTCTTGTTTCATTTACTTATTCTACGTTTCGTTGGGTCCTTGCAGTTTGTGGAACTGGGTCCAGTATTAGGGAATAATTCCAAAGAAGTCATTGCACTGCAAGATGTTGCTACATATGGTGGACTCTGTGCTCTTGCAAGCTTTGATCGAGCAGAACTGAAGGCTAGTACTTTGTTTACTTTCTATATTACTTTTTAGTTGAAGCCCCTTATATGGGATTGTGATAATGCTAACTAATGCATATGATTTCGTTTGGCAGAGGAAAGTTATTGACAACATCGACTTCTGGGATTTCTTAGAGTTGGTACCTAAGATAAGGCAGCTCATTCACGAGTTTTATAATAGGTAACTTAAAGATGTCAGAGATGATTCTTTGATGTTTGTTCTAGGACATGTCTCGGTAGGTTAAACATGGTTAGAACTGTTTAATACACTGATGAGTTGCACACAGAGTGCCTAGTTTTGCATCCAATTGTTCGAGGATTGCATTGAGTATAGTCATTATTATACTGCAACTAGAGATTCGACAGCCATCAGGTTTTACACCTTAATGTTTGATGTCATTGTCGTTTAGAGTCAGCTACTTGGCCTACTCCGTTAATGTCTAACTTGATGTTTCTATCGATACTTGGTGGTTGGAGTACCTGATGCTGCGATCTCCTCCTCCTCCTCCTCCTTTTTTTTTTTTTTTTTTTTTTTTTTGGAGGGTTTCTTTGCTCATGATGGATAGGAATTGGTAATATCAGAAGAAAACAGAAGGAAAAGCAAGTTATTACTGCTCAATAGATTGACTTTGGATTAGTGAGAAAAAGCAAAAGGTGGTGGAGTTAACCTTCCTATCCCCTCTTTTAGTGCCTATTCTGAACACCTAGTTGGTACCTTTTCTTTAGCTTCTCTACCCTTCAAACTTTATATTCATAAGTATCTGCGACTTATCCCCAAATTATGGGAATCCTCGAGCCCCTAATTTTCTTAAGTCCATTGTGGAGGTTAGGTTTCGATCAACTCTTTTCTTGTTTATTGTAGCTGCACCTCTCTTCCCTCAGCCCCCAAGAGAAATTCTTGTTTGGAGCTAATATTTCTTACAGCGACAACCATACAGTTTGGATAGTTCCATAGTTAACAAGGATTTGTCAAAAAGCTTTTTACAACCAATTTTCTCAAGTTTAACAACCAATTTTCTCAAGTTTAGACTTTGGAATCATTCTGTCAATAAATTGAATCATTTGCTTCTTTTCACCTGCGCACCCATATCCCAATTTAAGAACAAAATATTCACCTATGTGACTATTACTTTAATTTTTTGCAGTCAGTATGCCTCTTGTATGGAACGTTTAAGACTTGTTAGAGCAAAACTATTATTTGACACACGCTTGCGTGATCATGTTGAGACGCTGTGTGATCAAATTTATAACAAAGCTCTGATCCAGTATATCCGCCCATATGTCTCTGTTGATTTGCACAAGATGGCGGATGCTTTCAATACAACCGTCGCAGGGTTGGAGATGAAAGTCCGAGCACTGATAATAGACAACCAAATACAGGTGATATGCCTTTTTAATAATAGAACCCTTGTTTTAGTGTTCAGAACTACAAATAACCTGACCTTATTAATCAAGAATGCTTTGATCTTTGCAGGCTCGAATAGACTCCCAGAACAAAATTTTGTATGTGTTGCATGCTGATCAGAGAAAAACAACCTTCCGGAATGCGCTACAGACAGGGAGGGAGTTCGATCATGATGTGAGAGCTATGATTTTGAGAGCAAACCTTCTCACGCATGAGCCACTCCCTGAGCGCTTCCTCAAAAAGGCTAGCAAGCACTGAAATATAATCCGAATGGTCATAGCATTATGTCATTGTCATGGCAGCCTGTTGCTAGATCTGTACCATGATGGAGCATAGTCTCTGGAAAGAGGTCGGGTATAGTCTTGGAGCGCATTTTTTTTTCCTTTTTTACAGTAGATGAGTTATTAGTAAAGTGTCAAATTGTCAGAATTGGGTAATTTTGGTGGAGTAAAGCTGATTGAATCAATAAATGGGTCACGACTCCGTCCTCCCGTTTTGGCTAAAATGGGTAAGACTTGTCATAATAACTAGTTGTGAACAACATTCAAAATCAAAACACAATTTCTAAAAT
Source organism: Petunia x hybrida (assembly GCA_037355625.1). NCBI lineage: Eukaryota > Viridiplantae > Streptophyta > Magnoliopsida > Solanales > Solanaceae > Petunia > Petunia x hybrida. The sequence goes on from JBBBVM010000648.1 coordinate 639,948, forward strand.
CTCATGCCATACTCCACGAGTATGGACCTTGTCATTCGTGCTGTTTTTATCATTTATACTTTTGTTTATTGGAGGATAAGTCTCAAGCTTGTAACCTTTCTATTGATATATTCCTGAAAACATGAGGTATTGTGACAAGGGGAACTATGAGACAATTTATACTGCCTGCACTTTGCAGGGGGAATTGCATGAATAGCTTGGTTTTGTAGTTACTTAAGACACATCCACTTTTGGAAACAATTTGCATGGTGACCACTTAATCAATTTAGTCTCCGGGACTGAATGGGACTGAAGTTCGACTCCATTTAAGTCTAAAATTTTCAAGAATGAAACTTCCTTTTTTTTTTTTTTGGCTTTGCCTGAGTTGGCAACACCTTCATTCCTCACGACCTTGAATTGAGGTAAACTCCAACTCCTAGGACTGAATTCTGTTCAACTTCAACACATTTGAGTGAGATTCAGTCCTAGATTGAAATGTGCCTCATTGCCTCAACATCAGGTTTCAGAGACTGAAGTTGAGTGGCAATGCTTACAAAATTAAAAAAGTAAATGCGCCTTAAATTGTCCTGCTTTCTAGGCTGTTGGGCAAAATTATTCAAGTTTTAGCGCGAAGTTGGCAGATCTGGTGTTGCTGTCACAATTTTGGCCGCCATAATAAAAATCTTACTCCCTCCGTCCCAAAAAGACTGTCTACCTTTCTTTTTTGTTTGTCCCAAAATGAGTGCCTCTTTCCTTTTATGGCAACTCTTTAAATCTAAGATTTGTTTTGGTCCACAGGATTTAAAGACACTGGCTCACATTACACACACCTTTCATTTTACACCACAGGATTTAAAAGTCTTCATTTTTTTTAAACTCTGTGCCCAGTCAAACCCAGACAGTCTTTTTGGGATGGAGGGAGTATATTTTTTGCCTTCCGTCGGGTAAGTTCTTGGCGATTGCCAGAAATCGCCAGAGGGAAACTCTCGGTGACTGCTAGGTCCTATTTCCTTTTTAGCCTTCAAAAAAGAACAATCCATTTCTTAATTTGGAAACAATTTAACTCTAAATTTACCATTGCTCCCTTAATGAGATGATTTATAGTCACACAAATATTAATGGCTTATTTTAGACCAGAAGTTTCAAAAGTCTTTCTTTCTTTATCAAACTTTGTACGTCAAACAAGTTCATATAAATTGAAACGAAGGAAGTATTATTTTGTGACCCGTAAAGAGCCTTCTAAGATTTGAAAGAAAAAACCCGGTGTTCACAAATTTGATTGTTTTTGAGGTTTTATCCCCGTTTCCATGGTTTTACATAAATAATCTCCAACTTAGCAAGTGTTGACTTCATGGAAATTTAGATGGAAGAGGGCAGAAGGAGGCGAAGGCAAGTGTTGCCTATTTACCAAGATTCAAGGCAATTTACTTGGTAAAGGTGGTGAAGGAGTTGAGTGCAAGTGTTGCCTATTTGTCAATGTCTCAAGGTAATTTAGTTGGAGACATGGGGAAGGGGTTGAGGGCTAGTGTTACACTGCCAAGACTTCAAATATTGTCTATTTGCCAAGATCTCAAAGTAATTTAGTTGGACAGAGGTGGAAGGGGTCGATGACAAGTGTTGCCCTGCCAAAACTTCAATGCAATTTAGTTTGAGAGGAACGCAGGGAGAACATACGTAATTAATTAGGGGCCCATTTGCAGAAATATGACATCATAAGCAATGGTTTGCCTATTTTCCCGCGCTAATAGTGGTTTTGCAAAAATGCACCATTAAGTTTGGTGAAAAAATTATGGACGGAAACACTCACTTCAAACTCTTGGCATGGGGCCAAGACTTGCCTTTGACCCTTCTCTATTTGCCAACACTTGCCCATTCAAGTGTTGGCAAAAAGCAACACTTGTCAGCACTTGGTCGTAAGTGTTGGCAAAAGGCCAAGACTTGCCTTTGACCTTTCTCTATTTGCCAACACTTGTTCTTCAAGTGTTGGTATAAGGCAACACTTGCCGCACTTGGTCCTAAGTGTTGGCAAAAGGCCAAGACTTGCCCTTTCCAATCTCTTCCTGCATTCTCGTCATATAACTTGAAGTGTTGGCAAGACAACACTTGCCCCTTGAAGTCTTGGACCTTTGTCAATACTTACAAATTTTTGCCTTGAAGTCTTGGCTCCGTGCCAACATAAGGATATTTTGCTAAAACATTGTTAAAAGCAAGCAATATTGCAAAACCACTCCTTATGGAGAGCACCTAGTAAATTTTTTTGTTAATTAAGTGTTGAGGAATATTTTCATCCAAATACTATCAACCAATGTTTTAAAAGGCGGGGGCGCAAGGAGAGGCGTTTTACCTATAATGAGGCGAGACGTAAGTCCCGAGACGTGGGGCGTAAGTCCCATGGATCTTATTTTTTAATTAATTTTAAATTAATAAAATAGCATAATGAGCCAAAAAAATATCAAAAGTACAAAAAAATTAAAAATAAGAAAAAAAATTATAGAAACAAAAGATCTAACCTTTTTAAGAATGGTAAGAAATTGAATAATGTTACAGTTTTTATGAGATACAAATAAACCATAAGGCCTTAACTTTTAAACAATTAAAAATAAAAATTTATTACTATAGAAAGTGAATAAACAATGAAAATTTATTACTATTATAATTTAAAACATTAATTCTTCATTGATAAATATAAAATTTCTACTAAATTGTAAAATAATTGAAGTCTAACAATTTTGAGTGACTGAAATAAAACATGAAGACCAACAACAAGTGGTGATGCTATAAACAGCGGCTATACTTTTTTAGATTAAGTATACAGATGATATTAATCCTTATGATATTCTTAATTATAATACATGTAATATTATGTCTCGTTAATTGAGTTATACTCAATTTTTGAATTTCTATAGATAAATATAACTTCATTTTTAAAGAAAATTGTGGATGAACAATCTTAATTAGGGAATTGGACGATCTTTGCATAGATTCAATAAGACGAGTTCCGAGCGTTGGGCGTGCTCTAGGCGCATCGTCGGGAGCTTGAGGCGTAAGTCTCACGGATCTAAGCCCCGTCCGAGAGTCTCAGGGCGTTTTGCTAGTGCCCCGCCTCGGGGCGAGTCCCGGGCGAGTCCCCGGGCGAGTTTTTTAAAACAGAGCTATCAACGGAGGGTCATTTTTTCCTAAACCATGTGAAATGGGTCTTAGTTGTGTAGATCTCCCAAAGCCAGTGGACAGAAACCATCAATGAAGGAAATCCAAACCAAAAAACAATAGCGAAAATCAGGGGACACAGGAGCTAAAGCAAAAGAGATAGCCAGTTGTCTCATGATGTTAAAGAAAACAAGCATGAGCTGAAGATAATGCCTAAGAGTGAATTGTCACAGCTATTAATTTCGTGAGTTCACAATTAGCACGACAAAGGTTATGTCTATTCTATTTCAACTAACGCGATAATTTCTACTTTTAAGGGGTCGTTCGGTAGCAAAGAGTGTTATAATCCTCGGGGATAACTAATCCTATATTTTTAGCATAAAAGTTGTACTAGTACTAACTAATACTTCCTACCAAACATAGAATAATATAATTCCGGATTTAATCCTGGAATTATAATTATCCCTCCTACCAAACAACCCCTAAGAGTATCCAGTGGACAGATTGGTCAAATTAGATAACTTAAGATAGATCGATTGAGAAAAAAAAAGAAAGTGTCAATTCAATGTGTAAGTCATGATCTTGTATGTCTAACGAGTGTTTCTCCCTAGATGGATTGTGTCAAAATAAACTAAATAACAAGTTACTATAATTCAGACTGTCAACTCAAAATAATTCTTCAATTTGTTGTTGTAATAATATTTTTAGTTAGCAAGTTAGAGAAAATAAGTTATTGGGAGAGAGAAGCTAGTAAATACATAGTTTTACCTTATTAAATCATTTAATTATGATTTGTTGGTTTGGTTTGGTGTAAACACCGGGTGCGAATAAGTTCTGCTCAATTACCCATCGCGAGTGTTTACACCAAGCTAATGTGTGTATGTCATGTGTAAACAAAATACACTATTCTCACTTAATTATGGTTAGTAAATACATTATTTTACCTTATTAAATCATTTAACCTTGATTTGTTGGTTTGGTTTGGTGTAAACATTGGACACGGGTAAGTTCTACTTTGGTTACAGTACATGCAATAACTGAGAACCGAAAGGCACTAGTCTTTAGGCTTGATTGCAAATGATGACAATACTGAGTTCTGGAGTAAAAGTTTTAGATGAAAGAGCCTATAAAAGCTTTTCATAAACAATATGTAATCCCTCTGTTTCAATTTATGTGGCAGTATTTCTTTATTAGTCTGTTTTAAAAAGAATGGCAGCATTCTAAATTTGGTAACAATTTAACTTCAAAAGTACAGTATTGTTGTTAATGAAATGATATACAACCACACAAACATTTATGTCTTATTTTAGACCACAAGTTTTAAAAGTATTTCTTTATTTCTTAAACTCCGTGCCGAGTCAAACTATGACACATAAAGTGGTACGAAAGGAGTAATAAAATCCAGATATAAAAGTGGTCAAATATCAACTATAGCTTAATGTATCACTGAAAATAAAATAAAAAGAAAAAAAATGAAGAGTTGAGCTTTCTTCACATGAGAAATGGCTTACGATTCATGTTGAAAGCCCACTTCCCAACCACATTTGTTGCATGATAGAGATAGATTAGAGGTGTAAAATTAAGCTAATACATTTAACTCGTTCAGTTCGCCCAGAGTTATATAGGTGCAGTTAGGAATATTTTCCTTGATGAAACATTTTGGACATAACCTAAAATTAACATGTTCTACAAGGTTGGGTCAACTTGAGCTGCCCAAGTAGCCAAAATTAACTCATAAGAAATTTGCACTACCTGATATTCGCTTAATATCGACGGAAGACCTCTGACGACAAGCCATATGTGAAGGATTCCAACGGGCTATTATCAGAGAAAATATAAAAAATTTAAAAAAAATTATTGAATATTTTTCGACGGGCGACCATCGAAAATAAAAAAAATTAAAAAAAGGCAGACTAATTCCGAGAGGGCGCCGTCGGAACACAATTACAAGAAATTAAAACAGATCTCACACCTCTCTTTCTCTCCCTTTTTCCCTTCTTTTTCTTCTTCCTTTTTCTTTGACCTAAATCTGGTCTGCTCTAACACATTGTTTTTTAAAGTTTCAGGCACCCGCGTTCATCCATCCACCGCCGTTCAGTCATTCACCGGCGTTTAGGCAGTTTAGAGGTAATATTTTTTTTTTCAGTTTTTATTTCATTTTATTTTTTTCCCTATTTGTATGAATAGATTTTATTGGATGAAATAGTCAATATTCTTTTGAAATTCTGATTGAAAAAAACAAATCTATGAAATTGTATTGTGATATCCGTATTTAAGAGTTTTTATGTTGGTATTGGTTGTGAGAGTTTCTATGTTGAGATTAGTTGAACTTTGTTAAACTCATATTAGTTGCTTGAATACTCGGATTAATCTATTTTTACATTTAGCTAATTGAATTAGTTAAGTTGCCTTAATATTATGTGATGAATTGATGAACTTGAAACTAGTATGATTGATGAACTTAGATTTGTTGTGTTGGAATCATTTTTAAGTGACTTTATTATCTCTTTCATCAAGATCAAATATATCATGGATATCAACGTCGAAGATTCAATTGAAATTATTCAAGATATGATCAAAGACTCAATTGAAATGGTTCAAGATACGATCAAAGACTCAGTTGAAATGGTTCAAGATACGATTGAAGACTCAATTAAAATAGTTCAAGATGCGATCGAAGACTCAATTGAAATGGTTCAAGATACGATCGAAGATTCAATTGAAATGGTACCAGAATCGGAATTGGATGAAGAAGTTGAATTGTCTGACGAACTACAAGAAGTTGTTGACATAATGTTACGTATTTAGCTTCCCTACCTCTATTAAGATGTTATAATGGAAAGAAAGACTTTGTTTGTACTAGACTTGATTGTACTAGACTTCGTTTTGGCACAAGTATTATGTGGCTTTAAATGTTGAACAATTTCTATGTGTAGTACTTTGACTTGTATTTGATACAAGTATTAAGTGTTAGACTACATTATTTGTTAATTGGATGTTTAGTAGACTTTTTATTAAAATATTAATTTTTATAATTTGTTGGACTGTTTGGAAGCCAGTTTTGTGGCTATATGGCAGCTGGTGTATTAGTTTTTAACATTTTGTGTTGCAGGTTTTAGCTTATTTCTGACGAGCATCCATCAGAAACGAGCCAAAAAATTTTCCAGATCTTGCTACTTACCGACGATCAGCCATCGAAAAAGTGCCCAAAAATTATTACTTACCGATGGCTAGCCGTCGGAATCCAAATAAAAAAATTCAAAAATTTTCGGTATGGAAACTATTTATCGAGGGACTGCTATTGGAATGGTATCTGTATAGTCGACGGATGCCCGTCCAAAAAAATTCTGATGAGGATATTCCGACGGACGTTTTCCGTCGATTGGCCCATCGAAATTCTGCTTATAACGACGGCATTCCGAGGGATTTGTCCGTTGGAATTCACCGCATTTTTACTAGTGTTGTCGAGTTAGTTAGCGTTAATACTATGTGTTTAGTAATTATGGTTAAGTGAGAATAGTGTATTTGTTAACACATGACATACACATATTAACTTGGTGTAAACACTCGATGTAAATAAATTTTTACCCTATAACCAACTGCGGGAAACAGAAAACCTTAAATTAAACTTTGAGTTGTTTTAATGAAATGCATGTGCAGAATATATATATTATTAAAAGGCATGTAGTAGCCATTAATAATTAGCCAAGTGGCAAAGAAAAAAGAAGCCACTTGGAAATTTTAGTTAAATTGGTTAGTTTTTAGTAAGGTATAGTTATTTTAGTTAATTTTGAAATTTAAATTAAGAGAGTAGTTTCAATTAGAATTAAGAATAATTGTGGGAGAAAGAATGGAAATAATTCCAAAAGCAGTAGATATAATCAAGATTGGCAGTTATATGTGAAAATAATTTAAAAATTGACAAGTGACCTAACTTGCAATTGAACGTGTTCCTGAATATTTCTAATACACAATCATCCTTATCTATTGCGAAAACTGCTTCTGCTAAACATGTACTAGCAGTTTCGCTTAGATGAATATAGCAAATTAAATACAACATCATATCAACCAAACAAAAAATGTAGATCACTCTCAACTGCAAAAGCATGTCACTAAAATTAAATCAAAAGAACAATGATCCATTCTCGCTATAGATGCTTCCACAAGATGAAAAGGTATGTATAATTCATTTCATTTTAGCCATATATATTTGGATATGAATATTTATGAAATTAAAGAAAAAACTTTTAAGGATGTGAACCAGATTTTATGCAATGCTCCCATAGCAAAGCGGTTTATCTCAGAAACAATAAACTTTAATATAAGGAGTTTCCATCCAAACCCACATTCTCCCATGGCAATGACAGGCAGGTTCAAAGAACATGAACACACAAACAATACTCCTATAAAATAATGGATTGAAAGCGACCGTGCATCCATGAATTATCAAGTTTTTTCTTGACTTTTCTGTTGCTTATATTTGCGTTTAATTTGTTGAGTTCTTTAATAGTATGCTTATATTTTGAAATTACAGTGTGTATACTAATTTTTATTTAGTTAAGTTACAGAATGTGTACGGAACAGATCTTCATCATAATGAGTAGCCATTATGTAGATGAATGACACTATTCAAAGAATTCAAGGAGCCAATACAATCAAGGTAAGGGATATCTTCACGGTTGGATCATTCACGAACATCCAAATTTCAAATCATGAAGCAAAACTGGTAGAAAAATTATCTATTTGGAATTCTTAGGATGTATCATGAAGTGCATTTTTTATGTAACTATATCTTCTTTGCACTATGTAGAATATATTTCATCCATTTCAGGTATTTTAATGTTTGCAGCATCTTTCATTGTGAGATTGATTTTTTTTCTAACTGATTACTGATGTTCTTAACATACTTTATGCGATTTTATCCTTTGTGATTCCGCTTTATTGAAAACTTACATTTATAGGTTGGTATGTATCATTTGAATTTTTTACTTTACACGTCTTAATTTCCTGTCGTCTTATTTAAAGTTATGCAGGTTATGCAACTTGCATTCCTTTAGTGACCCTAATGCAGTTGGCTTTTTAAACGTTCTAGCTCGAAATTGAAAGCATGCTACATCGGCTTCAGGTTTGAGTTAGTTCCTTAATATGTATTTGATGGATGGAGAGTTGTTTTTCTTTTCTCTTCGTTTTTTACTATTAAAATTTATTTTAGACTTTCATGAATTCTGTAATTTCTACAGCCTATCAACAAATATATTAGAACTAGTGGCCTCCTCAAAAAAACATAGATACTAAATCAAGTGGCAAGCTAATAAAAGTACTCATGATGAAATAATACTAAGCGGTGGCTCATAAACTTAAAATAATTTACAATAGATTTGGTTTAAATTTTATTTGAATTGGGAGAATATTTGAAATGACATTGGCATGAAGCTCATGTAGAAACTAAACTACAGAATAATTTTATCTCCCTTTAGTGAATGTATTGCGCGGCTCTACTATTATGTCGTTGAATGAATTGATGTTATATCAATAGAGACTGTTGAAAGTCATTTAAGCTTTAGTTTGATAATTGGCAACATTGGTTGTCTATGTTTTAGGCTAAAAAGCTATTTTTTGAAGTGTCAAATCATTTGAAGAATGTGAGTTTTCATGGTCAAATAATAGTTATTTTTTTACGCATCTGAGTCTTCAAGAAGTACAAAACTTATTTATCACTTGCAATTGTGTCTGGGTACAATGTTTGAAGAGGTCTTGCATACACTATATAAATTTAGTAATGATATCAACATCTCTTTCTTTGGTGGTTATTAGCTCAAGCAAAAGCCTACGCTGTGTTATTATTTCATTCAGTTTGCTTTTATTCTTTTCTCTTTAGTATACTACTTGCGTGGCTATACGATTGCGTTTATTTTTGTGACATTTTATTATTATTATTTTCATATAAGTAATTTTTAAAATTGGTATGATTTGTTTGGTATATATGAAAAGCAATAACAGGTGGATTGCATAAAATTGAAATGCATGTTTCCCGGGTATTTACACGACCGGTGAGCTGTTTGTGGTTTCAGTAATTACTCCCTCCGTTCCACTTTAGATGAACCCATTTGACTTTGCACGGAGTTTAATAAAGAGAAAAGACTTTTGAAACTTGTGGTCTAAAATAAGTTATAGATATTTGTGTGGCTACAAATCATCTAGGGATGCGTAAAAGTGAATATTTCTTTCCAAATTTAAAAAGAGGTCATTCTTTTTTAAACAGACTAAAAAGGAAATAGATTCATCCTTTTTGAAACGGAGGGAGTAGATGACAGGTTTTGTAACAATTTGAATTCTCCTCGCTGAAATTTGTATGCTTTATATATTCATAATGACATGTCAGACCCTTATCTCATTCATATACATGTTTTCATTGATATTCCTTATATAGACCCTAGGCAAAAGTAAATTCTAATTTATGAAGTTTGTCCTCAACAGTGTCAACGATGCAAGAAGTTGATGAGGCTACTAAACGAGTAAAAATAATTAGCTGGTGCGATGGGAGATGAAGACAGTTGATTGGGTGTTTGTTTGAGGAAAGAGAGACCACAGCAAGACTATATCGTTCGGTTGAAGAAAATGACATTTATCAAATGAACTCCATGGCTTCTCAAATACTAAGAAAATAATACTAAGGTTGGAAATATTTGAGTACAAAGATTAGATCTATTTTGCTATGAGCACAAAAATCAGACTTCATTGGCATGATATCCATCTCCAAGATGCAATCGAACTTGGCGGTTCGTGTTGTGCCATTATGGCTGATTCCAGATAGAAAGGAGCCAGACAAAGAAAGGTTTTGTATAATGCTTTTACAGTTACTTTTTATTTTATATGTAGATTTATTGTATATAAATAGAAATTAAAGGTTGGGATTGATATAACTTTGTGTATGGAAGCGATTCACAACATCTGTATGTATAAATTCTGTAGAGAGTTGTTTTATGTTTGCTTTTTATTTTGTTTTTTCTCTAACTTACTGTCAGAATAATGTCATTCGCCAATTTTGATTATGTTTATATTTTCTTGATAAATTTGTTACTGAGTCAAGTTCTTAGTTTCCATGTTTGATAAACTTAATTACTAATTACTTTTTACTTGAGCACATTTGTATGGATATTAAAAAAAGATAATTAGGTAAGAACACATGGTTGGTTGTCTCGCAGCCCAAATCCGATGGTAAAGGGGTGTCAAGAGTCCAAACTCTCCAATTAAGCACTTATAAGTTTTAACTTTTTCTTTTTTCTAGATTATTGGATGGTAGTATTTCAAAATAGTTAGAGGTAAAAATTTCATGTTGAGGTTAAACAAAAATATTGTTTATTATTCTACTTTTTCACAAATACAAGTCACAATTTAATATTAAAATGACTCTATTTCTATACCATGTTACATTTGCCTGTAGTAGCTAATCTATCGTGTTTTTCAAGATTCCAAATCTTTATGGAGGCCTATAAATATCTGTTGGGTGATTTAGGTGTAAAAATTATGCACCCTAACATAATACATAGGAAAAGGTACAATAATCAAAATATCACAAGGTGATAGTTAAAATTTTGTTAAAATAATATGATCTACTCCCTCCTGTCCTTTTTAGTCGTAAGGTTTGACTTTGCACACCCTTTAAAAAATCATAAATAAGCATAATATTTTTACTAATTTACCCTTTTATTTATTTTATAAATATTTCTCCATTAATGACATATATTTTTCAAAAACAATTAATATAATGGATATTATGGGGAAGACATGGTAAATTTTATCTTGATATTCTAAATTGACAAACATTTTGGACCATCTATAAATAAAAAATCTGACAACTAAAAAGGACCGGAGGGAGTAATGTGCTAAAAAATTATAATCTGACATAATTAATAATCTTCAATTTTTTCACTTAAATTTCCGCGCATTGCGTGGGTCCTTATACTACTCCCTCCGGTCCATTTTATTTGATTTTTTAGCCTATTTTTTTTGGTTCACAATATTTGATCTTTTCAGAAATCAAGACACAATTTTACATTGTCACCCCTTGCTAATAAATGATTTTAAACAAAATCATAAGTAATAATAGCTTGAATAAGGGCTAATATAGTCAATTATATTGCTAATTAATGTTAAAAAGGTAATTTTCTTAATATGCGTGAAAACACCCAAAAAATTAAAAAATATGGACCGGAGGGAGTAGTATATTAGAAGAGGGTCCTTTTTTGTCCTCTGAAGATATATGATTGTAAAAAGGTGATAATTAATACTTAGTAAATATTTTCTAATGGTTACATGTGATTCGGCAAGTTCTTTTGTCTAACACCACATAAAAGGGTTGAGGGAACCTCTCAAGTGAGGGAAGAAGATATTCACGAGCCCCCCCTCCCTCCCTTCCCATCGTATACTGTAACACGAATATTTTATTTAGTATTTTAGTACAACTTTAACCAGCAAATACACTAGATAACTCTATCTGTTAGTAAGATTAAACAGAAGCAACTTGTGCTTTCTATTAATAATGGATATCGACGTGAAATTTTGATCACTAGCCATTTTTGGACGCGCTCATTGGGAATTATCCACCGTTTCAAAATTCACTAAAGAATAGCCAAAAATTCGCGCGCACACTTAAGCTCCATTAGCGTTGGAAAAACACCCCAGACTAGTCCCATAACAAAATACTGGGGCTTTGCCAGTATTTTGTTATGGGACTGAAGCTTGTTCAAAGGTCCATAACAAAATAATCCCATAACAAAATAATGGGACCTTGAACTAACATGTTCAAAGGTCCCATTATTTTGTTATGGGACTTTATCCCATAACAAAATAATGGGATTTATTCCCATAACAAAGGTCTCATCAAAGGGATAAATCCCATTATTTTGTTATGGGACTTTATATATAAAGCTTCAGTCCCATAACAAAATGCTGGGGCTGTGAACAAGATTTGTTCATAGCCCCAGCATTTTGTTATGGGACTGAAGCTTTATACAAAGTCCCATAACAAAATGCTAGGGCTTTGAACAAGTTTAGTTTTGTTCAAAGCCCCAGTATTTAATACTGGGGCTAGTTTAGTGAAGCTTCCCCCAGTATAAATACTGGTCGTTTTGAACGAAACTTGTTCAAAGCCCAAGTATTTATACTGGGATTTGTCCGGATGTGGCTATTTCTCAGCGAATTTATTTTTGACTGCTACAAATCAATTAGCGTGCGCCAAACAGGCCCCTACGCGAAATTTTTACGGATATCGACAGGATCCCTTTGCTTTTTAATTTTTTTTTTAATTTCCAAGTTAAATAGATAGCTTATAATGTAATTACAACAGTAACTGGGGTGACTTGGCTAAAAGACCTCTGCAATGAAGGAAATAGAGGGAATAACCCTCAAGTCTTGAAAATTGGGTGTATAACCCTTTAATTGCTTAATGACCATTTAACACTAATGATCTTACCCAAGTTCTCTAGTCTCAAACCCCCAGCCCCCAAGTTACAAAAACTACACTTTGGTCTACTATATAAACAATTATTATTTACCTAAAATAGCAAAAAACAATTAAATCTTCCCACCAAAATCCCTAGACCCCCAGCTGCCTTCTTCTTCCCTCCAAGCTTTCCCGCCCAGAACCACCTGCGCCTTCAATGGCTGTTTGAGCTTCGTTTTTTGCTCCATTTCTCCCATCAAGAACTGCGTCATCTCGATCTATAACTGTTTTATCTTTTGGAACCCGTTTTTCTTGAAATTTCTTGTTGCGGCTGTAACGTCTCGATGCGAGTAATGTGGATGGAAATCTGAGGTGAATTGGTCTGGGCTTCCGTCTTTGCACATACATCCTTTCATTTCTTCAACTGGTAAGAAGTTCAAGCTGTTTTTTATTCGTTCGCCATTGTTGCAGAACTGCTTCATTATTTCATCGACCATCGACCACATTTGGTTGATCATCGACTTCGTTGAAGTAGATGGGGGGTTTCGTAGTAGTAGGTGCTGATTTTATGGGTGAATGGATTGAGACCCCAAAATGCTGGAATTGGCAATCTAGGACAAAGACAACAATCCCTATTGTATTAAATGTGGAATGTACCTACGATCAGTTAATTGACCAATTAATCGATCGCGGCAACTTAACGTGCCATCGCAGCGAGGTTTCAATTAGCTATGTTTTTAGTGCTGCTCCTACGAGGGGTATGGTGGCTCCTTCTTTTATAAGGAATGATAATGATTTGCATATCTATATGCTCGATGTTGGAAATAATGGTAGCAAGCCTATTTTAAAGATATTTGTTGGCGAGAGCTCTTAAGCAGGCTCAAATGCTGCCACTAATGGTGCAGCTGATTCTGCAAGACCACCACGACCACCACTATTCAATGAGAGTACGGGTGATCATGGCAGTGATGCTGGAGTTGGTGATACTGCTGGTGATATGGATAGTGAAGAAGAAAATGCTATTGAAGATCCAGAGGTTGGAGAACCCGCTGTAAATGGGAGCAACTGTGTTGCCGAATCTGCTCCCACTCAAGGCAGCAACTTGGGTGATGTGGTTGATGATTGCACAGGTTTTCATACTGGGAAAACCTTCGATACCAAGAAGAGCCTGGTTGTGGCTTTGAAGATGGGTTCAATGAAGAAGCCATTCACATTCAAAACAAAGAAGAGTACTAAATCCCTGTATGTCGTGGCATGTGTAGAAGCGCGCTGCAGGTGGATGGTGCGCGCCATGAAGTATGTTAATTCCAACAGGTTTGTGATCACCAAATACTTTAAAGAGCACATATGTGGGGTGCAACATCTACCAAGCCATCATCCACATGCTTCAGCGGATGTCATCGGAGAATATTTCCAGAACAGGTTTATCGAAGGCAAAGGGTTGACGACAAAAGATATCAAGAGCGCTTTGGATCAACAACTGAATAGTAAGGTAAGTTATTGGAAGTGCTGGAAAGGAAGAGAAATTGCAAAGGCTTTAGTTAGGGGCAGTCCGGAGCACAGTTACGCAATTTTAGATGCGTACAGTTTTGTGTTGGAAAGCCTAAATCCTGGCAGCAAGACTGGGTTAAGGGTTGATGAACAGGGGAGGTTCAAGTATTTTTTTGTAGCTTACGGAGCCTGGGTTAGAGGGTTTACATATATGAGGAAGGTGATATCAGTCGATGGGACACATTTATCATCCACCTACGGCGGTGTTTTATTGACGGCTGTCGCGCAGGACACGGAGAACCACATTTATCCATTGGCTTTCTGTGTGGTAGACAAGGAGTGCGATAGCTCATGGCAATTCTTTTTTGAACAGCTGGCTCACGTAGTCCCCAATACACCGGACCTGTGCATAATTTTCGATCGCGCCAAGGCCATAGCAAATGGGATTAGAAGGGTGTATACCTTAGCATCTCATGGCTGTTGCACCAAGCACCTTGCTGAGAACATGCGCGTAAGGTTCAAGTGTGGATCATTTTTGAAGGATTATTACACCGCTGCGAAGGCGTACCGTTTTGAAGTGTTCAGCGATGCTTTTAACCAGCTCGCGTCAAAATGCCCTGCCCGCAGCTGCTTGTCTTAAGGATGAAGTGGGCTTCCATAGGTGGACGAGAGCATTTTTTCCAGGAAACAGGTATGATGTAATGACGGCAAACCTTTCCGAGTCCCTCAACGCAATGTTCAAGGACGAGAGAGAATACCCCATCCTGGGACTGTGCAATGCTATTACTCGCAGGTTTACTGACAAGTTCAATGAGAGGCGTGAGGAGATGAAGAAACACAACACCATTTTGGTGCCCAGTGCTGAAACAAAATTGAATCAGAATATGCTTGAAGGAAACAAATTGATTGCTTATCATGCAGGCGGGAACGTGGAAGTACCGAAGTACACTGTGGTTGGAGATGGCCTATCCCACACTGTCAATCTTCATTTCAGAACGTGTACATGCAGGGAGTTTGACCTGGACAAGATACCATGCAAGCATGCGTTTGCAGTGTTAAGGATAAGGTATGGAGATGAATATGGTGCTAGCGCGTACCATTACACTTGTCCATTTTATAGGCTTCAGACTTACATGTGTGCGTATGAAGAAAATGTTTATCCAATGCCACCGGAGCAAGAATGGATGGTTCCTCCAGAGGTAGTTCATAGAAGAATTCTTCCGCCGATGGTCGATCCCAAAAAGGGTAGAAGGAGAATTAATCGTTTTCCCTCAGTTGGTGAAACTTTTTTCTCAAGGAAGAGGCAAAATAGATGTTCAAACTGCAATAGAAGTGGCCATAAGAGGACAACTTGCCCTGCTTTGGTACGAGGTTGATAATCAACCTTGCAATTTTGATTTGGTGTATTAGCTTAAGTTGTGATAATTTGGTGTGTTTAAGTAGTGTTAGATGTGGTTGTCTTAATTTGGTACTGTGTTATTTGTTGGAACAATTTGAACTGATTGTAACAGTTTCGTTAATGTATTTTATTTCTATTTTAAGTGTCTTGTATAAGAATGACTATTATTTGAGTTCAGCAAATGCTGGACATGTTTACAACCAGTTGAGTATTTACATTTTCGATTAATAGACAATATATGGGTTGATTATTGAAAAAAAAATAACGTAGATTAATTGACCCAATGCAGTTGATAAAGTGATTGAACGCATTTAATACAAGCGTGCGCCCCGTCATTGAAAGCAGCCGGAATTGGGTTAAACGAAGTGGCAGTTCATAATTGCCACTTGAAACGATGAGACTCGAAGTAGCTGTTCATAATTGCCACTTGAAACGATGAGACTTTTCTTTTTCTGGGAACACCAAAGGTTGCATCGATTTGGAGCCTATAAATAGAGGCATTAGATCCACCAATCCACAACACAACTCAAGAATCACTCTCATCTTATAATGGCAAGAGCTCCAGGAAGTGCCACCAGAAACAACAACAATGGCAATGTCACTCTCAGGAACAACGACCCAGAGGTGCTGCTGATCCGTGCTGACATAGACAGGCTTATCCGCCTCCTGTGTGAAGATCGCAGGAGGCAGGAGATGATCTGGACAACTACATCACCCCTCCCCCCTCCCCTCGTAATAATTAGTTTTTTTTTTAATTTTTAAATGTAAAAAGAAAAGAGTTTTCATTATGATTGCTCTTTTCTTTAAAAATATTATATATGAAAAGCCCCCTGGGTTATTATTAACTCTGATCGTGCATTTAATTTCTCGTTCAGTTTCCCGCTCCCCCATTTTTTTTGTGTATTCTTGATGAACAGTCCATACTCCATTTTGGTGTATAATCAACCAACACCAAGTAGATAAATCGATAGATAGGTTCGCAAAAATGGAAATAATCAGAATATGAGAAAAAACAAAAATATAAATAGAAAAAGATAAAAGTAAAATAATAAATTACGATAATATTTAATTAATAGAAAAAGTGAAATTTACTGGAAAATGTAAATAAAATAAATATTAAGTAATACGAAAAATATTTAAGTCAATGGGAGAATTTCCTGAAAAAGGGAAACGTATCAGAAAAATAAAAAGTCGGGACTTGACTGGACAAAGGTAATCGACTATTAACCAACTGTCCGTACTCCATTTTGGTGTATAATCAACCAACACCAAGTAGATAAATCGATAGATATGTTCGCAAAAATGGAAATAATCAGAAAATGACCAAAAACAAAAATATAAATAAAAAAAGATAAAAGTAAAGTAATAAATTACGATAATAATATTTACTGGAAAATGTAAATAAAATAAATATTAAGTAATACGAAAAATATTTAAGTAATGACAGAATTTTCTGAAGTTGGGACTTGACTGGACAAAAGTAATCGACTATTAACCAAATCAACCCCGAAAAGGTTGATTATCGACCTAGTGTAATTTCAAATAAAATCAAAAAAATCATGACTAAAATGTGTTGTTACACCATATGTGATGGTATATGGACCCCATTTGAGTATTATTGACCAATTTAGTACATTATAACAACTCATTGATGCCTACAAGGGAAAATCTCATGTATATATAAGTCTACTATGTCTATTCTTGTTAAGCAATGCCTTAGTGTTATGACTAAAATGTGTTGTTACACCATATGTGATGGTATATGGACCACATTTGAGTATTATTGACCAGTTTAGTACATTATAACAACTCATTGATGCCTACAAGGGAAAATGTCATGTATATATAAGCCTACTATGTCTATTCTTGTTAAGCAATGCCTTAGTGTTATGACTCATATGTCTTGTTACACCATATGTGATGGTATATGGACCCCATTTGAGTATTACTGACCAATTTAGTACATTATAACAACTCATTGATGCCTACAAGGGAAAATCTCATGTATATATAAGCCTACTATGTCTATTTTTGTTAAGCAATACCTTAGTGTTATGACTCATATGTCTTGTTACACCATATGTGATGGTATATGGACCCCATTTGAGTATTATTGACCAATTTAGTACATTATAACAACTCATTGATGCCTACAAGGGAAAATCTCATGTATATATAAGCCTACTATGTCTATTCTTGTTAAGCAATGCCTTAGTGTTATGACTCATATGTCTTGTTACACCATATGTGATGGTATATGGACCCCATTTGAGTATTATTGACCAATTTAGTACATTATAACAACTCATTGATGCCTACAAGGGAAAATCTCATGTATATATAAGCCTACTATGTCTATTCTTGTTAAGCAATGCCTTAGTGTTATGACTCATATGTCTTGTTACACCATATGTGATGGTATATGGACCCCATTTGAGTATTATTGACCAATTTAGTACATTATAACAACTCATTGATGCCTACAAGGGAAAATCTCATGTATTTATAAGCCTACTATGTCTATTCTTGTTAACCCTACTAATTTCTATTCTTGGATTCGAGAATAATTCCATATGTTAATTTTCAAGATACAAAGTTGATTATCGACTACTATATGTCGATTATCCCTAAACCCAAACCCCCAACCCCAAATCCCCAAACCCCGAACCCAAATACGGAACACGTCATGCCCCTGGTCACGTGGCTTAGGTAAAAGTCAAAAAGTTTGAGCAGAAAATGGAGCCCAAATTTCTCGCCTCACTTAAACATTAACTTTAATATTTTAAAACAAATCCCCAAATATATAAAAGCTGATTTAACGATTCCCCAAACAATTTCTAGAGAACCCCAATTTACCCCAATTTCTAACCTAACCCACCCAATTCTTCAAAACCTTCTCTTTCACGACCCCTCTTTCACCAGCTGAAAAATCAAACAACTCAAAGAACATCATGAGTGAAGATTCGTCCAGCTCCAACGTAGCCCAGGAAGCCGATACGGCAAAAGCACGAAGCTGAGGACATCCCGCACTAATACAAACCCTGGCCGCAGATTTTGGAGTTGTAAAACTCCAAAGGTGTGTTACTCATACATTATATTTCTGTTTTTGTTTTTGATTATTTGTTAATGTACTGATTTTTTCTTGGGTTTTGTTAAATTATGCAGTCAAGTGGTGGGTGCGACTACTTTCGGTGGTTTGATGGTGGACCACTGCCTGTAGCAGCATCGAGTGTGATTGGGAATCTGGTTAGAAAACTTAAGGATACCGAAGACAACTGTGTTTTACTGAGACAACTACTGAGTGAATGTGAAGAGCAGAATAGTTTTCTGAAAATCATGCTGAGGGATGCTGAAATGAAGTTGAAAGAAGCTGAGAAGAAGAAGGAAGAAGCTGAGCAGAAGAGTCATCGACTGAAGGTGTTGATTAAGTCGATGGTAGCTGGTTGTGTTATCTGCTCCGTTTTTAAATGGATCTCCTATTAGTTCGCTTCTTTTAGTATGTGTATTATTTTGACACTGTGTAAATTTTGTTCATAATCCGGATATGTGTATTATTATTTTGACGCAGTGTAAACATAAGGTCAATCGTTTGGCCGTTTTTGTATAAAGGCTAATAACTTGGCTGTTTTTGTATAAACTTAAGGCCAATAATTTGGTTGTTTTTGTATAAAAGCATCGATATTATAATGTAGTCGGGAAAGCTCTGTTTTGTTTTTGTTATAAAAGCTTCGTTATTGTTTGAGTTGCGAGCACATAAAGAGAAACATGTTATTAGTTGCAAACCATAATTGAAACATTGAACAATGAATGAAATGAGCTCTCTCCTAACAAGTACCCTGCATTAATAAACCCACAGTTCATGTCCAAAAACAAGGTCAGCCACCATACACTTGTCTATGACTAACCAGGAGATAACCAGAGATACCCATAATAGAATATACTAGACTGTCATCAATAGAATATGCCTTAACAAATTTAAAGTTAACCATCAACTACTGTCATAAACTACTAGTTCAACATTCAACTTATACAAAACCAGGAAACCAATCATTAATACTGAACCCGTCAAACATTATCTGTTCCAATATTCTCTGAAGGAAACTCAACATTCAGACTTGCAAGAACTTCATTCACAGCAACATTAGCTTTATCCACATGCAATGCCGCCTGTGTCTCGCGATTTTCTTCAACAGTCTCTTCATTTCTAGCTTCCTCATCAATCTCTGCATTGTCTCCTTCTTCAGACATCTCTTTATCGACCTCATCAACTTGAGCTTCATTTCTGGCTTCTGCAGCATCTGCAGTCATCTCTTCATCTGCTCCATGAACTTGAGCATCATGGAAAACCTCTTCTTCTTCATCGACTGCCGCAGCTGCTTCTCTCACATCTTCATTCTTCTCTTCATCATTATTCCCTTCATTCACTACAACTAAAAGAAAATACTTAGAAACTGACAAAAATAATCAAATTATCATTAAAATGGATATAGATACCTTTCTTTTTCCTCTTCACAAGCTTCCTTTGCTTGAACAGCTTCCTCTTCATCAAGTTCCTGGACTTTGTTTTCCTTTCACTGTTCACCTTCTTCTCTTTCAACAATTTTAAAATCTCCTCACTCACCTCCAACATTCTTGTCAGAACACCTTGCACATGCCCACAGTGCTTGCAAGTTCCCCTGCTACCACCATCAACACCATCACCAGCACCATCATCACCATCATCAACATCATCAACCCTATCTTCCTGGCTTTCAGTTTTGTGCATTTCATCAGCATACTCCTCCACAATGTACTTAATCCCAGTGACCCCCTCCAGCATAGCCCTTACCCTGTCCAATGCAGGATCCTCGACCTCATCAGCATGAGGAGAGACAAATTTTTTGCAACCCTCAACTTCTTGCACTGTTGGGATCAAGAAAGGGTGCAAAACCTGTCATCAAATGATAAAATAATTAATAAATGAATTAATCATTAAATGATAACATAATTAATAAATTGAATAGGTACATACCTGTCTGGCTCCTTGATGGCCTGCATCAGCATCTCCCACATTTCTTCTTGTATGCTGCCACCTCAGCATCCTTGGGATTGGCAAGGGGGACTGTTCAGATTTCCCAGCATTACGGCCAACCAAGGGCACAGCCTCATATATCCATGCCTGTCATGAATGCCACAGTCACATTACTTATGTTTTCACACAATCATTCTTAATAAAACTGGAAAATAAAATAATAATACTTACAAGGAAGGCCCATGGGAATCCAAACAGTGCATAACCAGTAGTTTTACCCTCTACATGTTGTCGATGAGTCTTCGCAAAATCCACTTTATTGTAGAGGTAGTCCACTGTCAGGTCATAACAAAGCCTGCCCCAGGGGTACCTGCTGAAAAAGTCCAGGTTATCCACACATTGGATCCACCATTTCTCAACATTTTTAGTTTTGTCCCTGGCCATCAGGACAGCATGGAGGAACCACAGGAGAGCCAACTTCAGCTTCTCTTCCTTAGAGAACTGTCTCTGCTCCATCAAGTACAGTAGATTTTCTGCCCTCACATCCCCACCACCACAGACCTTCTCTAGAAATCCTTCACCATTTGCCAAGAACTTGGCCTTCAATTTGGTATCTGGCTCTTCACAACAGTTTAAGCCAGTCATCAGGTAGAACTCCCTCAAGCCAAAACAGACTGGCTTACCATCTATTAAGAACCACATCTCATGCTTTTTCTTGGACTGTCTAATAGTCCTCAAAAGCACTGAGTGCACCAACTGACCATTGAAGGTCCAACTCTCAGAAAGGTTTAAGAAATCCCCAAAAACTGATCTCCTAAACATCTTTTCAAGACCCATTTTTGTCAGCTTGGTCTTGAAGTCATTAAATTTTTTCACTGAAGATCTCACAGAGATCTTTGCATTAAATGATTCAAACCTGGATAACCAGGTTTTGAACCTAAAGGTACTGACATCAATGTCAATCACCTTCTGTGGAATGCTTAATCTGTCAAGAGGATGCACATCCTCTTCATCATCCTCATCTCCCTCTTTATCAACTCCATCATCTGCTCCATCATCCCTCTCACCAGCCTGATCCCTATCAACCCCTTTATCAACTCCATCATCCCTATCACCAGCCTGATCCTCCTCTCCATCACTCTTCCTACTTGCCTCCCCAGAATCACCCTCATCCTCATCATCATCAATCACAACAGTTTTTCCTCTTCTTTTTGCTGCAGCAGCAGCACTACTACCAACTCCATCTTCAGCTTGAAATCTGTCAATCTGATCAAAGGTATCAGCAGATGCACCTTTTGAACTCAAATTGCCACCCACCTCTGTTTGCCCACCACCAACATCTTTATCAGTTGATGTGGCATCACTGTCATCATGTTCTTCCTCCACCCTTCTTCTTTTGCATTTGACAAAATCTGTGGCGATGTTCGAAGACACCCAAGCTTCTTGTGCTGCTTTGCGCATGGACCACCTACGCGTACCTATAATTTTTTCCTTAGCTCTCTTCTCTTCTAAAAGCTCCGCTCTACGCTCTTCTCAAGTTCGCGGACCTTTTCCTTTCGGAACGACGTGTTTTACCCTAGGCATTTAATCACCTAAACACAACACAGTTTTACAACGAAAGTTAAAGAAAAAACCCCCAATAATTACACCTACACAAACCACATTTTAATACGAAAGTTAAAGAAAAACCCCCAAAAATTAAACCGTAAATCAGAATCGAAAATTGCGTATAAACCGGTAAAATAACAACACTCATTGCCCGAAATCAAGATGTAAAGATGCAGAATAGCCATTAATCGTAGAAAATACAAAGTTAAATTTCAAATAAAAACCCTAACAAAATCTCGATGCGTACCTGTTTATGCTGTTCGTCGATAATGTGCTTAACCCACAGAGATCCGTTAAATAACTCCAAAAAGACACTCACAGCAGTTGAAGTCGTGCAGGCAGTTGATAGAGAGAAAATAGGAGAAGTTAGAGAGTGAAAATTGGAATGGAACGCAGTGGTGTATGATCAACCAAACAGAGGAGATGTAGTATCCGTTATTGTTTAAATTACCCGGGTACTTTTTTTTTATTTCAAAAAGAGCTCACAAGTTTTTTTTATGTTTTGCACCCTAAGGAATTATTGATTTGCACCCACAAGTTTCTAAGAGTACTAATCCAGTCCTTGGTCCCCACTTAAACCCACTTAAGTTTTTCTCTCTCCAAAAATAAGTCAAAAAGAAATGGAAAGGTTAAACTTTTTATTCAACACTTTGAGGGGTCTTTTAGATAATTCTTCTCCAGTAACTGTATGTGTATTTGATTTAAAATAGTTATTTGAATTACAAAAGATTTTGAGTTTATGTGGTATGTATTGACGCTATAAAAATGTACACACACTTACAGTTATAATAAGGTATTATTGTTATATCTCTGTGATAAATATTAATTGGTAGCCTCGCGAACACAGTAATTAACATGCTACCACGACTTAAGCACACTAATAATATAGACATTTTTGCAGTGCCGGTTTAAATAACGTAATTTATTTCAGAAAAACAAAAAATAGATCACTATTAAAGCACCTAAACATTAAAAGATTATATTCTCGTGAATCTATGTTATTCCGCAAGGAAAATATCTTGCTGAGCATTTAATAATGTCCACGATCGATACGTGTCCATTCTAGGTTGTCAAGTATTCCAAAAACTCATGATCCATGAAGAGACTTCACATCCTTACTAGAAAATTAAAATTAGACAAAGGCTTAATAATTCCTTTCAACAATATTATTTCTCCCATTTGAACAACTGATTTAAAGAATGATGGCTGTTTGTCTATTAGCTTGGAAAAGGGAACGCGCACAGTTCCAATTCAACCCCACAACTCTTTGACCTATTGCGTAGTATAGTGGACTTAAACGAAGAAGATAATTTTAATATGAATGCAGTCCTATATCCATAATAATTTTATTCAACTGGAGCCTTCAAAGAAGAAACAAATAATTATTAGAGAAGCAAAGAAGATATGTACTTACCCAAATTAGTAAATGAAAAAAAGTTGTAAATGGGAAAGGAAGAAAGACTTGCAAAAACTGGCTGAGCTTTCAAAAGGTCCACGCCTCAACCAACCCTTTGTCAGGTGCTTAGTACTGCTAACTACCTATAAATTGGTTGTTGATACTAACTAAGCTACAAATTGTCCTTACATAAAAGCATATTGCCATTTCCCAACTGTAGAAGGATTAATTTAGCTTATGTAGACATTGTTGTTAAAAATGAACTTTTACTCTATCAATATAACCAACATTTTATAACATGTTATTAATTTTGGAGGACTTGGTAATTAAACTCACCATCAAAATGTAATTGAATTAGCAAACACAACCAAAATCCGCGTCTTTAAAGAAATTCTTAGAAACTCACGATGTGGTATAAACAAAGAAAGTGGAAGAGAGATATATGATAAGAGTCAAACTAGGAGTTCAGAAAAGCCCAAATTGAAAATATCCAAAAATGTGAACTTAAGCCTTGAGTTCACAATTGGAAGAAATAAGCAAGCGACTCTGTAGGACAGAGCGGTAGGTGTTACATCTTCAAGCTGTTTAGTTGTCTTCACTACGTGAGGATTGTTGTTCTAGTATCCCTATGACGTTCCATTTTTCAAGCTTTTAGTTGTTACTAGTATGAATAAATTGTCAGAAAAAGAAAATAATAACAAACGAAGAATGAATTTGTCTGCCCGTTTGGGTTAGCAAAAAAAGAAAAACTTTTAAGTTAAAGTGCTTGAATTTATTTTATTAAATAAAATAAGCAGTTATGTATTTGGATAAAAGTGCTGAAACTGAAAAAAAATTGTGGAGATATTTGGTTAAAAAGTGCTTTTTTATGTTAAAATAATTAAAATATCCTTAAAAAATAAAAGAAAAATGAAGGATAATTTAGGGTATTTGCTAATGTGGCTATTAGTAGAATTAAAAAAAAATATAAGGGATAAAAAGGTAAAATACTTGGTCAAACTATAACAGCTTTTAAGCCAAAAGCAAAAACTAGGATTACCCAGCTTCTAGCTTTTGGCTTTTTTCTGGCTTAAAAGCACTAACTTTTAAGAAGTTTTTAACTTACCAAACACTTCTAGCAGCTAAAAGTGGCTTAAAAGCTGGTTTAAGCCCACCCAAACATCCTCTTATACTATGCGAACTATTCCGATGCTTGGACACATTGCTATGGAGTCTAATGGAGTATTTACAGGCAGTTTTTGAAATTTCATAATGATG
The DNA here is from genome assembly GCA_037355625.1 of Petunia x hybrida. Taxonomy (NCBI): domain Eukaryota; kingdom Viridiplantae; phylum Streptophyta; class Magnoliopsida; order Solanales; family Solanaceae; genus Petunia; species Petunia x hybrida. Next base: position 664,681 of record JBBBVM010000648.1, read on the forward strand.
TTAGGCTAAAAATGCATATATTTTAGTATTAGTTACCTCATGTTTAGGTGCTTTTGTGGATTGTTTTAGCATGAACAATAGTATTGTGTGCTTATATTGGGTGTTTGAATGTTTAGGAATTAAGTGGTATGAAAAGTGTTAAAGTTTGATGATTTGGAGCAAAATAAAGTTAATTTACAGCGTTGTAAGGTGCCAAGGCCGTGGATTATCCATGAAAGGAATTTGAAGACGAAATGTCACGGCCCAGCTATCGTAAGGCCATGATTCAGCCATGAAGTCGAAAGGAGAATTTTCAAAGCTCACGGCCCAGCCATCGTATGGCCATGATCCAGCCATGAGGCAAAATTTCTGGGGACAAGTGGCGGGAGCAAACTTATCCACAAGTTTGACACGAGATTTATAAGGTTTTCTAACCTATTTTCAGCCCCCATCTTGACTTGGGAAGGCTAGACCACCATTGTTGAAGTACTTTGGAGATTGAAAACGCATTAAAACTATTGGAACTAAAGAATCAAATAGTTTTTATCAACTTTTCTTATTCTCTTTTCCTATGGGTGTTGTTTTGACTATGAATTCATTATTGTTTAACACAATTATGAGTAGCTAAATTTCTACTCTAGAATTTTGATGAACCCATTATTGGGGTAGTTTTGAGTAACTCCAAGATTGAGTAATACAATATTCTATTTATTTGGCTGTGTTTTTATTGAATTCAATTGTTAGGCCTGCAATTGTTTGTGCCCTTTTTACTTGAATGATCTTGGGAAAGACGCTTGGGTTAGGGTCAGTTAAATAACAGTACTTCAGGTTATGATAAGTGGTTACTTAAACTGATTTAGAGTCATTATAAGGATATCGTGATTCGGATGTGGCCTGAAATTGGACAGTTCTTAATGGTCTCGATTATTTTGGGAAAAATAGCTCTAGAACGGTGTTGTTAGTTGTTGGGAAACTCTAGCGAACAAGTTTAAGTTCAAGGCCAATAGAATAGTATTTCGTGCAAGTTTGGAGTGAACTCAGGACTAACCCAGTAACTGAAAAATTCATTATCCTAAGCTTTTTAACATCTGAAAGTTCAATTTGTATCATTCTTAGTTGATCTTAGTTAATTATTAGTTAAATTAATAGTTCATTACTTGAAACAATATTGTTGAACTTTGAATTTTTGGCTATTAAACTTACTAGAACTTGACATTGCTCCCAGTGGGATTCGACCCCGGACTTGTTAAATCGGGTTATATTTGCAGCGACCGCTTATCCTTTTTAGGACGAATTTTGGGCGTGATCAAGTTTTGGCGCCGTTGTTGGGGAGCAAACAGTTCAAGTCTTAGTAGATTGAAGTGGTTGAATCTTTAAAGTTGTAAGTATAAATATTTTTAAGTTTAAATTTGAAAAATTCCTTAGTTCTTGTACATATTTATTTGTTTAAGAAACATGGCGCCTGGGACTGAAAATATTTTGGATGATGGCTATTCTTGTTTTGAAAATCCTTGCGCATATTTTGAAGGATTTCTCCCTTGGAAAAGTTGTCAAAATGCTCATTTTTGCGGTTCTTCTTATGTGTCTTACTCTTTCCCGAGCCCCTATTATGATGATTCTTCTTTTGCTGGTGACAGTGAGTTTAAGAACATGATGAGATGCTTACTTGAAGAAGGAAGTGCGAATCAACAAGTCATGGAGGAATTTTTGGATAATAGCCTAAAATATGACTTGACCTTTGAGAGGATAAATGAACAAAAAGGGGAATTCCAACCATTCAATATGGTAGTGAATGATGTCGAGATTGAGAAAAAGATATTAGAGTCAAGTGAGGAAGCGCAAAATATCATATTGGAGAACTCTCGTGTGTATGAAAGTGAGGATGTCAAAAATAAAATATTTTTGGAGTTTAACCATATTGGACCTCATTCGAAACACTTTTTGACGTTATGCTTGGATGGTGATGTGGATGTTGATCTATCAAAGCCCTTAAAGGAGCCTAAGAAGGAGGAATAATATGTTTTTGTTCTTGAATTTGTGATGCCAAAACGAGAAAATCACATGCTTCGATTAAAGGGCAAGAAGCGCACAATGAATATTTGGGGATCACTTGAATTTGCACCACCCCAAGAGCATGATCATAAGCTTGAATCCAAATTGGGGAGGCAATTCATATTTTCAAAGCGGAGAGAAAAGTTGTGATGTTGGGATGTGTCGTGCCACGACATTAAATAAGGAGCTTGTTGGGAGGCGACCCAACTATTATTACTTTTTTTAGTTTAGTTATTTTCTTTATAGTATATTACTCTGTGTGTTTTCTTATGTTGCAGGGTCATGTGGTTTTGAATCTAACTGTGCGCTGCTTGCAACCCCGTGTGCTTGTCTGGGAGAAGTCTGAGTATCCCGTGCTCTATGGAGGTTGAGCATGCAAATGATGATGATGGTGAGTAGGAGTCTCGCAAAACTGTGGATCTTATGGCGCCATATATAGTGCCAGTTCTTCGGGCTTACAGCCCCAAGGAGTATTTCTTCACCATTGGTTTATATGTTGTTGCATTGAGGACAGTGCAACTTGTTATGTGTGGGGTGGGGAGTACTTTGTGTTTATTCAATGTTTCTTTTATAATAATAATCTCTTTGGGTTTTCTTAGCCTTGGTTCTTTCCCATTGAGTTATTTCAGCTGAACCAGGTATTTTGTAGGCTTTTCTTTTCCATTGAGTTATTTCAGCTGAACCAGGTATTTTGTAGGCTAGATATAAAAAAAAAAATTAAAAAAAAGAGAGAAGAAGAAAGAGTTGAGAAAAAGGAAAAATGGAAATGAGGCAGAAAAAGGGAGAAGTGAGGACTTTGAAAGACAGCCTTTAGCTAGAACTACCTACATGTTTTTGAACTTCCTTTTTGAGTTCATAATTAGGTATTGCAAGGTGAAACTGAAATGATCCTTGAGTTCCATGTACAGTGTGTGGTGAGCTTATTTTTTTTCTACTTCTCATTGTTTCATGTTAAGTCTAGAACTTGCCCTGCTTGTTGTTTGAGGCAAAATCCTAGGTAGTCTTGATCTTTAGGATGAAAGTAGGCCTTCTTTGGCCCGCCAGTGACTAAATAAGCATACCTAATGAATGAATTCCTCAGTGTCCCAATTTGAGCCTATTGACCTTTTCTTTGGCAACCAGAGTTACAAGCCCTATCCCTTTTTGCTATTTAGCTCTCTTGTTACCCATCTTCCCCTTAACTACTTTAAGTTGTGTGATTGGTAAGATGGTGAATTATTCATAACAGTCGTGTACTTGAGAAGAAAGTTGCAAAAGAATGAAGGTAGAAATACTTGATATTCTCCTCATATACAAAAATGTGAAAAGTGAAAAAAAGAAAGAAAAAAAATCAAAAAGCAAAGAAAAAAAAAAGAGATGAGTAAATTGATGAATAATGAGGAGAAAGAACGGTATAAGAGAAGGGACTCTTGAGCTTAGAAAGTGGATATGGATAAGAATCTTGGGAAGTGTTACAATTATATGAATAAGTGAGGAAATTAGTAATGAGTGATGCTTAAAGTGTTTAGGGGAAGAATTAGTCACTATATACCCAAAAGTGTACCATACCTTACCCCAAGCCAACATTACAACCTATAAAAAGTCCTACTTGACTTTTGATCGGGACTCCTACATTAGTGGAGAGCAACAAAATGGGCAAGCCTATGGTACTTTTCTGTGAGGCATGAGATATTTCTTTGTGAGTGTGGGAGTGTTCGATATTTATATGCCACAATTTCTCTTGAAATAATATGTTATGTGTTTGGTGGCATTTTCTTGTTGTGAGGTACATTGGAACTTGAGTGGTCTATAGGTTTCTATTTTCAATACTTGATTATGACCAAACGAAAGGGTGTTTGAATTTCATAGGTGAGTTCAATAGGTTGTTTGTCATGAGTTCTTATCTGATCTTGATGTCTTGCCAGCTTTCTATGTGTTCTTTTTCTTTGCTCGAGGACGAGCAAAATCTTAAGTGTGAGGTGGTGATGTTAGGCTAAAAATGCATATATTTTAGTATTAGTTACCTCATGTATTGGTGCTTTTGTGGATTATTTTAGCATGAACAGTAGTATTTTGTGATTATATTGGATGTTCGAATGTGTAGTAATTAAGTGGTATGAAAAAGTGTTAAAGTTTGATGATTTGGAGCAAAATAAAGTTAATTTACAGCGTTGTAAGGTGCCAAGGCCGTGGATTATCCATGAAAGGAATTTGAAGACGAAATGTCACGGCCCAGCTATCGTAAGGCCATGATTCAACCATGAAGTCGAAAGGAGAATTTTCAAAGCTCACGGCCCAGCCATCGTATGGCCATGATCCAGCCATGAGGCAAAATTTCTGGCGACAAGTGGCGGGAGCAAACTTATCCACAAGTTTGACACGAGATTTATAAGGTTTTCTAACCTATTTTCAGCCCCCATCTTGACCTGGGAAAGCTAGACCACCATTGTTGAAGCACTTTGGAGCTTGGAAACGCATTAAAACCATTGGAACTGAAGAATCAAAGAGTTTTTCTCAACTTTTCTTATTCTCTTTTCCTATGGGTGTTGTTTTGACTATGAATTCATTATTGTTTAACACAATTATGAGTAGCTAAATTTCTACTCTAGGATTTTGATGAACCCATTATTGGGGTAGTTTTGAGTAACTCCAAGATTGAGTAATACAATATTCTATTTATATGGCTGTATTTTAATTGAATTCATTTGTTAGGCCTGCAATTGTTTGTGCCCTTTTTACTTGAATGATCTTGGGAAAGACGTTTGGGTTAGGGTCAGTCAAATAGCAGTACTTCAGGTTATGATAAGGGATTACTTAAACTGATTTAGAGTCATTATAGGGATATCATGATTCGGTTGTGGCCTGAAATTGGACAGTTCTTAATGGTCTTGATTATTTTGGGAAAAATAGCTCAAGAACGGTGTTGTTTGTAGTTGGGAAACTCTATCGAACAAGTTTAAGTTCAAGGCCAATAGAATAGTATTTCGTGCAAGTTTGGAGTGAAGTCAGGACTAACCCAGTAACTGGGGAATTCATTATCCTAAGCTTTTTAACATCTGAAAGTTCAATTTGTATCATTCTTAGTTGATCTTAGTTAATTATTAGTTAAATTAATAGTTCATTACTTGAAACAATATTGTTGAACTTTAAATTTTGGCTATTAAAGTTAATAGAACTTGACATTGCTCCCTGTGGGATTCGACCCCGGATTTGTTAAACCGGATTATATTTGAAGCGACCGCTTATCTTTTTTAGGACGAGTTTTGGGCGTGATCACATAACTATAAAAACTAATTACTCGATAAATGTTGGATTACTTGGCTACTTAGCATCAGGACCCAAGAAGAAAGCTCACAATTGTACATGTAACACTTTAGGAAATTGTATTAGATAGTCATTTGTAAATTGTATTAGATAGTCATTTGTATCATTTATTTATTTTTGAGTAGTTTGGTTATAGCTAAAGTTGTAAGCCATAAGTGGCTACTTAGTTAATACTCTGACTGTTGTAATATTGGACTGGGCTTTAACCTAGAATATAAATAGCAGTGGGCCTGAGCTATTCAGCTGGCCGAGATATTTTCCCAAAACTTCATCTCCCCTTCTCTCTCGACTTCCCTCTCAAACCCTAGATTAGGCTGTGCAAATTCTGGTGAATCCATAATGTTTTCATTGTATCCGAGCTCGGATTGCATAGATCCAGATCATAGAAGTCGAGCGATACTACCCTCGACCCATTTTGAAGAAGTTTTTTTTGACTGCTCATATTCCGGTACGATTCCGGCGGCTTTACGGCGGCGCTAAGTCTTGGTTGTATTCTTTGTGGTGTAGCATCATCAATCTGGTTCATCGGAAGTTTCCTTACGGCGTCGATGCAGATTTCAGCGACTATTTGCATCCTCCTTGGCGTTTCATTTTTTTTGGGACTATTTTTCTTTTATCAAGGCCGTGACTCCTTCCGGCAGCGAAGGAGAGTGGTAACATCTTTCATTTTTGCCTTTGATATTATCTGCGAAACCCTAGCTATTTTCTCGTAACCCTAGCTATTTTCTAGCAATCCTAGTTCTCATCACTGTGTGAATATGGCTTCCACGAGCACTGTTAGTGATAGACTGGACTCCTCAAGCCCTCTCTTTGTCCATTCGTCCGACGTCCCTGGTAGTTCTTTAGTGCACATTCCTTTTAATGGAGTTGGCTTCACTGTCTCTTTCTTCGCTCCTAATCAGCAATCTCACCAGTATAATAGAGGAAGGAGAACTGCTGCCAATGTTCAACATGACAGTTCTCCTTATCCCTCTGATGCATCTTTAACCACACCTTGTTCATCCTGTGGGTCTGATTGCACTGGTCCTCAAGCTGGTTTTGAGCAAGTGGGCTCTGGTTATGGCTCTGGATCCTCAGGTTCCTATCTTCCTGGTTTGACTCAACACCAGTATACTCAGCTTCTCAATCTTCTGCGGCAGCAGTCTTCTATGCCTGATTCAACTTCTCAGACTAATCTCATGGGGTCAGCCAACTTTGCTGGTACCTTATTGTCTGATTCTTTGAAGTCTGATACTAGCTCATGCATGCTCACTCATTCCTCTCACATCACTTGGATCATTGATTCAGGTGCATCTGATCACATGACCTCCAACAAGGATCTATTACACAATTTAACACCTCTTTCTGTTCCATTCTTAGTTTCTTTACCCAATGGGTACAAGGTGAAGGTTACATGCACTGGTTCCTTCATCTTGAATGAATCTATAACCCTGCATGATGTCTTATATCTCCCATCTTTTCAAAATAATCTGATCTCAGTGCACAAGTTGATCCAGCAGTTGAATTGTCATGTCTATTTCACTGCTGACACTTGTTTCCTGCAGGGCCCTGCTCTGAAGATGCCTCTGGAACTTGGTAAGCTTGATTGTGGCCTTTACAAGCTCCAGTGGCACAATACTTCTGGGAATTCAACTGTGCATCCATCCTGCAAGTCTGCAAGCAGCTCTCATTCTCCTTTTTTTTCTTATCTCAGTTCATCATGTGTACATAATTCTTCATCCACTTATAATAAAGCTGCTTCTTCTAATACTGTGCCCTTAAGTGATAATAATACTGTTACTTCTACTGTTAATGTGACTTCTGTTGTTGATAATTTGTGGCACCTTAGACTAGCTCATGCACCATTTTCTAGGATGAAAGATATTCCTGCCATCTCTCACTCCATATCTTCCAAACAGTCTTTTCCTTGCAACATTTGTCCCATGGCTAGGCAAACTAGACTCCCTTTCCCAGACAGTTCCATTCACTCCACCAAGCCATTCCAGCTTATCCATGTGGATACATGGGGCCCTTATCACACACCTAGCTTATCTGGAGCTAGGTATTTCCTCACAATTGTAGATGATTATACCAGGTGTACATGGACTCACCTTATGCACACCAAGAGCAATGCCTTTCCTTTGCTGAAGGCTTTCATTCTGATGGTCAGGACACACTTCAATACCACAATCCAAACCATCAGATCTGACAATGCTCTAGAAATTGGTCTGAATAGTCCTGCCCTTGAATTCTGTGCTGCAAATGGAATAATACACCAAACTTTCTGCCCACACACACCCCAACAGAATGGTGTGGTGAAAAGGAAACATAGAACTCTTCTGGAAGCTTCCAGATCCTTACTATTTCAGTCCAAAGCACCTATCAGATTTTGGGGTGATTGTTTACTTACTGCAACATACATCATAAACAGATTACCTTCCAGGTTACTTCACAATAAAACACCTTATGAATTGCTTTATGGCACCACTCCAGTCTACTCTCATATGAGAACTTTTGGTAGCCTCTGTTATGCTTCAGTTCCAATCCCTCACAGGGACAAGCTCTAACCTAGAGCTGTCCCTTGTGTTTTCATTGGCTATCCCTTTGCCAAAAAGGGTTACAAGCTCTACAACATTCAGACCAAACAATGCTTTGTCTCAAGGGATGTGGTCTTTCATGAATCTATATTTCCTTTTGCCATTCCTTCTACCAATTTTCCACCTGCTCACTCACATTTGTTTCCTCCCATGTGTGCTGAACCTGAACCAGAAATATCTTTTTTCCATACACCTTTTTCTTCTACTTCTCCATTCTCTCCTACCTTAGTTCCCACTTATTCTCCTTCTCATTCCCCTTATTCTCCTGTTCCTTTCCCTTCTATTTCTACTGCCACACCTTCTCCTCCTAGGAAGTCCTCCAGATCTCACAAAGTTCCTTCTTATCTTGCTGATTACCAGTATGCTCTCCCAGTTTCATTCTCCTGTATATCTGAGCAGCATGTAGGGCTTGTGATGTTAGGCTAAAAGTGCATATATTTTAGTATTAGTTACATCATATTTTGGTGCTTTTGTGGATTATTTTAGCGTGAACAATAGTATTTTGTGCTTATATTGGGTGTTTGAATGTGTAGGAATCAAGTAACATGAAAAAGTGTTAAAGCTTGATGATTTGGAGCAAAATGGAGTTAATTTACAGCGTTGTAAGGGGGAACGAGCACACACACACTGTGGACCCTTGAATGTATGGTACTTGCGCAAGAGTTAAGCTAGTGCATCAATCTTGTTCTCGAATGTGCTTGATGGTTTGTGATCTTGATATTGCTGAGGGCTTTAGCATTTTGAGTTAGACTAAGGAATCAAGTAACATGAAAAAGTGTTAAAGCTTGATGATTTGGAGCAAAATGGAGTTAATTTACAGCGTTGTAAGGTGCCAAGGACGTGGATTAGCCATGAAAGGAATTTGAAGACGAAGTGTCACCGCCCAGCCATCGTAAAGCCATGATTCAGCCATAAAGTTGAAAGCAGAATTTCGCAAGTGCATGGCCCAGGCATCGTAAGGCCATGATCCAGCCATGAGGCAAATTTTCTGGCGAAAAGTGGCGAGGGGCAAACTTGCCCACGAGTTTCACACGAGGTATAAAAGGTTTTCTAACCTATTTTCAGCCCACATCTTGACTTGGGAGAGCAAGACCACCATTGTGGAAGCACTTTGGACTCTTGGAGGCAAGGAACACACAAGGAGGCGTGGGATTAATGACTTGAAGATTAAGAGTTCTTTCTTCCATTATTTCTTCTCCTTTGTAGTTTATTCATTCATGATTATTCTTGATTTGTTTTTGATGACCATGAGTGGCTAAATTACCCATTCTAGGGTTGATTGAACCACTCCAATACTATGTGAATTGATTAATTGATTTTGATGAATGAAACTTGATTATTCTTCCTATCTAAGTATTTACGTTTTGTTTGCTAATTGATTGGAAGGGCCCCCAATTGATTGCTCCCTTTATCCTTGTGCGTTTAGGAATAAATTCACGAGTTAGGGTTAAATGCTTAGCAATATTTCAACCTAAAACCAAGGAATTACTTAGGTTGTCAATAGGGTGAGTTGTGACCACCGAGCCCGATTGTGAACCATACTTGTAGTTCTAATCATCTTCATTAATTAATTGGAAGATTAGTTAGTGAAAGTCATAGCTAGTGCACGGAAGTGGTTAGTCGTGAATTTGGGGCAAGTGTTCAATAGGAAGAACCAAGTTGAATTCGTTGATTCATTAGTCAATCACATAGGTAGGAGTCGGTGTAAATCAATTCTAGGCTTTTAATATCCTTGCTAGATTACCTTTTATTATTTTGCTATTTACCTTATTGTTATTTAGTTTCTATTTTAAAACCATCATTAAAATATAAACTCTTGAAGTTGGTTGATTAGATAAATTAGTTAGATTAACGACTGAATTACGAGTGTTCTCTGTGGGATTCAACCTCGGGGCTTTAAATACCGAGCTATATTTGCCGCAACCGCTTAGTCCCTTTTATAGGGCGTAGTTGGGCGTGATCAAATTTTGGCGCCGTTGCCGGGGAACGCAGTGTTATTTTAGTTCTTAGGATAGCTGATTTGTTTATTCAATTAACTTCGTTTCTGTACATATTCTTTTTTTTTTAGATTAAAAAAAAACATGGCATCGGAAAATAACATGTGGCTAGGTGATCATTATTATGGTTGTACTAATACGTCTTATTCTTCCCCGAGCCCCTATTATGATGATTTTTCTTTCTCTTATGATAACAGTTGGTGCAATGAAGTAAAGGATGATGAGGAAGAATACGAAGCTGAACTGAAGAAGGTTTGGGACAGATGTAGAGCACAACTAAGCCAGATAGAAGCTCAAGTGAATCAGTTGGCTACACTATTGGGAATTCAACTAACTAGCCAAGAAGACATGGAGTTAGAAGAAGAAATCATGGCTATTGTAGAAGATCTAAAGCGTGAATTTCCATTAGAGGAGAGAAGGGTTCAAAGCCAACCGTCTAGCCATATGGTGTGTGAAGATGCCGATGAAGAAAATGTGGTACTAGAGTTAGACAATAAAATTAAAGCTGAAATTATAGTTGACTCTAACTCGCACCAGAAAGACGATGTGATCGATGAATCAAAGTGTGAGCGGGTTGTACCACATTCTAGACACTTTTCTACATTGATTTTAGAAGGGGACATGGAAATTAATCCTTCTGAGACGATTGAAGAGTTGAAGGATGATGTGTGTAATGCTTACACTCTCAAATTTTTTATGCCATCGATACACGATGAAAATCCTCGTTTGAAGGCCAGCGAATACAACATAATATATTTGGTGTTTGGCCAAGAGAATAGCCAAAAAGATGAAGATATTCCTGATTTAGCAGCTTCACACAGATACTTAGTTTTTAGCATGCAAGATCTTGTGCCACCTCAAGAGCATACACGGATAGGTAAATTGCAGTTGGGGAGGCAATACACAAGCTCGAGTTGGAGGAAAAAGTGTTGATAATAAGTGAAGTCGTGCCACGACTATAACTAAGGCGCTTCTCGGGAGGCAACCCGTAATTGTATACAAAAATAAAATTAAAAAAAAATGAAAAAAAAATATACCAAAAAAAAGTTATTTTTTTTGAAGGATATTACTTGGTGAGTTTCTTGGTTTTGCAGGTTTTGACTGGTTTGAAGTCCTAGTGTGGGGTGCTTGCAACCTCGTACAATTGGTTGAGGATGTCCTGCTTGAGGGAATTCTAAGTACCTCGTGCCCTAAGGAAGCTCACAATGATGTTCTTCGGGCTTAGAGCCCCAGGGAGTTTATCTATCACCCTTAGTTTTATTTTTAATGCATTGAGGACAACACACAATTTTAAGTGTGGGGTGGGGTATCTTGATTTGTAGCTGTATTTTTACTGCTTTAGTTTTTTTTTTGTTTTGTTTAGATTAGTGGCTTAATCTTTGGGTTTTCTTTTGACCACGGTTCTTTCCCGATGATGCCTTTTGTTTTGAACCGGGTACTTTTGATCATTTTTTAATTGTAGTTAGTTGTAATAACAAAGAGAAGAAAGAATAAATTGCCTAGTTGGATTCATTGTGTCGGAAGCCTGATGACACATTGTACGATGGAAAAAAACGAACCATTATGAGAGTAGAGAAGGGCCTGATTCCTAGCATTAACTCAAGCGCACTTGACTAAGTTTAGGGTGTCCACTATGGAATTATTGAGCACTTTGTTTTCCCCTATGTATGTTGGTAGTGTAAACATGACCTTTGATTAGCAAAGATGAAGAGAGTGAGCTTAAGAAAAAAAATCTGAGAGGTAAGTGAGCTAAAATGATTTAAAACAACCATTTGAGAGCCTATGAAAGGGTATGAAGCAAGGGGGTAGATGAAAAAGAAAAAAAAAAGAAAAAAAATTTAGAAAGAAATTGTGCAAAGAAAGAAAAAGTAGAGATGAACAAAGGATGGGGGCAATGTTCCTATGCTCGGTTAAGGGTGAATACAAAAGCCTCGAGTATGAACACGCCAAAGGCACCCTAGTGAGGTTGAATTTCTAGGGCCCCAATCATCCAAATATTGTGAAATGTATGAATAATACCCCATTGTTGACCCTTGAGGCTTGAGATGGAAGTTGTAATTTGAGCGTGTGATTATGAGTAAAAATATGTTGAATTGAGCGAACTCTCTATACACTTGCCGCTTAGGTCCGCTGTTTCATTATTGAAATTGTAGGGGGGAACGAGCACACACACACTGTGGACCCTTGAATGTATGGTACTTGCGCAAGAGTTAAGCTAGTGCATCAATCTTGTTCTCGAATGTGCTTGATGGTTTGTGATCTTGATATTGCTGAGGGCTTTAGCATTTTGAGTTAGACTAAGGTATGTGAAAGAAGAACTCTTGTGTATTGAGCATGAATGAAGCCTGGTGTGTGGTAATATCGTTTGGAGTCTTGTATTAGTGTTTGATTTGTCCAAGTGGGTTGTGAATTAGATTGCTCGAGGACGAGCAAAATCTTAAGTGTGGGGTGGTGATGTTAGGCTAAAAGTGCATATATTTTAGTATTAGTTACATCATATTTTGGTGCTTTTGTGGATTATTTTAGCGTGAACAATAGTATTTTGTGCTTATATTGGGTGTTTGAATGTGTAGGAATCAAGTAACATGAAAAAGTGTTAAAGCTTGATGATTTGGAGCAAAATAGAGTTAATTTACAGCGTTGTAAGGGGGAACGAGCACACACACACTGTGGACCCTTGAATGTATGGTACTTGCGCAAGAGTTAAGCTAGTGCATCAATCTTGTTCTCGAATGTGCTTGATGGTTTGTGATCTTGATATTGCTGAGGGCTTTAGCATTTTGAGTTAGACTAAGGAATCAAGTAACATGAAAAAGTGTTAAAGCTTGATGATTTGGAGCAAAATGGAGTTAATTTACAGCGTTGTAAGGGGCCAAGGACGTGGATTAGCCATGAAAGGAATTTGAAGACGAAGTGTCACGGCCCAGCCATCGTAAAGCCATGATTCAGCCATGAAGTTGAAAGCAGAATTTCGCAAGTGCATGGCCCCATGATCCAGCCATGAGGCAAATTTTCTGGCGAAAAGTGGCGAGGGGCAAACTTGTCCACGAGTTTCACACGAGGTATAAAAGGTTTTCTAACCTATTTTCAGCCCACATCTTGACTTGGGAGAGCAAGACCACCATTGTGGAAGCACTTTGGACTCTTGGAGGCAAGGAACACACAAGGAGGCGTGGGATTAAAGACTTGAAGATTAAGAGTTCTTTCTTCCATTATTTCTTCTCCTTTGTAGTTTATTCATTCATGATTATTCTTGATTTATTTTTGATGACCATGAGTGGCTAAATTACCCATTCTAGGGTTGATTGAACCACTCCAATACTATGTAAATTGATTAATTGATTTTGATGAATGAAACTTGATTATTCTTCCTATCTAAGTATTTACGTTTTGTTTGCTAATTGATTGGAAGGGCCCCCAATTGATTGCTCCCTTTATCCTTGTGCGTTTAGGAATAAATTCACGAGTTAGGGTTAAATGCTTAGCAATATTTCAACCTAAAACCAAGGAATTACTTAGGTTGTCAATAGGGTGAGTTGTGACCACCGAGCCCGATTGTGAACCATACTTGTAGTTCTAATCATCTTCATTAATTAATTGGAAGATTAGTTAGTGAAAGTCATAGCTAGTGCACGGAAGTGGTTAGTCGTGAATTTGGAGCAAGTGTTCAATAGGAAGAACCAAGTTGAATTCGTTGATTCATTAGTCAATCACATAGGTAGGAGTCGGTGTAAATCAATTCTAGGCTTTTAATATCCTTGCTTGATTACCTTTTATTATTTTGCTATTTACCTTATTGTTATTTAGTTTCTATTTTAAAACCATCATTAAAATATAAACTCTTGAAGTTGGTTGATTAGATAAATTAGTTAGATTAACGACTGAATTACGAGTGTTCTCTGTGGGATTCGACCTCGGGGCTTTAAATACCGAGCTATATTTGCCGCAACCGCTTAGTCCCTTTTATAGGGCGTAGTTGGGCGTGATCAGCTTGAACTAGCTTCTTATCATCAGGCTGCTCACATTCCAGTATGGCAGACTGCCATGAGGCAAGAATTTGAGGCTTTGGAATCTAATCACACTTGGGACATAGTTGAACTACCACTACAACAAAAGTGGCTTTTAGCAACGAATTAGTTCGTCACCAAAAATTTATATTTCGTCACCAACAATTATTTTCGACGAATTTCTTTTTGTCAACCATTCGTCCCTATACCATGGGTCACTAAAAGTATATAGAGATGACTTAGTGTTTCGTCACTAAACATCACTGTATTAACTACGAAAACTTATTTTGTCCCAAAATATATAGTATTTGTGACGAATTTTTTGCCGATAAAAGTATACAATTTTGTATTTGATAGTGTGCTTTCGTCACTAAAGAGGTTATTAATATTGACGAAACTACTTTGTCGCTAACTAATATTTTTATTAGTGACGACATAAATTGTCTTTAAAAATATGCATAATTCGTAGTAAAAAATGCATTTTTCGTCACTAAAGACTATCTTTTATATACAAAAAATATTTTGTCCCAAATTATTCTAATTAGTGACATAAAAATGGTGAAGAAGTTCGTCCTTAAAAATTATAATATCGTCACTAAAAATATGGTCTTTACCGACATAACAAAATTATCACAAAATCTGTCATAATTAAAGACGGTTATAATTGTCACATAACAAAACTTTAATTCGTAGTCAATTGAAAGGGATATCTGTGACAAAAATCATTTTTGTCACTAACTAATGTGTTCTGTGACGATAGTCGAGTCGTCTTGAAAAGTATACTGTAGCCGTAGTTAAAAAATGAGCCTTTAAGGATAAATATTATTGTCACTAATTAATAGCAGTTTGGTGACAATTTTAAATTTGTAGTTGTACAATTTATAATTTTTGTTTGATTAGTTTTCCAAATAATTGAAGAATTATAAATTGTGACAAATTTTTTCGTATTTTACGGGTAAGCAAAAAGGTTTTATAAGAAAAACTCATGGAGCAACAACTAAGAACAAGTGAAACTATATTGGGATAATATTTCATTACAACTCCATAGCTAAAACGAAATAAATAAGTAAAAACATGTCCAACATGAAAGTCTAATTAATCTGTACTACTACCATTAAACTAAAACTAAAAAGTGGAGGTTGCTTCTCAAGGTACCAATGCAGCAACAATTTTCTACCAACTAGTCTTGATTAGTTCCACCTTTAGATACCTGTGAAAAAGAGGGAGAAAAAAAACTAAGAATGGATTAAATACTTTGACATCAGGATATAAATATAATATAATTTTAATTGGTGAAACAAATAGTACAATTATGAAAGTTATAATAATTGAGAACTGGTGAAGCGTAATGTACCTAAAGTTGATTATGATTGTCGAGTTCATTGTACGCTGCATCACATAAATGAAAAAATCAAAGTTAGATGCTAGTTCGATACAACAAAGTGAAAGATACTTAACAGTCATCGACCTTAATAGCCGTGCATTTAGAACATGAAACAAACAAAAGGTATAAAAATACTTAAGCTTACAGCAAGATGACAAGCAAAAATGAAAAAGGACCAAAAAATGGGATATAGAATATAGGATAAAAGAATATTTACCTCTCCAAGGTGATGAATACATTGTTCAACGAAAATGAATATGGAAACTAATATGAAGCAAATAACAGCTACAACCCATGTTGGTGTCTCGTCCAAAGGACAGTCATCACAAGTAGTTATACAGCTCCTGGAAGCCATTACGGGATAAACTAAGCTTACTCTTTCAGATAGAAGGTTTTTTGTCTTTTGAAGTTGAATGGAAAAGTTTATTTGCTGGGATAAATCCAAGGCATTTATCAAGAAAGTGTTCTATTCAGAGAGGCTTTTTTTAATTCTATTGTACTTAATTTGAACCTGATATATGGTCTCCTTCTTAGAAAGATATGCTCTGGAATTTATATAGAACACAACTTGATGACATTTCTAATTCGAGTCAATTACAATCACCAGTACAACTAAGAGCTAAGTCTGTATAGTGCAATGTAGCAGTAAAGTATGAGTAATTTTAGAAAGTTGCAGTGACAGTAGCTCCTCCTCTAAAACTCATCTCTCAACCCAATCTAACTAAATAGTCTGATAGTAGTATTAAAAGTAATATGGATAGAAAAGAGTATTGATATATTATAGACTGCAAAGCGGGTCTTTGCCATATACAGAGGAAAAGCTACACTATACCATGTAAAGGATGCCTTAATATGCTCAATCTCGCTAACTATAACTACTTTTCAGAGATAGTCCAACTTTAGAAATATCATATATTTTAAATTATCACATGTACAAGCCTTACAAGCACCTGAGCGACATGGATGAGTAACATACAAAAATAGTGCAGTACATAAAAAAGTAGTGCAGAACTACTTGTTGAACCAGCACATATATATAGTAGCCATTTATTCATCTATGACCATTAGAATTATTGCATACAACATATATTTGCTAATCCAACAATGGGAATGACAAAGCATAAAACAATTTTGACTTGGGGAGAAAGAAGTTGAATATGATGAAGAAGATTGAGTATAGGTCAGGCAAAGAGTGAGAACTGAGAAGAATGTCAAAGAGGAGAAATTTGCATTTTGTATATAACATACCAGTAAACTTCCAAGTTTAAATTTTATATTCCAGTACAGTATAACAGTAATATATTGCAGAAGTTTCACCTTGTGGTTATTGCTACATGGAAGACTACAAACAATTTATATGTTCGATGTCCTTACACTAATGAATTATCAGGTAAAGTAACGACTTGGATGCAAAGAACAATTCCAGCAACTCAAAATTGGGATCAACAGGAGAGTAGGTGATACAATTGACTAAATCAAAGACCAGTCAAGCTCAATCATTCAAGTTAGTGTACACTGAATTTTAACTTTCACAAAGATGATTTTGACTTGGTTTTTTTCGAGACAGTGGTGACAGACACAATGGTGAAACAATCACCATATAACAATTCAAATGACAAGATGGTCACAAAAATATTTAACATCATAGAAATCACCAAGCGATGCAAGTTTCTGCAGTCAAGTACAAAGCACACGCTAGGACAATCAAATGGAGTAATTTTCTACAACAACATAGTAACTCGCATATGTTTATTATCTCTTAGAATGTAAATTGAAGTAATTTCTTTGACTATACTCTGACTGGTATCTTTTTTAAATTATTTGGAAGGAGAACTTGATATAATCAACACTAACAAACTAAGGGAAACCAAACACCTAATCTTACTAGAAGAAGCAAACAGAATGAAAAGAATACATATATCTTATAAATAGAAGTATAATAGAAATAATCAAAGTTATAGTACTACTAACCTTGACGGCAGTGAGTTAGTAAGACGTTCCATTTGTCGTAGAATTTTCTCTTGACATACTGATACAGTATCCAACTGTGAAGTTAATTTTGCTATCTTGTTGCTTTGATTTGCTACGATGGCTTCAGCAGCATCCAGTCGTTCTTGTAAGTCATTTTGTGCAATAGACGCATCTTCTTTTGCTTTTCTAAGAGCGTCCTCTAACTCCGCTGTCCTCCTTTGTGTTGCTCTAGTCGTATTAGGTTTTGGACCATAGCCAAGACCTTTAACATACCCCGACCTTTTACCAAGTACAACATCAGCAATTTCATCAGGTGTCATTGGATTCTCTTCTGAAATAGATTGAACCCTCAAATCTTGCATTTTGTTCTGCAAAAATATATTAGATTTTGAATTGATTGTTAGAAGAAATTCATTGGACAATGTACTAAGGCATAAAACTCTTACATAGTTAGTCTCTGCCTCTAGAGAGGACCACCCTTTGTCTTTGTTGTAATGGGCAGTTTTATAAAACTCAATCCTGTTAGGCTCTTCCCTATTTTCCTTTTCACCCTATAAAAAAAGAAAATCAGATGAAATAGTACTAAAAAATCATCAGATAAAAAACTAATGTAACTTACAATTTCAGCACGAGCAGGTACAAACGCTTTTGATCCCATGAAATGATTCGATTTAAGCTTAGTTCGATTGACCTTGTTTATCTCGCATCGTTTCTATAAAGAAGATACAAATATAAGTCAAATAGCATTGCGACTAATTAATAAAGCATATATTTATTTTGAATATGATCTACCTTATGCTCTGGATTAGACCACATGTCACAAAGTCTGTTCCAATTTTCTGGGGTTAACTCTGGAACTTCAATTTTACGAGCCTCTTCCCTCAGAGCTTGCACTTTCAAATAGTTTTTTCAGCTTGTAGCGCCATTGTCGGCTTCTATTTTTCAAAATATCCTCGCAACTATCTTTCACGTAATGGTCATCTAACTTAATTTCAAATCTCTCCTAGAAAGAGAGAAACAATGAAGAAATGTACAAAATAATTAAAATCTCTTTGATTTATGAATAAAAAATAACATACTACAACGTAATAAAATTACTAGAGTTGAATTCTTACGTGGCATCTAATTAATGCTTCATCTTTCTCCTCTGTTGTGAGTTCCTTCCATTTGTTTGGAAGTGACAGAAAATTTCTAGCAATTATTCCTAGCTCATTTGAGAGCTTTGTTGACTGAATTGAGTTAGTTGGCCTCCCTTTACCAACAGGGATATCTATTGCCAACTTTCTTCCCATGGACTTCTTCATTTTTTCAAGACCTTTTCCTCTAGTTTTTCCGCGACCTTTTTTGATTCCAATAGAGTCATCTAATTGAAAAAAGGTCATTCAAATATACTAAATACAAAAAGATGATGGAGTGTGCGTGTGCGCGTGCATGTGCATATATTTAAAGAGTAATTTCTAAAGTACAATTGCTGTTACAACTATAACACAAGTGAAAGTTTCAGGCATTGATGTTTTTTGTTCCAACTTAGAAGGTAACTAATCATTATAAGCCAATTAATATAAGTAAAGGTAAAACCTTTATTAGTAGCAGGAGTATTGCTATTTGATGCAGCTTCTGGTTGAGTAACTTGAATTCTTTCCCCATTAAGTGTTCTTTGTCTGAAGATACGTCCTCCTGGTGGCATGGTTTTGAAGAATTCTGTCAAAAACATAAATATTTGTGTAAGTATCTGTAAGATGTAAACTTATAGTTTTACTACCAAAAGTTAAAAGCGCGACAATAAGTGTCACAATGAATTGCCAAATCTGGAAATGCACGGTAGCAATAGCTATCAATGTACCCAAATATAAGTTAAAGTGTTTTTATGTCGGGGCAGTCATAACAGGCATCAAAGGCAAAGCAATCACCAAATAATCATTCAAACGACAAGATGGTCATAAAGATATTAAATAGCTCATAAATCACCAAATGACGTCAAGTCGCTAAACTTAAAAACATAAGTACAAATCACACGCCTGGCTAAACAAATGAGCTAAAACATTAAAAATTGAAACTTTCATGATTCTCTAGTTATGTGCAACACAACAGCTATAAATATACACAATAAATTAGAATTCATCTGTGTCAAATTCTTCTAATTGATTGCTTTCTATTAGATTAATCATATGAAACAAGGATAAAACAAGATCGATGAATTTGACAAAGTAATCATTGAATTAATCATTCCATATTTTATGGTCACAACAACAATCTGTTTAATCTAATTCAAGTAAAAGTACGAGGAATGATTACCTTCTCTGTTGCTTCAGGTTCATAAATCTGCTTCACTTTGCAATTCAATTTTTCCATTTGGTTGCTCATATATAGGTAGTGGTTATCCTGAAAATATTTGGAGGCAAAAACATAAAATTGAAGCGCCAAAAGACGGTTTTCTTTTTCACACAGATCTTGACTTCGGTGGGAATCAAAACAACGAATTTGAAGGAATTTTACTCTATAATTCTGTAAATGGAGAAGTGGTGGACTCTAATCCTAAGGTTTTCTAATTCCCACTAATACTTATCTTCTAGTAGTAGTAAAATTCAGAATAAATATAATACGGCCCCAACAAATTAATGATCTTTTTTTCTTTTATTTTTTTTTGTTTAAAAGGAAAAAACTTAATGTGAGATCACATCATCAAGTCAAGTGAGACGAGTTTAAAAGAGTTTTCTTTCAATATAACCTACCAAGAGCCAAGCACGAATCGACTCGTTAATATATATATACACACACACACACACACATGTGCCACAGCTTTTCGAGCTTTGACAAATTAATAGTAAACTAATTTACTAAGAAAAATAGAATTAATAACTTAAACAAATAATTGATTTCAAATATGGTTGAATGAATCATATTATTAGTTTATTAGAACTCCGATTAAGTTTGACAAAGAATTATTTATGAGCACAACGGATTAATTTTGGTTAATTGTAATACTATATGACACAACGAGCTAACAGAGCTGAGCCGAGCTAGTTTTCTTTGGTTCGAGCTTGATAGAATCGAGTTTCAATGAGCTTTGATTTAACCGAACTTTGATCGAGTTGAGCTGAGGCAAACTTTGAGCTTTGGTCGAGCAGAACTTTGATCGAGTTGAGCCGAGTCAACCTTGACCAAAACAAATAAATTTAAGAAGTGATATCTTAAATAAATGTTTGAATTTAAATGTGATTGAATGTAACATATGTGCAACCCGAACTAAAACTAAATTCGATACATTTGATATTTAGGTTAATGGATGGATTTTAGATTTAATTTGGTACTTACGTTATTCAAAGTTAGCCAATAGAGCTAATCCAGCCTACCTTGATCAAACTCGAGGTAGATTGAGTTGTATATAGACCGAGCTTAATCGAGCTCAGTCGATAAAAATTTGCTGATCAAAAAATAACCAAGCCAAGTCAAGATTTTATTAAAACATAGTGGTTGAGAACATCATGTGTATGCCACATGACCCACCAGTTAGTTGTTCAAGCTTTGTTACAATATAATTGAACTCGATCCAAGCACGGATCAATTCTTTAACATATTTTTATACAAGTATTAATCAGTTGAGTTGATCCAAACTATAATTTTAGACAATGAATGAATTTTGGTTAAATTGAAATAGTTACATGATTCAATGAACTATTAAAGGTGAGCAAGCTAGGTTTTATTATAGGTTCGAGTTTAATGAAGTTGAGTTTTGAATGAGCTTTACTTTAGAGTCGAGCTTTAGTCGAGTCGAGTCAACTTTGGCCAAAATAAATAAATTTAAGTATTAATAGCTTAAATAAATAATTCAATTCAAATGCGACAGAATGAAATATATTATAAGTTTAGTCCGAATTCAAACTAAATTCGGTTCATTTAACATTTTGATTAATGGATGAATTTAAGTTTAATGTAATAATTACGTAATTCAAAGAGAGCCAATATAACTAACCCAAGCTAGCCCGATCAAGATCGAGGTTGATCGAGCTATGATTTGACTGAGCTTTAATTGAGTTGAGTCGATACAAACATTGACAAAAATATAGCTCAACCAAGTTGAGATTTTACCACAATGTAGTGGTTGAAGATATCACGTGTGTGTCATGCGACCTACCGGTTAGTTAACTCTTCGATATATAATTTCTACGTGTTATAACTTTAAAGAAATTAAAGTAATAATAAACTAACTCATTAAGAAAAAAACTATCAAGCTTAACTAAACAGTTGAATTCAAATGCCGCTGAAAGAAAAAAATTATTAGTTTATTCTGATTTCAGAGCTACTACGAGGTAGAACGAGCTAAGCTGGGCTAGCTCGATTAAGTCCGAGGTTGAACGAGCTGAATTTTTTATGAAACTTTTGTTTGCTTATGATAGAAATTAAAAAACTTATGCTAGTCATAATAATTTCAATTGATTAAATCGAATTTCATATACCAAAATAAAGTGAAAGACCAGAGCTAAGCTGAGCTACCTTGATCAAGTCCGAGGTTAAACGAGCCAAATTCTTTATGAAAATTATATTGGCCGCTTATGCTAAAAATTGAAAAACCTATGCTACGCATAATAAATTCAATTGATTAAAGCTAATTTCATATGCCAAAAGGAAGCGAAAGACCAACAGAGCTAAGCTGGCTAGCTCGATCAAGTCTGAGGTTGAACGAGCCGAATTTTTGATGAAAATTATATTGGCTTATGATAAAAATTGAAAAAAAAGCTTAAAACTTATGCTAGGTATAATAAATTCAATTGATCAAATCGAATTTCATACGCCAAAACAAAAAAAACTAAAGATGTGCTAGCTCGATCAAGTTCGAGGTTGAACGAGCCGGATTTCGACCAAGTTATAATCAAGTTGGGAAAAAGAAATTTTAATTGCTTACTCATATTTTCTTTTCTTTTCCTTTCCAAACTCTTACGGGTTTCTCCTTTTGTCAAATAAGGAATGCCCAAGTCCTTAACATACTAGTCTCCTTTCGCATATCATAATATAATTTGCTACTTCAACCCTCACCCAACGCTGTATCTTGCTGCTCTTGGTCCTCTTGTGTTCGTCACCATCAGAGCTCGCTGGTAAGTCTCCTCTTTTATTTCAAATTTAGCTTTATTCTTGCAGTTTCACTTCCTTCTCCTCTCTATCTGATTCTTAGCATCCAAATACTGATTTAAGTTTAGTGAATCGATAATGTTATGAGGAATGAAGTGAAGTTTGAATTATTATTATTGTGAATTGAATAGTGCTTATTTTGGTTGAGATTGAGAGGAAAACTGTGAAATATAAATAGTCACACTGCAAAACTATTTGGATTCTCCACACCAAAAGCAAAAAATAAAATAAAAAAGTCATTCACTGGAAATTCAGGATATTCAAATACCTTTAAAGGATGGAAGAATATGAGAACTTCAACGGCCAAATTACAAAATTAACAAAAAATTTACAAAAGTGCATACCTTGGCCATTTTTTATGAAAAAGCAGGTTCGCCTATGGGTTCTAATCATCTAAGAAAGAATGAAAACTTGGCAAAACATATAGAAAAACGTAACTATTTTGGCATTTGCCCTGTTACTACTTCTCTTACTGACATTTAACTAAGAAAGCCTTGAATTATTAGCAAAGAAGTAAACATATGGTTCCCTACAAAATACGCTCAGTCAGTTATATTAAGTTTATAGTTATAAAATTAGATTCGCCTATGTAATCTTAGACTTGATGAAATTATGTTTTGAGGTATATGCTAAAATATTTGAAGATTGATTAGTTCCTATGTAATCTACATTTTCTGCACAATGATAGTTTTTCTGCATTTTCAGCATAATGTTTTGCGTTTCTGCATAGTGTATCTACGTTTCCGCATTTTCTGCACTGTGATTTTGCATCTGTGTAATTTTATGCATTTGTGCTTCAACATTTTTTGCAGTGTTACTATATTTTCAGTACGTTTTTTTGCACTTCTGCACAGTCAATCCGCGTTTCTGCATTGTGTTTGCTACATTTCTGTACTGCGTTTCCACAATTCTGCACTGCGCGTTTGCATTTCTGCACTGCATTTTCTAAAATTTCTGCACTGCGTTTCTGAAATTTCTGCACTGTATTTCTGAAATTTCTGCATTACGGCACTGCATTTCTGCATTTTCTGCACTGCGTTTCTGTATTTTCTGCACTATGTTACTGAATTTCTGCACTGCATTTCCGCATTTTCTGGACTGCGTTACTGCATTTCTGTACTGCATTTCTGCATTTTCTGCACTGCGATACTGCATTTCTGCACTGCGTTTCTGCATTTCTGCAATTTCTGCGCTGCAATTTTGGAATTTCTGCACTATATGTCAGAAATTTCCGCGTTTCTGCATTTCTACACTGCGTTTCTGCAATTTCTGCACCGTGTTTCTTCATTTCTGCATTGCGCTTCTGCAATTCTGCACTGCGCCTTTGCTTTTCTGGACAACATTTCTTTGAATTTTTGCAATTCGTTTCTGAAATTTCTGCACTGCGTTTCCGCAGTTTCTACGCCAATGTTGTATTTCTGCCAAATATTTAGGTTCCTCCTAGCATCAAGTGGTCTAAAGTGAAGTGGTACCTCAGCCTAGATGCGGACATATTTTCTACAATTTTTGACAGTGCGGTTTATTTTTTCAGTTAAGACTTCCTACAAGCTTGCATTTAACTTTATGAATGTCTATATTTATTTTTCCCCTGGAATGAGGGAACATTTGTAGACTAGGAGCCACATATGTACTACCTTCTACTTTATAACTCACATATACCTATTTTGGCATTGCAGTTTCTTTAGTTGATTAGTGTTTGTTTTGCTTTTGAAGGTACTTCAATACTCCTCGATGTGATGTGGTTTTTGGAATAGCTAAGGGTGCCTCCTGCTCATTCGAGATGTTTAGTTAAAATGTGTTTTGCTTGAAAGATACAAATATTTTGTGTATCTTTTCTTTTGGATATTATGTCTTCTATTATTTCTATTTTTCAGAATTTGATTCCCTCAGATATTTTAACACATCTGAAAGTATAAAATATGGTGTAACTATAGATATGTTTGATTTTTGTGCCATAGATATTATATGCAATCACATTCATAAATATTTTGTTAGCTCGTGCCTAGTAATGAAAAGGAATGTTAAATTACTATCAAGTTTTTTTCTAAGTAAGTTACATTGTCGACAAGCTACTTGGTGCAATAATTATAAATGCTCGGATGTCTTGGGTATTCTATGGATGTGAGAATTGCTTGGCTTTACGATTAGGAGTTATACATTTACTTCCCTTGGTGCATCTTTGATGCTTACTGGTATTGCTTGCTTGCATTGCAACATTGCCAATGTTTCTCTTGGGCAAATTTCAGTTGGCCCCCTTTGTCAAGTCTCACAGGGACCACACAGTTCCTATGTGGCCGGTGGAGCACCTTTGCTTCACGATTGTTTTGCCAGTGGAACACCGGTGCCTCACTATTCAATATCGTCACTGCCCTGGGTTTTACTTTGGTACATGTTGCTTGGTGGAAGATCTTAGCATCTTGCTTCATCGTTTGAAGGGAGCTGATATGTGTAGATGCACATTCATTCACGTTGGGGCAGTTGGCAAGGTCTTTTGAACTAATGCATTTTGCTACTCATTATTAGATATAGCTACTATATTAATTGTTAAATGCATTGCTATTGTATTATGTAACCTCACATTGGTGGTATTAGCATTTTTTAATGCTCAACCAAATTGGGGAAGTATAATTCAATGGCATGCATATAGGGTGTTGTTAGCTATACTTTATGTAGTTGCTACATTTCGCTTGTTTTTCTTTATTTTTATTTTTTGTAAGACTTTGTTTTTTGGATCTCATTATTAATAAAATTTGTCACTAGGCCCTGAGCTTAGTGATATTGGAAAAAAAAAATGCTCGGATAAATGAACCAAACTATTCAATATGATTATGAGTTAGCTAAAGGTATATGTAAAATGCATCGCGATATCAGTTTTGGTACTGGAGCGAAATTTTACCATCTCATATATCCCGTAGTTCCTAAGCCATAATTAAACCAAAAAGTTATTTGTAAATGTAGGAGATTTTAGGGACTTGCGCACTGTGCAGATTATTCAATCATAGTAATTGTTTCCATTATTAGTACAAAAAATTAAGGTCCCAAAAGAACAAGTATTAATCATTTGTGGTTAAATTGTAAGTTATTTAGGAAAAATAAAATAAGCATCTCGAATTGATTGCACTATTAGAGACAAAAAATAAGGTTCCAAATAAATCTAAAAAATTTTGTGGCTAATTGTAGGTTAAATAGAGACAATAACAGAATTGTCACTAACTGTTTGCACTATTAATAACCTAAAATTAAGGTCACGTTTCTATATAAATTCTTGTGACGAAATAGTGAGATAAATGAAGACAATGAAATAAACGTTCCTAATCATTTGCATTATTATTGACAAAAATTAAGGTCACAAATAAGTATAAAACTTTGTAGCAAAAATGTAAGTTATATTAAGACAATAAAATAATCGCATCTAATTCATTTCACTATTAGTGACGGAAGCTAATGTCACGGATTGTGTATAAATTTTTGTGGCTAAATTTTAAATTAAATAGAGACAGTAAAACAAACGTCCCTAATTCTTTACATTATTAGTGACAAAAACTAATGTCACAAATAAGTACACACTTTTGTGGCTATATTTTTGGTTAAATAGAGACGATGAAATAAAGGTCCCTAATTCTTTGCACTATTCGTGACAAAAATTAATATCACAAATAAGCCTAACTTTCATGGCTAAATCTTAGATGTAATAGAGACAATAAAATAAACGTCCCAAAATATATGTACTATTGGTGACAAAAAATTAAGGTCACAAATAATTATAAATTTTTGTGGCTAAAAATTTGCACCTTTTAACTACGAAGTTTAATTGTCACTATTGGGATAATATATTTTTGTGACGAATTTTTTTTGTATCGAAAGATTAACTAATAAAAAGACAAATAGTAAGTTTGTCACAAATTGTGTGCATTATTAGAGACGAAATAAAGCGTCACCAATTAATTTAATTTTGTGGCTAATATTAGTCATTAAATGGCGCCAACCCTTTTTTTGGTGGGAAAGTTTAGTGGACAAAACTTTTGCTACGAAAGTTGAGTTTCGTCACTAAAAATATACGACTTATAGATTTAGATACGGAATGTAAACTTTGTCACTAAAAGTGAATAATTAGTGACAAAATTTTCAGCGTCACTAAATTTTTCGTAGCTAAATACCATATTTGTTGTAGTGTACCCAAGGGTAAGAAGCCTATTGGGAGTAAGTGGGTCTATAAAATTAAACATAAAGCTGATGGCAGTGTGGAAAGGTATAAGGCCAGGTTGGTCATAAGGGGTGACACACAGACTGCTGGGGTAGACTTCAATGAGACTTTTTCACCTGTTGTCAAACTTTCCACCATTAAGAGTCTAATAGCCGTGGCTGTCAAGAGGAATTGGTCTCTCTTTCAACTTGATGTCAATAATGCCTTTCTCCATGGAGATTTGGATGAGGAGGTCTATATGAAACTTCCTCAAGGCCTCATTGTCTCTCCTCCCCCTGGTTCTGCCCCTTTAGTGTGCAAATTGAAGAAGTCTTTATATGGCCTAAGACAGGCTTCTAGGCAGTGGTATGCTAAGCTCTCACATGCCTTATTCACCAGAGGTTATTCTCATTCTATGAATGACTACTCCCTGTTCCTTAAGGGCAGTCCTGGCAACATAGTGATTTTAGCAGTCTATGTAGATGACATTATCCTCACAGGGGATAATCTTGAAGAAATCCTTGCCTTGAAGCATTTTCTTGATGCTGAATTCAAAATCAAGGACTTGGGATATTTGCACTACTTTCTAGGCATTGAAGTCAGCTCTGTGCCTGGTGGGGTGTTGCTGAATCAGAAGAAGTTTGTTCTTGACTTGTTGAAGGAGTTTGATTGTCTTCATGTTAGTCCAGTTGTTTGTCCCCTTGATCTCAATGTCAAGCTGAGATCCTCTTCTGGGGATTTGTTACCCACTCCTGAAAGGTATAGAAGTCTGATTGGCAAGTTGCTCTTCCTTACTCATACAAGGCCTGACATCTACTTTGGTGTCCAGCACCTTAGTCAATTTCTTCAGTCTCCCAGACTGCCTCACATGGAGGCTGCTTTACATACGCTCAGGTACCTTAAGGGCACCACTGAACTTGGTTTGTTTTACTCCTCTTCACCTGATTTCACTGTTACTGCTTATAGTGACAGTGATTGGGCAGCATGCCCAGATACCAGGAGGTCTGTTACTGGTTTCAGTATATTCTTGGGTGATAGCTTGATAGGCTGGAAGTCAAAGAAGCAGCCTGTTGTCTCATTGTCCTCTGCAAGAAGCTGAATATAGGGCTCTCAGCAAGGTGGTTGCTGAGCTGGTTTGGCTGTCTAGGTTGCTCTCTGATCTTACTATTCCAGTGGCCTACCCTATTTCTACTTTTTGTGACAACCAAGCTGCCATCCATATTGCAAAGAATCTTGTTTTCCATGAGAGAACAAAGAACATAGAGGTTGATTGTCACTTTGTGAGGGAGAAGCTTGATGATGGCCTCATTCATCTGTCTCATGTCTTTACTCTTCACCAAATGGCTGACATCTTGACCAAACCCCTCACTGGCATTCAGCATCATCACATGTTGTCCAAGTTGCAGGTGGTTGCCCCCTCCAACTTGAGGGGGGGGGGGTGTTGGATTACTTGGCTACTTAGCATCAGGACCCAAGAAGAAAGCTCACAATTGTACATGTAACACTTTAGCAAATTGTATTAGATAGTCATTTGTAAATTGTATTAGATAGTCATTTGTATCATTTATTTATTTTTGAGTAGTTTGGTTATAGCTAAAGTTGTAAGCCATAAGTGGGTACTTAGTTAATACTCTGACTGTTGTAATATTGGACTGGGCTTTAACCCAGAATATAAAGTAAAAATTTCGTGCAGGGGCCTGTTTGGCGCGCGTTAATTGATTTGTAGCAGTCAAAAATAAATTCGCTGAGAAATAGCCACCTCCGGACAAATCCTTGTATAAATACTGGGGCCTTGAACAAAACTTGTTCAAAGCCCCAGTATTTATACTGGGAAGCTTCAGTAAACTAACCCCAGTATAAAATACTGGGGCTTTGAACAAGTTTTGTTCAAGGCCCCAGCATTTTGTTATGGGACTTTATATAAAGCTTCAGTCCTTTGTTATGGGACTGAAGCTTTATATATAAAGTCCCATAACCAAATACTTGGCCCCAATATTTTGTTATGGGACTAGTCTGGAGTGTTTTTCCAACGCTAATGGAGTTTAAGTGTGCGTGCGCGAATTTTTGGCTATTCTTCAATGAATTTGGAAACGGTGGATAGTCCCCAATGAACGCGTCCAAAAATGGCTAGTGATCAAAATTTCCCGAATATAAATAGCAGTGGGCCTGAGCTATTCAGCTGGCCGAGATATTTTCCCAAAACTTCATCTCCCCTTCTCTCTCGACTTCACTCTCAAACCCTAGATTAGGCTGTACAAATTCTGGTGAATCCATAAAGTTTTCAATAAATGCTTCTAACCCTGGCCTACTGAAAGGTTAAAACGAATATACAAGCATTTTGAGATTTGATCGCACTATACTTACATTGTGCACTGAATGCAAATAGTAAGTACTGCAATTCGCTGTGTGACTGTGCTTGTGTTGATTTATTTACTGCAGTACAAATGTTAGTGACACGACCCGAAATTCGGCTAGGCCGTGCGGGCACCCGACATCTTCCCCTAGACCCGTCGGGCGAACCCTTTTCAATTAAATTAGGAAAATAAATATAATTCAATTCATAAACAAGAACAAGACTTAAAAAAAACACTGACATACTGATACCTCTAAGCTGTACAAAAGAAATTACAGCTGACTACCCAACATACTAGGTTTAGGGCTATCCAGACTAGACATCTAAGAGTACAGAAGAAGACAAATACCTCCTAAAGGGAGCAAACTGCAACTGAAATAATAAACAATAAACTGGTGGCCATCCGGAATGAAAGCTGGCTCACCCTGACAGCTGAAGTCGCCTTCGCTCCTTCACAACGTGGCAAACTCAATCCTGGAGCGAACCTGCCGAAATGAAATAGATAGACAAGAAACAAACAACAAACAAGGGTGAGTCAAAAGGACTCAATAAGTGGGGCAGACTAGCCACCTCAAAGAATAGGATAGCTAGCCAGGGAGAAAAGAAACAGATAAACCAAATTCCTCTTATTTGAATTATGAAAAGGCAGAGCCAGATAATAACTAGAAATACGTATGGAATCACAAACTCATTAACAACCAGGAACGTAAGATAGAAAGAACATCTAGGTATCCCGAACATATCAACAATCAGAAGTACATCATACTATCGCGGTGTTCAACCCGATCCATATATTTATACTGTTGCGGCGTGCAACCCAATTCGTATATTTATACTATTGCGGCGTGCAACCCGATCCGATCCATGTATTTATATTGTCGCGACGTGCAACCCGGGATACGAGCCAGAAATATATAGGCAAACTGAGATACGTTCACAACAGGGTATACATACCGCATATATAAAACCCAACACAATACACATAATAGTCAGTATGCGATGCAATGAGATGGGATGAATGCGGTATGATGCAATGCAGTCACATATGTCTGATACCTATCTCCGGCGCGGGACTCTCATCGTCTACCAGGAGATATATGCAATAATGACCCTTCACCGGCTCGGGACTCTCATCGATTACCGGGAAGTATATGACCCTTCACCGGTGCGGGACTCTCATCGCCAACCGGGAAGTATATGCAATAATGACCCTTCGCCGGTGCGGGACTCTCATCGCCAACCGGGAAGTATATGCAATAATGACCCTTCGCCGGTGCGGGATTCTCATCGCCAACCGGGAAGTATATGCAATAATGACCCTTCGCCGGTGCGGGACTCTCATCGCCAACCGGGAAGTATATGCAATGCTCAAAACCAGAGTGCAATGCTCAAATGTTCAATGCAATACCAACTACAGGGTATAACATATAATATACAATGTAAATTCAAAGCTGAGGCGTAATGAGTACGCCTATCGGCAGCTACACACGTAAGAAAATACGTGGTAGAAAATCCACGAGGCCAAGGGCCTCCAAAGAAATGGATATAAACACTTACCTTTTTACAAAGTTAGTACATCCACTCAATAACCGCTTGTCCTTTGGTTCCATTGCCAAATGATCCCACTATGTTCAATAAGCAGAAAAATATATCACATTAGACTAAGGGTTCGTTTGGTAGCCGGGATAAGGATTATAATCCCGGGATAAAATTTGGGATTATCCTTATCCCATGTTTGGTTTGAGGTATTAGTTAATGTTAGTACCACTTTTATACAAAAAATGTGGGATTAGCTATCCCACATAGGAGGTGGGATTAACAATCCCGGGATTATAATCCCGGGATTGTTTATCCCGGGATAATTCCATGTGCTACCAAACGACCCCTAAAGGCTTCATTCCTCACTTCTTAGGGCAATCCAGGTAGGAACCTGATACCCTATTCGCATACGCAATACGCAGGCCAGGCCTATATACGGGGATCCCGGGATTGTTTATCCCGGGATAATTCCATGTGCTACCAAACGACCCCTAAAGGCTTCATTCCTCACTTCTTAGGGCAATCCAGGTAGGAACCTGATACCCTATTCGCATACGCAATACGCAGGCCAGGCCTATATACGGGGTTTATGGTCACATAACCAAACCCTAAATAAATTACATTTATAAGTTGCCCATAATTCACTGAGTACGAATATATAATCAATTTCATTATCGGGGTCCATTTGACCCTTTAAACTATCAATTTACGTCATTAGAGCGATGTCTAATATTCCTATTTTTACCGCAAAAATATATTTAAACACACGTAATAAACTCAAATAATATATTAGAATCATTACCTGAATGTTTCATGGTGAAAATTCTACTTTTTTCCGGCCCCTTTTCTCATTTTCTGGCATTTTTTTCTGATAATTTTCTCTACTTCTCCTCCTTGCTCATGTTTCTGTTCATTTTTGGCGTTGAAATGAATTTGCACGTCCTTAGCTTAAGCTAAGGACCACCGCCTAACTTTTTTTATGTTTTGTCATTTTCTTTTTTTTTTTTTTAATAAATTCGCTGCTACGATAAAAATTAAAATGGTACCCTATGATGTTCAAAATAATTCCAACTTTTGCATACGAGTTATACAAAATATATGTAACATACTCGCGAAGGCGGATCTCAAATCAGACTCCCGAAACTCAAGATACGAATTTAAATGAAAAGAAGTCAAATTATTTAACTTTCGGCATTTTAGCGGAAACTTACCGAACAACATCGAAATTCACTTTTGAAAGTTTACAATGGTCATAAATAATCATACGAACCCAACGGCGCTTTCGGATTTCGAAACGGAGCTCATTCGGCAAAACCGAGCTCGAAAATCTCTTTTTAATATTTATCGCCAATAAAAACTGAAACCTTCTTCCGATGACTACCAAACGAGGCCTGATTTAGCTCAAATTTTACATATAAGTCCCCATGGATATTATAAACATTTTAAAATTATCGGCACGCCAATCGGAGTCCTAACTTCCGAAACGACTGACCGAGGTCGTTTCATATTCCTCCAATTGATACCGAATCATAATATTAAACTCTAAGGCGTTGCTGAAGCGTAAGCTAATTCTTAGTTCCATCGACCTGTTCTATATCGAAAGGTATATCGAAGAGGTAATTATCGGCTGAATCATGTTAACCCATTCAAAGTTTCGTGTATCTTTATTTCGAAAATATAAAACTCCTCTCTCATGATTGAGAAAGTTTCGGCTTAGTCCGAATAAGTTGGGCAATGATGTTATCATATTATCCAAATATGTTTTATCCAAGAGTTTAATGTACGTGTTATAACTCTGATTCTGTAATTATGAGATAATGTCCGTGGAGTAGTTTATGAAGGTTGTGCAAGTTCTCTTGTTATCTGCGTAAATCTTGCTTTAGATTTAGGCTCGTTCGAGGACGAACGAGAGTTTAAGTGGAGGAGAATGAAACGACCTCGGTCAGTCGTTTCGGAAGTTAGGACTCCGATTGGCGTGCCGATAATTTTAAAATGTTTATAATATCCATTGGGACTTATATGTAAAATTTGAGCTAAATCAGGCCTCGTTTGGTAGTCATCGGAAGAAGGTTTCAGTTTTTATTGGCGATAAATATTAAAAAGAGATTTTCGAGCTCGGTTTTGCCGAATGAGCTCCGATTCGAAATCCGAGAGCGCCGTTGGGTTCGTATGATTATTTATGACCATTGTAAACTTTCAAAAGTGAATTTCGATGTTGTTCGGCAAGTTTCCGCTAAAATGCCGAAAGTTAAATAATTTGACTTCTTTTCATTAAATTCGTATCTTGAGTTTCGGGAGTCTGATTTGAGATCCGCCTTCGCGAGTATGTTACATATATTTTGTATAACTCGTATGCAAAAGTTGGAATTATTTTGAACATCGTAGGGTACCATTTTAATTTTTATCGTAGCAGCGAATTTATTAAAAAAAAAAAAGAAAATGACAAAACATAAAAAAAGTTAGGCGGTGGTCCTTAGCTTCAGCTAAGGACGTGCAAATTCATTTCAACGCCAAAAATGAACAGAAACATGAGCAAGGAGGAGGAGTAGAGAAAATTATCAGAAAAAAATGCCAGAAAATGAGAAAAGGGGCCGAAAAAAAGTAGAATTTTCACCATGAAACATTCAGGTAATGATTCTAATATATTATTTGAGTTTATTACGTGTGTTTAAATATATTTTTGCGGTAAAAATAGGAATATTAGACATCGCTCTAATGACGTAAATTGATAGTTTAAAGGGTCAAATGGACCCCGATAATGAAATTGATTATATATTCGTACTCAGTGAATGATGGGCAACTTATAAATGTAATTTATTTAGGGTTTGGTTATGTGACCATAAACCCCGTATATAGGCCTGGCCCTGCGTATTGCGTATGCGAATAGGGTATCAGGTTCCTACCTGGATTGCCCTAAGAAGTGAGGAATGAAGCCTTTAGTCTAATGTGATATATTTTTCTGCTTATTGAACACAGTGGGATCATTTGGCAATGGAACCAAAGGACAAGCGGTTATTGAGTGGATGTACTAACTTTGTAACAAGGTAAGTGTTTATATCCATTTCTTTGGAGGCCCTTGGCCTCGTGGATTTTCTGCCACGTATTTTCTTACGTGTGTAGCTGCCGATAGGCGTACTCATTACGCCTTAGCTTTGAATTTATATTGTATATTATATGTTATACCCTGTAGTTGGTATTGCATTGAACATTTGAGCATTGCACTCTGGTTTTGAGCATTGCAAATACTTCCCGGTTGGCGATGAGAGTCCCGCACCGGCGAAGGGTCATTATTGCATATACTTCCCGGTTGGCGATGAGAATCCCGCACCGGCGAAGGGTCATTATTGCATATACTTCCCGGTTGGCGATGAGAGTCCCGCACCGGCGAAGGGTCATTATTGCATATACTTCCCGGTTGGCGATGAGAGTCCCGCACCGGTGAAGGGTCATATACTTCCCGGTAATCGATGAGAGTCCCGAGCCGGTGAAGGGTCATTATTGCATATATCTCCTGGTAGACGATGAGAGTCCCGCGCCGGAGATAGGTATCAGACATATGTGACTGCATTGCATCATACCGCATTCATCCCATCTCATTGCATCGCATACTGACTATTATGTGTATTGTGTTGGGTTTTATATATGCAGTATGTATACCCTGTTGTGAACGTATCTCAGTTTGCCTATATATTTCTGGTTCGTATCCCGGGTTGCACGTCGCGACAATATAAATGCATGGATCGGATCGGGTTGCACGCCGCAATAGTATAAATATACGAATTGGGTTGCACGCCGCAACAGTATAAATATATGGATCGGGTTGAACACCGCGATAGTATGATGTACTTCTGATTGTTGATATGTTCGGGATACCTAGATGTTCTGTCTATCTTACGTTCCTGGTTGTTAATGAGTTTGTGATTCCATACGTATTTCTAGTTATTATCTGGCTCTGCCTTTTCATAATTCAAATAAGAGGAATTTGGTTTATCTGTTTCTTTTCTCCCTGGCTAGCTATCCTATTCTTTGAGGTGGCTAGTCTGCCCCACTTATTGAGTCCTTTTGACTCACCCTTGTTTGTTGTTTGTTTCTTGTCTATCTCTTTCATTTCGGCAGGTTCGCTCCAGGATTGAGTTTGCCACGTTGTGAAGGAGCGAAGGCGACTTCAGCTGTCAGGGTGAGCCAGCTTTCATTCCGGATGGCCACCAGTTTATTGTTTATTATTTCAGTTGCAGTTTGCTCCCTTTAGGAGGTATTTGTCTTCTTCTGTACTCTTAGATGTCTAGTCTGGATAGCCCTAAACCTAGTATGTTGGGTAGTCAGCTGTAATTTCTTTTGTACAGCTTAGAGGTATCAGTATGTCAGTGTTTTTTTTAAGTCTTGTTCTTGTTTATGAATTGAATTATATTTATTTTCCTAATTTAATTGAAAAGGGTTCGCCCGACGGGTCTAGGGGAAGATGTCGGGTGCCCGCACGACCTAGCCGAATTTCGGGTCGTGTCAGTTAGTAGGTATAAAAAGCATTGCAAATGGTAACTAGTACTGCATTTCTTTATGTATTTATGTAGGGTTATTTACTGCACGCAAGATAAATGTTATCTATCCAATAAGATTGTACTGACCAGAAGGTGAAGGAAATGCAGACAAATTGGGACTATAATTTTATAGAGTTAAATAGAGTGGCTGATGGAGAATTATTGTCAATGGGTCTCGAAAAATATAGGGACGCTGCTATTTGACTATATCCATATGGACATAAAATAGACATAAAAGGTAAAAAAGTCTATAAAGTCCTCATTTATTTTTGGCTCCAACCACTATTTTTTTCCTCCAATAAGTTTTCCTCCAAAAATATAATAATTTTATATTAGCATGCCCAACTTTTATGGTTTCAATACATTGAACAATTAAAATAAATATATAAATACATTATTCTTAATATTGTATAAGTACATTATTCTTAATATTGAATATATGAGTTTAATTTGAATGAGTACCGAGTTTAATTAATTTTTTTTCTTAAAGGAGTTTCTCTAAATATTTAATGTTTAGATCGAAACATAAGTAACTAATTTTCATTGTAGTTAATTTGTTAATATTTTAAAATGGAATTACTCATTCAAAATTATGGTAATTTAATTGACTACGTAATGAATATATATATATAATACACGTTCTATATATTTCAAACTTATTTCTATGCAATTTTACATACATACCATTTTTAAATTTACAAGTAAAAAAATATAATTCACATATTAGCATACACACCCCTACATAATATAACAAGAATTATGTGAGAACTAACAAAAATAAAAAATAATTTTTTTATGAAACTACTATAATATATGAGATAATATATTATCAAGAATAAATACAATTATGACATCATTAACCAAATTACTAACTGACTATGCACTGTATAAAATTATCAAAAGTAGAAGTAGAAGTAGTTGTTAGTGTGTTTCTCCATTTTTTCTGTTGAACCTCTATATAATCTTGCTTGCAGTGTCAACTAAAGTAATTTTAGTCCCATGTTCATGTTTTTTGCCTCGTTTGATGGGTCAACAAAGAATAAACTAAATAACATGACGAATATTGTTGCCTGATGGGTCAACTAATGCCTTAGAAATTGAAGGTAAGAATTGACGTAGTTAGGTATAGTTGGACTGAACCCATTGACAAATAAAAAATTCCAGCATAATTGTAACTACTATGACATTGTAAGCGAAGATTACGAGCTCGAACTTAGAAAAAGTGTGCCATCTAACCTATTTTTTCAATTACGTCGTATTTAATTACTCTTGCTATGTAGCGAAGTTTCTTATATCTTATATATGTTATCACTGATAATAATGAATTTTGATTTTTCTTATTTGATCCTTCAATTACTCTTGCTATGTAGCCAAATTTCTTATATATTTTGTATGTTATTATTAATAGTAGTGAGTTTTAATTTGCCTTATGTGATCCTTCAATCACTAATAGTAATGAATAACTGAAGGCACTTTGGGGGATATACAACTATATACAATAACATATACATATAATATTTTCAATAAATTAGGTAGTCTATTTTTCTCTATAATGATATATTTTTTTGGGTCAAATAATAGAAATTTTTATTCAACTAATTTAATAAGATAAATAAGGACATTATTTTGGTTCCAATTTAGATGTGTCATGACTAAGAATATTATTTCGAGCTTGAAATGAGATATTTTTTCGTTGTTTTTAAGTTTGTGACAATTCATGTTAAATTTTAACTTATTAAGATGAATATGAAAATAATTAAAAATTAATACTTTGTGCTTTGCACGAACTAGCGTATGTGTATTACAAGTAGTTATGCATACATGAGTTAAGATTTTTCTCCATAGGTTATGGTGGGATTCGACTAAAAAAGTTTTAAGACTTTC
Organism: Petunia x hybrida; assembly: GCA_037355625.1. Classification (NCBI taxonomy): domain Eukaryota; kingdom Viridiplantae; phylum Streptophyta; class Magnoliopsida; order Solanales; family Solanaceae; genus Petunia; species Petunia x hybrida. Next base: position 701,571 of record JBBBVM010000648.1, read on the forward strand.
CTAACAAAAAAATACTTTATATTTCCAAAAGATGGGTTTCAACTTGTAAATGTAAAAATGAACAAACTAAAAATATTTTTTAAAATAGCTTTTAGCCTTATTTTCCAGAAAATACTTATTTTTAGACATCTAGTTGAAAAATATTTTTTTGTTCAACACTTTAAAAAACCCTTCTTTTAAAAAAAAAATTTGTACTAAAAAGTGATATAACAAAAAGAAGAAAGCACAAAAATAATAATCGTGAAATTAAAATTTCGTATATTTTAAGGAGAGTATGAAATATGCACTAAGTATAAGATTTCCTTTTATATTATGAAAAAAATTTAGAAAATCAAAAGTTGGTGTTCAAATTTTTGAGAAGATATAATCATAAAGAATATTAGGGTGAGAGAAAAAGAATTTTTTTATATAATCTATGCATTGGGAATGTAATCATAAATAATAACTACAAAGAGAGAGAATGAAATTCATAGTTTGAATTTTTATTTTCATGAAGGGTATAATGGACACAAAAAATGTAGGAAGTGTCCATTCTACCCAAAATTCCCTAGTGAAATGACTTAATTATCTCCATTATTTTTATTATGTCCACGAAAAGTATGGTCAAATATCATTTTCCAAAAATATAATGGATTGTACATGGGACAAGAGCTAAGGAACTTAATCATAAATTTATACTCCTTTACCACTAGGCTGGAGAATCTTTTGTTGCTAAAAGGACTCAGATCAAAATTTGTATTTATACATACAAAAATAATTTTTTTACCTATGTACACAATGTAATTTTTCGACGAAGCAGTATCAATTGAACCCTGAGTACTCCTAGGTCCACCCTTGATTAAATATATGCTCGCGAATAACATATAAGTAGCCCTTAGTTATATATTTTCGTTGGACCAATTGAACCAGGAAAATAAATAAAGAAATTTGTTTAGATTACACTGAAAGAGAATATAGTCGTAGAGAGTTAATAATAGTAGTTGGAGATTGGAGTATGATGAGGTCTTGAGCTCTAAGAATGAAGAATTTTTTATTGAGAGCGCTTATGAATCTTTTGGCGTAAATCTTAATTAACCAAAATAATAGATTTGGGGTACTGAGGGGTTAAAACAGAGGAGCCTGATTGCTTAATTCTTAGGAGGGGGAAGAGAACTATTCTAAATTGTACTGACATGTAGTCATTAGAAATTGACAATCTGGCCAATATTTTCATGTGAGCTAAGATCATTGTGTCGAAAAGTAAAGCGATGGTTTTTAGTCTAAACAAATGTATCACATCTGCTAAGTTTATGATAGTAATTTGTCACTCTCACAAGTTCTTTGAAATTTTTTAATAGTCTAGATAGCTTCAATTTTGGCATGATCATACAGGTCAGTAATATGGTCCATAGCTCCAATTCTGGCGGAACGTGGGGTGGCCCCTTTTAATTCGTTAATGCTACTTAAGTGTGATGGCGATATATATTGTGGTTAACAATATATCAGTTGAAATTCCTGACAAAGCTACGTCAAGGGCGGCTACAGCCCCAGGCAAATAAAGTTCTATTCTAGCATCAGAAAATTAGAGGCTCCAGAATTATTTACTGCTAAGAGGCCGTTTTAGTTATCCGATTAAAGTAGTTGATAAAAATTAAATTTAAAAATATATCTTTAGAAGTTCAAATGATTTATAAATCAGGTATTATTTTTAGATAGAATTGATGAAACAAAAAATAATCCATTGAGATGTTTGTTAAAATGATAAGCAACTATATATTTCAAATAAAATGTTAAAATGACCCTAATATTTATAACAATTTTCTTTTTTAGATGAATTATTGAAATACAATGAAGAGATAACTAGGGATTTATTTTGGAAAAGGCATTTCAGAAATCTGAAAATATTATGTGTTTTGTTGGCCTAAAACGGGATAAGACAATAAATCAAATTTGTTTTTGGGTTTATTGATAATCTGCTTGTATCAAAGTCGTGCTTAGCCTAGGATCAGATTTAAACGAGATAAGTGCTTTAAAGTATAATGAGGCAAGGAAAAAGCCAACTGATAAACGAGACAAATTGTAAAAAGTATAAGTCAAGTATTGTATTTCTGTCTGTCCTGCTTGATTTCAAAAGAGTCCTATTTGTAATCAAGGAAAAGAATAACGTTATAGTCATAATAACTATGCCTTTATGGCCATTACTCCATGTTTGATCGTGGTCAGCTCACGATCTTCTTCTTAAATGCCAGAGCAATGGTTGACAGTTACAAAAGGCCAGGCCTTATTTGCCGAGGTGTTATACTTGCTCGGGGATCATGTAGTTATGGTGATCTTTCCGAACTTGGTGCTTTGAACTCGTTTTTTCCTCATTCCCAGAGACGAATTTCTGAGGCGGAGGGGCATGTCGCTTTTCCTCGTGGGTTCGCCTCGTGGGGTAAGCTTATATCAGGTCTCGTGCCCTTGCTCGAGGTCTCGGTGACTTTGCATCCAATACAGATAGTCTCCCCACTTCTCGAGCAGTTGTCAGATCTACCGAGGAGTGGATTGAATTTTAGGCGGGAGATCGACATGGCTGTTTTTGCACCGTGGAATTCGAAAGCGGCGGTTGTCACTTCATATTCCCATCAATCACGCGTGGCGATCACTGATTGCGCCCGATTTCCTGCTTTGCCATCCCCATGTAATTGTAATCATGGTGCCTTAACCTATATATAGTTACGCCTCTTCTCCTTCTTCTTCACACATCTTCTTGCTCTTAACAGTAAAAGCTCCTTGAATTTTATCGATTTGTTGTCCAAAATTTTTAAGATATGTTTCAACCAAATTCACCAACTTCCTCTCCTTCTTTAGTTGACACCATGATTGTTGGTGGTGAACTAGTCAATATTCCTGAACCATTGAGTGTAATTGTTCCTCCTGATTTTAACATGGAGGATTTACCTCACCCAAGTGGTTTGGGTCAGGAACAGCATCCAACTGCCAAGACGGTAATGATCGACGACGAGAATGTTACCATGAAGGATGTTGGTAACGATGAGTTTCTTTCAGATGACCTTGAGCTTGAACCCCGTCATGTTATCCCTTCCAATATCAATCTCTTGAAGGACTTTGTCATGCAGCTTCAGACCGAGTCGGATATTAGGAGGAAGAGAAACAACCCCATCAAGGACACACCAAGTTTGATTACTCAAGCGAATATCCATTTGGTTCGGTCTGACTGTAATTGGCCTCGAGGTCAAAGTTGGTATTCCTGCTCCCGACAGCCGAGTATGTGATAGAGTCGAGGGGCGCTCTTTCGTTTTCACCTACCCCTTCACGATAGGCTTTTCTCTTCCTATCCCCGAGGTATTGGACACTTTTTGCCTCACCTATCAAGTATGCATAGCCCAAATCAGCCCTGGGATCTGGAGGCATGTCTAATGCCTCGAGTTTTTGAGCAAGTTAGCTGCGGTCACCTTCACTCTTGACCATCTTTTGTACCTCTTCTACCGCTCTCTTCATAAGGACGGAATTGTTCAGCTCAACAAACAAGGCTCGTACTCGCTGATAACGAAGAGCGAGGTCATCGAAGACCGTGGATGGAATGAGCGCTTCATTCTCCTGCCCACTGACCTCTTGTCCCCGAAGCCTTATTTCCCCGAGCGGTGAAATCGAGCACGTGAGTGTTTTTCTCCTCTGTCTATTTCTGATCTTGCTTTGATCTTTTCTTGCTTAACTCTTCTTCTTTGACTTTTAGCCAAGGCGGTCCCAATTGTTTGCCCGAAGGATTTGACCCAATGGGTCCAGGCTATTATTGATGCCAAATCTAGATCGGAAAGATCATGGATGGTTTTTTCCACTTTGGATGAGAATCGATGGGCATGTAAACGGCATGGTGAGTTGTTTTTTAACCAACTTTTTGTCTTGTTCATTTTCCTCGAGTCATCTCGTCTCGGTGAATCATAGTCTTTCTTTGTGGTAGGTCTCTCGAAGAGGGCGATCACCACGCCGAAGGAAAAAAGTGAAAGAAAGAGAAAAAGGATAAGAAGGAGGAGGTCCCCGAGGCTGGGGATGCTTTCAGTGCCCTTCAAGGTTTGATTGGGAACCTTTCGAAAGGGAAGGGAGAAAAAGGGAAGGAGGAAGAAAGAGAAGGGGCAGTCCCCGAGGGATCACCTGACCTTGAGGCTAAAACAGGTTGAATGTTTTCCCTTTTAACTTTATTCTTTCTTTCGCTTTATTTTTCTGCCAATCATTCTTTTTCTTTTTCCTTTCAGTTTTGAAAAGAAAGGAGTTGTCCTCGGGGAAAACTCCGGAGGCGAAACGGGCCAGATTAGAGCATGTCCCTTTCCCCGAGCTTACTCCTGTCGATGAGGTGAAGAAAGGTCAGGAGAAGGTTGTGGTTTCCCTTACTCATGAGCCTGAGCCGGTTCAGGTTGCCGATAAAGGCAAAGGGGAGTTCAATCTTCACCTGCAGTGGAAATGGATGATGCTCGGCCATCTCGAGTGGGAGACAAGACTCCTCGAGCTGCTTCAGAGCCTGCTCTTGACGCAGCTTCTTGGAGACAATTTTGCTATATTGAAATTCCTTCCGAGCTTTGTCTCCTAGATAGTGATATCCAGGTCCTAATTAGTCTTCGTGGACTCTTGGGTCCTAAGGAACGTGATCGCCTTGGGGAATCCCATATTTCTGATTTGATGGCTGATGCTGCTCAGCATGCCATTCATATAGGTTCTCTTCCTCTTAGCTTTTCCCTTTCGGCCTTGTTTTTGTTTCCTTTTCTGATTCTTCAGATTTTTCCTTTGTAGTGTTACATCAATTCCATCAGGGCTGCCGAGATCGAATGTCGTCGAGATGAGAATCTTAGGCAAATAAGGGCAGGATGGAGGCGAGAGCAGGGAGGTCTCGAAGCTCAAATGAGGGGTCTTGAGAAAGAGTTGTTGAGCGCGAGGCTTGAGCTTGATCAAGCCAAAGATGTTGCTAACAAATCTGATCTCGAGATGGTCAAAGCCCTTGAGGCCAAGTCTGTTGTTGAGGAGAGGATGACTCATTTGAAGGAGCTCTGCGATGCTGAGCTAAAGAGAGTTAGAGCCGAGGCCCAATCAGTTATTAATGAGCATGCCAAGAAATGTCATGCTGACTTGAAGTAGAAAATTCTTAAGATGACTGAGATGGCTGGGGAGAAGGAGCAGCTGGTCAAGGAGAGAGAACGGCTCGAAAATGAGGTTAAGATTTTGAGGAGCAAAGTTGATTCTTTCTCCTCGAGGCGTGGGATGAGGAGGACTCGGGCCAAAGTTGACAAGAATTGAGCTGTTATCCAAACGAGGCTAAAGACTCTGAAGGAGTGTCGTAGCGGGGTTAACCTCGACGCATAGATTGCCAAGGCTGAGAGCAATGCTGCCAGGGCTCAAAAATTAATGAAAAGTCTTCCTTCGAGCAGCGGGAGCTCGGATGAGGAGGAAGATGACTCCGAGGTGGAGGCTTAGAGTAGCATTTTTATTTCTTTTTGTCAACTTTTTGTTAAGGCCTTCGGGCCGCTTGCTTTGTAAATGCTTTGACCTTTGAACCTTTTTCTGAATGGAAGTTCTCTTTTCGAGAATATTGAATTTGCTTGCAAGGCTTTTAGTACTTTTCTTAGTTCGAGCTAGCTTAGGACGACGTCTCGCCCTCCAGCCGGAGGCTTAATTTACAGTTGGCTATGCATATCAAATGGCAATAAAGGATGTTGAATCAAAGTTTATTTCATTGATAAGGTGCATCTGCGAGCCTTTATTACAATAGATGTCTGGCCATAACAGGACTTGGGCAGAAAAGCTGAAAGATCAAAATATGAACTTATTGAGCGAGCTTCCAAGGGTAGCCCTCGGTGAGGTGATCGCTCGTTCTCCGAGGGTCTTGCCTGGCGGAGTCCCCAATTGTTGAGTCCTCATTTATTTGAATAAAAGAAAACTCTCACTCCAAACGATCGATCAATTATCAATTTGGCAAGTTCCCGTTTGTCCCTTCTCCCCCTCCCTTAGTGATCAAGTGCATGAGTCAAGTCTTGATTACTACGTCTCGTTTTCTTTAGGAAAAACAAACGAGGGGTCTTGTCAAGTTGACCATATCATTTACTTGGCCTGATTGCGGCGACTGTACTCTTCATTGCAATCGAATAACATTCTCGCACTAGTCGCTGCTCTCCTTGGATGGCTCTTACTCCCCACAGGGTTGGGAACTTGATTACCTGATGCAGGGTTGATGGTACGGCTTCCATTTCGTGGATCCGAGGTCTCCCAAGAATGACGTTGTAGGCCATGTCCTCGACCATCACTTGAAATGTGGTTTTCTTGTCCACCCCCTGTAGTTGTAGTGAGGGTTATTTCTCCCAAAGTCTTTTCGGTGGAATTGATGAAACCTGTTATTATGGTCGTCTTTGGGATGACAAGGTCTTTCAACCACATCTTCTTGATTGCTCCATAGTTGATGATGTTCACCGAGCTGTCAGGATCAATTAAGACTCGTTTGACATCGCAGTCGTTAATCTTGAGCGTGATTACTAGTGCTTCATGGTGCGGAAACATCATCCCATCACAATCTTCTTTGCTAAACACAATCAATTTACCTAACCCACCAACTCTTACACTTTTCTCCGCAGTATTTGATGATTTTGCAATTTTCTTTGCAGCGGCAAAGTTTATCCCATTTACCTCAGAGACTCCAGTGATGACATTCACTACCCTTTTCGGTGATTGTGTCTGAAACGATCTTAGGTAGTCGTTTCGAGAATTAGGACTTCGATTGGCGTGCTGATAATTTTAAAATATTCATAAGGTCCATTAGGACCTGTCTGTAAAATTTGAGCTAAACCATGCTTCGTTTGGTAGATATCGGAAGAAGGTATCAGTTTTCGTTGTCGGTAAATTTTAAAAAGAGGTTTTCAAGCTCGATTTTGGCGAATGAGCTTCGATTCGAAATTTGAAAGTGCTGTTAGGTTCGTATGATTATTTGTGACATGTGTGAATTTTTGAAGTGAATTTCGAGGTTGTTCGGCCGGTTTCGGCTGAAATTTCAAAAATTAATAATTTGATCTTTTTCCATTTAAATTCGCATCTTGAGTTTCGAGAACCCGATTTAAGATCCGCCTTAGCGAGTATGCTATATATATTTTGGATAACTTTTTTGAGAAATTTGGAATTATTTCGAGTATCGTAGGGTACCGTTTTAATTTTCGTTATGAAAAGAAAATATTAAAGAAAAGAAAAGAAAATATAAAGGAAAAGACAAAATAATAAAAGAAAGAAAGCAAAATGGAAAGGCGGTGTCCTTAGCTTAGAAATAGAGAAAGGAACAGAAACGGGAAAGCTGAGAAGCAAACGAAAAAAAATGCCAGAAAATGAGAAAAGAGCTGGAGAAAGATAGAATTTTCACCCCGAAACATTCAGGTAATGATCTTAATGCATTATTTTAGTTTATTACGTGTGTTTGAATATATTTTAACCTTAAAAAATGGGATATTAGACATCGTTTTAATAAGTTCAATTAATAGTTTAAAGGGCTAATTGAACCCTGATAATGGAATTGAGTATATATTCGTACTCAATGAGTTATGGGCAACCCATAAATGTAATTTATGTAGGGTTTGATTATGTGACTTTGAACCCTGTACATAGGCCTGGCTTGCGTATTGCATATGCGAATAGGGCATCAGGTTTCTAATCGAATTTCCCTAAGACATAAGGAATGAAGCCTTTGGCCTAATTTGATTTATTTTCTGCTTATTGAATAAGCAGAATCGATTGGTAGTGAATCCAAAGGATAAAGCGGTCGTGGAGTAGCACTTTGAAATAAGGTAAGTATTTGTATCCATTTCTTTGGAGACCCTTGGCCTCGTGGACGATCTACCACGTGTTCCTTACGTGTGTAGCTGCCGATAGGAGTACTCATAACGCCTTAGCTTTGGATTTACATTATATATTATATGTTATGTCATGTTGTTGATATTGCATTGAGGATCTGAGCATTATACTCTGGCTGTGAGTTGGCATATACTTTTCGGCTGTCGATGAGAGCCCCGTGCTGGTGATGGGTTATTATTACATCATGTTGCATTCATATGCATTATATTGCATACATATTGGGTGCAGGAGGATTCCGCCACAGGAGCAGGATGATTCCGCTCCATTGCATACATATTGGGTGCAGGAGGATTCCGCCCCAGGAGCAGGATGATTCCGCTCCATTGCATACATATTGGGTGTAGGAGGATTCCGCCCCAGGAGCAGAAGGATTCCGCTCCATTGCATTGAGGAGGATTCCGCCCCAGGAGCAGGAGGATTCTGCTTCATTGCATCATATTGAGGGTAGGAGGATTCCGCCCCAGTAGCAGGAGGATTCCGCTCCCGCTCTATTGCATCATATTGAGGGTAGGAGGATTCCGCCCCAGGAGCAAGAGGATTTCGCTCCATTAAATCATATTGAGGGTAGGAGGATTCCGCTCCTTACATCATATTAAGGGTAGGAGGATTCCGCCCCGGAGTAGGAGGATTCCGCTCCATCTATTTGGCACATGTGACACCATTGCATCATACTGCATTCATCCCATTTCATTGCACCGCATGCTGACTATTGTGTGACTATCATGTCGTGTTTTGTGTATGCAGTATGTATACCATATTGTGGACATAATTCAGTTTGCCTATATATTTCTGGCTCGTATTCTGGGTTACACGCCGCAACAGTATAAATATATGGATCGGGTTGCATGCCGCAACAGTATAAATATGTGGATCGGATTGTACGCCGCAACAGAATAAATATATGGATCGGGTTGGACGCCGCAACCATATTTGCATATAATAAGATGTATTTCTGATTGTTGATATGTTCGGGATACCTATATGTTATGTCTATCTTATGTTCCTGGTTGTTTATGAGTTTTTTTGGTTCCTTACGTATTTCCAGTTATGATCTGGCTCTATTTTTTTTTTTATAATTTAAATAAGAGGAATTTGGTTTATCTGCTTCTCTTCTCCCTGGCTAGCTATCCTATTCTTTGAGGTGGCTAGTCTGCCCCACTTATTGAGTCCTTTTGACTCACCCTTGTTTGTTGTTTGTTTCTTGTCTATTTATTTCCTTTCGGCAGGGTCGCTCCAGGATTGGATTCGCCACGTTAGTTAGAAGCGAAGACGACTTCAGCTGTCAGGGTGAGCCAGCTTTTATTTCGGATGGCCACCAGTTTATTGTTTATTATTTCAGTTGCATTTTGCTCCCTTCAGGAGGTATCTGTCTTCTTTTGTACTCTTAGATATCCAGTCTGTCTAGAGGTATAAGTATGTCTGTGTTTTTCTAAGTCTTGTTCTTATTTATGAATTGAACTATATTTATTTTCCTAATTTAATTGGTAAGGGTTCGGCCAACTGGTCTAGGGAAGAATGTCGGGTGCCCGCACGGCCTAGCCGGATTTTGGGTCATGTCAGTTGGTATCAGAGCCCGATTTAGAGTCTATCCTGACTAAGGCAGTGTCTAGTAGAGTCTCGTTGATGGGTATTGTAGGCGTCCGTAGTTATCTACAAGAGGCTATGATGGCATTTAGGAAGTTTCACTTCCTTCTTTTCTGATCATGCGTCGGTGTAGGATGCAAAAGTATTTTCGTTTATTCGTTTGTGGTAATTGTGAACCCTCGTGCGACAAATCAACAAACGGTAGGAGTTCAGGACGAAGTAGTCTAGCCTGGGGATAGAGCTATTCAAGGCCCGAGAGTTGTGGATCATGCTGACGATCCAGTTGTGCAGGCCCGTACGAGCTCGTGATGGGCAAGGGAGCAGGGCCTTGTGGTTCCCTTTGCTCTCTATGATGCTTTTACTAGAATCTTGGCGACACAGATACCGCAAGAACCTCTTATTCGCTAGGCAGCTTATCAGGTTTCCGCAGATGCAGATGTTCGGTCTTAGGGAGCTCCTATTCTAGTTCTTAATATTGCCGCAGTAAATTATGTTCCGGAGGCAACATGTGTTGTCCTCTAGTTATTCTGGCTGGTTAGCTAGCCCGAGTAATGGCTTGGTCGGAGTATCTGAAAAGGCTGTATTATTTTACCCAATTGAATTTGAAACTTCCGATATTCTTAAGCCATCCATCAGATAATCCCTGTGTAAATTTTTAAAATAAAATGATGACTGCGTGTCCTTCAGGCTCTTGATTATATCGAGCGGTATGATGTTGATTGTTCTGCTTTCCAGTTTCAGGGCTCCAGCCTTGAATTGGTGGGCCGCTCTCTTATTAGCTAACTTGGTTCGATTTTTTCTTCTAGATTCGTGGAAAAGTTCCCTTCGCGTAGCGAGCGAGATGAAACGAGTCGGCAATTTGAGTTGATTGGATGGGTAGCTTGTCGGATTTTAGAATATGAGATTAAATTCTTTAGGATGGCTAGATATGCACTAGAACTAGTCCATGAACCTTCCGAGAAGGTTCGAAGATTTATTGGTGACCTTTCTCCTTCCTTGAGATCCTAGATGGCTCGAGAAATTGAGGTTGGGACTTCATTTGATGTTGTTTTTGATATTGCTCGGAGGTATGAGGCATACCCTAAGTTAGAGCGGGAAGAGTTAGAGCAGGAGAGCAATGAGATCCTACGGCCCTGGTGGGCACCATGGTACCTCATTTAGAGGTAAGTGTTCTGATTATTTTGGGAGGTCACCTGCCAGGTTATCTCAGCTTGTAGAGCGTAATTCTTAAAGTGCGCTAGTAGTTCATCAAGATAGACTCAGTTTTCTCTTTGTAGCTATCAATAATCTATCCAGTTTCCATTTTTTGCGAAAGGGGTGCTATCACCGTCATGAGTCTGGTTATCCTTTGAGGAGTTTTTCCTTACTCCGGCAAGTAGGTAGTCGTCCTTTCTCTCGTCATCAGGCACCTGCACAGTCGTAGGGAATTTCATTTAGATCTTAATCAACCAGAGATATGCCCTCATTCGATAGAGGTCGAGAGCGTGGTAGTAGTGGTTCTTCTAGAAGTAATTATCAGGGTAGCGGCTCGACTCAGCCGCAGAGGCAGTTCTAAGAACTACTCTAGCAGGATGTTGAGGTATCTGATGTAGTTGACCCAAGTATTTCTTCCTCACTTATATGTGTGTAAGCTTTGGTTCTTCCGATCGATTTGGAAATGGTTGTCTTATCATGTTTCCATGGTTTTCTGGATGTCGTTTTTATTAAGAATCAGTTGCGGTAGAGGGGTGAGCTTCGTGTATGATTTATTCCTGGAATTTCTGAGATCCTCCTAGTTGATCTGGTTTAAATGTGAGAAATTTGAGAGAGAGTGTCGGTATTGTCTGCTTGGCATGCTATTGTACCACTTTCCCTTATTATGTCAAGTCAGTCTATCTCTCTTTGGAATTCAGTGTTGATAGGATGGTGGGATTCTTATTCATCATCATCAGAAAGTGTTATCATTTCTTCCGGTGCAAAGTGATTAGTAAGTAATATTCGATTTACGTATCTCCTGGTTCAAAACGCTAGTAAAGTCATGTAATCCTATGAGCTTATCTGGGTTATAAAAGGGTATTCTGGTAAATTGTCATAGTTTCCTTCTTATTGGGAGGTTAAATTGGCATAGATGTCGTTCCATAAAGCTTATTTAATGTCTATTCCTTTAATTGCGATTCTTTGGTTAGCCGACTCGGATGTACTCTAGCTGTGGTAGCCAAGAAAATAAGAAGATGAGCTTCCTAAAGCTCTAATTATTTCTATCCTCAGTCTGTTGCCATCTCTTCTTTGTCCGGCACTGGTGAGCTTAGGCGGTCAGTAGCCTCTTGTGATATTCCCTGTGTTGAGCCATAGCGCGTGTCAAGGTAACCGGGTAAGCACATTGTTGTTTTTCAAGGCTACTAAGGGTAATGAGAGGCATCATTTGACCTCTGATTTGATCCATCAGGCGGTGGTGCTTATGGCAAAGGTATAGAGTTGTGAACTCGAGAGTTGAAGCTGTTTGGCAACTCGAGAGGGAAATTTTGTAGCTCAGATCTGAGCCGCATTCTGTTTTTAACTAAGTCTTCCTTAATCCAGCAGGCTGTGCGAGGATGGCTATTTCTATTCACATTAGCTGTATGAACCGAGCTCTAAGTGGAGGAGTCTTCCTCCAATACTGAATACAAATATTTAATCTCTAAGGCGTTGCGGAAGCGTCAGCTAATTCTTAGTTTCATCGACCTATTCTATATCAAAAAGCATTTCGACGAGGTGATTCGTCGGCGGAATCATGTTAACCCATTCAAAGTTCCGTGTATCTTTGTTTCGAAAAGGTAGAACTCTCTTCTCGTGATCGAGGAAGGATCAGCTTAGTCAGAATAAGCTGTGCAATGGTGTTATCATATTATCCAGATATATTTTATTCCAAAAGTACGATATGCGTGTTATAATTCTGATCATGTAATCAGGAGATATTGCCCGTGGAGTAGCTTATGAAGGTCGTGCAAGTTCTCTTGTTATCTGTGCGAATTTTTCTTTAGACTTAGGCTCGTTCGAGGACGAACGAGAGTCTAAGTGGAAGAGAAAGAAACGACCTTAGGTAGTCATTTCGGGAGTTAGGACTCCGATTGGTGTGCTGATAATTTTAAAATATTCGTAAGGTCTATTAGGACCTGTCTGTAAAATTTGAGCTAAACCGGACTTCGTTTGATAGGTATCTGAAGAAGGTATCAGTTTTCGTTGTCGGTAAATTTTAAAAAGAGGTTTTCAAGCTCGATTTTGGCGAATAAGCTCCGATTCGAAATTCGAAAGCGCTGTTAGGCTCGTATGATTATTTGTGATATGTGTGAATTTTTGAAGTGAATTTCAAGATTGTTCGGCCGGCTTCGGCTAAAATTTCGAAAATTAATAATTTAATTTTTTTCATTTAAATTCGCATCTTGAGTTTCGGAAACCCGATTTGAGATCCGCCTTGGAGAGTATGCTATATATATATTTTGTATAACTTGCTTGAGAAATTTAGAATTATTTCGAGTATCGTAGGGTACAGTTTTAATTTTAATTAAGAAAAGAAAATATTAAAGAAAAATAAAAGAAAATATAAAAGGAAAAGACAAAATAATAAAAGAAAGAAAGCAAAATGGAAAGGTGGTGTCCTTAGCTAAAGACGATATTAGAAGCAGAGAAAGGAACAAAAACGGGAAAGCTGAGAAGCAAACGAAAAAAATACCAGAAAATGAGAAAAGAGCCGGAGAAAGACAGAATTTTCACCCCGTAACATTCAGGTAATAATCTTAATGCATTATTTTTGTTTATTACATGTGTTTGAATATATTTTGACAGTAAAAATTAGGATATTAGACATCGTTTTAATAAGTTCAATTAATAGTTTAAAGGGCTAAATGGACCCTGATAATGGAATTGAGTATATATTCGTACTCAATGAGTTATGGGCAACCCATAAATGTAATTTATTTAGGGTTTGGTTATGTGACTTTGAACCCTGTACATAGGCCTGACTTGGGTATTGCATATGCGAATAAGGTATCAGGTTTCTAATCGGATTTCCCTAAGACATAAGGAATGAAGCCTTTAGCCTAATTTGATATATTTTCTGCTTATTGAGTAAGAAGGATCGTTTTGTAGTGAATCCAAAGGATAAAGCGGTTGTTGAGTAGCACTTTGAAATAAGGTAAGTGTTTGTATCCATTTCTTTTGTGGCCCTTGGCCTCGTGGATGATCTACCACGTGTTACTTACGTGTGTAGCTGCCGATAGGCGTACTCATTACGCCTTAGCTTTGGATTTATATTATATATTATATGTTATGTCATGTTGTTGGTATATCATTGAGGATCTGAGCATTGTACTCTGGCTGTGAGTTGGCATATACTTTCCGGCTGTCGATGAGAGTCCCGTGCTGGTGATGGGTTATTATTGCATCATGTTGCATTCATATGCATTATGTTGCATTCATATGCATTATATTGTATACATATTGGGTGCAGGAGATTCCGCCCCAGGAGCAGAAGGATTCCGCTCCATTGCATACATATTGGGTGCAGGAGGATTCCGCTCCATTTCATTGAGGAGGATTCCGCCCCAGGAGCAGGAGGATTCCGCACCATTGCATCATATTGAGGGTAGGAGGATTCCGCCCTAGGAGCAGGAGGATTCCGCTCCATTGCATCATATTGAGGGTAGGAGGATTCCGTCTCAGGAGCAGGAGGATTCCGCTCCATTGTATCATATTGAGGGTAGGAGGATTCCGCCCCAGGAGCAGGAGGATTCTGCTCCATTGCATCATATTGAGGGTAGGAGGATTCCGCTCCTTACATCATATTGAGGGTAGGAGGATTCCGCCCCGGAGTAGGAGGATTCCGCTCCATCTATTTGGCACATGTGACACTATTGCATCATACTGCATTCATCCCATTTCATTGCACTGCATGCTGACTGTTGTGTGACTCTCCTGCTGTGTTTTTTGTATGCGGTGTGTATAGCATATTGTGGACATAATTCAGTTTGCCTATATATTTCTGGCTCGTATTCTAGGTTGCACGCCGCAGCAGTATAAGTATATGGATCGGGTTGCACGCCGCAACAGTATAAATATGTGGATCGGGTTGTACGCTGCAACAGTATAAATATATGGATCGGGTTGGACGCCGCAACCATATTTGCATATAATAAGATGTATTTCTGATTGTTGATATGTTCGGGATACCTATATGTTCTGTCTATCTTATGTTCCTTGTTGTTTATGAGTTTTTTTGTTTCCATACGTATTTCCAGTTATGATCTGGCTCTATTTTTTTTATAATTTAAATAAGAGGAATTTGGTTGATCTACTTCTCTTCTCCCTGGCTAGCTATCCTATTCTTTGAGGTGGCTAGTCTGCCCCACTTATTGTGTTCTTTTGACTCACCTTTGTTTGTTGTTTGTTTCTTGTCTATTTATTTCATTTCGGCAGGGTCGCTCCAGGATTGGGTTCGCCACGTTGTTCAGGAGCGAAGACGTCTTCAACTGTCAGGGTGAGCCAGCTTTTATTCCGGATGGCCACCAGTTTATTGTTTATTATTTCAGTTGCATTTTGCTCCCTTCAGGAGGTATCTGTCTTCTTTTGTACTCTTAGATGTCTAGTCTGGATAGCCCTAAACCTAGTATGTTGGGTAGTCAGCTGTAATTTCGTTTTTACAGCTTAGAGGTATCAGTATGTCTGTGCTTTTTCTAAGCCTTGTTCTTATTTATGAATTGAACTATATTTATTTTCCTAATTTAATTGGTAAGGGTTCGCCCGACGGGTCTAGGAGAGGATGTCGGGTGCCCGCACGGCCTAGCCAGATGTCTAATATCCTAATCCGAGGCAGTTGCTCATCTCTCCTATTCTTTGAGTAGTTGTGCTTTCCTTTATCAGTCGGATATTTAGGCAGCACTCCTTTCTTGAGTAGATGGGCCACCTCGAGATGCAATGCTTTAGAATCCTCAGTTGTGTGCCCGTAATCCATGTGAAATTTACAATGTTGAGTTTGGTCTCTCTTGCTCGAGGGCGTTCTCATGTCTTTGGGCAACCTCACACCTTGATCAGTCATCCCTTTGATCGTATTTACAAGCTCGGTGGACGATATGCTGAAATTGTACTCGAAAATCCGAGGCAAATCTTTCTCCTTGGACACCAAAGACGGGCCCAAGGACCTTTGATTGGAGGATGAGCCAGACTTTCCTCCAAGCCGCTGGCTCACATGCTGCTGCCTTCCGAGGCGTTGACTTACGTGCTGCTTTTGAGCCCCGCTGTATGGTTCATATCAATTTTTTGAGTTACCTCGTGGCGCATCGGCGCGTCGAGAGGACTCAGATCAACCTCGGTAGGAATGGTTTTGACCTGTCCTTCTCCATTCTGCTTCCTCGAGCCTGATCTTTTCCGTGGCCCGATCATGCAATTCATCCCAAGTTCGAGCTTGCCATTGCTGGAGCTCCTTCTTTAATTCAGCCGCGGCCTCGGAATTACTCACATTGAGATTTTTTTTCAAAGGCCATGACTGCCAAACTTTCATCTATTTTTGGCAGATCCATTCTCTCAGCCTGGAAGCGCTCAAGAAAGTCCTTGATTTGCTTGAGGTATCCTTGCTTTACGTCGAAGATATCCTCCTTTCTCTTGAGGATCTTCTGGGCTCCAGTATGAGCCTTGATGAATATGTCTGCCAGCTCGTCGAAGCTGGAGATGGACTCGGAGGGGAGGAGCATGTACCAACGCAGTGCCTCTTTTTCCAAGGTATCGGTGAATTGTTTCAAGAACATGGATTCCTTCTAGATTGGGGTCAAGTCATTACTTTTGACCATGGCCATATACTCGGTTATATGGTCGACTGGGTCTGTTGTCCCACCGTATTTCTTCAAAATTTAAAGTTTGATGTGTTTTGGGATGGGTTCTAGAGCAGCTTTAGGCTTGAAGGGTAGCCGACGACATTTCTCAATGTCCAGCACGCGTTGAGGTTTTCGGACCCCTGGCACATTTTCGAGTCATTCTTCATGTTGGCCTCGAAATATTTCTTCCACTTCTCAAAGTCAGACGCGACGCTTGTTTGAGATATTGCGGGGGCTATAGTCCCCGAGCCCCCAGACATGACTCCATTTAGAAAATTTCCCATGTTGGTGCCTATGAGAATAGCGTTGGGATTTCCTCCATTAAGCATCACGAAGGGAGTATCGCCGAAGTTAGGTGAACCCTTCCATATCCAGCGAGAGCCTGCAAGGAGCTTCGAAATTGTTCATTAAATTGAGCTTGCGCTGCTGCTTGAGCGGCTGTTTGTTCATGCATTTGTTGCAACGAGTTCACCATGAATTGTTGGAATGGATCACCAGAGCTTGAGGAGGTTGGATCGACTAAAATTGCTCATACGGGAGGTGTTGGGCCGATCGGGGGAGTGGATCCATTTTGTGGTGTTAGTCCTGCCAATGGAGTGGAGTTATTTGTTGGAATGGGGGCTAACAGGCGGTGTCGAGCCAGTTGGGGGAATTGGAACCACTCCATTGGTTTCAGTGGCTCCTACTGTTTGATCTAGTATTTGGATAGAAACATTTTCATCGACGATGTCGGCCATTTTTTATGCGAAAAATCGAAGCTGCTGACACGACCCAGAATCCAGTTAGGCCGTGCGGGCACCCGATATCCTCCCCTAGACCCGTCGGGCGAACCCTTACCAATTAAATTAGGAAAATAAATATAACAATTCATAAATAAGGACAAGACTAAAAAAAACACAGACATACTGATACCTCTAAGCTGTACAAAAGAAATTACAGCTGACTACCCAACATACTAGGTTTAGGGCTATCCAGACTAGACATCTAAGAGTACAAAAGAAGACAGATACCTCCTGAAGGGAGCAAAATACAACTAAAATAATAAAAAATAAATTGGTTGCCATCCGGAATAAAAGCTGGCTCACCCTGACAGCTGAAGTCGTCTTCGCTCTTTCACAACGTGGCGAACTCAATCCTGGAGCGAACCTGCCGAAACGAAATAGATAGACAAGAAACAAACAACAAAAAAGGGTGAGTCAAAAGGATTCAATAAGTGGGGCAGACTAGCCACCTCAAAGAATAAGATAGCTAGCCAGGGAGAAGAAACATATAAACCAAATTCCTCTTATTTAAATTATAAAAAGGCAGAGCCAGGTAATAACCGGAAATACGTATGAAACAATAAACTCAACCAGGAATACGAGCCAGAAACATATCAACAAATAAGTAATGTACGCATAAGCAGAACAGTAGTTATGTACCACAAGTCTACGCAATGGTATGAAATGAAATGAGATGAAATGAAATGAAATATGATGCAAAGGGTCACATGTGCCAAATGAATGGAGCGGAATCCTCCTGCTCCGAGGGTGGAATCCTCCTACCCTTAATATGATGCAATGGAGCGGAATCCTCCAGCTCCGAGGGCGGAATCCTCCTACCCTCAATATGATGCAATAATAACCCATCACCAGCGTGGGAATCTCATCGACAACCGGAAAGTATATGCCAACTCACAGCCAGAGTACTATGCTCAGATCCTCCATCCAATACAACCAACAGCAGGACATAACATATAATATACAATGTAAATCCAAAGCTAAGGCATAATGAGTATGCCTATCGGCAGCTACACACATAAGGAACACTTGGTAGAAAATCCATGAGGCCAGGTGCCTCCAAAGAAATGGATATAAACACTTACCTCTTCCAAAGATTAGCATTGCTAATCAACAACCGCTTTATCCTTTGATTTCATTGCCAAACGATTCCACTCTATTCAATAAGAAGAAAAATATATCAAATTAGGCTAAAGGCTTCATTCCTCATATTTTAGGGCAATCCGGTTAGGAACCTGATACCCTATTCGCATACGCAATATGCAGGCCAGACCTATGTACAAGGTTTAAGGTCACATAACCAAACCCTAAATAAATTACATTTATATGTTGCCCATAACTCACTGAGTACGAATATATAATCAATTTCATCATCGGGGTCCAATTGACCCTTTAAACTATTAATTGAACTTATTAAAACGATGTCTAATATCCCAATTTTTACCATTAAAATATATTCAAACACATGTAATAAACTCAAATAATGCATTAAGATCATTACCTGAATATTTTAGGGTGAAAATTCTATCTTTTTCCAGCTCTTTTCTCATTTTCTGGCATTTTTTTCCTTTTCCGTGTTCTCCTTCATTTTCTGTTTTGTTTCTCTGTTTCTCGTTGTTGATCTGTTCCTTTCTTAGCTTTTATAAGCTAATGAATCAGCCACCGCCATATTCTAATTCTCTTGTCCTTTCCTTTTTCAATTTTTTTGTTTCATTTCTTTTATTTTCTTTTATAATTTCCTTTCTTTTCGAAATTAAAATAGTACACTATGGTACCGAAATAATTCCAGCTTTCGCAGATCAGTTATACAAAATATATGTAACATACTTGCTAAGGCGGATCTCAAATCGGACTCCCAAAACTCAATATGCAAATTAAATGGAAAAAGTCAAATTATTTAACTTTCGGCATTTTAGCGGAAACTAGCCGAACAACCTCGAAAATCACTTTTGAAAGTTCAAAAAATTCACAAATAATTATACGAACCTAACGACACTTCCGGATTTTGAATCGGAGCTCATTCACCAAAACTGAGCTTGAAAATCTCTTTTTAATATTTATCGACAATAAAAACTGAAACCTTCTTCCGATGCCTACCAAACGAGGTCTGATTTAGCTCAAATTTTACAGATAAGTCTCAATGGACCTTATGGATATTTTAAAATTATCGGCACGCCAATCGGAGTCCTAACTTCCGAAACGACTAACTGAGGTCGTTTCATTCTTCTCCACTTAAACTCTCGTTCGTCCTCGAACGAGCCTAAGTCTAAAGAAAAATTTGCACGGATAGCAAGAAAAATTGCACGACCTTCATGAGCTACTCCACGAGCATTATTTCCTGATTATAGGATCATAATTATAACACGCATATCAAACTTTTGGAATAAAATATATCTGGATAATATGATAATAACATTGCACAGCTTATTCTGACTAAGCTGATCCTTCCTCGATCATGAGAAGAGAGTTTTACATTTTCGAAGCAATGATATACGAAACTCTGGATGGATTAACATGATTCAGCCGATAATCACCTCTTCGATATATCCTTTGATATAGAACAGGTCGATGGAACTAAGAATTAGCTCACGCTTGATGCAATAAGGGAAGCTTTTGAAGTACCTTGTCACTATGCAACATCTCAGTTGATGTTAGTGTTGTTCCGCAAGCTCCTTGTGGGAATGTAGTTACTCATATCCTAATATATGTTAAAGGTTCATCTGAACAGGGTCTATCATATAAGGATAAGGATCATGCAAATACTACTGGATAGTATGATGCATACCAAGAATGATCTTCAGACTGAACATCTACTTCATGGTATTGTCTTTGAGTTTGAAATATTATGACTTGAAGAAGTAAAAATAAAAGAGACATGTAGTTGGACCATGAGCTGAGGCAGAATACCAGCAACAAAGTTGATTACATGTGCACTTATAACGCTAAAGTAACTTCTCAAAGAGTTGAAGTGTGAAGGAGATATGCCAATGATGGATTGACGATAAGCTGCACAAGACGTTTAAATCTAAATTTCCATGAAGTAAAACAGCGTCAGTATGAGGATCCAGTTCAGGTTAAATACAGACAGATACCCAGAAGAAAACTGGAGTCACAATACAGGGTTACTACTGACGGTGTTCTCATGCATAAAGATAGACTTTGTGGCCCTGATGTTGCAGATTTACGTGGATAGATTATGATAGAGGCACATTATTCCAAATACACTGTTCACCCAGGTTCGACTAAGATGTACCATGATCTTAAGTAGATTTATTGGTGGGACGAAATGAAGTGTGACATAGCAGAATTTGTGGCCCAGTGTTCTAATTGCCAGCAAGTTAAAGTCGTGCCATCTTTCCAGACTTTATATTTTCAGCAGATAGGTATGTATATATGATCAGGTTGTCAGCTTATCTCTATCATTAATAGATTATTAGTGGGTTTAGCAATGATCGACACTCATTGTAGGTTTCTGTCATGGCCCTAGGTTGGGTCGTGACAAAAGTGGTATCAACGCCTTATAAATTTAGTATTACCATTCAGTATTTGGAGGAAGACTCCTCCACTTAAAGCACAAACTCATGCAACTATTTGAATAGGATTACCCATCCCAGCACAGTCTGCTAGACTAAAGAAGATTTAGCTAAAAGCTGAACGTAGGCAGACCTAAGCTACCAACTACCCTTTCGAGTTGCCAAGCAGCTGCAACTCTCGAGTCACAACTCCATACATTTTCTATAAGCACCACCGCCTGATGGATCAAATCAAAGGTCAAATGACGCCTCTCATTACCCTTAGTAGCCTTGAAAAACGACAATGTGCTTACCCGGCTACCTTGGCACGCACTCTAGCTCAGCGCAGGGAACATCACAATAGGTTACTGACCGCCTAAGCTCACCAGTGCCGGATGAAGAAGAGATGGCAACAGACTGAGGATAGAAATAATTAGAGCTTTAGGAAGATCTTCTTCTTATTTATTTGGTTACCAGAGCTAGACTACTTACGAGTCAAGCTAACCGAAGAATCGCAATTGAAGAAATAGATATTAAATGAGCTTTATAGAACAAAATCTATGTCAATTTATCCTTCTTATAAAAAGAAAACTCTGACAATTTACCAGAAACTCTTTTATAACCGAAACAAGCTCATAGAATAACATAACTTTAGTAGGTTCTGAACCAAGAGGAGATACGTAGATCGAATATTACTTACTAATCACTTTGGACCGGAAGAAATAATATCACTTTCTGATTGTGACGAATAAGAATTCCATCATCCTACCGACACTGAGTCCCAAAGAGAGGTAGACTGACTTGACATTATAACAGAATGAGGCACAACAAGATGCCAAGCAAACAATACCGATACTCACTCACAAATCTCTCACATTTAAACCAGATAAACTAGTAGGGTCATCATAAATGCCAGGAATAAATCATATCAGAAGCTCACCCCTCTACCGCAACAGATTCTTAATAGAAATGACATCCAAGGAAACCATCGAAACATTATAAGACACGCCATTTCCAGATTGATCGAAAGAATAAAATCTTACTCATATTTAAGAGAAGAATAAATCTCATGGTCTACTATATCGGATACCTCAGTATCCCGCCATACAAGCAGTCCATAGAACTGCCTCTGCAGCTGAGCTGAGCCACTATCCTGACAATCACTTTCTGAAGAACCACTGCCACCACACTCTCAACCTCTACTGGATGGTGGCATTTCTCCGGATGATTGAGATCTAAATAAAATCACCTGCGACAGTGCAGGTGTCTGATGATGAGAGAAAGGATAACTACCTACTTGTTGGAGTAAGGAAAAACTCCTCAAAGGATAGCCAGACTCACGACAATGATAACTCATTTTCGCTGAAAATGGAAGCCGAAAAGATTGTTGAAAGCTACAAAGAGAAAACTGAGTCTAATCTTGATGAACTACTCGCGTACTATGAGAATCACGCGACACAAGCTGAGATAACTAGAAGGTGACCTCCCAAAATAATCAGAACTCTTACCTCCAAATGAGGTACCATGTTGCCCCTTAGGACTACGGGATCTCTTGCTCTCCCGCTCGAACTCTTCCAGCTCTAACTTATGGCATGCCTCGTACCTTCGAGAAATATTAACAACAACATCAAATGAAATCCCGACCTCATTCTCTTAAGCCATCTGGGATCTCACGGAAAAAGAAAGGTCATCAATAAATCTTTGAATCTCTCGAAAGGCTCATGGACTAGTTCTAATGCATATCCAGCCATTCTATAGAATTCAATCTCATATTCTGAAACCAACAAGCTAACCGATAGGCTACCTTGTCTAATCAACTCAAACTGGAAACACTCTTCATCTCGCTTACTACTCGAAAGGAACTTTTTCACGAATCTAGAAGAAAAATCGAACCAAGTAGCTAATAAGAGAGCAGTGCACCAATCTAGGGCTGGACCTTGAAACTGGAAAGCAGAATAATCAACACCATACCGCTCGATATAATCAAGAGCCTGAAGGATACGGCGACATCATTTTATTTTAAAAAGAATCACGAGGTTTATTTGATGTATTGCTTAAGAATATCGGAAGGTTCAATTGGGTAGAATAATGCAACCTCTTTGAGCACTCGGACCTAATAATTACCTCAGTTACCTAACCAGCCAGAACAACTGGAGGCACAACACATGCTGCCTCCGAAACATACTTTACTGCGGCAATATTAAGAACTGGAATAGGAGCTCCTTGAGACCGAACATCTGCATCTGCGGCAACCTGATAAGCTACCTAGCGAATAATAGGTTTTTGCGGTATCTGCATCACCAAGATTCTCGTTAAAGCATCGTAGAGATCCAAGGGAACGACAAGGCCCTGCTCCCTTGCCCATCGCGAGCTCGTACGGCTGGGACCTCCGTAACTAGATCGTCAGCACGATCAAAACTCTCGGGGCTTCGTCAGTGCTAGCCCCAGGCTAGACTACTTCGTCTTGAACTTATACCGTTTACTGATTTGTCACACGAGTGCTCACAATTACAATGAAGAAATTAACGAAAATACTTCTGCATCCTAGACCGACGCACGATCAGAAAAGAAGGAAGTGAAACTTCCTAAATACCATCATAGCCTCTCGTAGATAAGTACGGACGTCTACGTACCCATCAGCGAGACTCTACTAGACACTGTCTTAGTCTGGATAGACTCTAAACTGGGATCTGATACCAACTGACACGACCCGGAATCTAGTTAGGCCGTGCGGGCACCCGACATCCTCCCCTAGACCCGTCAGGCGAATCCTTACCAATTAAAGTAGGAAAATGAATATAACAATTCATAAATAAGGACAAGACTAAAAAAAATACAGACATACTGATACCTCTAAGCTGTACAAAAGAAATTACAGCTGACTACCCAATATACTAGGTTTAGGGCTATCCAGACTAGACATCTAAGAGTACAAAAGAAGACAGATACCTCCTGAAGGGAGCAAAATGCAACTGAAAAAATAAACAATAAATTGGTGGCCATCCGGAACAAAAGCTGGCTCACCCTGACAGCTGAAGTCGTCTTCGCTCCTTCACAACGTGGCGAACTCAATCCTGGAGTGAACCTGCCGAAACGAAATAGATAGACAAGAAACAAACAACAAACAAGGGTGAGTCAAAAGGACTCTATAAGTGGGGCAGACTAGCCACCTCAAAGAATAGGATAGCTAACCAGGGAGAAGAAACATATAAACCAAATTTCTCTTATTTAAATTATAAAAAGGCATAGCCAGGTAATAACCGAAAACACGTATGAAACAATAAACTCAACTCAACCAGGAATACAAGCTAGAAACATATCAATAAATAAGCAATGCACGTATAAGCAGAACAGTAGTTATGTACCACAAGTTTACACAATGGTATGAAATGAAATGAAATGAAATAAAATGAAATGAAATGAAATATGGTGCAAAGGGTCACATGTGCCAAATGAACAGAGCGGAATCCTCCTGTTCCGAGGGCGGAATCCTCCTACCCTCAATATGATGTAATGGAGCAGAATCCTCCTGCTCCGAGGGCGGAATCCTCCTACCCTCAATATGATGCAATGGAGCTGAATCCTCCTGCTCCGAGGGCGAAATCCTCCTACCCTCAATATGATGCAATGGAGCGGAATCCTCCTGCCCCGAGGGCGGAATCCTCATACCCTCAATATGATGCAATAATAACCCATCACCAGCGTGAGACTCTCATCGACAACCGGAAAATATATGCCAACTCACAGCCAGAGTACTATGCTCAGATCCTCCATGCAATACAACCAACAACAGGACATAACATATAATATACAATGTAAATCCAAAACTAAGGCGTAATGAGTACGTCTATCGGCAGCTACACACGTAAGGAACACGTGGTAGAAAATCCACGAGGCCAGGTGCCTCCAAAGAAATGGATATAAACACTTACCTCTTCCAAAAGTTAGCATTGCTAATCAAAAACCGCTTTATCCTTTGATTTCATTGCCAAACGATCCCACTCTATTCAATAAGCAGAAAAATATATCAAATTAGGGTAAAGGCTTCATTCCTCACATCTTAGGGCAATCCGGTTATGAACCTGATACCCTATTCGCATACGCAATACGCAGGCCAGGCCTATGTACAGGGTTTAAGGTCACATAACCAAACCCTAAATAAATTATATTTATATGTTGCCCATAACTCACTGAGTACGAATATATAATCAATTTCATCATCGGGGTCCAATTGACCCTTTAAACTATTAATTGAACTTATTAAAACGATGTCTAATATCCCAATTTTTAACGTTAAAATATATTCAAACACACGTAATAAACTCAAATAATGCATTAAGATCATTACCTGAATGTTTCGGAGTGAAAATTTTATCTTTTTCCGGCTCTTTTCTCATTTTCTGGCATTTTTTTCCTTCTCCGTGTTCTCCTTCGTTTTCTGTTTTGTTTCTCTGTTTCTCATTTTTGATCTGTTCCTTTCTTAGCTTTTATAAGCTAATGAATCAGCCACCGCCATATTCTAATTCTCTTGTCCTTTCCTTTTTCATTTTTTTTGTTTCATTTCTTTTATTTTCTTTTATAGTTTCCTTTCTTTTCGAAAATTAAAACGGTACCCTATGGTACCGAAATAATTCCAACTTTTGCATATCATTTATAGAAAATATATGTAACATACTTGCTAAGGCGGATCTCAAATCGGATACCCGAAACTCAATATGCAAATTAAATGGAAAAAGTCAATTTATTTAACTTTCGGCATTTTAGCGGAAACTAGCCGAACAACCTCGAAATTCACTTTTGAAAGTTCAAAAAATTCACAAATAATCATACAAACCTAACGACGCTTCCGGATTTCGAAATCGGAGCTCATTCGCCAAAACCGAGCTCGAAAATCTCTTTTTAATATTTATCGACAATAAAAACTGAAACCTTCTTCCGATGCCTACCAAACGAGGTCTGATTTAGCTCAAATTTTACAGATAAGTCTCAATGTACCTTACGAATATTTTAAAATTATCAGCACGCCAATCGGAGTCCTAACTTCCGAAACGACTAACCGAGGTCTTTTCAGCTGCAGGCTTTTGAACAAACGTCATTACCAATTCCCCACAGGCGGCGCCGATTTGTGTTGGCCTAAATCGGGATAAGACAACAAATCGAATTTATTTTGGGTTTTATTGATAATCTGCTTGTATTAAAGTCGTGCTTAGGCTAGGATAAGATTTAAACGAGATGAGTGTTTTAAAGTATAACGAGGCAAGGAAAAAACCAACTGATAAACGAGACGTGTAAAAAGTATAAGTCAAGTATTGTATTTCTATCTGTCCTGCTTGATTACAAATGAATCCTATTTATAATCAAGGAAAAGAATAACGTTATAGCCATAATAACTATGCCTTTATGGCCAGTACTCCACGTTTGATCATGGTCAGCTCACGATCTTCTTCTTAAATGCCAAAGCAATGGTCGACGGTTACAAAAGGTTAGGCCTTGTTTGCCGAGGTGTTATACTTGCTCGGGGATCGTGTAGTTGTGGTGATCTTTCCGAACTTGGTGCTTTGAACTCATTTTTTCCTCATTCCTTGAGATGGTTTTCTGAGGCGGAGGGGCATATCACTTTTCCTCGTGGGTTCGCCTCGTAGGGTAAGCTCATATCAGGTCTCGTACCCTTGCTCGAGGAATCGGTGACTTTTCATCCAATACATTACGGATAGAATAGCATCTAATGTTTTTAGTCATATAAACAATGCTTCTAAATACAAAAATCACAACTTATGGTTCTTCGCAAATTTTCATTTACCGGCACTTTTGTTATATACTAAATTGGTAGATAATAAAAAAGAACAGTGTTATAGAAGTGCTTGACACACAAAAAAAGGAGAAATTGGTTAATTACTTTGTAAAAACGTAACCATCAATTAGGAAAGCTATTAGATATGATAGGAACCGGAACAATCATAGACTGGAATAATGAAGGCATGATTGCTTTGTAGCTCACTTGTTGGCAGTGCACTACGTTCCTAACTTATAATATAGTACCAGCATTTTATGTCACATATGACTCTCCTATAAATATTTCCAATTTCTTTAAAAAGGTCTTGATCTTTATTGAATACATAACGGATTTATTTAAAAGAGGAAAATAAATGGACCCTGAATTAGATTATATTTCGTTTATTTCATTTCAATATGAGTCTACCACGTCAAATGTAAGACGACACTAGCAATATTAGTCAAAATTATAATGGGTGAAAATTATTTTGACTTCCCAACTTTGATTTAAAATCAAATTCCTCCCTCAATTGTGAGAAATAATTATTCTCCCCCCTTTATCTTATACAATGTCTATTTCGTCCTTGGCATTTTCAATCCCCCATCTATGTGATATAATTTCATATATGATATTTTAATCAAAATATTTACCTATAATTTAAATATTATATATTTTACTATAGTAATTTAAGTTCATTAATATTATTTATGTATTTAATTATGAATTTACTACAAAGTACGTTCACCCTCATTATCGTGTATATAGATTTTGAGTTATAGTTATCATCGATGAAACAGGGGCGGACCCAAAAACTGGAAGTTACAAGTGCCACTGTTTATAATGTAGGAATAAAAAAAGAAATAAAGAAGAGAGCTGAGGAATTCAAAAGATGGTGAGAAAACTAAGAAAATGATGCAAGTATTGCAGACATACTCGACCAATGCACCCAAAGATAATTTCATTCTATGGGTGCCATCTTAATAGTACATCTGCCTATTTTTTAAGAAATCAACAAATAAATACAAAAAATTTGGCCAAACTGGCGGGTGCCAGTGCACCCAAACAACCATGTGAGACTGCCTCTTTGATGAAATATAGTTATTGTTAACATTTAAAATTCATTTAAGATAAATAAATAATATTTTAGATTTATATAAAATCTACTGATATCCTCAATATTTTTTCTAGTACTTTATGCGTTAAAATTCTATTTTCTAATGTGTAATAAATTAACTTTGACTTTTTGATTTTTATTAGTAAAGTATTAATACAAGTTAAATTATTTCTACAATTTATTCTTCTCATTTATTTTATTAATGAAATCATTAACTTATATGTTTGGCTTATTATTCACTCCTTTTTTATTTTGATTATAATATTTATATGTTATATAGGTATAAAATGAAATTAAAAATATATCTTGATATTAATGAAAACAAAAAAAATACAAATGCTTGATAATCTAAAGGGTAAAGTAGTGATTTTCAACAGTCCATTGAGATAAAGGGGAGATAATGATTATTGTTCATAATTGAGAAGAGAGTTTAATTTGATTTTTAAACTAAAGTTGGGGGTGTAAATGATTTTTACCCATATTATGATTGTAACTAAAATATTAACTAGCCATAGAGCATAAACCTCATTTTAGGTTTCCAACAGTTTTTTATTTTGTAATGCCTAATTACTCTCATGATACAATGGATCAACAAAACTAAAGAAGAAGAAGATGATGATGGTGGAAGTGGATTAAAAGCCCAACGTTATTCCTTAATGGAAAAATTACGTTAGCAGTTACTTTAAATAGCTAATTTATTATCCATTATATCGATACTTTCAAAAAAATTACGAAACATAATGATATTTTCACATTTTATTACTCTAAATATACCATTTTAGGTAAAATAGGATTTTTTTACTTCTCTCTAACCCTAATCAATCTCTCACTTTCTCTTTCCTCCTTCTTCTTACTCCTATCCGGCGAGCTGCCTCTGGCTGCACCTTTCTTTCTGGCGACGATTGCCAATCTACTGCCACTGCTACTAACCGGAGCTGCTGGTGCCTTTTTGCGGTACTGCTGCATCACTATGTGCTTCATCGTTGCCGCTGCAATATATCAGGTGCTACTCCATCCTTGTTTGTTGTGTTAGCGACTGTGGCAGCTGGCGAAGCTGCTATCGCCGATATGCTTCTCCCTATTCTTTTTTTTATTATTATTATTGTTTTATATGTGGGTATATGTTTATATACATGTCTATGTTTGTATTTACGTGTATGTGTATGTTTTGATGCATAAATATATTTAAAATCAATATCTAGTTGTATTTCTTTGTATATCATTGTATGTTTGTATATGTGTATTTCAAGTGTATGTTTGCCTAAATATTTTTATATGTCTATTTATTTTTTTATATACTACTATGTATGTGTATGTGTATGCGTATGTGTATGTGTATCTGTTTGTCAAATATATGTCCACAAATTCTTTGTATCTCTATAAAGCCTTTGCATGTCTTGTATATGTGGTGTATATATGTGTATATTTACATATTCTAGTTTTATGTATGTTTATATATTTTCTAAGATCAATTCCACTTTTTTGAAGCATGAAAGTATATTTTATGTATGTTTAGGCATCTTTAATTTTTTTTTTTTTTTTTGTGGCTGCGATGAAGGACTGGAGCAGTGGGAAGGGGTAAAACTCTATTTTGTATGGTTTAAAAGAATTTGTATATTTAGGGTAAGAAAAGTAATGCTATGGGAATAACCAATGACATTCTTTAACTCTTCACTACTTTCTCTCGGTGCATGTTTGTTTATGCATAAATTTGGTCGTCTAGGTTAAACAATTAAATTTGTTAGAGGGTCACAAGCAATACAGTAAATATGAGGAAAAAAATAGAAAAATAAAGAGAGATAGTAATTGACAAGAAATAAAAGAATATTATTCCTTGAGAATAGCCGGATTCAGTGTGAATCACTTGATTGTACAATATAATGGTAGTAGGGATATTTATAGCTACGATTTACTCAGTCCTAATTATGGTAAAATACTAAGACTAATAAGGCCGTGGGCCTGTATACTCAAGGGTGGTATATACGAAATCGTAACTTGAAGACTGTAAATCCTAAGGCGGCGGGATGTATACCTTGCATCCTACGCCCGTACCGGCTGAGCCGTCGTGGCATGAGGAGCAGGCGTGTATGCTTTGCGCCCGGTGAAATCTAAGCTAGTCTAGTCCCGCCAGAGGGAGGATGAAAAAAGGCCAACATAAAGCTTAGGCGAGTGTGCAGGAGACGCTACAGTCAGTACAACGAAGTGGTGGAGCTCAAAAGGTGATTGAAACCTTAGAACATCAAGATGCTAAAGCTAAACAATAGCCACCTTTGGGGCCAAATACAGGGGAGCTTAAAACACCTCCGACCACGAATGAGGGTGGTGGAGGAAGGAACCTGCTCAATCTTAGCTCTATGAAATCAATAGGAGCTCCGGTGAAATCAATGGCTGTGGTGGTAAGAAAACCTTCAGTAAGTCAAGCTGAGGATGTACCAAAGTTGGCAAATGCCCAGAGATGACTAGATATGTCTCAACCAATTGAGAAGAAGGACTGGAACAACCTATTTAGGAGAAATCAACTGGTAGCACTAGGAATAAGCTTAGGGTTTGTTGCTCCGGTGGTTAAAAATGGTGAAACTGTTATTGAGCCGAACAAGGAAAAAATTGAAAGAGAATTCGAAGTGGAAACAAGTCCTGATCCTATATTTTGTGGGAGAAGATCCATCGATTGGAGCATTGGCGCATTTTATTGCAACGAATTGGAATTTTGCATCCAAACCTAATATACTATCATAACCTTGGATATTTTGTTGTGAAGTTCAATTCTATCGAAGACAGAGATGCAGTACTAGTTTCGGGAACTTATACACTGAATAATAAACCCATTAAACTGAGAGTATGGTCGGCTAATTTTGACTTTGATACTGAGGTATTGCAAACTGTTCCCCTGAGGGTAAAGCTGCCTAATCTGCCATTGAGTTATTGGGGTATGGACGCACTTAGTAGAATTTGTAGTGCTTTAGGTGTGCCTTTGTATGCTGATGATTGCACCACTAAAGTAAAAAGGATTTCCTATGCTCGAATTCTAGTTGAAATGGATATTACTAGAGCTTTGCCTAGGAAGATAAAAGTTCTAAATCCCTATGGGCGTGTGTCTGAACAAGATGTGGAATATGATTGGATTCCTGAGTATTGTCCTACTTGTCTTTATTTATGCCTAAATTTTGTCATCTAGGTTAAACAATTAAATTTATAAGAGCGTCACAAGCAATATGATAAATATGAAGGAAAATACATGATATAGAGAGAGAAAGTAATAGACAAGAAAGTAAATAGTATTATTCCTTGAGAATAGCCGGATTCAGTGTGAATCACTTGATTGTACAATACAAGGGTAGGAGGGGTATTTATAGCTACGATTTACCCAGTCCTAATTATGGCAAAATACAAAGACTAATAAGGTCGTGAGCTTGTATACTCAAGGCGGCGGTATATACGAAACCCTAACTTGGAGATTGTAAACCCTAAGGCAGCGAGATGTATACCTTGCATCCTACGCCCGTACCGGCTGAGTGGCCGTGGCTTGAAGAGCAAACATGTATCCTCTGCGCCCAGAGACTTGTAAGCTAAGTCTAGTCTCGTCAGCTAGACTCGTATCCCCTAATCATAGGTGGCATATTTTTGCCCACACAGTCTGTCCCCCAACTTGTTGAGTGCTGTCGTAAGCAGTAAGGAAGTAAAGAGATATACAAAAAGAATGTGAAAAGATATCTCACTGACCCCTTGAAAATTCGCAGTCTCTTTGACCGAGACTGACACTTGATTTCTTCTAGAAACTCATGTGTCTTCATTCGATTGGCTAATGTCGGTTCCACGCACCTTTCCCATAAATGCCTTTTACTGCGCCGAATCGTTTCATATCTCCAGGCCATAATTATATTGACTGTATGAATGCTCCATTCTTATCTTATTCCGCCTATAAATAGGTGCTTCATGATAAACAAGAGTCACAAACTTTTCTTCAGAAAATACATTACTTCTTCCAAAGCTTCCTCATGAAAGAATAAATTTTTTTCTACAAAAATATTCGCCTTCAATCCTGGTTTGATATTCCACAGAACAACTCCTTCACTTAGAATGGATGGTTTATAAGAAAACTATGAACAAAGAGACCTTCACAGTTTCCTTCCTCGATTTCTCCATCCATGATAGGATAAACGGAGTCCCCCGAGTCATGAAGTTTGATCGGAATTCTAATGGTATTTTTCAGAGTGTCTTCAATGTGGCATGTGCATTGATTATGGTACGCTTTTTTTCTACCGCAGCAGTTGCTGTGATATTGTTCTTGTCATATGGAGCTTCTCGGCAAAAGAATACTTTCCATGGCAGTAATTATGCACCTGCTCATATTTTGGCTCTATGGGACAAATCGTCCAGAGATAGCGCCACTTGATGAGGTGGGGTCTTCGCTACGGTATTCTCGCATTCTCCCGGCAGTTGATGTTCAACAAATTTTTCCAAAATCTTTGCATTCAGGGTAGCCGTATAGCTCTGCCCTGTTTTGCTATTAGGAGGTTGCATCTGCTTGCAATCGTCTAAAGATGAGGGGGAACATGGTGCTCCCACAGTTAATAATGGTTCCATGTTGGTGTCTCTCCATGTGATTCCATATGAAACTCTCGGCGTACGCGCTGCTCCTTCCGCCGTTCTACTGAGAGATTCTTTAGTTGGACTGATTTTCCAACTCCCGCGATGCAGCGTTACAAATATGTTGTTTCTTGAGGTATTATGTTGGTAATGTCATCCTTTGTGTGCCGAGAGAAACTTCGATGCAAGAGCTAAAATCCAGATGACGAGTCTCTAGCCGTGTAAATTCGAGGGAACTTGCAGTTTTAGCTTTTTGAAGCCTTTTTAGTTTCTTAAGAACACCTATAATGAACAATGTTGTATTCGAAAGAACTTAATTATATATTATAATCCTACGAGCTATTGATATTAATGAAAATGGACGTTCATCAATATTTTATGTGTACTTTCGTAAATACTCGTAGTATAGTCAAGCAGCATGTTTTGGGTGCCTTTTTTGACGTTTGTCTTTTAAAGACAGGCGTGCGTACTATTGAGTGCTTCTTTTGCATCGGTAAATGATGGCTTGTATTCAGGGGCGGCCCAACCTTGTTGCTGGCCTAAAGACAAATTTTGATGAGATGCCTTAATATATATTTTTTTTAAGATTGTAATTTTTTTTAATACTATTCTACAATCTTTATTACTTTCATTAACTACTTACTCTACATATACAAAACACTTTACCCAGAATTTTGTATTAAATTAACCATTTTCTTTTATGCCTATTCACATTTGCAATTTTTTTTAATATAATATTTAGCAGAATAATGTCAAGAATATATTTTAACTCATAATGATTAGTGATCTGTTCGCTTAAAGAACATTATCCCATATTTATTGATAAAGGTTATTATTATTTACTAAACATTTTCAAGAGCTCATCATTGAATTTTATTAATGTTTAATATTTTCTCTCTCTTTGCATGTTGATATAATTGGATCAGACTGAAAGCTCAAATAAAAGGGCAAAAAATTTGGATTTAGAAGGCTTGTTCAAAAAAAAAAAAAAAGATGTGGGTGGCATTATGAATGAGGTGTTAGTTAGAAAGCTTCTTACAATGTTCTTTCAATCAAGCAACATTTTTTTTTTCTTAAGGAGAGGGAAGAGAGCTTTCGAAGAAGAGCTTGAGACCAGTGAACAGCTGAACCTGATTTAAATTTATTTTACTAAATATTATTCAGTTCTTGACTTATTTTTTACAACAACAGAGTAAAAAATTTATTGTCTATGGGCTCTTGTGTTTAACAAATTAGGAGTAAAAGAATTGATAAAGATACTGAAGAATAAAATGAGCAATATCATTGTTGCTTTGTTAGAATATGATCTATAGTGAGCAATAAGAAGTTTACTTACATACATTCCAAATATATATTTATCATTATTCAAAAACACTATTAACATGCCTCACCAGTCAAATACCATCGTTAGTAATTAATCAAGGAAGTTTTGTTTTCCTTTCTCATTATAAAATTACAGCTTTTACGTAAATGCTCAGACTTTGTTAAGGAAAATACCACATATATCTAGTTATTGTAAAAAAATAAATAAAAAATGGGGCCTCTCCAAACATTGGGGCTTAAAGCCCCTGCCTTACTGGCCTTACTAAAAGGCCGGCACTGCTTGCATTGCGCTTGCGATAGACAGCTTTTAGGGCAAGGCTGCACCCGCAAGGGGATGTCTTTAGCCTGTTGTATGTAACAATGCATTTTTTCGTTCAAGCTAAAACATTTATGCTTGTTCACTCGAGTGTTTTAAGACTTTATTGGTACTATGCGGGCGGGAGTCCCCACCGATATGTTGGTGCAATTTGTCGAATTGATGATTTCAACTTACGAATAATGCCTAGTGGCTGAACTAGAAGTGATCTAGCTTTAAGAGAGTAGTGTACTCTACTTTTTGTAGCGAAAAGTGGGTGATTATTTCAACTTAAGTTGTGTCGGGGCTATGAATATTTGGATCGTAGATGGATCTGATTGTAAAACTGACTAAGTAGAATAGTAGTTTTATTGATAAAAGGGGGCGTGCGGCCAATAAGAACTTAACAATGACGAGTCTAAGTGCTCGTTTAAAAGTAATGATAAAGACAAAGAGTAAGAAAAGAGAAAATACATGTCTCGAGTGTGTGGGTCCAGTTGACCTTTCAAGAGTAGTACTTCTTAAGCCAAGTGATAGCTATTTCTTTCATATCTTTGGATGCTTTCACAATTCTGATAGCACTCTTGTCGTGTGCTTGACTCTCTCTAGGCAAGGTCCACTCACTCCGTAAATCACTGATGTCGTACGGGGTCGGGTATCTAAAGACTTGGTGGAATGTTGAGGGTACTCTCTTTATTTCATGTATCCACGGTCGTCCTATGATGATATCGTACGAGAAATTACAAGCCAGTACCTGAAAAGGTGTTATGCTCGTCATGCCGAGGATATAGACTGGCAGAGCTAGTCCACCAATAGGTTTCTCGTAGACGCCGTTGAAGTTGGTTATCCTACATGGCCTTAGAATAACCCGGTGATGCTGGCCCATTTTCGCAATACCACCCATCGAATGATGTTGACATCACTTCCTGGGTCAATCAGAGCTTGTTCAATCTGAAAGTCAAGCACCTTAATTGGGACTGTGAGGGCTTCTTTGTGCTTTCTTTCCTCATCTCTTAAGCTGAACTCAATCGGGTTAACATGTAGTTCAGATGCTTCAGTCTTCCAAGTTTCGTTGGAGCTGGGTGTAGCGAAGATCGCGTGAGCTTCGCTTGTCCTTTGGGTCGGGCACTCTGGATCGTCTTACTCCTTCTGTGATCAGGTCCTTGAGGTGTCCTTCCTTCAACAAGTGCTCAATCTCAAGCATCAGAGCTTTACAGTTGATTGTAGCATAGCTGCTACTCAATTAAAAATCGCAGTAGGCCGTTTAACTCTTCTCAGTCGCGCTCTAATAGTGGGTGTCCAGTACACTCTGGAACTAGTTTTCCAAAGTGATTGGCAACTAGCTCCACTGCATTCACCCGCAGCCCGAAGTCATTTAAGCTGTGTTGTTCCGTGCTTTTCTCGTACAATTCGATTCCTTGGGTTTGCTTTCCCGACTCCACTTGACTCTGAATCCTTCCTTTCGTTCTCCTTCCGCCGCCTTCCCCTTCCAGAGGTGGCTCAGGTTTAAGTCAAAGTTTCTTGTTATACCGCTGGTGCAGAGCGTTCCATGCTGTCACCGCGTGTTGAGTAAGACTCCATTGTTAATGAACCCCTGGAATTCAGGCTTGTGTCGAAAACTACGACATTAATATTGTCTGAAACTAGAGGGAGCTCCGTGTGTTCCCTCTGAAATCTCTCCAGGTAGTCTTTCAGCAATTTGTTGTCGCGCTGCCGGATCTCAAAAATATCTTCCATGCACTTCTCTTGCTTGCGGGCTCCAGAATGTGCCTTCTTGAACAAATCCTACATCTGGATGAATGACTCGATTGACCCTATTGATACCTGAGTGTACATACGAGCGTACCTTTAGTTAAGGTCGAGCCGAACCTCTTCACCAAAGCATACTGAGTTTCTTCTTCAATGATCTCATAACTTTTGACGGCTGTATAATAAACAGTGATATGCTCGTCTGGATCGGTAGTTCCGTCGTACTTGAGGTTATTCGGCAAGTGAAAGTACTTAGGTACGCGGACCGTTGCAACACTCATTTTATATGCATGCTTGTATAACTTTTGCTCTTCTACAGTGGTAACCTGAGGAGGAGCACCCGACACATTATCGATCCGATTGTGGATGGCCTTCATCTCCTTCAGGATGTCCTGAATGACAGGTGTTCCTTCGAGATTTTGATTGCTAACTGCTGTAGATCTTGCTTGGACGACCTCCATGTTGAGTCTTCAATTAGGAACAGAGGCTGGTGGTTTGTTCACGAGCTCTACTCCTTGCAGGGATGCTGGCCTCTGAGACGATCCAGCGAACATCGCTCCTATCTTGTGGGCCATGTTTTCGACCATGTTGGTCGAGTTTTGCTATGCCCGTTCTACATGGGGTTTGAAGATATCAACAAGGAAATCTTTGAGCTTGGAGTTATCTACACGTGGTTGATCGTCTTCGCCGTCACTGCCTACAGAGATCGAATTTCTGGTAGGGTCTTTTGACTATCCGTTAGGATTGTTTGGATCTTTTGCGGTATCGTCTACTACATCAGCAGTGTTCTTTGCAACATTATCTTTGTTGTTTGGCATGATTGCTCTTTTTCCTTTGAAGAAACCTACAATTGCCTGGGCTCAATGGTGGGCGCTGAACTGTTTATGCCTAAATTTGATCGATCGTCTAGGTTAAACAATTAAATCTGTAAGAGGGTCACAAGCAATATGGTAAATATGAAGGAAAATACAAGAAATAGAAAGAGAAAGTAATAGACAAGAAAGTAAATAATATTATTCCTTGTGAATAGTCAGATTCAGTGTGAATCGCTTGATTATACAATACAGTTGTATGAGGGGTATTTATAGCTACGATTTATCCAATCCTAATTATGGTAAAATACAAAGACTAATAAGGCTGTGGGCCTGTATACTCAAGGCGGCGGTATATACGAAACCCTAACATAGAGACTGTAAACCCTAAGGCGATAGGATGTATACCTTGCATCCTACGCTCGTACCAACTGAGTGATCGTGGCTTGAGGAGCAGACGTGTATCCTCTGTGCTCGGTGAGTTATAAGCTAAGTCTAGTCTTGCCAGCTAGACTCGTATCCCCGCAATCATAGGTGGCGTATTTTTGCCCACACAGTCTACAAGTTGGGCATATATGAAAACCTACTCCTAAAGCTCCTACAAAGACCCAAGTAAATGCACCACCCAAAAGGTAGTATACAAAGCCTCAGACCACCTAGATTGAGATGCCAAGGAAAGAAGTATGCAATGAAGACGAGGGATCTGTGCAGCAGCAGCATCAGGCTAAGCAGCTGCAACAAGTACACAGATCAGAATGCTCCAGCAGAAGAGGGCCACTGGCAAAGTGTGAAAGGAAGGACTAGTCCAAAGGCTACAAAACATGATGATGTCAAGAGAAGGGCAGTTAGCCTACTGGGATCAATGTTCCTAATGAGTTTAGCATGCTAGTTTAGCCTAATGCACATCTGAATGTATCTGATGAATATGAGGGAAAGATTTAGGCAGGGAGGACAAAGTGGTTATATGGGGGATGAGGCTGGGCTACCACCTGATTTACTGATATGAGGATTGTCTCTTGGAATGTTAGAAGCCTAACAAGGCCAATAAGAAAAATGAGTTACAGTGTTTTTGAGAGAAAATAAAGTTGTACTAATAGCTCTTTTGGAGAATATAGTTAAGGAGCATAAGGCTCAAAGACACAAAAATAAAATAACTAGAGGCTGGGATTGGTGCCATAACTGTGACTATAGTAGAAGAGATAGAATTTAGATCTTGTGTAACTCTGAATACTGCACCTTCACCATGGTCAGTGCTATGTCTCAGTGTATTCATGGGAGAGTTGAATTTCAGGGTAATGGTTGGGTTTTTAACTTCACTGCTCTGTATGGCCTGCATACTGTAGAAGATAGGAGAGACATGTGGAGAGAGCTTAGAATGATCAATGATACCAAAGTAGGGGTCTGGCTACTCATGGGTGTTCTTAATGTTATATCTAATGAGGCTGACCGATTAGGGAGAGTTGTTCAGGAAGTAAAAGTTAGGGATATATATGAATTCTTATTTGATACTTTTATCATAGAGATGAAGACAGTGGGTAGATGGTTCACATGGTCAAATGGGCACACTTTTAGTAAGATTGATAGAGCCTTTGTAAATGCTCAATGAATGATCCATTTTCCCCACCTCAAAAGTATTGTAATGGATCATGCATTTTCTGACCACTCTCAATTAAGTGTTAGTATCTTTGAGGATTGAACTGGGGGCCAAAAGCTATTCAGGTTCTTGAATTTTCTGGTAGGTGATGAGGCGTTCCTAGGGGCTGTGGAAGATGCTTGGAGTTAGACTACACCTGGACCACTAATGGGACAAGTATAGAGGAAACTAAATTATATAAAAACGAGTCTAAAGCAGCTGAACATTAAAGAATACAAGGGGTAGATGATAGAATAGAAAATCTAAGACACCAGCTAGAGGAGATGTAAACCTTGATGAGAGATCATGTGCATTACTCTAGACTTCTGGAGTAGGAGAAAGAGTTGAAACAGTAATTAGAAAAATGGGCAAGCATTAAGGAGAGTATATTTAAGCAGAATTCAAGAGTCCAGTGGCTTAGGCTAGGAAACTCTAATTTTGCTTTTTTCTTTGCTAATATGAGACAAAGAGCCTCCTAGAAGAGCATTAAGATCTTAGTGACAGAGGATGGGAAGTAGGTGCATCATCAGAAAGATACTGAGAGAGTTATAAGGAATTTTACAATAAGCTGCTGGGCATAGCAGCACCTCAACTCCCTGGTGTTGACCGCACTGTAATGATAGAAGATAAGAAGCTTAATATAATGAAACAACTAAAACTGATAGAGCCTGTCACTAATGAAGAAGTTCTGTAAGTCTGCACAGTATCAATGATATGAAGGCTCCTAGATGTGATGGTTTCAATGTTGTGTTCTTCAAGAAAGCCTGGGAAATTATTGGACAGGAAGTCGTGCGAGTTGTTCTGGAGTTCTTCCCTACAGGTGTGTTATATAGCCCTATAAACTGCACAACTATCACCTTGATTTCAAAGGTTCCTAACTCCACCAGAGTAGCAGATTTTAGATTCATATCTTGTTGCACTATATTTTATAAGATGATTTCCAGGATTCTAACTCATAGAATACAAGTAGTCACGGATTGTTTCATGAACGGGTTATCACTGACAATATTATAATGAGTCATGAATTGGTTAAGGGATATGGGAGAAAAAAGATCTCTCCTAGGTGTATGTTAAAAATAGATATGAGGAAAGCTTATGATTATGTGGAGTGGTCTTATCTTGAGCAAGTGCTTCAGTGCCTGATCATTTTTGCTACATTTGTTAGATGGATCATGACTTGTGTTAGCACTGTTTCCTACTTTATCCTCATCAATAGTAAACCTGCTCCCTCTTTTAAAGCAAAAAAAAAAGCTTGAGGCAAGGGGACCCTCTCTCCCCATTGCTCTTTGTCCTGGCAATGGAGTATCTGAATAGGGAGCTGAAGACATTGCAAAAGCAACCAAACTTTAATTATCACCCCAAGTGCAGCAAGCTGGCAATTGTACAGCTTGGCTTTGCAGCTGATCTTCTTCTATTCTTCAGAGGTGATCCTATCTCAGTTCAGATGCTATATGGTTGCTTTACTGTGTTTTCTCAGGCTTCTGGACTTGTTGTTAATCCTGCAAAGAGCTGTATATACTTTGGAGGGGTGGGGCCTGATGACCGATATGATATCTTGCAAATACTAGGATTCACCACTGGAGAATTGCCATTTAGATACTTGGGGATTCCCCTTAGTACTAAAAGAACATATGTGACTTAGTATAAACCATTTTTGGACAAGATAGTGGACAAAATCACTTCATGACTGCAAAGTTCTTATCATATGCAAGAAGGATCCAATTAATCAAGTCAGTGCTATTGTCTATACAGATATTTGTGTCTCAAATCTTTGTCATGCCAAAGAAAATTACACAGACCATTAAATCTCTATGCAAAAGGTTCTTGTGGACATGTGGTGCTGAAATGTCAAAAATAGCTCTCATAACATGGGAGAGGTTGTGCTTGTCAAAGACTGCAGGTGGTCTGAATCTTCTAGATGTTGGTGTCTGGAATAAGGTTTCTATTTGTAAGAAGCTATAGAACCTTATCCAGAAAAAGGACAAGTTGTGGGTTCAATGAGTACATACCTATTACATAGAAGGGAAAGATCTATGGGATGTCCAAGTGAAACAGGCTTCTTGGATGCTTCAAAAGATTATTAAAGCAAGAACCACCTTTACTCAGGCTGGGATAGGGCAGCATGATGTGATGTAGTTGCACAACTTTTCTATTAAGCAGCCATACTTCCAACTTAGAGGTGTGTTATGAAAGGTTCAGTAGAGGAAACTCATACGCATCAACCCAGATTCTCCAAGAAGCTGCTTTGTGTTGTCTTGGTCTTGAATAGCAGATTGCTCACTGGGGATAGAATTGCTAGATGTACTGTTGTTGATAACCTGACTTGTCCCCTCTGCAACACTGAAGCTGAAACTATTCAACATCTGATTTTTAAATATTCTTATGCTGCATGTGTATGGGCTAAACTCTGGAGCTACCATCTATAGAATGGCACTGACCTGCTATGTTTACAATGTCTGGACTGAAAGGAACTATAAAATCTTTCAATAGTGCAGCAGAACAATAGATACTGTAGTGAAGTTGATACTCCATGAAGTCGATGAGCGTGGAACTGATAGAAGTAGCATGCATAGGAAGCTTGTTCTATTGAACTTTTATCCATAGGCTTGTGTCTTAGTCTTAGTTCCGAAGCTTGCAAATGTTATGTGGTTCTACATTTCAATTTGTCTTACTTTTCTTATAAAGAGATAGGCTTGCTAGGAGATAGAGTAGTGTCTATGATGGTAGCTTAGGGCCTATGTCCAAGCTGCTAATATGAATACTGAGCTGTAAATTCTGAAATTTTGGTAATAAAATCATTTAGTTATCGAAAAAAAAAAGTAATGCTATGTTTTGTAAAGTGACATAACAATGATATTTTATGTAATTTAAAGGTTAGGTTTGTATATTTATGTAAATGTCAATCCTTATTTAGGGAAAATACTTGGGCTAAGTTTTATCTATATGGATTTATATTGCCCAACCTTACTAGTTTTGGTCCATATTAATTAAATTTCTTAAATTTGTTTTGTAAATGGTAGCAGCCCTAGTATTTCCTTTCTCCCTCGTAAAAAAGAGGACCCTACCTTCGAATCCTCCTATCCCTCCTCCTTCTCCTCAAACAAAAAAGAAGAAAGAAGAACATAGCACCACAATCGCCTCACTCTCTCCTTCCCTCCCTCTTCAGGCTGCTGCCAGTGGTTACTCTTCTTCTTCCCGATCCGGCAGCGTTCACAACGTCCATAAAAACAAAAAAATAGCACCACCTTCTGCTCTGCTGCTGGGATAAAGATGGATTCGATGCTATTCCTTTTCCAAATTTGCCTCCTTTATTTTTTCTTACAGATATGTTTGCGCTGCCACTTGCTCCTCCTCCTTGGGTTCTTATGTTTTCATTTTTTTAAGTAATAGTTTTGATTTGCTGCCACTTAGTAGATCTACTAGTATCTGGTTGTGTATGTGTTTTATATTTTTATATTTTTATATTTTGTTGTATATATATATATATATATATATATATATATATATATATATATATATATATAATTATATATAAATTATGGGAAGGTGGTGTCGACATAGCAGCGAAAAATGGGGGGATGATGGCGGCTGGGGTGTGTACGCGAGAGAACATATGGAAAATAACAAAAAATTAAATATTAGAAGACACATGCACTATGAAGATTAAATATTACTGCTATTATCCTAATTTATGTTGCATTACTTCCTTTTTGGTCTGTCCAAAAAAGAATGTTACCTTTCTGTAAGTAGAAACAATTTATTTTTATGAAATGATTTCCAACTATAAAAATTTGTATGGCTTGTTTTAGACTAAATATCTCGAAATTCTACTCTTTTCTTAAACCTCCGTGCCGAGTCAAGTTCTGCCACATAAAATATAATGGATGAAATACTACATTTGCCTCCCCTCCCTCCCCCCACTTTAGTATAGTATCCTATTTTGAACTAGTTATTTTTTAAAACATTTCTTACTTAGTCTATCTATGCTGAGTCAGAATGTCAATAACTTGACCTATAACTTCCTCTATAACTTCCTCTATCACCACACAAATGGAACAACACATGTAGTAGAAATGCTTCGTGAAAGTATATATGAAAAAAATAGAGCAAACATAGCTATTGAAACCAGCAAGTCATCGTCACCCAAACGTTGTCGAGTTCTTTCAATATTTACAGTTATTGAATGGTAAAAGAAAAAACTGTTAG
Source organism: Petunia x hybrida (assembly GCA_037355625.1). Classification (NCBI taxonomy): domain Eukaryota; kingdom Viridiplantae; phylum Streptophyta; class Magnoliopsida; order Solanales; family Solanaceae; genus Petunia; species Petunia x hybrida. The sequence goes on from JBBBVM010000648.1 coordinate 743,613, forward strand.
CGAGTATTCAAATTTTGCTCAAGATTTTTAGAAAAAAAAATTAAGCTATCAATAAAATTTTACTGCAGTAAGGTAGATAAAAAGAATAAAAATTTAATCAAGGTACTTATTAAAACTGGTTAAATAACACTATTGAGATTCTACATCGGTAGTGGGATGTGTATTTGTCTCTTTATATATAGTCTTGGACAATACTCACCTCTTGAGCTAGATTTTGAGGTCAAGTTAGACCCAAAGTTCATATTTTTATTATCAGAGGTAGGCTTATCCCAATTCTTTGCTTACCCGATGAGGTGTCCCGATATTATGTTGTCCACTCTTAACTTGATCATATTTGTCTTGGAGTTGAGTTTCCACATTAGTAGTGAGATTGATATTTATTTGTTTTACATAGTCTTGAGAATTCTTACCACTTGAATTAGCTTTTGGAATTGATTAGGCCCAAAATCTATTCTCGTTATCAAAGTAGTTTAAATAATTTCATAGTAATACAATAGAAAATGGTCAAATATACCCTCAGCATATGCTAAATGGGGCAAAATTTTCCTCCTACCTATTGGCTTGAAATTGTCCTAGATTGAAGAATGACATGGTGCTGAGGTGGGTTATCATTTAATTAACGGAAAAGGGTCAAAATGCCTTCAAGGTATTGAAAATGGAGCAATGTTGCCCTCTGTTAGTCCTTTGGCTAAAATGGTCTCCACGTTATTTTTTGACTAAAAAATATCCACCTTTAAACAAAAAAATAACGTGGCTCATGTGGGGTTTTATTTTTTTATCCAAGTGGCCTTCTCTTATTGGTCCACATGTATTCCAACTGATCATACACCAAATTAGATCCAACCCAACTCCTAGACCCTGACCCTAAATCAAATAACTCATCAATCACTGATTGGTGCTCGTCTTCTTTCTTCCTCTAAGTCATACTTTTTGATCTTGTTTCTTTTCCCTTTCTACCTGTAACACCAACACCACCATCTTTAACCCAAAACACTATTTCTAACAATCACTAAACAATCATCTCCATCACTGTAATGCAACTTGTTAATTTTTTTTGGGAATTTGAAGTAACTGCATTAGCTGCGGAAGAAAGAAAAGATGCCATCAATTATTACTTCCTGCTCCTCTTACTTTGGTTTTTCCTCATGAAAAGAACTAAAAATTACACCTTTCATGTCTTTCCATGGATATGTGCTGCAAAATGAAAATGAATTATTTTCTTACGGTCTAGCCGTGGATATATTTGCTAAAAAGCAAAACTTTGTTTCCTTGGCTTATTCTAGTTTGGAATTAATATGTGTAGTTGCAACTTTATGTCAATAATTTATATTCTGCTGTAACCATTTCCTTTTCTGTGGACAGAAGAATAAGAAAGATTTACCAAAGATATGTTTCGCCGGCTGCCGGAGATTCTAAGCCATGATATAAGAGATCAAAGAGGGTAAAATAGATGGTAACTTTAAACGGGTCAGGGAATGTGTTTGGTTGGGTCGGTAATTTTGGGGTTAGGTAAGTGATCCAGGTGTACTAATAAAATAAGGCCACCCGGTTTTTTTAAAAAAGGCCTACAACGCCAATTCATCATACTGCTAACAAAAGGGTATTTTTAAGCCAAAAGATAACGTGGAGGGAATTTTTGAACCGAAAGGTTAACTGAGGTCAATATTTCTCCATTTTCAATACCTTGAGGGCATTTTCGACCATTTTTCGATTAATTAACACGTGGCAATTTCTTATTCGTACGTCTAAATAAATTAGTAAGCCAAACCAAATGGTACCGACCCAAACAGATAAAATCTGACCCCCAAACCCTAAACCCATCCATAAGAACCTATGGACAAGTAATATTTTTCTAATTGCTTTGTTAGTTTTACAATAATTTTCAGTTTTATCCGATTTTGAATTTGTAGTGTTCAATCTGTAGTTCGTTATTTGACTGAAATCGTCTGAAAATAATTGTGTTTGGATTTGTCTCCATAAGTTGAAAAAAGTGAAAGAAAAAGAAGATAAAAATGGAATACTAAATTGATGCTATTTATATACTGGAATTTGTATCGTTGGAACTTCCTTTTAGGATCATCCCTCCATAAATTTGGTTATAATAAACTGAAACTTGTTGCTTTTGTGCTCTATTGGTTAGTAATTTCTTAATGGTGAGTTTAGTGTTTCGGGTCGGATTTTATCCATTTAATTTGGGTCAGTGTTTGTGTTATAAAAATGACTAAGTGGTCGTTGCAAAATAATCTGGTTTAACAAGTCCAGGATTGAATCCGACATGGAGGAAATGTTAATTCGTAACTCACGTTTTAATAAGTTTACGTTCAAACAATTTCAAGAAAAATGATTTTATGTGAAAACTAGAAATAAATAGCAATTAACAAAAAACACGTAATAAGTACTACTAGAGAAGATTTTAAGAATAGAAGGCCTAGGACACGACTATCGCAATTATCGGAGTAATGTACCAAATACTATGCATTCAATTGCACTTGAATGTCTCTAATGATCATGAGCTTCTAGTTTATCACTAGTATTCTCCAATAACAAGCAATTAACTATTTTGAGTTATTTTTTTAAGTAAACACAAGATGATAAGATGAACTACTCACGTGATCATGATAAGGGTTCATTGTTTCTGAACTCACCCATCTCTTATTCCCTAAATAATTCATTATTTGGGTTAAAACATTGTTATTCAACTAACACTAACTCAAAATACTCCTCCAAGAATTTACGAGGTTAAAAGAGCCGCATATTCAATTGTGAGTTCTACAATCGGAAGCAATCAAAATGTAGGTTAATAATCAGGAATAGTAATGTCAAGCTCGATATAAATAATGAAATATTCAGCACATGTTGCTCCCAACGCACACGCAAGAATACGCGGTCGACAAGTAATAAAGCGATAAGTAGAGTATCGTTCCCACGAGGACTATTCAGACTGGACTCCTAACAAACAATTTCTAACTAACTATCCAGGGATCTTTTTCCAATAATGATGATTTAGTTAACCAAAGAACAGTAATTAAGAGGGTAAAAGTGAATTCAAACAATGGAGCAAAACTTGGTGGTTATAAGTAATAAGGAGACGGTCCAGGGTCAGAGTTACGAACAATCCAGTTGAGTTTTTCAATTGATTCCACTTCTCAAATCCCGGGTTCCTAACTGACAGATTAAATGTACCTGTGAAAATCTTTCGATTCTTCACAGTCTATGCAGGCTACTTCAATCTCTATATGTCTATGGGTTGAATCACGTGCACGCATTAACGAATTCTGTAATTAGTTAAACTAGGCGAGCAAGTATATGTCTATCCTACTCACGAATTGGTTCCCCGATGCCCGGGTTCACAAACTAGTCCTATTCTTTCTTATTACGTAATTAAATTCTCTCTTTCGAGTTCAATCTAAAAACCATAGATAATGCGTAATAATCGGGCCCTGACAATTACACAAGTGAAATCAAGAAAGAATAAGTAACCCGTAATGGGATTCAATTAATGGGAATCAATCTTCAAACATCAACTTTCATGAAATACTCTAACCCTAGAACAAGAGATTTAGCCACGCATACTCATAATAACAGCACAAGGATTTGATGAAATCATGAAATAATGATGTAATAGATGAATGGAAGGAAGAAAAACCCTTGTTCTTGATGTTATGAGCTCTCCCAATTGCTCCAAAGTCTGAACTCCTCTCAAAAACTAAGTAAAAGAGTATTTATAGGGTTTACAAAGGCCTGGTAATAAGTTAGACCTAAGCCTAGACGAAATAGGACTCCAAAATTCGCTCCAGGGGCGCCATAACGGGCGCCCCGCGCCCACGACCGCGCTGGGACAACCAGTGGACGCCAAACTTTGGGCGCTTTTGGGGCGCCCCACGTGGGAAAAAGCGCCAGGCGCTGGGCGCTATAAGTGGCGCCCCACGTGCGCCAAAGCGCCAGTGCAAATTTCTGTTTCCTTTGCTCCTTTGCTCGCTTCGTGTCGTGCCTTCGTGTGCTCGATCCAATCCTCAATCAAAATCCAATCTTTTCTTGCTCGATCATGCTCTTTAAAGCTGCAATTGCACTTCATAACAACCTACATACATACGACATCAAATTAGTGCATAACCACATTCATAAACTATAAAACGAGCGAATAACAAGCTCAAACATGCAGAAATATTAAGGAAACGTTGGCATAAAATGCCAAACATCAGCACATCATCCTATAATGGTTCCATCACGCCCTAGATGGGGTAGCTTAGTTATCCATGTTCACAAGATTCATAACATAAACAACCATAATTAGTAAATTACAAACTGATCGAAAGAGTTAATAAAAACTCGTTAGATCCGTGTTCTCCACTACCCTAGTCTTCTTCTCATTTCTAGGTTAAGAACTATTCTAAGAATTGACTTTTAAGCCTTTAAATCATGTTCCTGAGCCAAATGACCATATTGGGCCACTATTTACAAAACTGCTGAAATTTGTCCTTGTGCTATGGCTGTGCTTCAACACAGGAATTCTGGAACTTCTTGCATAGTTCTGTGAGACGCAACTCCAAAACCACCCCAGGATCATTTTTCTCTTCACCCATGTGATAGCTATGCGATGGAGAGTTACTTCACTGCCTCGGCAATATTTATCCTCATCAAAATATCATTTAAAGGCTGTGCTATGGTCATGCGACACACAACATCCTTAGATTTCTTCAGATTTTGCATTTTGGCTCTATTTTTTTGCTCAAATTAACTCCTTTGGCACCATTAGCCTCACATATATCAAAATACAATCAGTTAGCTCAATCATCACATTTTTAACATTAAATCACTAGAATGCACCGAAGTATGGGTAAAACACATCCAATTACGTATAAATTAATTTAGCCTACTATCAGTATTTATTTGGTTTGAATTACTAATCCACTTGGCAACTAAACATGGCCATGTGTCAGAAGGATACCCATCCCACCGCCATGTCATTCTTCTGTTTAAAGCATGATATTTTTTAACACAAAAATAAAGTTAGGGGCAATCTTAAGGGAGCAAGTGCAAGCAATATTCTTCATTTAGCACATCTCAAGGGTATTTTTGATCCTTTTCCGATGAAATTGACTTACTAAAATCATTTTTATTTATCACTGTAGCAAATTAAAAAAATATTCGGTCCATAAAATTTGCACTAACATAAGAATTATTGCCAACTGAAGAGATTTCTTTTCTTCTCTATTTCCTATTTTTATATTATAGGAAGAATGGTGATAGAAGCATTGACTAATTAACTGCATTAAATTCTGGTTTTCTGTATAAATATTTGTCACTTCTTTTGTAATAATGTATTTTATCCCTCCTAATCTTCGAGTAAAAGCTGATCCCAATGTTCCCCCATATTCTGAAAAGAGATACTCAGTAAAAAGAAACAAAGGAAAAAGAAAAAAACGAGAAGAGAGAGAGAGGCGAGAAAAAATTTCGTAGATTTGAGTACTGTGTCTTCTCCTCCTCGTACCTGTAACTCTCTTCTTTGCTTCTTAGCAAAATATTTTCTTTTAGTAAAATTTTTAGCATGGAGCCTTTTCTCTTTTTAGAGATCATAGTGACGTGAATTCAATTTTATATAATACATTTTATTTGTTCCAAAATAATGACAGGATATAATTACTAGTTGTTCAAAAAGAATAACATAATTTTAAGTTTAGAAGCCAAAGTTTAAAATTTTTATTTACTCTTAATGAGACGATATTTATAGCCAGAAATATTTAATGTTTATTTAAAAGTCTCTTTTTTCTTTTTCTTTTTTCGTGCCAAATCGAGCTATAATATAGCCTATATGAAATAATGTGAAAAGAAAGATGTGGTAATATATTTCCTCCAAATGGATTAGAAAAATTAGGGCCCCAGAAGATAGAGTGGTGTTGGCGTTCATAGAATTTTTTTTGAGAAAATAAACTTATTATAAAGACTCAATAGCATTTTAAACGAAAAATAAACAGCAAATACATATATATTATATTTTATTTTATTTGTATTATGTGTATAACTTGTAATGTACTCCCTCTGTCCATTTTTATTTGTCAACTTTCAGCTTTTCACTTCCACCAAGAAAAAATTCAACTTGACTGTTGCTCCCAACCGCACACGCAAGTATACGTGGTCGACAAGTAATAAAGTGATAAATCGAGTATCGGTCCCACGAGGACTATTCAGACTGTCGCTTAACAAACAATTTCTAACAACTATTCAGGGATCTTTTCCAATAGTGAGAGTTTTAGTAACTAAAGAGCAGTAATTTAATTGGTAAAGGTGAATTCAAACAATGGAGCGACACTTGGTTGTTATCAGTAATAAGGAGACGATCCAGGGTCAGAGTTACGAACAATCCAGTTGATGTATTCAATTGATTCCACTTCTTAAATCCCGGATTACTAACTGATAGAGTAAATGCAATTATGAAAACCTTTCAGTTCTTCACAATCTATGCAAGCTACTTCAATCCCTATATGTCTATGGGTTAAATCACATGCACGCATTAACAAACTCTGTAATGAGTTAAACTAGGCAAGCAAGTATATGTCTCTCCTACTCGCAAATTGGTTCCCCGATGCCTGGGTTCACAAACTAGTTCTATTCTTTCTTATTACGTAATTAAATTCCCTCTTTCGAGTTCAATCTAAAAACCATAGATAATGCGTAATAATCGGGCCCTGACAATTACACAAGTGAAATCAAGAAAGAATAAGTAACCCTTTAATGGGATTCAATTAATGGGAATCAATCTTCAAATTAAACATCAACCTTCATGAAATACTCTAACCCTAGAACTAGAGAATTAGCCACGCATACTCATAATAACAACACAAAGATTTGATGAAATAATGAAATAATGATGTAATAGATTAATGGGAAGGAAGAAAAACCCTTGTTCTTGATGTTATGAGCTCTCCAATTTTCTCCAAAGTCTGAACTCCTATGAAAAACTAAGTAAAAGAGTATTTATAGAGTTTACAAACACCTAGTAATAAGTTAGACCCAAGCCTAGACGAAATAGGAAGTAAAAACGCGCACAAGGGGCGCTATAACGGGCGCCCCGCGCCTCGGAACGCGTGACCTTGGACAGAAGGCGTCGAAACTCTTCCGCTTTTGGGGCGTGGCGCGCAGCCAAACGCGCCAGAGGCTGGGCGCTTGGGCTGGCGCGGCGCGCCCCTGGTAGCGCCAGGCCAATTTCTGTTTCGTTCGCTCCTTTGCTCGCTCGTGTCGTGCCTTCGTGTGCTCGATCCAATCCTCAATAAAAATCCAATCTTTTCTTGCTCAATCATGCTCTTAAAAGCTCCAATTATACTTCATAATAACCTACACACACACGACATCAAATCAGTGTAAAACCACATCCATAAACTATAAAACGAGCGAATAACAAGCTCAAACGTGAGGAAATATTAAGGAAATATAGGCATAAAATGCCAAACATCACCACCCCACACTTGAACCCTTGCTCGCCCTCGAGCAAGTCACAACTAACTTCCCAACCTAGGTAAAACAGGTCTGCCTATGACTATGGTTGATACCGATCATTGAACAAATGCACACATGACTACTATGGATCCACAAACATGCCAACAATTTACCAAACTCAAAAATATGAGAACAACCACCCCAAAATAGCTCAAATGCACAAACTCAACTTATTGCAACCATGCTCCCACGAAATCACACCTATCTACTCAACCAAAAAGCCACGACTTCACCTATCTCATGCAAACCATGTGCCCTCACCAAAATGAAGCAAGAGAGTGTCCCCCAAATATCACACACAACCATGAATATCATAAATAGAACGGGGACAATAACATAGAACGAATTCACTCACTCTCATGAAAGTCTCACATGTCACACACAATGTACCATAGGCTTGCCCGTAGTGTAGGACTCCACTAATGTAAGCTCACTCCAATCGGGATTAACTAGGACTTTAAAAGGTTGTAATGTAGGCTAAGGGGCTGATAGGATACATATGGATAGTAGTGACTACCTCCCTAAGCACTTTAATACATCACAATTAATTTAAGCACATATCTCATCAAAGCCACCCAAACAACACTTTCACACGCACACCTTTTTCACCAAGTAGCAATTTTTCTTTTTAAGCACACACTAGCAAGGGATGGATATTCTTCTCCTTTTTTTTTCTTTTCTCACAATTTTTTCGTTTCTTTTTCATTTCATTTTTTCAATTTCATTAACTTCCAACCTTGCCAATGCTTTTCACTACTTCACAATTTTAACAATTATCCCCCTTCATTAGCTCCACTCAAAAACCTCCCAAAATCCAACCACAACTCCACAACAACACACAATATTAACTAAAGTGCTTAAGGAGTAAAGGGCCAAAAGAGACAATTTAGAACAAATGGGTAGGCTCGGGGTGTGGGTGCCAACAAAAAGGGTCAAAGAAATCACAATAATTTTTTCAAGATAATTATGTAATGGTAGGCAAATCAAAAGAAGGCCTTGTATCATTTCCCGACTAGAGCAAACCTAAGATTTCGCTTTGCACACACACGGGGCAAGTTCTAGACATTAATATGCAACATGGAGCAAATAAGAACATGCCTCACAACACACATTGCACACAATCCACACATTGCACACAATCCACAACTCTCAATCAAGCATTTAGAGTGCAACTTGTGGAAAATTAAGCACTAATGCGCAAAGGTTCACAATCAAGTCAAGTGAGTGGACTTAAGCATCTCAAGGGGGTTATTCCATTTTTTTCTAGGCATGCATCTCAATTTAAATCCAAGGACACCATAAATAGCACATGCAATCAATTCAAGTCCACCGGTATCAAACAAATCAAAGGCACCTAGCATTCTACCTAGTTCCTCCGCCTAGGGTCATCTACAACTAACTATCCTAATCCTAAGAATAAAAACTACCCGGTTCAAAGGCCTCCACGTGGAAAAGAACCGAGGCCATAAGAAAAACCACGGGGTGGATGACATGTACTACTAATAAAACTAAAAGGAAAATCTTTTTGAAATTTTTCATTGGTTTTCTAATTTTTTTTTTTCAATTTTTTTTCCATATATTAAAGCAAGAAACAAATCAAAATAAAGTCAAGTGATAAAAGAAAATCCTACGGCACATGCATCCTTAACCTCAGAAATCAATAAAAGGGTAGTTCCCCACCCCACACTTAAACTAAGCAATGTCCTCAGTGCTAAAAATAAGAAAGTGTAAGGTAAAGAAAACATCCCTGAAGATTCTAGTCCTTGGTGCTAGCATCCTCCAAGCTTCCATATAGTATGAGGTACTCAGACTTCCCTCATCAGGTCATCAATATTAGGCAGGGGTGAGGACACCCCACACTTAGCCTCGACATTACATGAACCTGCAATCCAAGAAAAAACAAAAACTACGTGACACTATAAATAAAATAATAAAAGTACAAACTCGGGTTGCCTCCCGAGAAGCGCCTTAGTTAACGTCGTGGCACGACGACACTTTTAGCTCACTTCTAGCATTTACGTCTTCTCTTCTTACGCCGAACTTTTGCTTTCTTCCCTTCTTTGAGAGAACCCCTCTTCAACTTCACATGTGGTGTACTTCCATGTTCTTGTCTGACACATTCAATCATAGAGCACTCTTCAACCTTAGCTATGTGCTCCTTCCCATTATACACCTTGAAAGTAACCTTTTCTCCATGCTCTCTAACAGTCATCTCTCCCAGCTCCATGTCAATAATTTCTTTCGAGGTGACTAAGAATGGTCTCCCCAAAATGATTGGAGCTTCTCGGTCCTCTTCATAATCTAGGACTACAAAATCAGCAGAGAATGTAAAATTACCAACTTTAAGCAACACATCCTCCAACTTACCATCAGGGTGAGTGAGTGATTCATCCGCCATCTTAAGAGTAACTAAAGAGGGTTTGATTGCTCCTAACCTTAACCTTTTGCAAACAGAGAGAGGCATGAGATTTATGCTCGCACCCAAATCACACAAGGCACCAGTGATACTATGCCCTCCAATGGTACAAGGAATAGTAAACTTCCCAGGATCTTGAAGTTTTGGAGGTAGCTTGCCCAAGATTGTGCTACACTCCTCAACTAACTCAACTGAATCTATCTCTTGAGGCTTTTTCTTCTTGACTAAAATCTCTTTTAAAAACTTCACAAAGGATGGCATCAATTCAAACACATCAGTCAAAGGAATATTAACATGAAGTTCTTTCAACATACTCACAAATTTTTGATACTGGGCCAGATCCTTCGATGGTATAAGCCTCTGCGGGAATGGTGGAGGTGGCAAAGGTGCCTCCTTTCTCTCTTCTTTCTTCTTTACCTTCTCCACTTTTTCAATTTTTTCTATTTCAGCTCTCTCCTCAGACTTGGCCATCAACTCTCCATCTTCAATTAAAGTCACTGCAAGACATTGTTCAGGCTTTTTTTTAACCGTACCTATTTCTCCCACCAACTGCCCCAACTGGTGCTCCAGGTTCTTGTGAGCATTGGCAAGATCTTGGATGGCCTGTGCATGGGATGCAGTGTCAGCTATCATTCTCTGTTGTCCCGCCATTATCTGCTTTAGCATCTCTTCAACTGAATTGCTAACCTGCGGTGGTGGAGCTGGAAGTGGGTGGTAGTTATTCGGGGCTCTCATATTGCCTTGATAATAAGAATTACCAAACTGATTTTGACCCTGCAGCCTGTTTTGATTACCCACGTAATAAACTGACTCTGGATTAGAAGAGCAAACCTCTGTAGCATGGTCTTGACCACAAACCTCACAAAAGCTCTGGAGTTGTTGCACTGGAGCCACTGGTTGCTGAGTCTTTGGCAAAGCTAACTTGCTAATTTGATTGGAAATAGGATACATCCTCGCCTTTAGCTCTGAAACTGCATCTAACTGAAGTACCCCTGCAGCTTTCTGCGTAGTAGCTCTACCATCTCCCTGCCAATCAGGATTGCTCTGCGAAAACTTATCTAGCAAATCATAGATCTGGTCAAAATTTAAGGCTAATACTTGGCCTCCAGCAGCAGCATCTACTACGATCTTAGTATGCGCAGTCAACCCCTCCACAAAAGTATGTGCAAGAACCTCATTGGATTGGTTATGGTGTGGACAATCTCTCAGTAAAGCTTTAAACCGCTCCCAGGCTGAATACAAAGACTCTCCTTCTATCTGTCTGAAGGACAAAATTTCACTCCTCACCCGGGCTGTCTTGGCAGATGGATAAAACTTAGCCAAGAACTTCTTAGCCAAATCATTCCAAGTGGTGATAGACCCAGACTTTTCAGCCTTTAACCACCTCTTTGCTGCCCCAATCAGTGAAAACGGGAACAATGTCAAGCGAACATAATCAGTAGGCACTCCCTTTGGTGTATAAGTATCACTGATCTCCAAGAAATTCTGGATATGTTGTTGCGGATCCTCATGAAGTAATCCACCAAATTGTCCAGTCACATGTAACAGTTGTATCATCCCGGACTTAATCTCAAAGTGTCCAGTAATTTCAGGCTTAACTATGCTCGAGGCTATTCCCTCCAGGCTGGGGAGAGCAACATCTCGCACAGCTAAAGCTTGGTCTGCTGCCATTCCTGTAGGTAAAGATCAAGCAGGACCTAATACTTGAAACAGCACAAAACTCCAAACAAAAATTAAACCTGAATAGAAAGTAATAAACTGTTCAAAAAGAAATCAGTCAATTGTTTAGTCCCCGGCAACGGCGCCAAAAACTTGTTGCTCCCAAACGCACACGCAAGTATACGTGGTCGACAAGTAATAAAGTGATAAATCGAGTATCGTTCCCACGAGGACTATTCAGACTGACGCTTAACAAACAATTTCTAACAACTATTCAGGGATCTTTTCCAATAGTGAGAGTTTTAGTAACTAAAGAGCAGTAATTTAAATGGTAAAGGTGAATTCAAACAATGGAGCGACACTTGGTTGTTATCAGTAATAAGGAGACGATCTAGGGTCAGAGTTACGAACAATCCAGTTGATGTATTCAATTGATTCCACTTCTTAAATCCCGGGTTACTAACTGACAGAGTAAATGTAATTATGAAAACCTTTCAGTTCTTCACAATCTATGCAAGCTACTTCAATCCCTATATGTCTATGGGTTAAATCACATGCACGCATTAACAAACTCTGTAATGAGTTAAACTAGGCAAGCAAGTATATGTCTATCCTACTCGCAAATTGGTTCCCCGATGCCCGGGTTCACAAACTAATTCTATTCTTTCTTATTACGTAATTAAATTCCCTCTTTCGAGTTCAATCTAAAAACCATAGATAATGCGTAATAATCGGGCCCTGACAATTACACAAGTGAAATCAAGAAAGAATAAGTAACCCGTAATGGGATTCAATTAATGGGAATCAATCTTCAAATTAAACATCAACCTTCATGAAATACTCTAACCCTAGAACTAGAGAATTAGCCACGCATACTCATAATAACAACACAAAGATTTGATGAAATAATGAAATAGATTAATGGGAAGGAAGAAAAACCCTTGTTCTTGATGTTATGAGCTCTCCAATTTTCTCCAAAGTCTGAACTCCTATGAAAAAATAAGTAAAAGAGTATTTATAGAGTTTACAAACACCTAGTAATAAGTTAGACCCAAGCCTAGACGAAATAAGAAGTAAAAACGCGCACAAGGGGTGCTATAACGGGCGCCCCGCGCCTCGGAACGCGTGACCTTGGACAGAAGGCGTCGAAACTCTTCCGCTTTTGGGGCGTGGCGCGCAGCCAAACGCGCCCAGCCTAGCGCCAGGCCAATTTCTGTTTCGTTCGCTCCTTTGCTCGCTCGTGTCGTGCCTTCGTGTGCTCAATCCAATCCTCAATCAAAATCCAATCTTTTCTTGCTCAATCATGCTCTTAAAAGCTCCAATTATACTTCATAATAACCTACACACACACGACATCAAATCAGTGTAAAACCACATCCATAAACTATAAAACGAGCGAATAACAAGCTCAAACGTGAGGAAATATTAAGGAAATATAGGCATAAAATACCATACATCATTGACTAATATACCCTTATTAATGATATTTAATTTAATTAGTTGGAAGTGATTTGAAAATTATACGGTCTTTAATATCAAGGACAATATGGAAAGAATATGACTAATTTTCCCTTGAATTGTAAAAAGACAAGTACAAATAAAATTTGACTTTGAAGAAATTGGACAAGTAAAAAATATACTGAGAAAGTATATAATCTATATATACTTGCTAAAAAAAATACACACACTGAATCTGGCTGACTATTTGGGTAAAGATCCATTATTTTTCACAATATCACAAAAGAGTAAGATTTAGTAAGGGAGTCAACCAAACTTTTTCTGTGTGTTCTCTTGGATGTATGTATATGTAAGGCTTCGATGAGTCCACATATTATTAATTGCTTTGTTATCTTCAGCTTTTCTTCACTTCTTTGCTGTTCCTCTCTCTTTTCCAATTAGTGCACCAAAAATAAGCTTTTTAGTCCCTTTTCTCTCTCTCTTCTGTCATATTTTCTGCTTTGTAGGTCATGAGGACATGAACTAAAGCTTCGTTTTTCCCTAGGCAAACATGCAAAATAAACCAAATAACCCCTCAAATAGGGTTTGCTTAAAGAGTTTTTCTTTTTTTTTGCTTTCATTTTTGACTACTTGTTGTGTATCCATAGCTTGAATTTAGACATCCATTTTATGTTTAGTACTCCAAAGCTCATTTTACAAGTTATCTAGAACTTATCTTTTAGGTCATTGCTTTCCTATAGAAGTGCTTCTATTGAGTGCTTTAAGAGGGGGAGAAATAAAGAAGTGAGACAGCATAAGTTTATTTCATGAATTTTGGGGGTTTTCTTGATAGTTCTGGTGATGGTGGCAGTGCAAGAATCTTTACCAATAGCAACAACAATAACATGTCAATTAGTACAATTCCTCAGTCTATGTCCAAGTCTATGTTCAACTCACCTGGACTCTCCCTTGCACTTGTAAGCAAAACAACCATAAAAAAGAAGACATTTCTTTTAGTATTTATTTTCCTTTTATCACTTATATATTTCCTTTGTGGGCTGCAGCAAACAGGAATTGAAGGCCAAGGTGAAGTAGCAAGAATGCCAGAGAACTATGACACTAATACTAATAATAGTGTTGGTAGAAGAGGTAGAGATGAAGAACAAGAAAGCAGATCTGAAAGTGATAATTTGGAAGGTGCTTCTGGGGATGATCAGGATACTGATGAAAAACCACCAAAGAAGAAGAAAAAGAGATACCACCGACACACTCCTAAGCAAATTCAAGAACTTGAAGCGTAATCATTACCTTCTTTAAGGATACTATTATTTTGTTAAGGATGTCCAAGATTTAATATATAATTATAATAGTTTGCTTTTCTGACGTAGAGGGTGTTCAACTATTCATCCTTCTTGACATCTTTTTAAATTTGTTTTACAGTCTCTTCAAGGAGTGTCCTCATCCTGATGAAAAACAAAGGTTGGAATTGAGTAAAAGACTTTGCTTAGCGACAAGACAAGTTAAGTTTTGGTTTCAAAATCGTAGAACACAAATGAAGGTAATTCTTGAAAAAGAAAATGCAAACTTTAAAATCTTTTTGTTGTTTATTGCTATGGTGTTTGAATAATTTGGTTACTTGATTGCACCAGACTCAACTCGAACGCCATGAGAATTCATTACTACGACAAGAGAATGATAGACTTCGAGCTGAAAACATGTCGGTAAGAGAAGCATTAAGGAATCCAATGTGCACTAACTGTGGTGGTCCAGCAATAATTGGTGAAATTTCTATAGAAGAGCAACATTTGAGGATTGAGAATTCAAGATTGAAAGATGAACTTGATCGAGTTTGTACACTTGCTGGAAAGTTCCTAGGCCGTCCCATTTCATCTATGGCTCCACTAGCATTGCCTAATTCAAGTTTAGAACTTGGAGTTGGAAACAATGGATTTGAAGTATTGAGTAATGTACAATCTACAATGCCCTTAGGTACAAGTGAGTTTGGAGTTGGGATTTCAAATGGCATTGAAATTTCAATTGAAAGATCTATGTACTTGGAACTTGCTTTGGCTGCCATGGATGAATTGGTAAAAATGGCACAAACTGATGACACTCTTTGGCTTAGGAACATTGAAGGAGGTACAGAAATATTGAATCATGAAGAGTACATGAGGACATTTACTCCTTGTATTGGTATGAGACCAAATACTTTTGTTTCTGAGGCTTCTAGAGAGACTGGCATGGTAATCATCAATAGTTTGGCACTTGTTGAGACATTAATGGATTCAGTGAGTAATTCAACCCTCTCATTAATGTTATTTTTAAGCTCTTTTGATTTTTGTTCTTTCAAGTATCTTTTCTTGAAGTATTGTCAGTGGTGATATTTTTGTGGTCACTTCTGCAAGAGTTGCACATATGGGAAATTTTTCAACAATTTTGATGACTAACTTGGGTAAGCATTTAATATTTGACAGAACAAATGGGCAGAAATGTTTCCTTGCTTGATTGCCACAACCTCAACAACAAATGTTATATCAAGTGGTGTGGGTGGAACCAGAAATGGTGCACTTCAGCTGGTAACACATAATGCACTCTCTTTTAGTCTGATAAATTATGTGATCTAACTTGTGAAAAGGTTTAATTGATAGAAACATACAGTTATTTATTTAAAATAGTAAATGTGGAGTAGTATTTACTATTTAGTACGTACTCCTCAACACTTGTTAATTTTGTAGTCCTAAAAGTTGCATCTCTATTAACAATTTTGGTACAAATTATGTTCCATATTAAATAGCCTTGATTTTTCAGATGCATGCTGAACTCCAAGTGCTTTCACCATTAGTACCAATCAGAGAGGTCAATTTTCTAAGGTTTTGCAAACAGCATGCTGAAGGGGTTTGGGCTGTTGTTGATGTTTCCATTGATACCATCCGTGACACTTCTGGTGCACCTACATTTCAAAACTACAGGAGGCTTCCTTCTGGCTGTGTTGTGCAAGATATGCCCAATGGGTACAGTAAAGTAAATATCTTGCCTATGAACTCTTTATCAATTAAAATTATGATGTGTGCACGGACAATTCTACATTATCATATTAAGTTAACCCGCCATATGTGTACTAAACCTGATATGCTAATCTAAAAATAGAATAATAACATACTATAACCGGATACACTCAGAGGCAGACCTAATGCCTCCCGAATGCCTCCCGAAGGGACTCAATTGATACCCGTTCGTTGAAAAGTTAACGGTATATATTAAAGATCCTTCAAAAATGTATTAGTATTGACACCCTATGACATGAAATGATGCCCCAGTTCAGCTGTCAAGAGGTCTCAAAGGTTTGCTTAGGTCCTTAGTTTGAGTCTCGGCTTCAATAAAATATTTAGTGTTTTTACCCGTTGACTTCTGAGATGTGTACTTCTTTATAGTTTGAAACCCATTGGCAAAATTTCTGATTCATGTTACATTATCATAAGTGTATAACTTAAACTTTTGTTAATTTATGTTATACATACAACTCTCCAAGACTACATACAGCCACATTTACTGATCGAAAGGTGCATATCCTTGCCCTTTTGTGTTTAATGAGTTTGTTGAGATAACTACAAGTTTGGAGCAAGTAGTTCAGAACATTAAATTTGAAGTTTCAACAAAATTACTCACAAAACGACTAGTCTTATTGTGAAAGATTTGGTTCCAAACATTATCAACATAATTTTTCATTGACCAAAGATGCTGTTTGTACGGCACAAGTAATATTTATATCTTCAAATTTCATCAATTTCCTGCTTAAGATCTGCTTATAATAATTTTATATGATCACAAAACGTGGGAATATCGAGGTTTTCAATTATAAATGAACTGAAGCCTCGATAACTCCCTATTTTGTGCCTTGGGACACATTAATATCTTATGATTTAGACTAAACTATGCATTTGATGCTTCTATTCCAATCTGTGATGCTGTCTCGATCAGTACCACATTTCTATATTAAATTCATCTAACTGTGTATTATCTGGTTCCAGCATTATTATGATGTGTTTGTTTTTCTACTTAGTGAAGGATTCCACCTTCTAGTCAAACCCCAAGACCGACTATAATTTTGTTGTCATGTGAGTATCCAAAGGCTAAAGTTTAATTTTTTTTTTTTTAATTTTTATTTTGTGCCTGTGTAAAGTCTAACTATACGATTTCCAATGTCCTCAATCTGCAAAAGTCCACTTGCAAAATTTTATGTAAACTTTGTTTGTTGACTTCGGGTTCTATCATATCTCTCCATATAATTCCATATCACAAAAACTTTCTCGTTCTGGCTTTTGTTCGTAATTTTTTATGCTTTGTCTTTAAAAACTTAGGTATAACTCTTAATAAATGTTTAATGAGTAAGTAACTTTCATCATAAGAGTTTGTCTAAGAGCCCGTTTGGCTTAGCTTTTAAGCTACTTTGGCTTTTAAGCTCAAAAAAAGCCAAAAATTATAAGGTGGGTAATCCCAACTTATTGCTTTTGGCTTAAAAGCTGTTTTGGTTTGACCAAGTATTTTACCATTTTATCTCTTATTGTTTTTCTAGTTCCACTAATAGCTTTACTAACAAATGACCTAGATTATATTATTATTTTTTTATTTTTTATTTTTTAAAATATTTTAATTATTTAACATAAAAAAAAACATCTCAGCAACTTTTTTTCAATTTCAACACTTCTATCTAAACACACAATTGCTTATATATAGAAATACCCTTCTGCACGTAAAAAATATTTTTAAGCACAAGTGTTTAAAAGCTACTTTTTTCAGCCAACCCAAACGGGGTCTCACTTATCTTTTCTTAACCATTTCACATAACCAAACAAAAAAGTCACAAGTTACTAAACAAGTATAAATAATTATAAATAATTATTAAAATGCTTTATTCAAGGATTTTACTTGTCAAAGATCAGGCTTACTTTAGAAAAGTGGTGGTGTGAAAAACTGATGTGTACTTTATTGACATATTGGTCAGAGATGGAGATGATTCATGTGATGAATTATTTGCAATGCTTGGCTAGGAATGAACTGAAACTAAAATTCAAAAGTTTTGCAGGTTACATGGGTAGAACATGCTGAATACGACGAAAATGTGGTTCACCAGCTTTACCGTCCATTGATCAGTACTGGCATGGGCTTTGGTGCACAGAGATGGGTGGCTACCCTCCAACGCCAATGTGAATGCCTTGCAATTCTCATGTCATCTTCCGTGCCTTCAAGGGATCACACAGGTATACGTACCTTAAAAGACATTAAACTTTTATAGCCCAGTTCGGTCACGACAAATTCAAGATCTAGAATCAATGAAATATGCAATATTTATATGTGCGGATATTTTTCTTAGGCCCGTATAGATAGTATAGTATGAACACGACATAGGTTTTGTCGAACCAACTATATTTGGCCTAGATCTGTCACATAGAAACTAATTCAAAATTTGAACTTAACGAGTCTTTTTAACAATTCTTACCAATGAACTCGTTGTATTGAAATGTGGATTAGTAATATTATTAAACATTTAATAAGTTTTCAGACATTTATGTTTGATGTCACAAAAATGAATTCAGGTTAACCAGTTGTTGAAAGGCTCCATCCGCCTATGCCTAATGAGTAATGAGTTGATCATTTCATGTTATTACTACTTTTCATTACTCTACTACTCGATGGATAACAAAAACTCAAATCAAATGCAGCATTAACTCCAAGTGGAAGGAGGAGCATGTTGAAGTTAGCACAACGCATGACCAACAACTTTTGTTCCGGTGTTTGTGCTTCCTCAATACACAAATGGAACAAACTATGTATAGGAAATGTGGACGAAGATGTTCGTGTTATGACCAGAAAGAGTGTCGATGACCCCGGTGAGCCATCAGGGATCGTTTTGAGCGCTGCAACATCTGTTTGGTTGCCTGTTTCCCCTCAAAGACTGTTTGAATTTCTCCGTGATGAACGGCTTCGGAGTGAATGGGACATCTTGTCCAATGGTGGTCCTATGCAAGAAATGGCTCATATTGCCAAAGGCCAAGATCATGGCAACTGTGTCTCCCTCCTCCGTGCTAGTGTAATTTCTCTCACCCTTTTCATCTATAAGGAAACAAAACATTTCCTCAAAGTAACTAAAAATGAATATTCTATTTCTGAAAAAATAAAGCTTAAAATGTATGAAAAGCAGAAAATAATAATGTAAAGCATTGTCATGCACCCAAGAAGGTGACCTAGTACTTGAACATGATAGCAATAAAAATTGAATCATCTAGTGAAATACTCAGAGATACTTTAAAGTTGAATCCAGACACTGTTATTTAAAAGTGATTTAAAGTTCAATTCACTACGAAAAATTGTAGGTAATTTAATTTGATGGGCATTTACTGTAACCTATATAAAATACCAAGTAATATGTAAGTGGTATAACATGTTAGTAAATCACATTAATTAAATTTAAAATTATAATGCATGGTTATTTTTTTGGATTTAATTGGTACCTAGATAAAGTTGCATATTTGTATGCATGTAGACTGAAAGCTGGAAAATGATTGACATTAACACGAGTGCATTTGTCCTTTTTAATAGAAAAAAGTCGAATTGAAAGGACAAATTGGAAATTTTGGAAGTATTTCCAAGGACATTTGATTACAGATCCTGGTGGCCTGCCCCAGAATTTTAACCTAAGTTACAAAAGTCAAAACACATGACACTTGTTACCTTTTATGGGTCAGCTTAACATGATGTCACATGTTTTTAGAAGAAAAGTCCGTGGCCCTAGTTGACATATCCACATTTTTTTTATTAAGAAATGTTAAAAGTGTGCAACCAATTTATCTAAATTGCAAGTTACATTTTATTTATTTAGTTATATTGTCACAGAATTTAAATAGCAACCAACTTCTTTTTTTTTTATTTTTCAGGGCACAAATACAAACCAAAGCAGTATGTTAATTCTTCAAGAGACTTGCATAGACCCAGCAGGGTCAGCTGTAGTATATGCACCAGTTGATATACCGGCAATGCACGTGGTGATGAACGGTGGAGATTCTGCTTACGTGGCACTACTTCCTTCTGGATTTTCCATTGTACCTGATGGGCCTGGGTCTCGTGGGCCTAAAATTAGGGGCCCAGACCAAAGAGTAAGTGGGTCCCTCTTGACTGTAGCCTTCCAGATATTGGTTAATAGCCTCCCTACAGCTAAGCTCACAGTTGAATCAGTTGAGACAGTCAATAATCTCATTTCATGCACAGTTCAGAAGATTAAAGCTGCCCTTCATTGTGAAAGCTAAATTAATTTTAAGGGCATTTTTTTGAATTTTCGTAATGTATAGCTAAGTCAAGAACTTGTTAAATTAGGGGCTGAGTCAAGAACGAACCGCGATAAAATAACCCTTGCAAGGTGGTAGGTGCTTGGTGGAATGATCACTGGAGTTCTGACCACAATGCGAGGGTGGTGGTTCGGGTATTGACTCCGGATTGACCCTCGAGAATTGGCTTAAGCTTTGATGAGAATTGAATTGAATGCATAAATGTGTGAATTCAATATTTGACTCATTGTTTTCGGCAACTTTTGTAGCACCTAAGTCTTTATCAGAAGCTGTGGTTTGATTGTACTTGGCGGTTTCTAGTGGTAAGTCATTGATGGCTTTTAGTTTGGTCTGATCTGGTACAAATGTATTATACTGTTGGTTATCTTAGTTGACTTTAAACTTCGCTGTTAATCGGGTTTATTGCTTTAGCTAATAAGGTCTTTGTTTCACACCTTAATTATCTGAAATGTGTTTATAATTAAATAGTATTTATTAATATTATACTAAGTAGAGAATCTCAATATTCCATTATCGTTAATTTACAACATTGGTTATTTTCAAATAGATCAATTAAGATGACACAGAGAAGTCACAATAGGCGATTTAACAGAACGAATAATTTGGCTATAATGAAATTGTGATTTGAAGTCCCAGAAATCGAATCGCAAATATACAAGATCCTATAATTTTGGTAAATTAACTTGTACCAAGTGTTGATCTAAATAAAAGTAAAACCTCAAATTTTGACCAAATATCAAATTATTACTATCGATTCATTTTATATGACATTATTTCATTGTTCGAATTAAAAAAAAAAAAAAACTAAAGGCTCTGAAACTTATTATTTTATATGTATTATAATAATTTTACTATGATACAACTATTTTTATAAGTTCAAAAAAACTGACATAATTTTTTTACTTGTCAATTCAAATAAGAATGATAATTGTCAAATTTGAAAAAAATACCAATTCCAAACATCATATTTTATATTTAGTGAGATAATTTATAGCCACATATATGACTCATTTTAGATTATATATTTTAAAAATTTTTATTTATTTCTTAAAAGGACTTATATACTGAAATGAGGAAGGTTCTAATAAAGGTAACGGAAAATTCAAAGTTAGAATTTTTCGACTACCAGTGTTCGACCGAAAATCGGTCGAACAAAAATTTTTTTTGTACCTATCGACCGAATCGGTCGACCAGCCCGTTAATATTTTCAGAGACCCCTTTCTTCTCCATTTCTATCTTCTTCCCCAAATCAAAAAAACTCTCTAAACACTCCCCCAAACGTGCCCACCCGAAAACCACCATAACCCACCCCCAAAATAAAAAAACAAACACATTCTACCCTCCTAAACACTACCTATTTCAAGAAATTCAAGGTAAATTCTTAATTTTAGGATTATTTTAATTACTTTGTAAAACTTAAACCCTAACTTTTTAACTCAATTTTTTTGTAGTTTTGAAGCATATAACTAGTGGGGATTCATTAGTAGGTGCTATTTGAGCATAAATCAACCTCGAGGTAAGTTTTTTTTATTTTTATTAAATCCGAATTTAATTATGTATTTAATTATTTTTTTAACTTTGGCCTATAATGTTGCATAGGTAGTTAATTATTAGTTAGCAAACTTTATTGTAGTTATTGTTGATGTTGAAGAACTTGTTTCGTGTTGTTAGCTGTTATAAAGTTAGGATTGTGTTGTTTGGGATTGTTGTAGTTGTTGGAATTGTTTGGTAGTGTTGTTTGGAATGTGTTGTTGCCTTGGTATTGTTGAGAAGATGAACATGTTATGCCTAAAACGAATAAGCTTTTGTTGGTTTGAATTGCTTTGATAATAGTAATTAATAGGGTGTTATTAGAAAATATTGTTTGTTTGGGGCATTTCATCAAACAAGTTGCGTGCATTAACAAACCCGACGACATTAATCTTGCTATAGTGATTACAGAAAAGTGGCAAACTATTATAAAAAATCATACATATTGTTTCTCAATCTTGCAATGTTTGTGTAGATATGGACATTAATCGACGTCGTCTGTGGATGGATAATAGAAACTTTCCCGAGCGGCGGGGGTTGAGGCCTTCGTTTGTAGCGGGTATTATGGAATTTCTTGATATAGCCCGCAACACAGACGATTATTTAAGGCATGAAAAAATTAGGTGTCCATGTGAAAAATGCGAATGTGTAAAGATACAAGATTTGGAGAATGTTGAGTTATATTTGTATAAGAAGGGGTTTATGCCAAATTATTACGTTTGGTATAATCATGGAGAGCCTTGGGACTTGCAGCAACAACTTCAAAATCTTAAAAATATTCATGGCGCTAGGAGTTCTCCGGTTGTGGAACCAGACCAAGCAGCCGGGTATAGAATGGAAGATATGGTGAATGATGCTTTTGGGATGTACCCGGCTAATGATTCCCTTCAGCCGGATACATCACAGCCAAACATTGAGCACATTCCCAATGCCGAGGCAAATCAATTCTATGAACGGTTGGAGGAAACAAGTCGTCCATTTTATGAGGGCTCGGTGCATTCACAGGTAAGTATATTATTTTTGAAGTTCTTATCGGTTTAGTAGTAAGTTTTTAAATGTTAGTATTTCTATTAACCCTTCTATTTTTTTATGTAGCTTTTGCCCCAACACTGATGCTACTCCTGTGGTGACGAAATGCATGAAATCTCAATGGAAAGAATCGTGGTCATCCTGGGGCGCTGTGCCCCCTCAAGTAAAGCAACGGATAATGCAGGCTTTTGAGGTGATAAATATGCATACGGTTTATCACTAATTGCAGGTTTTTTTAATGATTTTGTTTAAATAAAATATTTTGATGAATATTGCAGGTTCAGTGTAAGTGGCATCCGGCTCTGGACTATAAAGTCTGTTCTAACTTCCCCAAGAAATGCGGGGAGTTATTCAAGAACGCAATGTATAATGCGCGCAAAAAAGGACAAATGTCCGGCTTCCTCTATGATCATCAATGGAGAGAGCTGCAGCAATATTGGGATAGTCCCGAATTTTAAAAGAAGAGCGAACAAGGGAAGAAAGCACGGGCATCAAGTAAGGGTGGATCGCTGCATACCGGTGGCTCAGTTAGCGCTGCGACGCAGAATATGCGCTTGGTAAAGTAATTTAATTTATAAGAATTACTATAATAGTTTATTTTTTATCTAACTTGTTCTCTTCTTTAATTTGTAGGAAAAGCAAGAAAATCGGACTATTCCACTCTCTGAAATGTACAAGATCCGCCATATCAAGAAAGATAAAAAGGGCGGAGAAGCCTGGGTCGAGCCTCGCGCAAAAGAGACCTGGGTTAGTTATTAAATTCAAACTTTTTTCGCGCCATTCCTTAAACGTTTATACTTTATATTTGTACCGTTGATATATTTCTGTTTTTCAGGAAAGAGCTACAAAGGCCGTTGAGGACTGGACCTCGACTCAACAATCTGAATGCGGAAGCAGTACCCCAGCACCGCTAACTCTCGAGCAAGAAACAGGTTGGAAGCGGTCGGAGGGGTGAAGAAGGGGTCAGCGTATGGCCTTGCAACTCTGTATTCATCTGGCAAGCATAAATCGAACTATTTGGGCTCGTGTTCTACTGCGCCTTCAAGCTATGTAACTCCTGAAAAAATGACTCGGATGGAATAGGAGATTGAAGAGCTGAAAAGATAAAATGAAGCTATGCGCTTAGCAAAGGAGGCTCATCAAAGAGAAATGCATGAAATGATGCAACAGCTCCTCAGGAACCAAAAAAAAGGCAAAGGAAAGCGTGATAGCTCGGGAAAGGGAAAGAGCAAGAGCAGACGTCGCCACCATTCGCCGTCTGAGTCTGATGCCGAGTCTAGTTCGGCTTCTAGCCAGTAGTAGTGATTGTTGAACTTTAAACTGTTTGTTAAGTTTGTTTGATTATTGTAACACTTGAACTAATGTTGAAAGACTCCTTTCTATTGTTTGGCTTTGTTAGCCTTGTTTGAATATCGTTTATGAATGTGTTTTGTCTGGTTTTTCTGCGTGTTGCTGAATTTACAGGTGGTGTAGGGCTAATTTCAGATTTTATGTTGCAGGTTTTTACAGGTTTTCGACCGACTTTCGGTCGATAGTTGGTCAAAAAAAAATTACCACCCTTTCGACCGAATTTCGGTCAAAAATTTGTTCGACCGAATTTCGGTCGAAGAACATGTCACTTTAGTCCATGTTCTTCTACCGAAATTCGGTCGAAGTCGGTCGACGTTCGACCGAATTTCGGTCGAAGGGAGATTTTCGACCATAATTGGGTCGACCACCACAATCGGTCGAAATACGGTCGACTCGACCTTATTTCGACCGATTGGGCGGTCGAAAAACCCAGTTTTTTTAGTAGTTACTACCATTATTATGGAGGGTTAAGTCAACAAATATGTTAAACAATTTTCAATCATATATAGAGCGAGCGTAATTCTTTCTGGAACAACTATAAAACAAAGCGTGTTACATGAAGGGCAATTGGAGGTGTATTTTTATGTGCATTTTAGTGTTAGATTAGTTGTAGGCTTGTAGTAACTAGTAATAATGCTTCCCCTATATGCGCAAAAATCCAATTCCCCACCGCCTCCGGCAGCCATACTAGCCCGGCGCAGCCTACCTTCTTGGGCCATTCTGGCTTGTTGAGTGAAGAAAGAGCTAGTGGATATAGATGATGGGGTCCTGCCAGCTGCTATGTCCTAACATGTACATTAAAAACGAAAAGTGCTGAAAGCTGTAGCTAGAAAGAGTTGCCATGCATAATGCAATCCTTGTTAATTAACTGGTACTCTACCCGTTCCAATTTAGTGTCTACCTTCCTTTTAACTTGTTTCAAAAAGAGTATTTTCATTCATATTTAGTAATTCTTTAATTTTAAAATTTTTTTTGAACCACAATATTTAAAAATACTAGCCCACATTACATACACCTTTAATTTTAAACCATAAAATTTAAAAGTCTTCCTTATTTTCTTAAATGTAACTCGATACTCGGTCAAACCCAACCACTTAAAGTGGAACAGAGGGAGTATAATTTTTGGCTTCCTTTTTCCTTCCATGAACTCATGTAGCAACTGTGTTGCTCCCAACGCACACGCAAGTATTCGTGGTCGACAAGTAATAAAGTGATAAGTAGAGTATCGTTTCCACGAGGACTATTGTTATGACTGAATTCTGGCAAACAATTTCCTAAGAACTATTCAGGGATCTTTTTCCAATGGTTGAGATTTTTACTAACTAGATGCAATAATTAAAACAAGTAACTGAAATCAAGTATTCGAGAGTAGACTATAGTTGTTATCAATAAAGAAGAAACGGTCCAGGGTCAGAGTTACAAACAATCCAGTTGAGTTTTCTAGTTGATTCTACTTCTTGATTTCCTAGATTGCTAACTACAGGTTAAATGTACCCGTGAAAACCTTTCGATTCTTCACGGTCTATGCAGGCTACTCCAATTCCTATATGTCTATGGGTTGAATCACGTGCACGCATTAACGAATTCTGTGATTAGTTAAGCTAGGCGAGCAAGTATATGTCTATCCTACTCACAAATTGGTTCCCCGATGCCCAGGTTCACAATCTAGCCATACTCTTTCTTATTGCGTTCATAAATTCCCTCTTTCGAGTTCAATCTAAAAACCATAGATAGTGTTCAATTATCAGGCCTCAATAATCAAATAATTATGATCAAGAAAGAATAAACAATCCGTAATGGTAAATCAATATATAGAAATCAACTTTCAAACATCAACATTCATGTATTTACTCTAACCCTAGAACGAACAAACTATAGAATTAAAGAGAAGAATAAGAGAAAGAGAGAAAGAACTTGTTAGAAGACATCTAGGGCTCCTCCCCTCTCCTCCAAAACTTTCTCAAAGGTCTGAACTCCTATCAAAAACTAAGTAAAAGAGTATTTATTGGGTTTACAAAGGCCTAGTAATAAGTTACACCTAAGCCTAGACGAAATAGGAAGTCCCAAAACGCTCCAGGGGCGCTGTAGCTGGCGCCCCGCGCCCCCGAACGCGCCAACCGAGGCAGAACCCGTCGAAACTTGGGCGCTTTTGGGGCGCCCCGCGCCACTCAAAGCACCAGAAGGCTGGGCGCTTTTGGGGGCGCCCCGCGCCACTCAAAGCGCCTGGCCAAATTCCTGCCTCCTTGCTCCGCAGCTCGCTTCTTGTCGTGCCTTCGTATGTTCGATCCAATCCTCAATCCAAATCCAATCATTCCTTGCTCGATCATGCTCTTAAAAGCTCCATATACACTTCATAACAACCTACAATCATACGATACAAAATCAGTGCAAAATCACATTCATTAACTAGAAACCGGGAGAATAAAATATCCAAACGTGAGGAAATATTAAGGAAATATAGGCATAAAATGCCAAACATCACCACCCCACACTTGAACCTTTGCTCGCCCTCGATCAATCACAAATAACTTCCCAACCTAGGTAGAACAGGTCTGCCTATGACTATGGTTGATACCGATCATTGAACAAATGCACACATAACTACTATGGGTCCAACCAACATGCCACAATTTAACAAACTCAAAAACATGAGAACAACCACCCCAAGATAGCTCAAATGCACAAACTCAACCCATTGCAACCATGCTCCCACAAAATCACACCTATCTACTCAACCAAGAAGCCACAACTTCACCTATTTCATGCAAACCATGTGCCCTCACCAAAATGAAGCAAGAAAGTGTCCCCAAATATCACACACAACAATGAATATCATAAATAGAACGGGGACAATAACATAGAACGAATTCACTCACTCTCATGAAAGTCTCACATGTCACACACAATGTACCATAGGCTTGCCCGTAGTGTAGGACTCCACTAATGTAAGCTCACTCCAATCGGGATTAACTAGGACTTTAAAAAGGTTGTAATGTAGGCTAAGGGGTGGGTAGGATACATATGGGTAATAGTGACTACCTCCCTAAGCACTTTAATACATCACAATTATTTCAAACACAAGTCTCATCAAAGCCACCCAATCAACAACTTTCACACACACCTTCTCAACAAGTAGCAATTTTTTTCTTTTAAGCACACACTAGCAAGGAATGGATATTCTTTTCTCTTTATTTCTTTTTCCACACTTTTTTTTCTTTTCAACTTTGCTCTTTTTTTTTCATTTGTTTTTTTTTTCTATTCATTACTTTCCAACCTTGCCAATGCTCATAATCAACTACTACACAATTTATCAAATATTTCCCTCATTGGTTCCACTCAAAAACCTCCCAATATTTCAACCACAACTCCACAATAATATCAAATTATCAATTAAAGTGCTTAAGGAGTAAAGGGCCAAAAGAGAACAGTTTAGAACAAGTGGGTAGGCTTGGGGTGTGGGTGCCAACAAAAGGTCAAAGAAATCACAACAATCAAGTCCAAGGTGTATATGTAAGGGTAGGCAAATCAAAAGAAGGCCTGTATCATTTCCCGACTAGAGCAAACCTAGGATTTCGCTTTGCACACACACGGGGCAAGTTCTAGACACCAATATGCAAACATGGAGCAAACAAGAATATGCCTCACAACACACATTGCACACGATCCACACAAAAAGGCTCCATCACAACTCTCAATCAAGCAAATAGAGTGCAACTTGTGGAAAATTAAGCACTAATGCACAAAGGTTCACAACAAAGTCAAACAAGTGGACTCAAGCATCTCAAGGGGGTCGTTCCATTTTTTCTCTAGGCATGCATCTCAATTTAAAACCAAAAGACACCACAACTAGCACATGCAACAAGTCCAAGTCCACCGGTATCAAACAAATCAAAGGCACCTAGCATTCTACCTATTCCTTTCATCTAGGGCCACCTATAACTAACTACTCTAATCCTAAAAATAAAATCACCCGGTTCAAAGGCCTCCCCGTGAAAAAGAACCGAGGTCATAAGAAAAACCACGGGGTGGATGACATGTACCACTAATAAAAGCTAAAAGGAAAATCTTTTTGAAATTTTTCATTGGTTTTCTAATTTTTTTTCAATTTTTCATATATTAAAGCAAGAAACAAATAAAAATAAAGTCAAGTGAAAAAAGAAAAATCCTAACGGTACATGCATCCCTAACCTTAAAAATAAATAAAGGGTAGTTCCCCACCCCACACTTAAACTAAGCAATGTCCTCAGTGCTAAAAATAAGAAAGTGCAAGCGTAAAGAAAACTTTCCTGAAGACTCTAGTCCTTGGTGCTAGCATCCTCCAAGCTTCCATATAGTATGAGGTACTCAGACTTCCCCCACCAGGTCATCAATATTAGGCAGGGGTGAGGACACCCCACACTTAAACTCGACATTACATGAACCTGCAATCCAAATAATCACCCGAAGTAATATACAACCATAAAAATATTAATAAAAATAAATAAAATAAAGCAAGCAAATTGGGTTGCCTCCCAAGAAGCGCTTGATTTAACGTCGCGGCACGACGAAGACAACTTCATCACTTTTTCCTCCACCTTGAACTAATGAATTGAATCCCCAACTTTGCCTCAAGCTTACAACTATGGTATTGGGGTGGTGGCAAAAATACAAAATGACCAAGTAACCATTGTCGCATTTTGCACTTCTTGGCCTTTAAATGAGGGATGTCGTTTTGTCTGCTCGGCATCACAAACTCTAAAATATAGGCACCTTGTTCCTCCTCCTTTTGTTTCTTCATAGGCTCGGGTGGCTCAATCTTCATGTCACCATCCAAACACAATGTTGAAAAATGATTGGAATGAGGTCCAATGCGCTTCAATTCTAAAATTGCATTACTTTTGACACCCTCAATTGCACAAACACTAGTGTCCTCAAAGATGATGTTTTCTATTTCCTCACTTGACTCTAATGTGATTTCCTCAACTTCGGCATCATCAACTAATATTGGGTCGAATGGTAGGAATTCCACTTTTTTCTCCTCAAATTGGTTCCTAAGCTCTTCTATCTCAAATCTACTATCCACGACAACTGATAAATTGGCATTAGACACCTCAACCATATCACTCAAATTTGCCTCCAAGTCGTGAATAGTCAAGCCAAATTCGTCGATCTCTTGTCCGAGCTCCACTCTTTCTTCCATAAATTGCCTCGTCATATTTGTTAGTTCACTTCTGAAATCCCCATAAGCTTCTAAGAGTTTGGCTTGCTCCATTAGCCAAGTTTCGCTAACAAGATGCACTTTATCGCTCCTGTCAAACTCACAAACATCATTAGAATCATCACAAAAATTATTGGGGGAAGGAGCATGACACTTAGGACAATCATTCCACCGACCACCACACAATTTACAAAATTTCCAATCAAAAGTGGTAGAAAATTTAACCAGTCTCGTAGGGGTTAAAAAGTTGGACAATTTTCCCACAAGTGGGTTCCTCCGCAAAGTAGACAGAGATCATCAAAATTTGTGCAATCATCATTCGACCAATTTTCATTAATAGATGCCATGTTAACAAGTAACACAAAAATAAACTAGACAAAAAATTAAACCTGAATAGAAAATAATAAATCGTTCTAAAGAAAACAGTCAATTATTTAGTCCCCGGCAACGGCGCCAAAAACTTGTTGCTCCCAACGCACACGCAAGTATACGTGGTCGACAAGTAATAAAGTGATAAGTAGAGTATCGTTCCCACGAGGACTATTGTTATGACTGAATTCTAGCAAACAATTTCCTAAGAACTATTCAGGGATCTTTTTCCAATGGTTGAGATTTTTACTAACTAAATGCAATAATTAAAACAAGTAACTGAAATCAAGTATTCGAGAGTAGACTATAGTTGTTATCAATAAAGAAGAAACGGTCCAGGGTCAGAGTTACAAACAATCCAGTTGATTCTACTTCTTGATTTCCTAAATTGCTAACTACAGGTTAAATGTACCCGTGAAAACCTTTCGATTCTTCACGGTCTATGCAGGCTACTCCAATTCCTATATATCTATGGGTTGAATCACGTGCACGCATTAACGAATTCTGTGATTAGTTAAGCTAGGCGAGCAAGTATATGTCTATCCTACTCACAAATTGGTTCCCCGATGCCCAGGTTCACAATCTAGCCCTACTCTTTCTTATTGCGTTCATAAATTCCCTCTTTCGAGTTCAATCTAAATACCATAGATAGTGTTCAATTATCAGGCCTCAATAATCAAACAATTATGATCAAGAAAGAATAAACAATCCGTAATGGTAAATCAATATATAGAAATCAACTTTCAAACATCAACCTTCATGTATTTACTCTAACCCTAGAACGAACAAACTATAGAATTAAAGAGAAGAATAAGAGAAAGAGAGAAAGAACTTGTTAGAAGACATCTAGGGCTCCTCCCCTCTCCTCCAAAACTTTCTCCAAGGTCTGAACTCTTATCAAAAACTAAGTAAAAGAGTATTTATTGGGTTTACAAAGGCCTAGTAATAAGTTACACCTAAGCCTAGACGAAATAGGAAGTCCCAAAACGCTCCAGGGGCGCTGTAGCTGGCGCCCCGCGCCCCCGAACGCGCCAACCCAGGCAGAACCCGTCGAAACTTGGGCGCTTTTGGGGCGCCCCACGCCACTCAAAGCACCAGAAGGCTGGGCGCTTTTGGGGGCGCCCCGCGCCACTCAAAGCGCCAGGCCAAATTCCTGCCTCCTTGCTCCGCAGCTCGCTTCTTGTCGTGCCTTCGTATGTTCGATCCAATCATCAATCCAAATCCAATCATTCCTTGCTCGATCATGCTCTTAAAAGCTCCATATACACTTCATAACAACCTACAATCATACGATACAAAATCAGTGCAAAATCACATTCATTAACTAGAAACCGGGGGAATAAAATATCCAAACGTGAGGAAATATTAAGGAAATATAGGCATAAAATGCCAAACATCAAACTGCGTTGTCGAAGCCCACTTTATCAGATTTCCTTTCTCTTCCCTCACAGTGTCGTCCCATACGTGATTGCATCATTTTTCTATTAAGCCTCTGACACAAGAAAGGAGTTTTGTTAAATGTTTTATATATGGTTTTGTTAAAGATGCTTTAATATGGGATTTATTCCAGCTCAATTTCAATTTATGTGATGGTAGGTATGAAGAATTAAAAATGAAACAAATAAAGATCTTAGAATTCATTCCAACTCTTCAGTTTTAATTTATGTGACGGTAGTTATGATGATTTTGGTCGAATAAATGGTGGTTATGGTGATTATTAGTGTTGGTTATGGTGAATAAGTGGTGGTTATAGGGTGATTTTATAAAAAGACAGCCTGATGCATAAAATATTTCGCATTCATGTAGGGTCCGGGGAAGTCTGGTGAGATGTATGCAGTCAACCATGATGCAAGCATCATTGGTTGTTAGGGGTGATTTTGTATTTATATATATTCCCATGTATATATATATGTATATCTTTGTATGCTATGCATAACGTAGCATACTGCATGTTTTCTGCGTATATCTATGTATATCAAAATGCTTATGTGTGTTTATACTATATAAAAGTATTTCTTTGTATATCTTTATGTAAACAGGTATTTTATGTATCTCCATATATTATGTTTTATATTTTCTTTTGTGCTTTCTATGTCTCTACAAGTGTTTGAATTTATTTTTTTATCTACAGGTGTTTCTATGTCTTGTATTTAAATGTAGAATGAATATTATGTATCTGTGTAGAACAATTATTATTTTTTCTTTTTTGGATTTTCTATGTATTTTTATGTATCTACAAGTGTTTCAGTGTTTGTGAATGTTGCGTTTATTTTCTTGTTTCCATTATAGTTTAGGTTACAATTTTTTCAAATGGTGGGTGCTAGAGATGGCGACAGCCTGCGGACGACGCGCGACAATCAACAACTTTGTGTGGGCGGTGTGTAATGAGAACAATAGCGACTATAATTTGTAGTATTGTTGAAATTTGTATCATTGAATTTTTTTTCTTAATGCAAGCGTTATTCATTTATTGTGATTAACTATTGTTTCTTAATTCCAACTAATGTTGAAATTTGATCATGCACAAGCAAATTACTGGTAGCAACTAACAACTATAATTAACCAAAAAATTTTACTGGGAGTATCCGCATATCACTGGTTATGGCTTTTTGTCCCCACTGAAGATTGGTTTAACAAAATGGCCTCGGAGGCAGCACTTCACGTTATAAATTGACAAGTGTTGCCTCTTCGGGAAATATAAAGGGCAAGTGCTGCACACGAAGAGATTAAAGGGGCAAGTGATGTCGAGGCAACGCTTCAAGTTATCTGGGAGAATGTGGGAAGAGATAAAAAGGCAAGTGTTGCCTATGCAAGAGGGGGTCAACATCAAGTGTTGTCAAGTGCTGCTTAAGAGGCACCACTTATGAGAAAGGGAAGGCAGGACAACACTTCAAGTTATCTGGGAGAATATGGAAAGAGATAAAAAGGTCGAGTGTTGCATAAGAGGCAACACTTACTAGAAAGGGAGAGCGGGATGTGAGCATTAATATAAGATTTCGTAGAAGTATTCCTACTCGGAGTTTATTCATTAAAGTTAGCGGAGGTCATTCTTGCAATACCACTTTAAGTAGATTCAATAAGGCAAACTACTGCCTATGGTGTCATAGTTTTGTAAATTGCCCTAATAAACTCATTTCCTTTACAATATCTGTTTTCTAAAATCATTACCTCATGTTTGGGCCTGTACACGACTTTTTCCTTGCGGGCGAAGTGTACATATAATCCAAAAGAATTTCACCCACAGCCGTCAATAAGTCATGGTCATACCTAACTGCCCCCACTTACAAATATTTTAAGTAAATGTCCTCCACATCATACTCCTCCTATGAAAGGACTGTTTTTCCCCCAACCTACTTAATTTACGCTGAACATGTTTCCTTCTCTCTTTCTCTATTCCTGGCCTCCTTCTTTCTTCTTTGTGTGCTGGAGATTTGGGGTTTTTAATTCTCTCTTTTTCGTATATTTGTACTATTATTTTTTCGTTATATTGTAATTTTTATTTCGCGTAATCATTTATCTGCATTTATTTTTTCATGTTATTATTTTATACTTATTGTTTATATATTTATCTGTTAGTTTTTTCCATTTCGATCTATGATTGTTGAATTAAGTTTGAGGTTCCTGCGGATTTTTTTGCTTGTGTTTGCTTGATTCCGGTGATTTGAAGGTTTTTATTGCCTATGGCTATTAGATATTCATATTTTGCATAGAGCTTAAAATCTTGACCATGGCCAAGAGTTGCATAGACTTTCTCTGCAAGTTTCTTACTACAGTAGAGTTTGAAGTCTTGGCTATTGCCAATACTTGCAGAGATGTTCCGTGTAAGTTGTGGCTCCCACCAGAACTTAGAGTCTTGGCTATTGTCAAGAGTTGCAGAGACTTTGTCTCCAACTTATTCACTGCAGTAGAGGTAGAAGTCTTAGCAATTGCCAATACTCTTAGAGATTTTTAGTGTAAGGTCCCTCTTGCAGCAGAACTTAAAGTCTTGGCTATTGCCAAGAGTTGCAGAGACTTTCTCTGCAAGTTTTGCACTGCAATATAGGTAAAAGTCTTGGCAATTATTAATACTTGCAGAGACTATTTATACAAGTTGCTCCTTCCACTAGAGTTTAAAGTCTTGGCAATTGTCAATACTTGCAGAGACCATTTGTACAAGTTGCCCCTTCCACTGGAGTTTAAAGTCTTGTCTATTGGCAATAGTTGCAGAGACTTTTTCTGTAGTTTACTCTTTTCATCAGTCATGCATTCAGTAGTTGTCATTGTATATTTGTATATGGTATTTTCATTATTGTTTCATTGTTTTTGATGCAGGGCAAATCGAGCCTAAGGCACTTACCATCAAGAGCCGGGATTGGAGGATGCAAGGGACGAGAGGTCAAGAGCATCGGAGATGAATTGAAGCCGTTCCGGATGATTAAAATGCAAGAGGAGCAGCCCAGCACTTTGGGCGCCCCGCCTGGAGGGCTCACTGCCTAAGGTGCCAGGCGCCCCGCCCAGCCACCCAGGCGCCCCGCCCAGCAGGCGTCCAGCAACTCAGGCGCCCCGCCCGGCCACCCAGGCGCCCCGCCCGGCCACTCAGGCGCCCAGCCTGGCCACCAGGCGCCCCGCCTGGCCACTGGCCTCCCAGCTCACTGCCTAAGGTGCCAGGCGCCCCGCCCACGTCGCTGAAGACCCCAACTTTTGGCATTGAACTTCCTATTTTGCCCTTAAGTGGCTTGTATGTATTAATTAGCTTTGGGGGCATTTTAGACATCTCACCTAGTCTTGTGAAAGGCTATAAATAGGAACACTTAGCCATTTTCTTGTTAGCTAGTTTTGAAGATAGAATTGAGAAGGTAGAATAGGCTTGGCCTTTCTTGTTGAAGCGTTGACTTCATGTATCTCTTACGTTGAATCCATGGTGGATCACCGCTAGTGTGAGTCCCGTTTAATGGTTCAAGTCTCTTCTCCCTTTTGAATCAATCTATGTGTTTAGTTTGATTCATTATTTCTTCTATTTCTATTCTCCCCAATCCCTTATTTCTTGTTATCTTATGATTATTGCTTCCGCATCTTAGTTTATCGCTTCCGCCTAATTTCCCCTACATCATTTGGTATCAGAGCAAGGCTCGGGTTTCGTTCTTACGAATCCACGTTCCTTGTTCATCCTATCTTTAGTTTAGTTTATTGTTGTTCTTGTTCTTGCTCTTGAAGAAAAGAAGAAAAAACACAAAAAAAAAGTAGAAAAGTGAAAAATACAAAAAAATTAGTGTAACTTTGTGGTGTGATCGATTCGTGTTATGGGTGTTATAGATTCTTGATCCTTGTGGAAAACCCGACATTTGGGTACCAAATTTGTTTGGATTGGATTGATTTGAAAATTTGAAACCCCAAATTGTTAAACCCTCCCAAAACCCTTTGTTCTTGAGGAATTTGATTGATTTTGGATTGTGTGATTGTGGGGTTTTGGAATTGAGTACCGGGGTTTGTTCTCCAATGAAAAACAAACAAATAGAAACAAATTTCATGTCAATCGGAGTTGTATAACATCGATTTTGAAGAATCGAAATCCACCTTGAACCTTTGAAACCCTTGTTGAAAAATCCCAACTTGAAACTTTGAATCATGATTGTGCCTTGTTTGTTGGATGTTTGGGTGTGGAATCTATTGGGGTTTGGAGGTTATATCAATATTTAACTTTGGGTACCTTCAATTTATGGAAAAAACGTTGAAATCGGACCCAAAATCGGCTTGGAATTGAAGAAAATCGGAGTTGGAAAAGCTGACCCGACCCCCCCAGGCGGACCGCCCACCCCCTAGGCGCCCCGCCTACCCACCTCACTGCCTACCAAGGCAGGCGGACCGCCCACCCACCCCAGGCGGACCGCCCAGTGAGCTGGTTGCTTGGTTTTGCTCCGTTTCATGGTTTTTTGTGTTTGTTTCGATTCCGAACCTCTTGGTTAGTGTTTCTAAGGTATTAGTCCTACTTTATTGACACTAATATTTGATCCTTTAGGGTGTTGTGTGTCTTGGAGTCTTTACTTAAACTCATAGAATTTGCTTGCTTCAAGTGCGCATTAAATTAGCTTCCGTACATCGAGTCCATTTAAACTCCATTCCGAACCATTACTTGGGTGCATTAGTTGATTGATCTTGCCATTGTGATTACTAAGAGACAAGAAGGTCTTGAGTGGAAAAAGGCTTGAGTGGTGAGAACAATAGAGTGTGGTCACAAAAGCCAACGACCTTGAGTGTATCCACGAGTGGAAAGAAAATTGAGTGACATCTTTTGAGTGATACACGTGAGGGAGTGAATTTGTGAGGTCCTATACTTTTTGGTTACAACTATGGCTTCGGATTATGATTGTGGAGGGTATGACTCATGTGGAGATGATGGAGACTATGGTTCCTATGATGGTGATGATGGGTATTGCTATGACGATTCGGGGAACCAAGGCTCGTATGATGATGAAGCGGGTCACTATGTTGATTATGAAGGTGAAGAAGACTATGGGGCTTGCGAAGATGAATGTGAAGAATCTTATGCTCCAAGTCAAGAATTTGAAGATGGTGACGCTTCAAGGTATGATGATCCTATTTACTCTTCTTGTGATGAATTTGAACATGATGATGGTGACGTATAGAGAATTGATGATGAGGTTGATTATGAGGATTGTTCATTTTCATCTTCTCTTGATGTTGCTTGTGGTGTGCAAGGGAGTAGTAGAGGTCCTTCCATTAGTATGGGAGGAGGTGGTGGTTGTTCCATGGGAAATGGGAGGTTTGCATCTTCTAGTTCCCATGTGAATGGTGGATGGAGAAATGGTATTGCTCTTACCGTTACGGGGGTGCATTGCTCTAGTAGTGGTGGTAGGAGTGGTGCTAAGGGCTATGGAACAAAGGCGAGAGGCAATTATGGGTTCCATAGTGGTACTCCTTCCTCGACTTTCAACTACACTTCTAGTGTTGGAAGAGTGACGGGAAGTGGAAGTTGTCCTAGTGGTGTTGCTAGGAGAGGAGGATTGAGGAAGATCCAAGTTGATAGTGATGGATATCATGAAGTTCCAAGATCTTACTTGGATGATCCTATACTACACTTGGGTCTAAGGAGGTTTCTTGTTGAGGTGGAAGGTATTGGAGGGTACTTGCTCAAGATTGGTAGCACCGATACCAATTGCATTAGTACCTCGGTGGTTGATGAGCTAAGGCTACCTTGCTATGCCTTGGAGAATCCTTATGACTACTACGGAGTATGGGTTTCCAAGCAAGCTCGGGTGTGTATATCACATAGGGGATATTGGGGTTATATGTGGTGTCATGTGTACCCCATGCAACATTGTCATGTGTGGTTAGGCGATTCATGGTTGCAAAGCAAGAAGGTGCGATATAGTAATTTGAATGACAAGTATTACCTCGGCCAAGGCCCAATGATTTATGACTTTGAGCCTATTGGGGTAAAGATCAAGTCACCTCCTAGTGTACCTTCTAGGCCTATGCAAAAGGAAAGGGAGCAAGAACCTCATCCTATGGTTAAAAAAGTGCAAACAAGAAGTCCTACAATCACAAGCAATGGTGGGACTAGTGCAAGGAAAGAGTTGACAATTGTCAACAAGGTGAACCCCAAACCACAAGCACCAAAGCTAAGTGGTTCACCAACAAAGAAGAAAGAGACCTCAAGTGATGAGTCTCTTAGTCCTAGATTCCGGGTTGATGTTAAAAGTCAACCTACTCCGGCTATGGGTATTCTTGGACCTCGTCCCAACTCACCCGAATTTGAGAGACAAAAGATTGAGAGGAGTAAGGGAGCGACCGGTGACATTCCTCGAGTGGAAAAAGGAGAGGATGTGTTGAGTGATGTGAGTGGGATGTCACCACCCGAATCTACACCTAACCTTGAAAAGATAATGAGAGAAAAGAAAGAGGGAAAAAAGAGTGAGGACACCCCTTATTCTAACCTTAACCCTTTATCTTTTTCTCCTACTTTTGTGAATGCTTGTGTAGGTACTCTTGGAGGCCAATCAATGGAGCCTCAATCATGTTCCAAGATTGATGGGCAAAGTGAAAAAGATCTTCAATGTGAGCTTCAAGGTGAAGGGACAATCCAAGACACTTCAAGTGCATTGAGTGAGCAAGATGGCCACTCAAAGGTATGTGAAAGTTCTTCCCTTGAACGAGTTACTTCTTTGTGTTATGATCGCGATTGTGAAAACTCAACACTAGTTGGTGATGTGTATGATTACAATGTGTTTGCAACTAGTGAAGAGTCGAATGGTCAACTTGTGTGTGATTGTGAACCACTAGTTAAGAGGGATGATAAGCCACATCATGATGTGAGCTCGGTTTTCATTGAACCTTTCATTAGTGAGGAATGTGTAGTTGACCTTGCTTGTGAACCTTGTTATGACACCCCACCTATATTTGACCAAGGGGATGATGAGTTGAATGAATACCCTATCTTTTCCCTTGATGAATTGCTTGATAATGGTGGACCTATGTGTCGTAGTGAGGATGGTCATTACCTTGAGGAGTCTCTAGAGTGTGAGATGGACCGATTTGTTTTCGATGACTCCTCGGGTGTGGGTAAAGAACCTAGTCTTGATACCATGTTTTTATGTGACCATGAATTTGAGGTGCATGCTTTTACATTTCCATTATGTGAAGGTAATCTCATTTGTGGTAGCGAATTGTATCGGACTAGAATTGATGGTAAAATAGAACCTCCATGGTATGTAAAGATAGACTCTAAGGATGATCCATTGTTTGGGACTCCAAGTGGGATGAATGATCTTGATATTGGTTGTGTTGAACCATCTTCTAGTAGTCCTAGCCTTCATTGTATGGACTATAATGATGAAGGGCCAATTTTGGAGACCTTCCTTTGGAGTTTGCCTAGTGAGGGAGATTGTCTTAGAGATGGATTTGGAGGTGAGGAAGCCACTCTTGGTGCGTGTAAGAGTGCTTCGAAGAAGGGGAGTGGAATATTTGATGTTAGTTGTCAATTGAACTATTTTGTTCACTCCACCCCACATGTTGATTACACCTTGGGTGTTGGGCATGCCAAAGCCAATGAGTCACATTGTGATAGTAATGCATTGAAGGCTTGGTGTGTTGACCATAAGCTTGGAGGTCATAAGGAACTTAGTTGCTTAATCATGCATGTCCCATGTCTTATTGATCTCTTTGCTTGTTATGGTAGTGATTGCTTTTCATTGTTGAGCCAAGAACTTGTTGTTTCCTTTGGAGACTTCTTCTTTTTTATTGGTATTGATACTTGGCTCTATCACAAAAGTGTGCTTTCCATATCACTTGCACTCACTCTTGTTGGACTTGCCCACCCTTGTAGTGGGAAGTTTTGGTGTGTTCTTATTGGACTTAGGGATCATAGGAATTTTAATGGCTTGATCTTTCATATTCTCTATCCTATTGATCTCTTTGATGAATCATTTGTTAAGTGTACCCATTGGGGAAGCCAAGTACTTGTTGTTTTCTTTGGAAACATGTGCTTTATCATTGTTATTGATACTTGGCTATACCATAAGAGTGTGTTTTCCACACTACTTACACTAACCTACTCTTGTAGTAGGAGCTTTTGGGTGTGCTTATCTTTGGATGTAGGTCTTGATGGTTTGATTTCGAGGACGAAATCCTTTCAAGAAAGGGAGGATGATGCAGGGCAAATCGAGCCTAAGGCACTTACCATCAAGAGCCGGGATTGGAGGATGCAAGGGACGAGAGGTCAAGAGCATCGGAGATGAATTGAAGCCGTTCCGGATGATTAAAATGCAAGAGGAGCAGCCCAGCACTTTGGGCGCCCCGCCTAGCCCGGGCGCCCTGCCTGGAGGGCTCACTGCCTAAGGTGCCAGGCGCCCTGCCCAGCCACCCAGGCGCCCTGCCCAGCAGGCGCCCAGCAACTTAGGCGCCCCGCCCGGCCACCCAGGCGCCCCGCCCGGCCACTCAGGCGCCCAGCCTGGCCACCAGGCGCCCCGCCTGGCCACAGGCCTCCCAGCTCACTGCCTAAGGTGCCAGGCGCCCCGCCCACGTCGCTGAAGACCCCAACTTTTGGCATTGAACTTCCTATTTTGCCCTTAAGTGGCTTGTATGTATTAATTAGCTTTGGGGGCATTTTAGACATCTCACCTAGTCTTGTGAAAGGCTATAAATAAGAACACTTAGCCATTTTCTTGTTAGCTAGTTTTGAAGATAGAATTGAGAAGGTAGAATAGGCTTGGCCTTTCTTGTTGAAGCGTTGACTTCATGTATCTCTTACATTGAATCCATGGTGGATCACCGCTAGTGTGAGTCCCGTTTAATGGTTCAAGTCTCTTCTCCCTTTTGAATCAATCTATGTGTTTAGTTTGATTCATTCTTTCTTCTATTTCTATTCTCCCCAATCCCTTATTTCTTGTTATCTTATGATTATTGCTTCCGCATCTTAGTTTATCGCTTCCGCCTAATTTCCCCTACATCATTCAAACTTTAAGAGTGCACTGCAACCATTTCTACCAAAAGCCATAGCTGTTGGTAGAGGCGCAACGCAACTCTTATACCGCCGGATCAACCCCAAATCGGGGTCCGTCCCTGACACCACCATGACCACCCCGAGCAACGCAACTCCTCCAGGGGGTGGACCCCACAACGGGCGGCTCCTTATGATGTGGGCCCAATCCTTGATAGCCCCGGGCCCAATCCTTGATAGCCCCGGGCCCAATCCTTGATAGCCCTGCATCATCCCCCCTTTCTTTAAAGCAAGTTCGTCCCAGAACTTCGCATGGTGTAGCCAGGAATCGAACCCGGGTTGGCTCTGATACCAAACTTTAAGAGTGCACTGCAACCATTTCTACCAAAAGCCATAGCTGTTGGTAGAGGCGCAACGCAACTCTTATACCGCCGGATCAACCCCAAATCGAGGTCCGTCCCTGACACCACCATGACCACCCCGAGCAACGCAACTCCTCCAGGGGGTGGACCCCACAACGGGCGGCTCCTTATGATGTGGGCCCAATCCTTGATAGCCCCGGGCC
This sequence comes from Petunia x hybrida, assembly GCA_037355625.1. Lineage (NCBI taxonomy): Eukaryota > Viridiplantae > Streptophyta > Magnoliopsida > Solanales > Solanaceae > Petunia > Petunia x hybrida. The sequence goes on from JBBBVM010000648.1 coordinate 784,434, forward strand.
CAATCCTTGATAGCCCTGCATCAGTTTTGTTATTATGTGTTGTCATTGTTGTTTTTTAAAATTTTGCAGGTAATGGATATTGAATCTTCAATCTCCTGATCCTGATCATGTACATTTTGATGTGGTGGATGATTTTATAAGTCAGCCAAGATCTTTTGATGAATTCCAAGGAAAAAATGTGATGTGGGCGATGGATTTCCAAATTTTCATTTGTTATCTCCGTCGCGAGATGATCCGTGTAGTAGTCCTAATGAGACTTTTAGTACTACAAAAGAGTTAAAGAAAGCTGTTGAGTAGTTTTTAATTACATGTATTTCATATTTACCGTGTTTTTTGTGTTTATGTAAACAAGTACACTTGGATGTTTGATATTTTTTTTTAAAAAGATTGAAGTTGCTTTGAATCGGATGAACTGGAAGTGTTGGCAATTGCAGGACTTCAAGGCATTTTAGTTGTTGTGGGGTGAACACATTTAGATGGAAAGTCTTGCCAATGGGCAAGACTTAAATTCTAGTTAATTAATTCCAACTCTAATATTATATAATTAATTTAAAATTGATAAATAATTCATGGAGGGTTGTGTTGGTAATGTTGTTGCCAAGATTTTGTGTCAATTTAGTTGTCAATATTATTGCCTATGGCAAGATATCAAGGCAAGTTAACTATTTCTAACATTAAAGTTGATAAATAAGTTTTGGTAGGAAATATCTTACCCTTTGCCAAGATTTTACGTCAAGTTAAATTGAATTGGTTATCTGTATGAGTGTAAAGTCTTGGCTATTGCCAATAGTTCAGTTTATTGATAATATTAACTTTCCAATCACGTTTGATTTTTAAAAATATTTTTAATCAATAACTGCCTTTTCTTTTGATGCAACACCATGCTATGGTCAGCTTCATTCACAAAGAAGCGGAATTTTCTGACAAGTCAGATTTTTTAATAACTTCTACTATGAAGCAGGATTTTCTGAAATTCTCATCATTCTTCAGCAGATACATGCAAGTTATAAGTTCTTGATCATTTGTTACCATCATGCCTCTGCACCTTTCTAGATTCCTGTCAAACCTTATCTTTGCTTCACTTTCATCAGTGTTGATGGTTAGAGCATTACAAATTTCTTTTTCAAATACATGGTAGCTTATACCATCTTTGACAAGTATCAACTTTATATCAGGGTTGATGTATTTGCTATTTGCATCCCATTTCCCATTCTAAGATATATAAATGTAGCGAGTTGCCATAGTGCTAATCCTGCACATAATCAAGACGAATGATATGCGTAGAATTTCGTACTCAGATTGCTTTGATAGAAGCAGGATGGGTAGAAGTTATGCCCTTTGTGGGCTTAATGTCTTGCGAAGAAGTCTCTCCTAGATGCCTATTGCACCAGAGCAGCAACACTTGACAATAGCCAAGACTTGCAGAGATTTTGTCTGCAAGCCCCTCATTGCAACAGGTCTTAAAGTCTTGGCAATACGCAAGAAGTCTCTCCTAGGTGCAATAACCAGAGCTGCAAATGTTGGCTATTGCTAAGACTTGCAGAGACTTTGTCTGCAAGGACCCCATTGCAACAGGGCTTTAAGTCTTGGCTGACACGACCCGAATTTTTCGCTAGGCTGTGCGGGCACCCGACATCCTCCCCTAGACCCGTCGGGCGAACCCTTAACAACTGAATTAGGAAAATGAATATAAATCAAACTCATAAATAAGAATAAGACTTAGAAAAAAAACAAATATACTGATACCTCTAAGCTGTACAAAAGAAATTACAGCTAACTACCCAACATACTAGGTTTAGAGCTATCCTGACTAGACATCTAAGAGTACGAAAAAAGACAGATACCTCCTGAAGGGAGCAAAATGATACTGAAATAATAAACATGAAACTATGGCCATCCTGAATCAAAGATGGCTCACCCTGACAGCTGGAGTTGTCTTCGCTCCTTCACAATGTGGCGAACTCAATCCTGGAGCGAACCTGCCGAAACGAAATAGATAGACAAGGACAAAAAACAAACAAGGGTGAGTCAAAAGGACTCAATAAGTGGGGCAGACTAGCCACCTCAAAGAATAGGATAGCTAGCCAGGGAGAAGAAAAACAGATAAACCAAATTCCTCTTATTTAAATTATAAAAAGGCAAAGCCAGATAATAACTGGAAACATGTATGGGATCATAAACTCATAAACAACCAGGGACATAAGATAGACAGAACATATAGGTTTTTAAGTATCCCGAATATAATACTGTCACGGCGTGCAACCCGATCCACATGTTCATACTGTCGCGGCTTGCGACCCGATCCATATATTCATACTGTCGCAGCGTGCAACCCGATCCATACTTTCATATTGTTGCGGCGTGCAACCCGATCCATATATTCATACTGTCGCAGCGTGTAACCCGATCCATAAATTTATACAGTTGCGGCATGCAACCCGATCCATATAACTAAAGCATATAAACCAATTATGGACACTAAATAGCCAGAAACGTATAGGTAAACTGAAATATGTCCACAGCATGGTATACATGCCGCATACACAAAACAAAACACAATAACCACATACTAGTCAGTATGTGGTGCAATGAGATGGGACGAATGCGGTATGATGCAATGCAGTCACATGTACCTTATACCTTCACCAGATCGGGACTCTCATCGATTAACGGGAAGTATATGCAATAATGACCCTTCACCAGTGCGGGACTCTCATCACCAACCGGGAAGTATATGCAATAATGACCCTTCACCGGCTCGGGACTCTCATCGATTACCGGGAAGTATATGTAATAATGGCCCTTCACCAGTGCGGGACACTCATTGCCAACCGGGAAGTATATGCAATAATGACCCTTCACCGGCTCGGGACTCTCATCGATTAGCGGGAAGTATAGGTAATAATGACCTTTCACCGGTGCGGGATTCTCATCGCCAACCGAGAAGTATATGCAATAATGACCCTTCACCGGCTCGGGACTCTCATCGATTATTGGAAAGTATATGTAATAATGACCCTTCACCGGTGCGGGACTCTCATCGCCAACCGGGAAGTATATGCAATACTGACCCTTCACCGGCTCGGGACTCTCATCGATTACCGGGAAGTATATGCAATAATGACCCTTCACCGGTGCGGGACTCTCGTCGCCAACCGGGAAGTATATGCAACAATGACCCTTCACCGGCTCGGGACTCTCATCGATTATTGGAAAGTATATGTAATAATGACCCTTCACCGGTGCGGGATTCTCATCGCCAACCGGGAAGTATATGCAATAATGACCCTTCACCGGCTCGGGACTCTCATCGATTATCGAGAAGTATATGCAATAATGACCATTCATCGGTGCGGGACTCTCATCGTCAACCGTGAAGTATATGCAATAATGACTCTTCACCGGCTCGGGACTCTCATCGATTACCGGGAAGTATATGCAATAATGACCCTTCACCAGCTCGGGACTCTTATCGATTACCAGGAAGTATATGCAATAATGACCCTTCACCGACTTGTGACTCTCATCGATTACCGGGAAATATATATAATAATGACCCTTCACCGGCTCGGGACTGTCATCGATTACCGGAAAGTATATGCCAACTCACAGCCAGAGTACAATGCTCAGATCCCCAATGCAAGATCAACAACATGACATAACATATAATATATAATGTAAATCCAAAGTTAAGGCGTAATGAGTACGCCTGTCGGCAGCTGCACACGTAAGGAAGACGTGGTAGATTATCCAGGAGGCCAAGGGCCTCCAAAGAAATGGATACAAATACTTACCTTGTTACAAAGTTAGCACAGCTGGTCAACAACCGCTTTGTCCTTTGACTTTATTTCCAAACGATCCCACTGTGTTCAATAAGCAGAAAAATATATCACATAAGGCTAAAGGCTTCATTCCTTATGTCTTAGGACAATCTAGTTAGGAACTTGATACTCTATTCGCATACACAATACGCATGTCAGACCTATATACAGGGTTTAAGGTCACATAACCAAACCCTAAATAAATTATATTTAAATATTGCCCATAACTCACTGAGTACGAATATATACTCAATTCCATTATCAGGGTCCAATTAACCCTTTAAACTATTAATTGAACTTATTAAAATGATGTCTAATATCTAAATTTTTACCGTCAAAATATATTCAAACACACGTAATAAACTCGAATAATGAATTAAGATCATTACCGGAATGTTTCGGGGTAAAAATTCTACTTTTTTCCGGCTCTTTTCTCATTTTCTGGCATTTTTCTCTTTATGTTTTCTCGTTTCTGCTCTTATGTTGTTTCTGTTGTGTTCGTCCTTAGCTAAGGACCCCCCACCGCCTTCATTTGTTTCTTTTCCTTTTATCCTTTTCTTTCTTTTCCTTTTTCTTTTATTTCTTTTACTTTTATATTTTCTTTTCTTAACGAAAATTAAAACAGTACCCTACGATATTCAAAATAATTCCAACTTTTACATACAAGTTATACCAAATTTATGTGACGTACTTGCTAAGGCGGATCTCAAATCGGATTCAATAAACTCAATATGCAAATTAAATGGAAAAAGGTCAAATTTTGTAACTTTCGGCATTTTAGAGAAACTTGCCGAACGACCTCGAAATTCACTTTCGAAAATTCACACAAGTCACAAATAATCATACGAACCTAACGGAGCTTTCGAATTTCGAATCAGAGTTCATTCGCCAAAATCGAGCTCAAAAATCTCTTTTTTAATATTTATCGACAATGAAAACTGAAACCTTCTTCCGATACCTACCAAACAAAGTCCGATTTAGTTCAAATTTTACAGACAGGTCCTAATGGACCTTATGAAGATTATAAAATTAGCTGCACGCCAATCGGAGTCCTAACTTCCTAAACGACTACCTAAGGTCGTTTCATTCTCCTCCACTTAAACTCTCGTTCGTCCTCGAACGAGTCTAAGTCCAAAGAAAAATTCGCACAGATAACAAGAGAACTTGCACGACCTTCATAGGCTACTCCATGAGCATTATCTCCTGATTATAGGATCAGAATTATAACACGCATATCGAACTTTTGGAATAAAATATATATGGATAATATCATAACACCATTGCCCTACTTATTCTGGCTAAGCTGATCCTTTCTTGATCACGAGAAGAGAGTTCTACATTTTCAAAATAAGGATACATAGAGCTCTGTATAGATTAACGTGACAAATCACCTCGTCGATATATTTTGCGATATAGAACAGGTCGATGAAACAAAGAATTAGCTTACGCTTCAGCAACGCCTTAGAGATTTAATATTAGCATTCTGTATAGGAGGAAGACTCCTCCACTTAGAGCATAAGCTCATACAGCTAACTTGAATATCAATAGCCATCCTCGCACCGTCTGTTGGACTAAGGAAAACTTAGCTAAAATAGAATGCGGCTCAGACCTGAGCTACCAAATTACCCTCTCGAGTTGCCAAACGGCTGCAACTCTTGAGTTCATAATTTCATACCTTTACGTTAAGCACCACCGCCTGATGGATCAACTTAGGGGTCAATTGATGCTTCTCATTAGCCTTAGTAGCCTTGAAAAACAATAATGTGATTACCAGGCTATCTTGACCCGCGCTCTGGCTTAAAACAAGGAACATTACAATTGGCTACTAAACGCCCAAGATCACTTGTGTAGGAAGAAGAAGAGATGGCAATAAACTGAGGATAGAAATAATTAGATCTTTAGGAAGCTCATCTTTTTATTTGCTTGGCTACCAGAGCTAGACTACTTCCGAGTCAGGCTAGCCAAAGAATCACAATTGAAGAAATAGACATTAAATAAGCTTTATGGAATGACATCTATGCCAATTTAACCTTCCTATAAAGAAAGGAACTCCGAAAATTTACCAGAAAATCCTTTTATAACCGAGACAAGCTCATAGAATAACATGACCCTACTAGCGTCTCGAACTAAGAGGAGACACGTAGATCGAGTACTACTTACTAATCACTTTATACCGGAAGAAACAATGACACTCTCTGATGGTGATGAACTAGAATCCTATCATCCAACCAACACGGAATTCCGAGAAGAGAGATAAACTAATTTAATATAATAATAGAAGGTGGCACGACAAGATGCCAGGCAGACAATAGCAACACTCACTGTCAAATCTCTCGTATTTAGACCAGATAAACTAGTAGGGTCTCACAAATGCCAGGAATAAATCATACCAGAAGCTCGCCCCTCTACCGCAACCGATTCTTAATAGAAACAATATCCACGGAAGCCATGGAAACATAGTAAGATAAACGAAGTCCAGACCGATCGGAAGAATCAAATCTTACTCACATATAATGGAAGAAGAAATACGTGGGTGTACTACATCAGATACCTTAGCATCCTGCCAGACTGGCAGTTCATAGAACTGCCTCTGTAGCTAAGCTGAGCCACTACCCTGATAATCACATTCTGAAGAACCACTGCCACCACGATCACGACCTCTACTGGATGGTGGTATTTTTCTGGCTGATTGAGATCTGAATGAAATCCCCTGCGACTGTGCAGGTGCCTGATGACGAGAGAAAGGACGACTGCCTACTTGCCGGAGTAAGGGAAAAATCCTCAAAGGATAACCAGACTCACGACAATGATAACACCTTTTCGCTGAAAATAAAAGCTGGACAGATTGTTGAAAGCTACAAAGAGAAAGCTGAGTCTAATCTTGATGAACTACTCGCGCACTCTGAGAATCACGTTCTACAAGCTGAGATAATCTGGTAAGTAACCTCCCAAAATAATCAGAACTCTTACCTTCAAAGGAGGCATGATGCCCACCAGGGCCGTGGGACTCTTGCTCTCCCGCCCTAACTTATGGTCTGCCTAATACCTCTGAGCAATATCAACAATTACATCAAATGAAGTCCCAACGTCAATTTCTCGAGCCATCTGGGATCTCAAGGAAGGAGAAAGGTCACCAATAAATCTTCGAACCTTCTCAGAAGGTTCATGGACTACTTCTAGTGCATATCTAGCCATCCTAAAGAATTTAATCTCATATTTTAAAATCCGACAAGCTACCTATCCAATCAACTCAAATTGGCGACTCGCTTCATCTCGCTCGCTACGCGAAGGGAACTTTTCCACGAATCTAGAAGAAAAAATCAAACCAAGTTAGCTAATAAGAGAGCGGCCCACCAATTCAAGGCTGGACCCTTGAAACTGGAAAGCAGAATAATCAACACCATACCGCTCGATATAATCAAGAGCCTGAATGATACGCTAACATCATTTTATTTTACAAAAACTACATAGGATAACATTAGAAGGTTAATTTGGGTAGAATAATGCAGCCTCTTCAGACACTCGGACCGAGCCATTACTCAAGCTAGCTAACCAGCCAGAATAACTAAAGGCAAAACACATGCTGCCTCCGAAACATAATTTACTGTGACAATATTAAGAACTGGAATAGGAGCTCTCTAAGTCCGAACATCTGCATATGCGGCGACCTGATAAGCTGCCTAGCGAATAATAGGTTCTTGCGGTATCTGCATTGCCAAGATTCTCGTAAAAGCATCGTAGAGAGCCAAGGGAACCACAAGGCCCTGCTCCCTTGCCCATCGCGAGCTCGTACAGCTGTGGCCTGCGCGACTGGATCGTCAGCACGATCCACAACTCTCGGGCTTGAGTATCTCTAGCCCTAGGCTAGACTACTTTGTCCTGAACTCTTACCATTTGCTGATTTGTCGCACCAGGATTCACAATTGCCACGAACGAATTAACTAAAATAATTTTGCATGACGCACGATCAGAAAAGAAAGAAGAGAAACTTATTAAATGCCATCATAGCCTCTCGTAGATAAGTACGGACGTCTACGTACCCATCAGCGAGACTCTACAAGACACTGTCTTAGTCTGGATAGACTCTAAATTAGGCTCTGATACCAACTGACACGACCCGAATTTTTGCTTGGCCGTGCGGGAACCCGACATCCTCCCCCTAGACCCGTCGGACGAACCCTTAACAACTAAATTAGGAAAATGAATATAAATCCAACTCATAAATAAGAATAAGACTTAGAGAAAACACAGATATACTGATACCTCTAAGCTGTACAAAAGAAATTACAGCTAACTACCAACATACTAGGTTTAGAGCTATCCAGACTAGATATCTAAGAGTACGAAAGAAGACAGATACCTCCTGAAGGGAGAAAAATGATACTGAAATAATAAGCATGAAACTGTGGCCATCCTGAATAAAAGCTGGCTCACCCTGACAGCTGAAGTCGTCTTCGCTCCTTAACAACGTGGCGAACTCAATCCTGGAGCGAACCTGCCGAAACGAAGTAGATAGACAAGGACAAACAACAAACAAGGATGAGTCAAAAGGGCTCAATAAGTGGGAAGACTAGCCACCTCAAAGAATAGGATAGCTAGCTAGGGAGAAGAAAACCAGATAAACCAAATTCCTCTTATTTAAATTATAAAAAGGTAGAGCCAGATAATAACTGGAAACACGTATGAGATCACAAACTCATAAACAACCAGAGACATAAGATAGACAGAACATATAGGTTTTTAAGTATCCCGAACATAATACTGTCACGGCATCCAACCCGATCCACAGGTTCATACTGTTGCGGCGTGCGACCCCATCCATATATTCATAGTGTCGCGGCGTGAAACCCGATCCATATATTCATATTGTTGTGGCGTGCAACCCAATCCATATATTCATACTGTCGCGGCGTGCAACCCGATCCATATATTTATACAGTTGCAGCGTGCAACCCGATCCATATAACTAAAGCATATAAACCAATTAAGGACACTAAATAGCCTGAAACGTATAGGCAAACTGAAATATGTCCACAACATGGTATACATTCTGCATACACAAAACACAGCACAGTAGTCACACACTAGTCAGTATGCGGTGCAATGAGATGGGATGAATGCGGTATGATACAATGCAGTCACATGTACCTGATACTTTCACCGGCTCGGGACTCTCATCGATTATCGGGAAGTATATGCAATAATGACCCTTCACCGGTGCGGGACTCTCATCGCCAACCGGGAAGTATATGCAATAATGACCCTCCACCAGCTCGGGACTCTCATCGATTACCGGAAAGTATATGTAATAATGACCCTTCACCGGTGCGGGACTCTCATCGCCAACCGGAAAGTATATGCAATAATGACCCTTCACCGGCTCGGAACTCTCATCGATTATCGGGAAGTATATGCAATAATGAGCCTTCACCGGTGCGGGACTCTCGTCGCCGACCGGGAAGTATATGCAACAATGACCCTTCACCGGCTCGGGACTCTCATCGATTAATGGGAAGTATATGTAATAATGACCCTTCACCGATGCGGGACTCTCATCGCCAACCGGGAAGTATATGCAATAATGACCCTTCACCGGCTCGGGACTCTCATCGATTATCGAGAAGTGTATGCAATAATGACCCTTCACCGGTGCGGGACTCTCATCGCCAATCAGGAAGTATATGCAATAATGACCCTTCATCGGTGCAGGACTCTCATCGCCAATCGGGAAGTATATGAAATAATGACCCTTCACCGGCTCGGGACTCTCATCGATTACTAGGAAGTATATGTAATAGTGACCCTTCACCGGCTCGGGACTCTCATCGATTACCGGGAAGTATATGCAATAATGACCCTTCACCGGCTCGGGACTCTCATCGATTACCGGGAAGTATATGTAATAATGACCCTTCACCAGTGCGGAACTCTCATCGCCAACCGGGAAGTATATACAATAATGACCCTTCACAGGCTTGGGACTCTCATCTATTACCGGGAAGTATATGTAATAATGACCCTTCACCGGCTCGGGACTCTTATCGATTACCGGAAAGTATATGCCGACTCTCAGCGAAACGACTGACCGAATCAGGAAATAATGCCCGTAGAGTAGCTCATGAAGGTCGTGCAAGTTCTCTTGTTATCTGCGTGAATCTTGCTTTAGACTTAGGCTCGTTCGAGGACGAACGAGAGTTTAAGTGGAGGAGAATGAAACGACCTCGGTCAGTCGTTTCGGAAGTTAGGACTCCGATTGGCATGCCGATAATTTTAAACTATTCATAATGTCCATTAGGACCTGTCTGTAAAATTTGAGCTAAATCAGACCTCGTTTGATAGGCATCGGAAGAAGGTTTCAGTTTTTATTGGCGATAAATATTAAAAAGAGATTTTTGAGCTCGGTTTCGGGCGAATGAGCTCCGATTCGAAATCCGAAAGTGCCGTTAGGTTATTATGATTATGTGTGATTTTTTGTAAACTTTCGAAAGTAAATTTCGATGTTGTTCGGCTAGTTTCCGCTAAAATGCCGAAAGTTAAATAATTTGACTTTTTCTATTTAAATTCGCATTTTGAGTTTCGGGATCCCGATTTGAGATCCGCCTTCGCGAGTATGTTACATATATTTTGTATAACTCGTATGCAAAAGTTGGAATTATTTTGAACATCGTAGGGTACCGTTTTAATTTTTATCGTAGCAGCGAATTAAAAAAAAAGAAAAAATGACAAAACATAAAAAAAGTTAGGCGGTGGTATAAGCTAAGGACGTGCAAATTCATTTCAACGCCAAAAATGAACAGAAACATGAGCGAGGAGGAGAAGTAGAGAAAATTATCAGAAAAAAATGCCAGAAAATGAGAAAAGGGGTCGGAGAAAAGTAGAATTTTCACCCTGAAACATTCAGGTAATGATCCTAATATATTATTTGAGTTTATTACGTATGTTTGAATATATTTTTACGGTAAAAATAGGGATATTAGACATCGCCCTAATGACGTAAATTGATAGTTTGAAGGGTCAAATGGACCCCGATAATGAAATTGATTATATATTCGTACTCAGGGAATTATGGGCAACTTATAAATGTAATTTATTTAGGGTTTGGTTATGTGACCATAAACCCCGTACATAGGCCTGGCCTGCGTATTGTGTATGCGAATAGGGTATCAGGTTCTTACCTGGATTGCCCTAAGATGTGAGGAATTAAGCCTTTAGCCTAATTTGATGTATTTTTCTGCTTATTGAATAGAGTGGGATCGTTTGGCAATGAAACCAAAGGACAAGCGGTTATTGAGTGGATGTACTAACTTTGTAACAAGGTAAGTGTTTATATCCATTTTTTCGGAGGCCCTTGGCCTCGTGGATTTTCTACCACGTGTTTCCTTACGTGTGTAGCTGCCGATAGGCGTACTCATTACGCCTTAGCTTTGAATTTACATTGTATATTATATGTTATGCCCTGTAGTTGGTATTGCATTGAACATATGAGCATTGCACTCTGGTTTTGAGCATTGCATACACTTCCCGGTTGGCGATGAGAGTCCCGCACCGGTGAAAGGTCATTATTGCATATACTTCCCGGTTGGCGATGAGAGTCCCGCACCGGCGAAGGGTCATTATTGCATATACTTCCCGGTTGGCGATGAGAGTCCCGCACCGATGAAGGGTCATCATTACATATACTTCCCGGTAATCGATGAGAGTCCCGAGCCGGTGAAGGGTCATTATTGCATATATCTCCTGGTAGACGATGAGAGTCCCGCGCCGGAGATAGGTATCAGACATATGTGACTGCATTACATCATACCGCATTCATCCCATCTCATTGCACCGCATACTGACTATTGTGTGCATTGTGTTGTGTTTTATATATGCGGTATGTATACCATGCTGTGAACGTATCTCAGTTTGCCTATATATTTCTGGCTCGTATCCCGGGTTGCACGTCGCGACAATATAAAAACATGGATCGGATCGGGTTGCACGCCGCAACAGTATAAATATACGGATCGGGTTGCAAGCCGCAACAGTATAAATATACGGATCGGGTTGCACGCCGCAACAGTATGAATATATGGATCGGGTTGCACGCCGCAACAGGATGTATTTTCGATTGTCGACATGTTCAGGATATCTATATGTTTTGTCTACCTTATGTCCCTGGCTGTTTATGATTCCATATGTGTTTTAAGTTATTATTTGGCTTTGCCTGTTTATAGTTCAAATAAGATGGATTTATTTTATCTGTTTTTCTTCTCCCTGGCTAGCTATACTATTCTTTGAGGTGGCTAGTCTGTCCCACTTATTGAGTCCTTTTGACTCACCCTTGTTTGTTGTTTGTTTCTGGTCTATCTATTTCGTTTCGGCAGGTTCGCTCCAGGATTGAGTTCGCCACGTTGTTCAGGAGCGAAGACGACTTCAGCTATCAGGGTGAGCCATCTTTATTCCGGATGGCCACCAGTTTATTGTTTATTATTTCAGTTGCATTCTGCTCCCTTCAGGAGGTATCTGTCTTCTTTTGTACTCTTAGATGTCTAGTCTGGATAGCCCTAAACCTAGTATGTTGGGTAGACAGCTATAATTTCTTTTATACAGCTTAAAGGTATCAGTATGTCTGTATTTTTTTAAGTCTTGTTCTTATTTATGAATTGAATTATATTTATTTTCCTAATTTAATTGGTAAGGGTTCGCCCGACGGGTCTAGGGGAGGATGTCGGGTGCCCGCACGGCCTAGCCGGATTCCGGGTCGTGTCACTCAGCCAGAGTACAATGCTCAGATCCTCAATGCAATACCAACAACATGACATAACATATAATATATAATGTAAATACAAAGCTAAGGTGTAATTAGTACGCCTATCGGCAGCTACACACGTAAGGAACACGTGGTATATTATCCATGAGGCCAAAAGCCTCCAAAAAAATGGATACAAACACTTACCTTGTTACAAAGTTAGCACAGTTACTCAACAACCGCTTTGTCCTTTGGATTCATTGCCAAACGATCCCACTGTGTTCAATAAGCAGAAAAATATATCACATAAGGCTAAAGGCTTCATTCCTTACGTCTTAGGGCAATCTAGTTAGGAACCTTATACCCTATTCGCATACGCAATACGCAGGCCAGGCCTATGTACAGGGTTTAAGGTCATATAACCAAACCCTAAATAAATTACATTTAAATATTTCCCATAGCTAACTGAGTACGAATATATACTCAATTCCATTATCAGGGTCCAATTAACCCTTTAAACTATTAATTGAACTTATTAAAACGATGTCTAATATCCTAATTTTTACCGTCAAAATATATTCAAACACACGTAATAAACTCGAATAATGAATTAAGATCATTTCCTGAATTTTTCATGGTAAAAATTCTACTTTTCTCCTTTTCTGGCATTTTTCTCTTTACGTTTTCCCGTTTCTGCTCTTATTTTGTTTCTGTTCTGTTCGTGTTCTTAGCTAAGATAAGGACCCCCGCACCGCCTTCATTTGTTTCTTTTCCTTTTATCCTTTTCTTTTTTTCCTTTTTCTTTTATTTCTTTTACTTTTATATTTTCTTTTCTTAACGAAAATTAAAACAGTACCCTACGATATTCAAAATAATTCCAACCTTTGCATACAAGTGAAACGATCTCAGTTAGTCGTTTCTGAAGTTAGGACTTCGATTGGCGTGCCGATAATTTTAAAATATTCGTAATGTCCATTAGGACCTGTCTGTAAAATTTGAGCTAAATCAGACCTCGTTTGGTAGGCATCGGAAGAAGGTTTCAGTTTTTATTGTCGATAAATATGAAAAAGAGATTTTCGAGCTCAGTTTTGGCGAATGAGCTCCGATTCGAAATCTAACAGCGCCGTTAAGTTCATATGATTATTTGTGACTTTTGTGAACTTTTGAAAGTAAATTTCGATGTTATTCGGCTAGTTTCCGCTAAAATGCCGAAAGTTAAATAATTTGACTTTTTCTATTTAAATTCGCATCTTGAGTTTCGGGAGTCCAATTTGAGATCCGCCTTCGCGAGTATGTTACATATATTTTGTGTAACTTGTATACAAAAGTTGGAATTATTTCGAATATCGTAGGGTACCATTTTAATTTTTACCGTACCAGCGAATTTTAAAGAAGAAAAGGAAAAGAGGACAAAAGAGCTAAGGTCGATCAGAGGGAGCAATATAGAATCGAAAGCAGAGACAACCAAAAATAAATACCAGAAAATGAGAAAAGAGCTGGGAAAATAGTAGAATTTTTACCTAGAAACATTCAGGTAATGATCTTAATGCATTATTTGAGTTTATTACGTGTGTTTGAATATGTTTTAATGGTAAAACTTGGAATATTAGACATTGTTTAATAAGTTCAATTAATAGTTTAAAGGGTCAAATGGACCCCGATAATGGAATTGATTATATATTCGTACTCAGTGAGTTATGGGCAATATATAAATGTAATTTATTTGGGGTTTGGTTATGTGGCCTTAAACCCTGTACATAGCCTTGCCTGCGTATTGCGTGTGCAAATAGGGTATCAGGTTCCTAGCCGGATTGTCCTAAGATGTGAGGAATGAAGCCTTTAGCCTAATTTGATATATTTTTCTGCTTATTGAATAGAGTGGGATCGTTTGGCAATGAAAGCAAAGGATAAAGCGGTTGTTGATTAGCAGAGCTAACTTTTGGAAGAGGTAAGTGTTTATATCCATTTCTTTGGAGGCCCTTGGCATTGTGGATATTCTACCACGTGTTTCTTACGTGCGTAGCTGCAGATAGGCGTACTCATTACGCCTTAGCTTTGAATTTATATTGTATATTATATGTTATGCCCTGTTGTTGGTATTGCATTGAACATATGAGCACTGCACTCTGGTTTGGAGCATTGCATATACTTCCCGGTTGGCGATGAGAGTCCCGCACCGGTGAAGGGTCATTACTGCATATACTTCCCGGTTGGCGATGAGAGTCCCGCACCGGCGAAGGGTCATTACTGCATATACTTCCCGATTGGCGATGAGAGTCCCGCACCGGTGAAGGGTCATTATTTCATGTACTTCCCGGTTGGCGATGAGAGTCCCGCACCGGCGAAGGGTCATTATTGCATATACTTCCCGGTAATCGATGAGAGTCCCGAGCCGGTGAAGGGTCATTATTGCATATATCTCCTGGTAGACGATGAGAGTCCCATGCCGGAGATAGGTATCAGGCATATGTGACTGCATTGCATCGTACCGCATTCATCCCATCTCATTGCACCGCATACTGACTATTATGTGTATTGTGTTTTGTTTTATGTATGCGGTATGTTTACTTTATCGTAGACATATATCATGTTGCCTATATATATTTTTGGCTTGTATTCTGGGTTGCGGGGATCGGGTTGCACGCCGCAACGGTATAAATATATGGATCGGGTTGCACGCCGCGGCAGTATGAATATATGGATCGGGTTGCACGCCGCGACAGTATGAATATATGTATCAGGATCGGGTTGCACGCCACAACAGGATGAATATATGGACCGGGTTGCACGCCGCAACGGGATGTATTTCTGATTGTTGATATGTTTGGGATACCTGTATGTTCTGGCTATCTTACGTTCCTGGTGGTTAATGAGTTAGTGATTCCATATGTATTTCTAGTTATTATCTGGCTCTGCCTTTTCATAATTTAAATAAGAGGAATTTGGTTTATTTATTTCTTTTCTCCCTGGCTAGCTATCCTATTCTTTGAGGTGGCTAGTCTGCCCCACTTATTGAGTCATTTTGACTCACCCTTGTTTGTTGTTTGTTTATTGTCTATCTATTTCGTTTCGGCAGGTTTGCTCCAGGATTGAGTTCGCCACGTTGTGCAGGAGTAAAGACGACTTCAGCTATCAGGGTGAGCCAGCTTTTATTCCGGATGGCCACCAGCTTATTGGCTATTATTTCAGCTGCATTTTGCTCCCTTCAGGAGCTATCTGTCTTCTTTTGCACTCTTAGATGTCTAGTCTGGATAACCCTAAACCTAGTATGTTGGGTAGTCAGCTGTAATTTCTTTTATACAGCTTAGAGGTATCAGTATGTCTGTGTTTTTGTTTTAAGTTTTGTCCTTATTTATGAATTGTTATATTTATTTTCCTAATTTAATTGGTAAGGGTTCGCCCGACGGGTTTAGGGGAGGATGTCGGGTGCCCGCACGGCCTAACCGGATTCTGGGTCGTGTCAGTTGGTATCAGAGCCCTGTTTAGAGTCTATCCAGATTAAGACAGTGTCTAGTAGAGTCTCGCTGATGGGTACGTAGACGTCCGTACTTATCTACGAGAGGCTATGATGGAATTTAGGAACTTTCACTTCGTTCTTTTCTGATCGTGCATCGGTCTAGGAATGCAAAAGTATTTTCGTTTATTCCTTCGTGGTAATCGTGAAACCTCGTGCGATAAATCAGCAAACAGTATGAGTTCAAGACGAAGTAGTCTAGCCTGGGGCTAGCACTGACGAAGCCCCAAGAGTTTTTATCGTGCTGACGATCTAGTTACGGAGGTCCCAGCTGTACGAGCTCACGATGGGCAAGGGAGCAGGGCCTTGTGGTTTCCTTGGCTCTCTACGATGCTTTTACGTTAATCTTGGTGACGCAAATACCGCAATAACCTATTATCCGCTAGGTAGCTTATCAGTTTGCCGCAGATACAGATGTTCGGTCTCAGGGAGCTCCTATTCCAATTCTTAATATTGCCTCAGTAAATTATGTTCCAGAGGCAGTATGTGTTGCGCCACCAATTGCTCTTGCTGGTTAGCCAGCCGAGGTAACGGTTAGATCTGAGTGCCCAAAGAGGTTGCATTATTTTACGCGGTTGAACCTTCCGATATTCTTAAGCAATGCATCAGATAAACCTCGTGATTATTTTTTAAAAAATAAAATGATGTCAGCATATCCTTTAGGCTCTTGATTATATCGAGCGGTATGGTGTTGATTATTCTGCTTTCCAGTTCAGGGATCCAACCTTGAATTGGTGGGCCGCTATCTTATTAACTAACTTTGTTCGATTTTTCTTCTAGATTCGTGGAAAAGTTCCTTTCGAGTAGTGAAAGAGATGAAGAGTGTTGCCAGTTTGTAGCCTGTAGGTTAGCCTGTTGGTGTTTCGGAATATGAGATTTAATTCTATAAAATGGCTGAATATGCATTAGATTTAGTCCATGAACCTTCCGAGAATGTTCAAAGATTTATTGCTGACCTTTCTCCTTCCTTGAGTTCCCGGATGGCTCGAGAAATTGAGGTTGGGACTGTTGATGTTGCTCGAAGGTACGAGGCATACCATAAGTTAAAGTGGGAAGAGTTAGAGCGGGAGAGCAAGAGATCCCGTGACCCTAGTGGGCAACCATGGTACCTCATTTGGAGGTAAAAGTTCTGATTATTTCGGGAGGTCACCTTCCAGGTTATCTCAGCTTGTGTCACTTGATTCTTAGAGTGCGCCAGTAGCTCATCAAGATCAGATTCAGTCTTCTCTTTATAGCTATCAACAATCTTTCCAGCTTCCATTTTTCAGCGAAAATGTGGTATCATTGTCGTGAGTCTGGCTATCCTTTAAAGAGTTTTCCCTTACTCCGGCAAGTAGGCAGTCGTCCTTTCTCTCGTTATCAGGCACCTGCACAGACGCAGGTGATTTCATTTAGATCTCAATCAGCCAGAGAAATGCCACCATCCAGTAGAGGTTGAGAGCTTGGTGGCAGTGGTTCTTCAGAAGGTAATTATCAGGGTAGCGACCCGGCTCAGCCGCAGAGGCAGTTCTAAGAACTACAGTCTGGCAGGATGTTGAGGTATCTAATGTAGTACATCCATGTATTTCTTCTTTCATTATATGTGAGTAAGATTTGATTATTTCGATCGGTCTGGACTTCGTTTATCTCACCATGGTTTCATTGGAAATTGTTTCTATTAAGAATCGGTTGCGGTAGAGGGGCAAGCTTCTGGTATGATTTATTCTTGGCTGTGAGACCTTACTAAGTTTTCTAGTCTAAATATGAGAGATTTGGCAGTAAGTGTCGGTATTGTCTGCTTGGCATCTTGTTGTTCCACCTTCTGTTATTATGTCAAATCAGTTTACCTCTCTTCTCGGAATTTTGTGTTGGTAGGATAATGGGATCCTAATTCTTCACCATCAGCAAGTGTATCCTTTCTTCCAGTGTAAAGTGATTAGTAAGTAATAATCGATCTACGTATCTCCTCTTGGTTCAAGACGCTAGTACAGTCATGTTATCCCATGAGCTTATCTGGGTTATAAAAGAGTTTCCTGGCAAATTGTCAGAGTTTCCTTCTTATTGGGAGATTAAATTGGCATAGATGTTGTTCCATAAAGCTCATTTAATGTCTATTTCTTCAATTGCAATTTTTGGGTTAGCCTGTCTTGGAACTAGTCTAGCTCTGGTAGCCAAGCAAATAAGAAGATGAGCTTCCTAAAGATCTAATTGTTTCTCTCCTCAGTTTATTGCCATCTCTTCTTCTTCCGATACTAGTGAGTTTGGGCGGTTAGTAGCCACTCGTGATGTTCCCTATATTGAGCCAGAGTGCGTGTCAAGGTAGCGGGGTAAGCACATTGTTGTTTTTCAAGGCTACTGAGGGTAATGAGAGGCATCAGTTGACCTCTGATTTGATCCATCTGGCGATGGTGCTTATGGCAAAGGTATGGAGTTGTGAACTCGAGAGTTGCAGCTGTTTGGCAACTTGAGAGAGTAATTTGGTAGCTCAGGTTTGAGCCGCGTTCTCTATTTAGCTAAGTCTTCCTTAATCCAGCAGGTTGTGCGAGGATGACTATTTCTATTCAAATTAGTTGTATGAGTTTATGCTCTAAGTGGAGGAGTCTTCCTCCAATTGATACTGAATCATAATATTAAATCTCTAAGGCGTTGCTGAAGCGTAAGCTAATTCTTTGTTTCATCGACTTGTTCTACATCGAAAAGTATATCGACGAGGTGATTCACCGGCAGAATCATGTTAATCCATCCAGAGTTTCGTGTATCTTTATTTCAAAAATGTAGAGCTCTCCTCTCGTGATTGAGGAAGGATCAGCTTAGTCAGAATAAACTGGGCAATGTCGTTATGATATTATCCAGATATGTTTATTCAAAGACTTCGGTGCACGTGTTATAATCCTGATCATGTAATCATGAGATAATATCTGTGGAATATGTTATGAAGGTCGTTCAAGTTCTTTTGATATCTGTGTAAATTTTTCTTTAAACTTGGGCTCGTTCGAGGACGAACGAGAGTTTAAGTGGAGGAGAATGAAACGACCTCGGTTAGTCATTTCGGAAGTTAGGACTCCGATTGGCGTGCCGATAATTTTAAAATATTCGTAATGTCCATTAGGACTTGTCTGTAAAATTTGAGCTAAATCAGTCCTTGTTTGGTAGGCATCGGATGAAGGTTTCAGTTTTTATTGTCGATAAATATTAAAAAGAGATTTTCGAGCTCGGTTTTGGTGAATGAGCTCCGATTCGAAATCTGACAGTGCCGTTAGGTTCATATGATTATTTGTGACTTTTGTGAACTTTCAAAAGTGAATTTCGATGTTGTTCGGCTAGTTTCCGCTATAATGCCGAAAGTTACATAATTTGACTTTTTCTATTTAAATTCGCATCTTGAGTTTCGGGAGTCCAATTTGAGATCCGCATTCGCGAGTATATTACATATATTTTGTATAACTTGTATGCAAAAGTTGGAATTATTTCGAATATCGTAAGGTACCATTTTAATTTATACCATACAAGCGAATTTTAAAGAAAAAAAAAAGAAAAAGAGGACAAAAGTTAGGCGGTGGGGGCAACCCTTAGCCTTATAAAAGCTAAGGTCGATCAGAGGGAGCAATATAGAATAGAAAGCAGAGACAACCAAAAATAAATACCAGAAAATGAGAAAAGAGCTGGGAAAATAGTAGAATTTTTAACCCGAAACATTCAGGTAATAATCTTAATGCATTATTTGAGTTTATTACGTGTGTTTGAATATGTTTTAACGGTAAAACTTAGAATATTAGATATTGTTTAATAAGTTCAATTAATAGTTTAAAGGGTCAAATGGACCCCGATAATGGAATCGATTATATATTCGTACTCAGTGAGTTATGGGCAATATATAAATGTAATTTATTTGGGGTTTGGTTATGTGGCCTTAAACCCTGTACATAGCCTTGCCTGCGTATTGCGTGTGCAAATAGGGTATCAGGTTCCTAGCCGGATTGCCCTTAGATGTGAGGAATGAAGCCTTTAGCCTAATTTGATATATTTTTCTGCTTATTGAATAGAGTGGGATCGTTTGGCAATGAAAGCAAAGGATAAAGCGGTTGTTGATTAGCAGAGCTAACTTTTGGAAGAGGTAAGTGTTTATATCCATTTCTTTGGAGGCCCTTGGCATTGTGGATATTCTACCAGGTGTTTCTTACGTGCGTAGCTGCAGATAGGCGTACTCATTACGCCTTAGCTTTGAATTTATATTGTATATTATATGTTATGCCCTGTTGTTGGTATTGCATTGAACATATGAGCACTGCACTCTGGTTTGGAGCATTGCATATACTTCCCGGTTGGCGATGAGAGTCCCGCACCGGTGAAGGGTCATTACTGCATATACTTCCCGGTTGGCGATGAGAGTCCCGCACCGGCGAAGGGTCATTACTGCATATACTTCCCGATTGGCGATGAGAGTCCCGCACCGGTGAAGGGTCATTATTTCATGTACTTCCCGGTTGGCGATGAGAGTCCCGCACCGGCGAAGGGTCATTATTGCATATACTTCCCGGTAATCGATGAGAGTCCCGAGCCGGTGAAGGGTCATTATTGCATATATCTCCTGGTAGACGATGAGAGTCCCATGCCGGAGATAGGTATCAGGCATATGTGACTGCATTGCATCGTACCGCATTCATCCCATCTCATTGCACCGCATACTGACTATTATGTGTATTATGTTGTGTTTTATGTATGCGGTATGTATACTATATCGTAGATATATCTCAGTTTGCCTATATATATTTCTGGCTCGTATTCTGGGTTGTGGGGATCGGGTTGCACGCCGCAACTGTATAAATATATGAATCGGGTTGCACGCCGCGGCAGTATGAATATATGGATCGGGTTGCACGCCGCGACAGTATGAATATATGGATCAGGATCGGGTTGCACGCCGCAACAGGATGAATATATGGACCGGGTTGCACGCCGCAACGGGATGTATTTCTGATTGTTGATATGTTCGGGATACCTGTATGTTCTGGCTATCTTACGTTCCTGGTGGTTAATGAGTTAGTGATTCCATACGTGTTTCTAGTTATTATCTGGCTCTGCCTTTTCATAATTTAAATAAGAGGAATTTGGTTTATTTATTTCTTTTCTCCCTGGCTAGCTATCCTATTCTTTGAGGTGGCTAGTTTGCCCCACTTATTTAGTCCTTTTGACTCACCCTTGTTTGTTGTTTGTTTCTTGTCTATCTATTTCGTTTCGGCAGGTTCGCTCCAGGATTGAGTTCGCCACGTTGTGCAGGAGCGAAGACGACTTCAGTTGTCAGGGTGAGCCAGCTTTTATTCCGGATGGCCACCAGTTTATTGGCTATTATTTCAGCTGCATTTTGCTCCCTTCAGGAGGTATCTGTCTTCTTTTGTACTCTTAGATGTCTAGTCTGGATAACCCTAAACCTAGTATGTTGGGTAGTCAGCTGTAATTTCTTTTGTACAGCTTAGAGGTATCAGTATGGCTGTATTTTTGTTTTAAGTCTTGTCCTTATCTATGAATTGTTATATTTATTTTCCTAATTTAATCGTGTCAACAAGTTATACCAAATTTATGTGACGTACTTGCTAAGGCAGATCTCAAATCGGATTCCAGAAACTCAATATGCAAATTCAATGGAAAAAGGTCAAATTCTTTAAACTTTCGGCATTTTAGCGAAAACTAGCCGAACGACCTCGAAATTCACTTTCGAAATTTCACACAAGTTTCAAATAATCATACGAACCTAACGGAGCTTTCGAATTTTGAATCGGAGTTCATTCGCCAAAACCGAGCTCAAAAATCTCTTTTTTAATATTTATCGACAATGAAAACTGAAATCTTCTTCCGATACCTATGAAACAAAGTCCGATTTAGTTCAAATTTTACAGATAGTACCTAATGGACCTTACGGAAATTATAAAATTATCTGCACACCAATCAGAGTCCTAACTTCTGAAACGACTACCTAAGGTCGTTTCATTGGCAATAGGGAAGATTTGTCTATAAAGTCCAGAGACTTTGTCTGCAAGCCCCCCATTGCAACAGGGCTTAAATTCTTGGCAATAGGCAAAAAGTCTCTACAAGCCTCTCATTGTAGTAGAGTTTAAAGTCTTGGCTATTGCCAATACTTTAGAGATTTTCAGTGTAAGTTTCCCTTTGCAGCAGAACTTAAAGTCTTGGCTATTGCCAAGACTTGCAAAGATTTTCTCCTGAAGTTTGCCAGTTCAAGAGGGATTAAAGTCTTGGCAATAGCCAAGAAGTCTCTCCCAGGTGCCCATTGCACTAGAACTTAAACTCTTAGCTATAAGCCAAGGGTTGCAGAAACTTTCTTTGCAAGTTTGCACTTGCAACAGGCCATATAGTCTTGGCAATAGGCAACAAGTGTATGTAAGGTGCTGATTGCACCAGAGCTTAAACTCTTGGTAATAGTTGCAGAGAACTTTACCCTTGCAACATGGCTTAAAGTCTTGGCAATAACCAACAGTCTGTGACATGTGCTAACTGCAGCAGAACTGGAAGTCTTGGCAATAGCCAAGACTTTTAGAGATTTTTTCTGCAAGTCCACAAGGCAAAGTCTTGGCAATAGGTAAGACTTTTCCAGAATTCATGGATTTTCTGTAATTAATACAGATTAATTTTTTTTTTACAATTACTGTAATCAATCTAATGTCATGTGTTTCTATACAATATATTTTTTTTATTATTATGAATAAAAGTCATAGCTCATTTGGTCTATATAGAATTTTAAGCAAAGTTAAGCATAATACATATGAAATTATAAAGAAATTAATTGAAGTTTTAGTAAAATTCAATAACAATTTGAAGAAATCTTACGTTGAATCTTCTCTTGAACAGAGCAATCTATAAAAGGAATGGGGTTTTAGGGTTTTCTTGATCGCGTGAATGGAGAAAAGGAGGGGGCGGGACTGGGCGGGTCTTTTTATTGGTTGTGAGGGGGTATTTTCGTCCGGAATAAGTTTCATTAAACTAATGGAGGACCTTTTTGCTAAACCACTGTTATTGAGGGCATTTTGGCAAGACATTGCTTCTGGTGTGATATTATTGCAAATCAGCCCATATAATCATTTTTTGTGCTTAATCTTACCGTTTCAGCCACTTATGGCACATCTTTGAAGGGACTGTCCACTTTGTCTATCTTCAAATCATTGGGGTAGAAGTTCAAACCAAGTTAAGCTAACTTCATAACGTTGTTCTGAAGTTGAAATTTATTTTTATTTTTTGCGCAACTTTAAACCATAAGGTTGTAGACTCGAGTCACATGAGGAGAAACAATAGCCATTATCCTCACCGAGAGAAGGGAGGAAGTGGGTTAAAATAAAAAAGTTTGAATTTGGTTTGAAATTGAGCATAATTTAACACTTTTGATCTATATTTGATTCATTTTCAGACCAAAATAAGTTGCGATGACCTTCACACCAGGGGTATTCAACTTCAGTGTTGATGGTTTGAAAGTGAATAACTAACTTACAAATAATTTTTAAAAAAAAATTACTAAAATTTAAATGGTATTGTTAGAACTGTCCGCTTAGTTAAAATTTTACAGTGATTTTAGAAGCATTGTAACTCGGGATATTTACAGAAATAGGATGCCTTCTGGCGCCCCGTCTGAGATACGGCCCTCGTAAGTAAAATCGTTCAAAAATGACCGCCAAAAAAAGTTCTTTAGATCTTTCTATTACCACCTGGCGATCGCCAGGAGCTTCTCTCTGGCGACTCTCTCTGGCAGTTGCCAGCAACTTTTCATGACCAGGGTGACTTTTGTAAAATTTCTCTTACAGAGGTTAAAATTACAACATCAGCTCGATAAATGTATATTCATGCAAAAAATTCTCGTAACTCTCACATACATAACAATGGGTTGGTTACAAAACTATGATACTGGGACCACTGATTTTCCTTTTTGACCCCCGTGATAGTGGTTTAGCAAAAATTTCTGCTTTGAAAGGCGTAATTTGAGACTCGTCGGGGCTCGGCTGAGGGCGGGGCACTCGGGACTCTTGCCTCAAGAGGCTTACGCCTCAAGCACCAGGGCTTATCTCTAGACGATGCACCAAATGCCTAACATACAGGGCTCACCTTAGGGTTCTCCATGCAATTATATTTAATTTGCCTTGTAAAACCCACAAAAGCACTTTTACTCTTTACTCTTCACAAGTACTCTTCACTAATCATATACATTAGAAGTTGAGAACGTTGAAACTCATAATTTTAGTTTTGAATATATTTCATATTACTACTAAGAATGAAATGATATTGGATATGATATGAACCTTTTATCAATAAGCTATTCATGTATTAGCTATTTCTAGATCTTCATTATTTAATCTTCCATTTTGCTCTTTTTAATCTCAGTTTTCTCTATAATTCTTCTTTTTATATATGTTTATGAGGTAAGAAATATCAATTTAAAATTTAATTAATAGCGAGTAACTATATATATATATATATATATATATATATATATATATATATATATATACACACACACACACACACAACTATATTCATATACTACTATTTTTGTTATGGATTATACAGTATGTTTAGCTCTTTATCAAATTTTTAATTTGTCAAAAGCCAGCAATGCTAGAGTTTCATCATGAGACTATGACTAATTCCTGTAAAATAAATAATCGTTTATTTATTTATCAAAAAAAAATTTCTTTGTCAAAGAGAAACTTCAATTATGAAAGATAAATTTTCAAATTAGTATAAAAACTACTCCCTCCGTCCTATTTTATGTGTTTGACTGTGACTGAGCACATAATTTAAGAAAATAGTGAAGGCTTTTAAATTCTGTGGTTTAAAATTGAAGGTGTCTCTAATGTGCGCCAGTGCCTTTAAATCTTGTGGTCCAAAATAAATCTTTGAAATTAAAGAGTTACTAAATTTGGAAAGAGGCACTCCTTTTAGGACGAACTAAAAAGGAAAGGTAGACACTTAAATTGGGATGGAGGGAGCATTCATTATTTAGGAGATCCACATGACAAATTTTTATCCATAATAAAATATTTTTATTTATGATTTTTAGGTTGTTCAGACATTGTGCGCAATTTATGTATCATGATATCTTATGCATGTTGGTGTTATATCTATTTCAAACTATTTTAAAATTTTTAGAAATTAATAATATTTAAATATCTTTGGGGCTTACGCCCAATGCTTCGAGACTTACGCTTCGCTTTGTTCTAGATAAAACGCTTCGCCTCATGCCGTCGCCTTTGAAAACACTTGCAAAAATGGCATCCGCTTGGTTACAACAACAACATACCCAGTGTAATCCCATGAGTGGGGGATGGGGAGGGTGAGATGTACACAGACCTTACCCCCACCAAGGTGGAGAGACTGTTTCTGATAGACCCTCGGCTATCCGCTTGTTTTAATGAAAAATATTTGGACAAAAATACCCAATAAATCTTATAAATGACACATGTATCCCCACCCTCCCTTTCTTTGTAAGTACTTACTACATAAGAGGCCACACTTGCCTTTGACCACCCTTGATTAGGCACCACTTGTCCTTGAACTCTTTCCATATTTTTCCAGCTAACTTGAAGTATTGTCGTTGACTTTCTTGCCTAGGAAACACTTGCCCTTGACCTTTTGCCAAGTTCTCTTAGATAACTTGAAGTGTTGCCTACGAACGAAGGGAAGACCATTTGCCAAAACCATCTTAATTTGGGATAATCGCGCAAAATTGGTCAATTTTGGAGACAACGGGTGGAATATTTTGCGTAATAAATACGTGTGACTGGTTATAAGTGACCACGCTCAATCCTACAATACTATGAGTGAGGGGCGATCATCAAAGTATAGTTACCCAACTACGTATCGAGGTCGATTTTACACAAGGAGCTACACGTGATCTAAAGTAGCTTGAATAGTGTTCAAGTTCTACGAGTTGTTCGAGTATTCCTAATTAAATGCGGGTAGAATTTTATATATAACTACAAATAACAAGCATCAACAATATTAAAATTAAAGGTGTTTTTAACAATGGACTAAAGGCTAGAGGTTTACCTACGCAAGAAAGATTCACATAACATGGATACGATCTCATCTCACAAATCTCATGGGTAAAGTGTTAATGGTCGAACCTATGCATGTAATTCTAAGACCCGAGTACGAATAGCCCATTTTAGCTACTCCTTCCAGATGGGATAGGGTTATGAGTCAATATAACCCAAATTCTCTCTAGTTCTTATAAATCAACATTCTCAACCCTGTTAGGTAGATGAAAACAAAGTGGGGTTTTAGTTCAAGTAAGGCCTCACCTTAAAATTTTATAGTAAAAGCAATAAGAACTAGAAAAACATTCACTCATAAGTTTTGTAAGATAAAATCCAGCATCCAATGTTAAAAGAATCAAGTCATTATAGATAAACCTCTAGTATGAGTTCAGCTACTCATACTAGGTTCAAACATGGAAGTAAAATGGATTGAAAGAGTAAGAATCATGTAATGGATTAAAGTAATAGTGAATAGATTCTTAAAAAATGTTGATGAAACCCTTTTCTTGCTCTCTAAGTTTACAAAATATTTTAAAATAAAATAAGATGAAAGATTAATGCCTTGGAGGTAGGGGTGTTCACGGTTTGGTTAAAAACCGATCCAAACCGAAAACCAAACCAAACCGACTAAAATAACCGATACTTTCTTGGATATGGTTTGGTTTGGTTTTCAAATTTTAAAAACCGATATTATTTGGTTTGGTTTGGTTTTCATGAAAAATAACCGAAAAAATAACCAAACCGAACCGACAAATTATATATATTAATATAATATTTTTATAATGTAATTTAAGTATTTTATACGTTTTTCAATAAATTTTGTAGTAGGCTAAATGTTATTAGATTTTATTAAGTCCATTTTAACAAGAAACCAACTCATTTAGTCAAATGAGTGACTAACTTTTATGTCCATTTTAAAAAGAAACCAACTCATTTAGTCTCCAATTCATTCAATACACTTATAGTTATATTAAATTCGGTAAAAAATCGGACTCACAGACACATAGATGCACCGATAAAGTTTAAAGGCAAAGCAAATTCTAGTTTTGCCATCGTCTTTTCAGTAACCATTGCATATTCAACTTGATATATGAGTCATGACATATCGAAAGCAGAAACATTGTGTAAATATAAGTTTGCTTTACTTCTTTCTTTTGTTCTAAATATTTATTTTCAATTGCGTAAATATAAATGCCAACTACCTAGAATTAGATTATGATATGATAAAGCTAATTTTTTTTGTAAGTTAGGTCATTAAGCTGATGAAAGCCTTGTAAAAGCTTTCACCCCCTTTTTTTGAAGATTGAGTCCTCAATCTTGTGTTGTAAAGAATGTGATCTTTTCCCCTGAACTCTCAATGATATATACAATACCCCAGCTATCCTGAGTTTTATTTTAAAAAAAAAAAAGAAAAATTGCCCCAAGATTTGATGTAGTGGCAAGAGTGCAATATTTTAGGTATAATTAGGTTAAAATTTCAAGTTGTTCAAAATACTAGTATAAGATTAAGAGCATACTTGTAGTTCTCTTTATCATTCGTTTTTAGGAAAAATTCTCTTTATTAATTTTTTTTTAGGAATTTTTTTTATCATTCTTATTATCTTCATTGTATTTTGTTTCTCAAAACCCGATAAAACCGAACCAAACCGAACCAAACCGACAATAACCAAACCGATGGATATAACTTTTATTTGGTTTGGTTTGGTTTTAAGAATTGAAAAACCGATTATATTGGTTTGGTTATGGTTTTAATCAAAAACCAACCAAACCAAACCGTGAACACCCCTACTTGGAGGCCTAATGAGCTATTTTTTGTTGTGGGTTTATATGCTAAATAACTAACTAACTAACAACAACAACAACAATATACCCATTGGTATCCCATCGAGGTGGGGTCTGGGGAGGGTGAGATGTACGCAGACCTTACCTCCACAAAGGTAAAAAGGCTGTTTCCGATAGACCCTCAGCTAAATAACATAGTGGGAAACATATAGGAGAGATGCAAGATGACAATACCAAACAACGAAAAGAAGTACTGATCCTCAAGATAAACAGAGAACACCAGTAACACATAAAGGTCAGAGTAGGCTGAAAGCATAATATACCGAAATAATGCTCGATCACTATCTACCCCTCTACCCTAATCTTCGACCTCCACTTTTTCCTATCTAGGGCCATGTCCTCGGCAATCTGGAGGTGGACCATGTCCCACCTAATCACCTCCCCCCAATTCTTTTTTGGTCTACTTCTACCTCTCCGTAGGGTTAGCACTGCCAACCCCTCACACCTCCTCACCGGTGCATCTGTACTCCTCCTCTTCACATGCCCAAACCACCTCAACCTCGCTTCTCGCATCTTGTCCACCACTGCAGCCACTCCCACCTTGTCGCAAATGACTTCGTTCTTGATCTTATCCAACTTAGTATGTCCACACATCCATCTAAGCATTCGCATCTCCACTACACTCATCCTCTGAACGTGGGCGGCCTTTACTGGCCAACACTCCGCCCCATATAGTAAAATTGGTCTAACGACTACTTTGTAAAACTTACCTTTAAGCCTATGAGACACTTTCTTATCAAATAGGATACCAGAAGCTAGCCTCCACTTTTAGATATTTGGCTGAATATTCAGAGGCCGCCCATTGTATTTGCTTGCCGCTGATGGCCTTCTACTAACTCCCGTTTTGTCTTCCACCTTTCAGGTTTGCTGGCGATGATCATTCAGCCAAATCAGCCTTCTTCAAGATTCCTGAGCCTGGAAATTTCTGTGAGCATCGGCGAGGTCGCCGATAATTGGGTGGCCGCAATTTACAATTTAGCCGATAAATTGGCGGTACCGATCAGGATATGCTGCCGCAAAATCTCTATCCCTTCATCTTCTGATTCTTATGCCATTTCCGATGGCTTCCTCTGCATTTCAGCCTATATTTCGGCAGGAGCTAATATGCTTCTACTCCCTCAATTTCGTCACTTATGTTTCGTAGCCAAACTTCTATTCTTTTGTTGTTCTTTTCATTCCTTTTAGTATGTGCTCATTGTAAACCATCATCAACCTGAAATGGTGAAGAATTACATAAGATTTGGAACTAATCACAAGCTAAAAGACTAGAAAAGATAATATAAAAGAGCTAATAATGTAGGTAAGATGCCAACACATCAATAAGTTTGGACTACATTTGACCCATGAAGTTTAATTTTCTTGCTGCTGGTGCCATGAATTCTTGTTCCCGTAGGTGTCATTTGGTTGCACAGTCGGAGGAGTTAATACTCACATTCAATCTAGCATTGATTTGTACCATGTTTTGTAACTCTTTTGTTTTTTCACATGAAATATAGCATTACCAATACAACGTTTGGTTCATGATTATATTTGCTGCCTAACTAAAACACAAATAAGTTATGCCAGAATCTATATATTATTTTATGTGGGGGTAGTATGTAGGATAAGAATGCAGGTATTAACAGCACATATATTAAAATTTTAAAATGACAAAACTAACCCTCAAAATATTATTAATATTTTGTGAAATTTATTATAGAATAGATAAATATCTTAAATGATACATTGTGTATTAATTTGTGGTATTAATGATTCATCAAAAAATTATTCTTACATTACAATTCATGCGTAACTTATTCCTATATTATAATCTTTACACAACTAATACTCACATTACTAATTCTTGCATTTCTAATACCCGCATTGCTAATACTCGCATTAATAGTACCATCATAGCTCTAATACCTGCACTAATAGTACCATCATAATTTTTTTTCAAACATAGCAATTTATATTATGCATATGTCAAGAGCTCCTTAATTTGTTTGAATATTTTCTAATTATTAGTATATCCTCCTTTGCATAAAAAATAAATAGTCTAAATTAGGCATATTTAAGGTTTGATTTTGAGTATAACCAAAAAAAAAAGGAGTACATGCTCCATCTCAAGTCAAACTTTATTATTTAATAATGTGGGTATTCCTATAGTGTAGACTGGCAGTACTGACATGTCAAAGAAAGCACTAATAGCTTGGGAGTAACTTTCTCTCCCTAGGTCTGCTGGAGGTTTAGACTTGATGGATGTTGGCATGTGGGATAAAGAAGTTATATGCAAGCTATTATGGAACCTATGAAAAAAAAAAGGATAAAATGTGGGTTCGATAGGTGTCACACTCACATTTTTGCCTAATTCGGAGCGAGTCAAGGCTCGGGTTTGACTGGGTAACTCATTTGAGTTTGAAATTGGAGTCGCCACCTAATATAAATTTCTAAGGCGTATTAGGTCACCTAAATGTCTATAGGTCGGGACTGGTTCAATAAAAAGCACATTTTCAGATATTCGAGGGTAGAAAGTCCAAGTGACTCGGGGAAGAAGGTATTAGGCATTTGCCCAAGTCCCACAAAAAGTGGTTCCCGCCCAAGCTTTTACTTTTAGGATGTTATAGGCTGGAGATAAATATTAATCATACCTGCAAATTATCTTACTAACTCAAGTGGCTATAAGTGCAATAAATTAAACAATTCAATGCTTTCATGCAAACAGTATGAAGGCATTGATATCTAAAGTATGGGCTTACGAAATATTGCAGAATCGGCCTAAGCCCAATGCCTAATCGCATTTTCGCCCTCAAGTTTTGCAAACATAGGTTCAGTCAGGCTATTATCGCAAGAATCAGTTTGAATCAATTTATTTATGCAATCTCAGCTTTTAATAGACTTTGCATAAATAACCAAGGTTGAAAATATTTTAAGATTTTGTCATAAAATAAATTGGGGGTTATTTTTTGAAAGGAATGTTAGCCATTTAGGGTCGGTGTGACTTGACATTAGTTGTCGATCCCTAACCTTAATGACTATTTTTGTTTTAGGGGTCAGTCTTGTAAAATATGTATATAGGGGCTATTTTTGAAAACTGGTTCACGAAAATACACAAAAATGCACATAAGGGGCTGTCACATGTAATGTATACACATATAGGCATGCAAATACATGATCATATAATAATATACTTTTAGAAAAATACGTATAGTAGATTGTATGAGTGACCCCGCACTTACACTCCTCTATACACTATTAAATTAGTGTATAGAAGATCTAAGTTTGCCAAAAATCAATTTAACACATAAAAAGCCCTATTTAAAAAACTGTTTTGGGCCTGTCTTGTTTATGCAAAGAGGGGCAGATTTGATTTTGCAAAAATAGTTTCGGATAAAGCAAGCATTGCACATGTGGCCCCTATTCTCGAAATTTTAAATTTTTGCACGTAGTACTCGATGAAACCTTTCAGCATAAGTTTTGAGAAAATGTCACAGCACAACGTAAAGGAGTAATTTTAGTTCCTTGCTAACATTACACCTAAATTTCATGCGATTTAACCGTTGTAGAGTATGTGATGTAAGCAAACAAAAGAGTAAAGAAAAGGCCCCTAGATAACCATATGCATAGCTCATTGCTATGCAACCTGTTGAAAGACCTTGTAATACACACAGGGAAACCTAATGATACAACCAAAGGGGAAAAGCTATGCACACAAATAAGCAGAATCAAACAGTATCAAAAGCCCCTATAATGACCTGCATAAGGTATGCCTAGTATGGCTTTGCAGGCCATCCAAATCAAGCTGCAACAGAAGGTTAGCAAAGAGGCCTAATAGGCCAAAATAGGCATAACACACATGCAGTTCACATAGATGATAATATCAAGTTTAAGAAAGGGGAGGGATGATGATAATATTACCTAAATACTTTTTTGAACAAGTACATAGAGTAAGAATAGAAGCAGTATGAATGCAGCAAAAGAAACTTTCACCAATGGGGGGTGGAAGCCTCTTATTTTCAGTAAAACATTGAGTGATCAAGGGAAAGAGGAGAGGGTGCTTTCAATGTGTGTTTGCGTTCTCTGTATTTCAATGTTTTCCGTGTGTCCCTAAGTGTGGAAATGTCCAGTTTATACAGGCATAGCATTGGGCCCTTTTAAATTTAAATTTCAATGTGAAAGGGTGATAAAATTGGCAAAATTAAAAGAAGGAAAGGGTGCATAATACTGCCAATTAGGAGGAATCCCTTCTCCATCATATTTTCCATAAATAAAGCTAGTTTGAAAATTACTAAAGGTTCTCACCCAAAATTGACTAATCAAGGTCCTCAAATTAAGGTAAATAGGATTCTAGGCATGTACAATTCCCCTTCTTTAAGCATAACATAACCCAAGTTCAAAGTCAATCATTCAAACATGTTCTAGGCTCGAAATTACTTACAGACTTCAAAAAAGGATTCAAATTGAGATCAGATTAATCAATGGAACTAACTTCCACTCAAGTTTTCAATCAAGAATTCCAATTGAATCACTTTGCAATCTTCCTAACCAAGCCAAATCAGATTACCATTCTACTTTAAGCATACAATCATAGAGGTCATGTATTTTGATAGAATGTAA
The DNA here is from genome assembly GCA_037355625.1 of Petunia x hybrida. Lineage (NCBI taxonomy): Eukaryota > Viridiplantae > Streptophyta > Magnoliopsida > Solanales > Solanaceae > Petunia > Petunia x hybrida. The sequence continues at coordinate 816,954 of JBBBVM010000648.1, forward strand.
GGGTAAACAAACTAAGATGGGCACAATCGATTTAAAACGACCATGGACTTTAAATTTACAGGTTAACAGAGGTTGTCTAGGATACCAGTCATTCAAACATATGGCAAATTGAGTCAGTGTTTAAAATCAGTGAAACAAACAAGGATTAACCAATTTCATGAATTTTCACTCTAGCTAATCGACAAAAAATAATCAATCACGCTAAATACTGAAAGGACTAGGCGAATTTAGGTTTATCATCATGTAGGAGCAATTAGAAAGAAAATAGGGTTAAGGGTTACCCGTTTAAGTTTGGAGTCGGGTTAAATTTGACCCAACTCCGGTTAAGCGTGCACAGGAGTTTTCCCTTCCATCAAGATAGCAAATGTTCAGGATTCACCCAAGCGCTATCCGAATCTCTTTTCCGGCGACAGAGACGAAGTCGAGGCGAGGGTTAACTTTTGAAATTTTGTCAAATGAGAACATTATTGTAGGGGGTTTTGTTGCGGAAAGTGTAAGGAGTACGATGGTGTATTTTGTTTTGAGTTTCGCCGGTAGGATCGATCGAAAAATTCCATTACAGTGGTATTTCTAGGGTTTCTATCCAGAGAGACGTGAGAGGGGTGAGGCGGCGTGTGTTTGTGTGAATGGTGAGGGGTCTTAGGGCTTGGGGGTTGAGCATGTAATTAAAAAAAATTATTTCCCACCGATGGATCAAAATGAATAGGGGGCTGAGATGAAGCCGCATCGACGTGACGTGGCACTGATGTGTATAAGTAGGGTATGAGGTTTACCAAAGCTGAGGTGTATACATATACGTGTATAAAAACGTATATATTGTGTATAAATGTGAATAAATACGTATAAAATGTGTAGAAAATTATATAAAATGCTCATAAAATTATAGAAAAATCAAAAAAATAATTCTAAGGGATAAATGGCTAAGGAAGACTATTATTTTGAATTTTATAATAATTTGTGCAATTTTGCTAAAATAGGAGTAATTGCAAAATTTTGTAATTGAACGTGTGAATTTTGTAAATAGCCGTAGCTTGTGCCGATGTCTTTAAAAATAGCCTAATTGGCGTGCTCGTGTGAGATAGTGATTTTGAATAGGGGTTAGAGTGAAGATAATTATATGGTTATCAGTGCAATTTTGTTCGAAAATGGCTATTGAAATAGGAGGGACAAAATTAGGTGTCAACAGCTGCCCCTCTTTGTCCGGGGATGATGGAAGAGTCTCCGGAGAAAGACGTTAACAGAACGACTAATTTTTTCACGACACTTGGGAGCTGTCTTTAGGAATTGTAAGTGTTTACGTGGTGCCAGATCGTAATGTTCTGGCCTCGCGGGGTTGTATATCCTGCGGTGGAAATGAGTTTTGCAAAAGTAGTGTATATGTAAATGTATAAGTAGACTTTCCTATTTGTTGGACCGTCTTGCCAAGGTTTCTCATCATCTATATGTGTGTTCGTCATGTTGGGCTGTATACCTCTTCATTATGCTAAATTGTCCACCACATACTATGTCATTCTTTTCATCGGGTTGTCTACCCTTTGTCATGCCAATCCTTTCACCGGACTTTCTACCCTCCAGGCTGTCTACCTTTTATCATGCCGAACTTAACATCAGGCTCTCTACCCTACGAGTTGTCTACCCTTTGCCATGCCAAACTTCACATCGGGCTGTCTACCCTCTGTCATTCCAATCCTTTCAAAGGGATGTCTACCCTCAGGGTTGTCTACCCTTTGCCATGTCAAACTTCACATCGGGCTGTCTACCCTCTGTCATGCAAATCCTTTCACCGGGCTATCTATCCTTCAGGCTGTCTACCTTTAATTATGCCAACCTTCACATCGGGTTGTCTACCCTCTATCATGCCAATCCTTTCACAGGGCTGTCTACTCTCAGGGTTGTCTACCCTTTGCCATGCCAAACTTCACATCGGGTTGTCTACCCTCTGCCATGCCAAATTTCACATCGAGCTGTCTACCCACTGCCATGCCAAACTTCTCACAGGGCTATCTACCCTCTGCCATGCCAAATTTCACATCAGGCTGTCTACCCTCTGTCATGCCAAACTTCTCACAGGGCTATCTACCCTTTGCCATGCAAAACTTCACATCGTGCTCTCTATACTCAAGGCTGTCTACCCTTTACTATACCAAACTTCACATCGGGCCGTCTACCCTCAGGGATGTCTACCATTTACCATGCCGAACTTCACATCAGGCTATCTACCCTCTGTCATGCTAAACTTCTCAACGAGCTGTCTACCTTCTGTCATGCCAAACTTCTCAACGGGCTGTCTACCCTCAGTCATGCCAAACTTCTCAACGGGCTGTCTAACCTCAGGGCTGTCTACCCTTTGCCATGCCTAACTTCACATTGGGCTGTCTACCCTCTATCATATCAAACTCTTGTATGCGGGCTGTCTACCCTCTGTCATGCCAGTTCTTTCACCGAGCTGTCTACCTTCCAGGCTATTTACCTTGCAAAATAGAAGCATAGTGAAAGGAAGCTAAATACCTCTCGTTAGGAGACGTTTGCTTGTCATATCGGGCTATGTACCCTTGTGCCTGCGTTTAAAGAAAGATTTGTGAGTTGTGCGGGGGATGGTTTAGTTTGTGCATTCTTGGCTTGCTTTGCACCTTCTTCTCTCGAATGCCGCGACCTCGTTCGTGCTAATGGATATTTGTAAAGAAATAAAGAAATAATGAGATATTTTGGAAAAGCTTTTGTAAGAAGAAAGTATTTTATCCCATTGAATCGCAAACTGCATTGTGTAAGATAATGGGCGTTGTTCCTTGGGTCATGCTAGCATCCCCCTGAATGGATTTTGAGGGGACCTCAAAATTCTGTCCCAATTTCTTCATTTTGCTTTCTCTTTGAAATTCTTGAAAGGGTCTCAAAATTTCTGCCCAGTGTCAAGACTTATCTGTCCTTTTGGATTTTTTGAGAGTTCCTCAAAAATTCTGCCCTAGTGTCTACTTCGTGGGAAAATAAACATTTTGTATTTATGCGACCGAACCTTGGGTAGGTTGCCTACGTATCCCACTTGGGGAATCAGGTCATAACGTAGTTCTAGATTACATGATATGTTGCTGAATAGTAAAGCCATTAACTAATGCAAGCTCTTAGACATAGTATCATTTGACGGCATCCGCGTTGATTGGCTTCGACCAAATTCCTCCATCCATCTCTACTAATATTAGTGCTCCTCCAGTCAGAACTCGATGAACTATGTATGGCCCTTGCCAATTTGGTGCAAACTTACCTCTTGCCTCTTCTTGATTGGGGAATATCTTATTCAGCACCAGTTGTCCAAGTGCGAAGGTCCTTTCACGAACTTTCTTGTTAAATGCTTTGGTCATTCTTTTCTAATATAATTGCCCATGACATATTGCATTCATCCTCTTGCCATCAATGAGCGCCAGCTGCTCCATCCTTTCATTGATGCATTCAGTGTCTTTCAAATGTGCTTCTTGAATGATTCTTAAGGACGGTATCTCGACCTCTGTCGGTATTACTGCTTCGGTGCCATACACCAACAGGTAAGGAGTGGCCCCTGTTGATTTTATCACCGTGGTGCGGTACCCTAACAATGCATAGGGTAAATTCTTGTGCCATTGCTTTGAATTGTCCGTCATCTTGTGCAGTATTTCCTTGATGTTCTTGTTGGCTGCATTGACTACTCCATTCATCTTAGGTCTATATGCGGTGGAATTACGGTGCTTGATCTTGAAATCTTCACGAGTTGCTTTTATCAAGTCACTATTGAGGTTAGACCCATTGTCAGTGATAATTGACTCAGGGATGCCGAATCTACAGATCATCTTGTCACGAACGAAGTTTGCTACCACTTTCTTTATCACTGACTTGTACGATGCAGCTTTCACCCATTTGGTAAAGAAATCGATAGCCACCAATATGAAACAGTGTCCATTCGAAGCGGCGGGTTGATAGGTCCTATGATATCTATTCCCTAGGCGGCAAAGGGCCAAGGCAATTCCGTGACATTCAGCTCGCTGGGAGGTACTCAAATCATGTCTCCGTGGACTTGGCATTGATGAAACTTCTTTGAGTGTCTTATGCAGTCATGCTCCATTGTCATCCAGAAATATCCAGCCCTTAAGATCTTCTTTGCGAGCACAAAACCATTCATGTGTGGGCCGCACGTCCCCGAATGTATTTCTTCTAGCAGTCTCGCAACCTCTTTAGCATCTGCACATCTCAGCAAACCTAAATCAGGTGTTCTTTTGTATAAGACTTCACCGTTCAAAAAGAAACCATTTGCCAATCTCCTCAATGTCTTCATTTGAACGTTTGTTATATCTTTTGGATAAGTGCCATCTTTGAGAAATCTCTTAATGTCATAGAACCAAGGTTTTCCATCCAATTCTTCTTCCACATGATAACAATATGCCAGTTGCTTTCTAACCGCCACGGATATTGAGTCAATGTTGTTCTTGTCAGGATGCTTGATCATGGAAGATATGGTGGCCAAAGCTTCTGCGAATTCATTTTGCGGCCCAGGTACATGTCGGAATTCTATCTTGGTGAACCTTTGCTTCAGCTCTTTTATGCACTCGAGGTACGAAAATATTTTGGAATTCTTTGCCATCCATTCTCCTCGGACTTGGTAAATCAATAAATCAGAATCTCCAATTGCTAACAACTCTTGTATGTTCATGTCTACCGCCATTCTAAGACCTAGGATGCAAGCTTCATATTCTGCCATGTTATTGGTGCAAGGAAACCTCAGTTTGGCTGTGATAGGATAATGTTGACCGGTCTCGGAAACCAGTACCGCTCTAATGCCTACACCTTTGAAATTTACCGCCCATCAAAGAATAATCTCTAACCGTCGTATTCCTCTGTTATGTCCTCCCCTACGAACATGACTTCTTCGTCTGGAAAATAGGTGTGCAGCGGTTCAAAATCATCATCTATAGGATTCTCGGCCATATGGTCTTCCAAGGCTTGAGCTTTCACTGCCTTTTGAGTAACAAAGTGATGTCTAACTCGCTGAGTAGCATTTGCCATTTGGCCAACTTCCCGGTAGGCATCGGCTTTTTGAAGATATACTTGAGAGGATCCATCCTTGATATCAGCAAGGTTGCATAGGACATCAGGTAGTGTCTCAACTTTTGCGCTATCCAAGTCAGGGCACAGCAAGTGCGCTCCAGCAGTGTTTACTTGGCTTCGTAGGGAGTGAACTTCTTACTAAAATAGTATATTGCTTGGTCCTTTCTTCCAGTTGAGTCATGTTGTCCTAGTACACACCCAAATGCCGAATCTACCACAGACAGGTACAAGATCAAAGGTCATCCGGGTTCGGATGGAACCAGCACGGGTGGGCAAGACATATACTCCTTTATCCGGTCAAGTGCCTTTTGGCAGTCCTCTGTCCATTCGATTGCTTCATCTTGCTTCAATAACTTGATAATTGGTACACAGATGACTGTGGATTGAGCTATGAACCGGCTGATGTAGTTGAGTCGTCCCAAGAAGCTTATGACCTCTTTCTTACTCTTCCGTGGTGGCAGTTCTTTGATGGCTTTGATCTTGGCGGGGTCTAAATCGATGCCTCTTCTACTGACAATGAAAACTAAAAGCTTCCACGCTGGAATACCAAAAGCACATTTTGCTGGATTCAGCTTCAAATTGTATCTGCGCAAGCGATTAAAAAACTTGCGCAAATTATCCAGATGTTCGGAGCTTTTCTTTGAATTGATGATCACGTCATCCACATATACTTCGATTTCTTTGTGCATCAAGTCATGGAACATAATTGTCATTGCCCTCATATAAGTTGCTCCAGTATACTTCAACCCAAATGGCATAACCTTGTAGCAGTAGGTCCCCCAAGATGTAGTGAAAGCTATCTTCTCGGTATCCTCTTCATCAATAAGTACTTGATAGTAGCCGGCGAAACAATCCTCGAAAGACTGCAGTTCTTGCTTCGCACAATTTTCAATCAAGATGTATATGTTCGGCAAAGAAAAATCATCTTTCTGGCTGGCTCTATTCAGATCTCTGTAGTCTACACAAACCCTGATATTCCAGTCTTTCTTCGGCACTAGGACAATGTTGGCTAACCAAGTCGGGTATTTGACTGTTTTAAAAATCCTTGCATTGAGCTGTTTGGTCACTTCTTCTCCAATCTTTACCAAGGTAGATGACTTGAAAGTTCGGGCTTTTTGCTTGACTAACGAAAAGCTTGGATTTATGGGCAATTTGTGAGCCACCACATCTCTGCTTATACTAGTCATGTCATCATACGACCATGCGAATACATCCTCATATTCCTTAAGAAATTCAATATACTGCTTTCTATCTTCTGCAGTGAGATGCACACTAATTCTTGTTTCTTTTATTGTTTTATCATCTCCCAGATTTATCACCTCAGTCTCTTCTGGATTTGGTTTGGGCTTATTTTTAAATCTTTCAATTTCCTCTTGTGTTCCTTCATCAAACTCATCATAGTCAAAATCAGGTTCCTCAAGCTCCGTAGTTTCGTTACACGTTGCAGTTGCAAACTCAATGGAATTATTAGTTTGAATGTTGAAGAATAAGATACTGCGTAATTAAAAGATTAAAACAAAATAAAAAGAAATAGAGTAATATTTTATTTATGAATTCTTGCAAAACAAAGTTTGTAGGGAGACATGTTAAAAGAGAAAAAGGAAAAATGCAAGTCCCACGACTCGAGGTCGGGTTTTATTTTAGAAAGCATAAATAAACTCTAGCCCCCCCAGCTCTACCAAGGTCCGCGGTAAGCTCGGGCCAGGTTACTGATCCAGTTGTTCAGTGCAACTCCAGATTCAGCTTTTGCCAGTCCAAGAGGTTCAATATGCTCTTGTAAGATTACACAGCAGTGTTCGTCAGATAGGAACAGCTTTTGTATGCCTGCCAGTACATCTTCTTCAGCGTCAGCAATCTTCGGCTCAACCTTTTGTGCTGCAGAAACCTTCTCCTTACGACCATCAAAGTAGCCAGACGAGATAAAAATATGTAGGAGAGTTTTGGTGCTTCTCTTGTAGTATTTGAAGTCCAGCGAAGCTTCTTCCATGCTCTTCTCATAAGTCACAACGTACCCTATACCGGCTTCCTCATTGTCGGGCCTCATCATAATTTGAATGGGTTACACCACGCCATCTAGGTTTGTGCCTAAACCTTTCCCAGGTTCATAACCTTGCTTTATCATAAGGCCTACAACCCAGTCTCCAGGCCACTTCGCAGGCTGTGGGAGTATGTATGGCTCCCCAATCAGCACTTCCATAGGTGCAAGTTTAGGTATTTTTGGTTGCTATACTTGCTTTCCCTTTGTTAAATCACAAATGCGCTTCCAGTCAGGACCAGCATTAGGTGAGTACATCGGCCGCTACTCTATTTTGGCAGGTATGGTCTCACGAAATTCACGTGAAGGCACACCCCAATCAGATATTACGGGTTCCCAGACCAAGTCCCTCCCTTCATAGCCTTTGCCTCGGCCATCCCAATAAACGCTGTAGAAATTTTTCCTTTTCTCTTCAGCCCCTGGTGGCGTGTTGATGAGTTTAGGAGCGAAGTGTGCAGTATATCTTCCTTGGATTGTATCAATGCTCCTCTTGTGCTCATTGGGATTCCAACTCTTGCTGTAGTTCTTGCGGTATCCTCCTCGGCTACCCTGCACTGCTCCCACAAGCTCCACAGGATAAAAGGTTTGTCCGTCAGGAGTGTTCCCCTCGAGTGCTGGTATGGTTTGTTCATTGTAGATAGAGTTTCTCCTTTCGCCAAACACTACCACCTTTTTGTTGTCCCACTTGAACTTCACTGTCTGGTGCAAGGTAGAAGGCACCGCCCCAGCCATGTGAATCCAAAGTCTTCCTAGCAACAAGTTATAAGAAGCGAAGATGTCCATGACATGAAACTCAGCAGTGAATTCCACGGGACCGACCGTGATAGTTAAGTTGATCTCCCCAATATTGCTTCTTTGTGAACTATCGAACGCCTTTACCTTCATGTCGCTTTCCCTAATCTTGCTTTGATCAATCCCCATTCTCTTTAGAGTGATGAATTGACATATATTCAAGCCAGATCCTCCGTCGATCAGAACCCTTCCCACAAACCAGTCCTTGCATTTGATGGTGATATGCAAGGCGTGTTATGACTCAACCCCTCTGGTGGTAGCTCATCTTCGTGGAAGGTGATTCGATTGGATTCCATGACTTGCCCAACCATGCTAGCCAAATTTTCAACTGTGGTATACACCGGAACATGTGCTTCATCTAATACTTTCATCAAGGCATTTCGATGGCTCTCTGATTTAAGGAGTAGAGCCAGAACACAGATTTGTGCAGGAGTCTTGCCCAAATGTTCAACCACGGAGTATTCTTTTGCTTGAGCTTTCTTCCACAATTCTTTGGACTCCTCCTCGCTGGTGCCTCATCTACCTTGAACAAGATGCTCAAGAGTGTAGATCTTCCCACTCCTAGTTATTCCTTGTGCTGCAACGGTCTCGACTATCGGCTTGCCCTTCTTCTTTGTTTCATAATCCCATGGCACTGCTTTATCATTGTAGGAAGGGACTACATCAACGTAGAATTTTGGAGCCACCTCTACTTCGATAGGCTCTGGTGCTTTAGCTGCTTGGGCAACAGAAGCAGATGCTAGTGTAGCCTCCTTTGCTTTGACAATGGTTCCTTCCAAGTTGCATTCTTCATCTAACTCAATCAAGTTCACCCTATTATCTCCGTGATTAGGCAAAGCGTTATTGTGCACATTTGGTATTTTCAAGTGGATCACTTTTTGATCGATCAGGTCTTGTATTTTATCTCTCAGAGCATAACACTTTTCAGTATCATGAACAGGCCCCCCAGAGTGGTAGCCACAGGTTTTTGTTTGGTCAAAGAAGGGTGACATTATATCGGTCATTTTAAATGGGACGGGTTGTATATGGCCTACTGCTTTGAGTCTTTCAAATAGCTGAGTGCGGGATTCGGCTAGTGGGGTGTAGTTTCTTTTGGGTCTTGGGTTGTTGTCTGTGCGAGGTCTTGGCGGGTAGAGGTTGGTATTTCTATTGTTTGGGCTTTAGGGATATGGCAGTCTTTGTGGAGGTGGATTTTGGAATATGGGCTGTGTGTTGTAGACTGGATAAGCAAGCGATGGTGGAACATATGGGTATGATGGAGGTGGTGTTTGGTAGTAGTGATTATGGGTAGGAGAGTGGTCAAGTGATGCAGCAACGAAGGAATCGTCGTCTTTTTTCTTCTTCAATGTCCCTGTGCTACCAGTTTGTAATGCTTTGGCTTGTAGTGCAGCCAGGCTAACAATCCTGCCGATTTTCAATCCATCTTCAACCATGTCTCCAATCTTGATCAAATCCCCAAACTTCTTATCTTGTATATTCAGCATCTTGTCAAAATAAACATCCTCTTGTATGCGGATGAAAGTCGGCAGTATCTCTGTATCTTCCATAGGAGGTTGGACTTTAGCGGCTTCAGCTCTCCACCTAGTTACAAACTCCCTAAAGGTTTTAGTGGGCTTTTTCTTCAGCTTCTCCAGATAGAATAGATCAGGCACGGCGCCAGTGTTGTGCCCGAAATTGTCAACAAAGTCTCCAGCCATTGCTTCCCAGCTTGTCCACTTCTTTGTTTAATGATTTGAGTACCATACTAGTGCGTCGCCTGTCAAGCTACGATTGAACAACTGCATTCGAATCTTCTCATCATATCCGACCCAGCTTGTCATAATAAGACCTTAAATGAGCCATCAGATCACCACTGCTATCGAACATGTTGAACTTGGGTGTCTTATAACCATCAGGCATCTTCAAGTTAGGGTACATGCAGAGGTCCTCATAAGCCAGGACTCTAGTTTCCTTGGTGCCTTGGAATTTCTTGAACTTTTCCACCAGCCACTTGACTTGCTCTTTAGTGCTGTCTGAGTCTTCCCCTGTCCATGCATACATGTCATGATCTTTGGTGGGTGATAAAATAGTTTTGGTTTCGACAGTGAAGGTAGGAAGGTTGTTTTATGGTGCTTTTAGTGGTTCGATGTAAGTAGGGTATGAGATGTCTTTCTCAGGGAACAGTGGATCTTTGCCATAAGGGTGGGAAATTTTGTTTGGTTCGGTGGTTCCATCGGAATGGACAAGAGGAATTCCATTCTCCAACTCAAATAGCCTTTGCTCCAGCTTAGCATATTCCTCGTATGCAACCACACTTTGCTTTTCAGGGGTCCCTCCAACATTTTCAGCTTTGTCAAACTCAGCCATGATATTGTGTCTCGTCCTTGTTCTTGTAAGTAAAGGGGGAGGTGTTGGAATTGATCCTCTGGATCTCAACCGGTACTGCGGCGCGGCCAGAATGCACAAACCAAACTTCAAGGATTTGGGACTAAAATAACAGAAACAAAGGAAACAATGTGAGTAAAGTCTTATCATTAATGTGATAACTTCGCGTCCTATTATGCAGGGGGCCTCTTTTATGCCAGAGGTAGGCCTATCGATGATTCAAGTAACGTTTGCGCTGAATACATCATTTCGTTTGCTTGAGCGTTAACAACACAAGTCTAAAAACCCAAAATAATGAAATTTTATTTGATTTGCTTGGCTTTATTACAACAACTAGTTTGAAAATGAAAAGACAACGACTCGACCAAACAGAAAGGACAACTTGAAAATAAAAAACGACTCGACTAAGGACGACTAAACTATCTGCCAAGCAAAGAGGTTCTCGGATCAAGCATCAGCTCCAACATCTTCTCCCTCCTCCTTTTCCTCGGTCTCTTCTTTAGGTCAATTTGCTATGTTTGCCGGCAGAGGAGCAACAAATATTTCCATAAGGTCTTTCCCCGCTTGCATGTCACCCGAGGCTTTTGCAAAGAACTCACAGATTTCCACTCCCATTGTTTCCTTTTCTGCCGACGGTACTGATTAGAAAATATTTCGCTCCTCTTTTGCAACAACCCAAAGACCAATAAATGTCTACCACGATCATAGGAACTATTGTGTAGCGATAACCATCAATCCTGTTGAACACTGCATCAGTAACCATGATAAGCCTCAAACATATATTGTGATCCGAGCTTTCAGGAAACACCATTATTCCTAGGAAACAAACAGCAAATACAAAAGGTCTAGCTCTCCTCCAGTCACCATAGGATTTGAATTCTTTTTTTGGTCATCGAAAACACCAAAATACCAGAACCTGTTGTAGAGATAGGAAAAAGGTATTTTCTTTTGTTGTAAAAATTCTACGTTTATACTGGCTACCATCCCCAATTTGTCACGAAACTCCTCAGGTGTAGGGACACTAGGAGCCAAAATGCGACTCCCTTGCCACCGGTACTTGTCTAACCCCGAATGTGATATGAATCCCCCTATATCTTCCAGCAAAGCGTTAACTCAATGTCCCCAAATCTAAACACATTTAGCTTTTCATCCCAAAATGACACCGACACTTCAATCATTTGTCTACATGGTTCCATGTCTAACAGAGAAACCAAATGACCCAAATGTTGGCGCACTTCGGTTTGTTCAATCAATGACAAATTATTCCACCAGTTAGTCAACATAGGAGGTGCGCCCACAGTCATTCCAAAACGATGAAACTTTTGACTCATGATGACCTAAAAGGAAAAAAATGATTAAAAATCCCCATCCCCTTTTGAGAACAATTAGGCGATCAAAAATGCGTATTTATTTTCGTCTCACTTTTTGTTTTCTCTCTTTTTCATCTCAAATGCACATAAGCATATCCAAACGTTCCTTCGGGGTTAAAAACCCGTTAAGTTGTTTTGAACAAGTTGAAGACTAGTCGGCTTACGGGAAGCCCTTCCTACGACAAGATGCATGCATATTACATTCCAAGAGTGGTGTAATTCTTGGCACGGTTCCCCAAGGTGGACGACCAAGGGGTGGGATCAATTGAAATTTTTGGTTGTACCACGGACCAACTATAATCCAAACGTACCTCCTAAAGGTTTTTTTTTTTTTTTTTTTTGAGATGGAACGACCGTGAGATCCACGTAATCGCCTGTGTATGTGTGCAAAGTGTTGTTTTTTAGGAGTGGAGGAGTATGAGTGAAGTATGTCAACACTAAATTTTTTTATAATAATAAATAAATAAAGAAAAGAAAAATAAAAAGCAAAACAAATTAGTAAAATAATAATAACAATACTAAGCAAGATAATAAACAATTGAATAATAAAATCTCAAAATAGAAACTCGTTATGGTTAGGACTTTGAATGTCCCCAGCGGAATCGTCATTCTATCACACCCAGATTTTTGCCTGACTCGGAGCGAGTCAAGGCTCGGGTTTGACTGGGTAACTCGTTTGAGTTTGAATTGGAGTCGCCACCTAATATAAATTTCTAAGGCGTATTAGGTCACCTAAACGTCTATAGGTCGAGACTGGTTCAATAAAAAGAACATTTTCAGAGAGTCGAGGGTAAGAAGTCCAAGTGACTCGGGGAAGAAGGTGTTAGGCATTTTTCCAAGTCCCACAAAAAGTGGTTCCCGCCTGAGCTTTTACTTTTGGAATGTTAAAGGTTGCAGATAAATATTAATCATACTTGCAAATTATCTTGCTAACTCAAGTGGCTATAAGTGCAATCAATGAAACAATTCAATGTTTTTATGCAAACGGTTTAAAGGCAGTGATAACTAAAGTACGGGCTTACGAAATATTGCAGAATCGGCCTAAGCTCAATGCCTAATCGTAGTTTTGGCCTAAAGTTTTACAAACATAGGTTTAGTCGGGCTAATATCGCAAGAATCAGTTCAAATCAGTTTATTTATGCAATTTCAACGTTTAATAGACTTTTGCAGAAATAACCAATGTTGAAAATATTTTTAGATTTTGTCATAAAATAAATTAGGGTTATTTTTTGAAAGGAATATTAGCCATTTAGGGTCGGCGTGACTTGACATTAGTTGTCGAGCCCTAACCTTAATGGCTATTCTTGTTTTAGGGGTCAGTATTGTAAAATATGTATATAGGCGCTGTTTTTGAAAACGGGTTCACAAAAATACACAAAAATGCACATAAGAGGGTTGTCACATGTAATATATACATATATATGCATGCAAATACATGATCATATAATAATATACTTTTTAGAAAAATACGTATAGTAGATTGTATGAGCGACCCCACACTTACACTCCCCTATACACTATTAGATTAGTGTATAGAAGATTTAAGTAGGCCAAAAATCAATTTAACACATAAAAGGCCCGATTTAAAAAACTGTTTTGAGCTTGTCTTGTTTATGCAAAGAGGGGCAGATTTGATTTTGCGGAAATAGTTTCAGATAAAGCTGGAATTGCACATATGGCCCCTATTCTCGAAATTTCAGATTTTTGCACGTAGTACTCGATGAAACCTTTCAGCATCAGTTTTGACAAAATGTCACAATATGCTGTAAACGAGTAATTTTAGTTCCTTGCTAATATTACACCTAAATTTCATGCGATTTTACCATTGTATAGGATGTGATGCAAGCAAACAAAAGAATAAGGTAAAGGAAATGCCCCTGGATAGCCACATGCATAGCTCATTACTATGCAACCTATTTAAAGACTTTGTAATACACACAGGGCAACCTAATGAATACAACCAAAGGGGAAAAGCTATGCATACAAATAAGCAGAATAAAACAGTATCGAAGCCCATATAATGAAAACATGCCCTGTCTAATATTCATGTTTGAAGGCCAGCATTAAAAAATTTCTAGACTATCCAAAGTGACCTGCATAAGGTATGCATGGTATGGCTTTGCAGGCCATCCAAATCAAGCTGCAAAAAAAGGTTAGCAAAGAGGCCTGATAGGCCTAAATTGGCATAACACACATGCAGTTTACATAGATGATAATATCAAGTTTCAGAAAGGGGATGGATGATGATAATAATACCTTAATAATTTTCTGAACAAGTACATAAAGTAAGAATAGAAGCAGTATGAATGCAGCAAAAGAAACTTTCACCAGTAGGGGGTGGAAGCCTCTTATTTTAAGTAAAACAGTGAGTGATCAAGAAAGAAGAGAGAGTGCTTTCAATGTGTGTGTGTGTGTATTCTCTGTATTTTAATGTTTTCCCGTGTGTCCTCAAGTGTGGCAAAGTCCAGTTTATATAGGCATAGTATAGGGCCCTTTTAAATTCAAATTTCAATGTGAAAGGATTGGAAAATTGGCAAAATTTAAAGAAGGAAAGGGTAGATTATACTGCCAATTAGGGGTAATCAATTCTCCAATATTTTTTTTTAAAATAAAGCTAGTCTGAAAATTACCAAAGGTTCTCACCCAAAATAGACTAATCAAGCTCCTCAAATTAAGGTAAATAGGATTCTAGGCATGTACAGTTCCCCTTCTTTAAGTATAACATAGCCCAAGTTCAAAGTCAATCATTCAAACATGTTCTAGGCTCGAGATTACTTACAGACTTCAAAAAATGATTCAAATTGATATCAGATTAATCAATGGAACTAACTTCCATTCAAGTTTTTTAATCAAGGATTCTAATTGAATCACTCTACAATCTTCCTAACTAAGAAAGATCATATTACCATTCTACTTTAAGCATATAATCGTAGAGGTCATGTATTTTGAGAGAATGTAAGGGTAAACAAACAAAGACGAGCACAATCGATTTAAAACAACCATGGACTTTAAATTTACAAGTTAACAGATGTAGTCTAGGATATCAGTCATTCAAGCATATGGCAAATCGAGTCAGTGTTTAAAATCAGTGAAACAAACAAAGATTAACAATTTTCATGTATTTTACCTCTAGCTAATCGACAAACAATAATCAATCATGCTAAACACTGAAAGGACTAGGCGAATTCAGGTTTATCATCACGTAGGAGCAATTAGAAAGAAAACAGGGTTAAGGGTTACCTGTTTAAGTTTGGAGTCGGGTTAAATTTGACCCAAATCCGGTCAAGCGTGCACAAGAGTTTTCCCTTCCATCAAGATAGCAAATGTTCAGGATTCACCCAAGCGCCATCGGAATCTCTTTTCCGGTGACAGAGACAAAGTCGAGGCGAGGGTTAAATTTTTAACTTTTGTCAAATGAGAACATTATTGTAGGGTTTTTGTTGCGGAAAGTGTAAGGAGTACGATGGTGTATTTTTTTTTTAGTTTCGCCGGTAGAATCGATCGGAAAACGCCATGACATCGGTTTTTCTAGGGTTTCAATCGAGAGAGAAGTGAGAGGGATTTTTTCAATGTCAAATGAGAACATTATTGTAGGGGTTTTTTCAATGTCAATTGATGCAGTCCAAATAGCCATGGTGACGACCCAATAGCTCAAGCCAAAGATACCGAAATTGAAGGCCAAGAGGGTTTGCATGGGAGACCTAGATCTGCCCCACAAGAGAACAAGTGTAGCCGCCCAAATTAGAACTTCCAGAAGCTCTAGTGTGAACGTGTGGAGCTGATCTAAGTGTGAACGAGTGGAGTTGGTTTCTTTATGTTTCCTAGTATTATTAAAGGCTATGTTGACTACCATAAAGTGTGGTAGCTATCTAGGTTTTTAGGAATATGCATTATGTAGTCTTCTCGGCTCCTAGAAGGCTACATTTCTATTTTTTGCTTTTGACTAGTATTCTAGGATCCTTATTGAAAAGGTGCTTGTATTTCATTTTGAATCAGATTTCTTTGAATATTGAATATTATTGAAACCTTTAGTCTTGAATGACTATTGTTAATTTGGTAGAATCTATATTGAACAACTCTATGTTTGACCTTACAGTTTGCAAGTTGTTATTCTCTTGAGGATTGTTTGTATAGACTATGAGTCTATTGAACCTATAGGGAGGTAATTACGGTAAATCCCCTTAATTGTTGTCTTATTTGCTTACAATTTATGTTTTTCTCCTATCCTTTTAATTTTGATGCATCATCAATTCTTACTAATGTTTGGAAGAAGCTTTTACAGTAGCAAGGGATCAACAGACACACTATAGTTTAATTTGGTCAAATGAAATTCAATGGCCGTTACAAATGCAAAAGGAAGATCTACTGATGCAACTCTATACAGAATGGTCCTGACGTCCAGTGTATATTTCATTTGGCAGGAAAGGACTTGGCGAGTATTCAAGCAACAAAGCAGGCCAGCAAAGATAATTTTCAAGAAAATTATCCAAGAGACTCACTATAGTGGTTCTATGCTAGCTAGTTTGAACAGGAAACTTATGGTTTTAAATTTCTATCCCTAATTAGTTGTTGCTGAATTGTTTTGTTATCTCTTTCTAAGCTGGATGTTAAGGGAATAAAATGTGCTTGAGATCTAGTACAAATTGACTTTGGGGCCTTTTGTTCAAAGTCAGGTGTTTTTCATGCTCTGACTGTACATATCTATATTCTGGTAAATAAAATTCTTTTAACTAACATACAAAATTGAGAATTTTTCGAGTTTCTTTTCTCTGTAACCTTTTCCCATTTTGAAGGAATTTAGGAAATAAATAAGTGTTTTACACATCAAAAGAGTGTAAATTAAAAAGAACTTTTCCCCTTCCCTCTCCTTTTGATCCACTTACCTCCAACCTCTTTAATTTCTATATATAGGATAAGCCTTAAAGCATCCCTTCTTCCATACTTTACATGTCAAAGTCTCAATTGTTAGCTTTACTTTCTCACTTGCTATGAAAAAATCAAAATCGTCTCCATGGGTCCTAGAGGTAACAGTAAAAGGCTATGGATAATTGTCGAATAAAAGGTGCTGGATATTCTGGTAACAAGTTTACTTGGGCCAATGGGATAACGAAAAAGAAAAGAATTTGCAAAAAGCTTGATAAATCTTAGATAAGGATGAATGGGATGACAAAATAGAAAAGACCTCAGGAATTCATCTGGCTAGGACTGGATCAGATCACAACCCCCTACCAATCAAAATTGTCTCCACAATGAAGATCGCATTAAGTATTTTAGATTTTTAAATTTTTGGACCTTACGAACTAATTTTGTTCAAATATGTGGGATAATTAACATCAACAATGCACGGGAAATCTCTCGATCAGAGCTCCTCGCAGAAATTCCAGATCATTGAAGAGGAATCAAAAAAGGTAGTTGAAAAAATAAAGAATTCCTAACCATCTTATTATTCTATAACACTATAAATAGACCAATTAAATGAAACGAAAAACCAAAAAAGATGATAGAGAAAAGATTTTGAAACATCAGTTAATCAGTCATATCCTGTGGTTTTAGAAATAATATTCTATATTGAATTTTTTATTGCTTTTGCTGTTAAATTGCCCATTATCCCCCTACACACATGGTTACCAGATACTCATGTTGACAATAAGTTCTTTCAAAATTGACTATTTGCCCCTCTTTTAGAGGTGTTCCAGCGGAGGACTTTCTTGATCGCCTCATTCTTCAACCATGGGTTAAGATATTTTTATCTATTTTGTATTTGTAGCATTCTGGAAACATGGCTGAGTGGTAAGGCAGAGGACTGCAAATCCTTTCCTATGAGAGTCCTACAACTCAAATTCAAGAGGCTCGCAGAACTCCTTAGCGGGTCAAGAGAATTTATAGGGGACGTTTATCAAGAGAATAAATGCTGAATAAATGGATACGGATAGCAGTGAAAATGGATACAGACAGTAGTGAAGAAAATAAAGAAGAGCTCCATAGAATAAATGTTGAATACATCAAGTGGATAAGGCTACCAAGACAACCTTCTACAACAATAGGCTAACATCAAATAGAAGAGAAGATAAATAGTCCAATTACTTTTTCAGTGTTTTCAAACATAGAAGAAGAAAACCTATCTTACATAGAATTAAAGATCAGGATGGAAATTCACTCGAAGGTTCAAGTAACATAGTTGAGGCAAAAAGAAATCATTTACAAGATCTCTTTATTGAAGCACAAACAATTCCATATTTTGGGTCTCTTCATCACATTGATAAAAAGATAAAAGATGAAGATAATGAGAGCCTGGACAAGATTTCAGAGGAGGAGGAAATTATACAAGTTGTTATGGTTATGAATCATAATAGCAGCGCCAGACAAGATGGATTCAACAATCATTTCTTTCCATATTGTTGGTAATTAATTAAGTAGGATCTGATAGACTTTGTCCAATATTTCCTTTGTGGTAAAGACTAACATCCTTTGTTTAGTTCTTATTCCTAAAGTTGACTCTCCTACAACCTTTTCACAGCTTAGGCCTATTTTTTTTAGCAACTTTACCAGCAAAAGCATTTGTTAAATAATTTATGATAGGATTTCTCATTGGTCTCCTAATTTAATTTTCGAGAATCAGATTGAGTTTATAAGGTAAATTGCTCACTAAAAATATTCTTCTCACTCAGGAGATTATTCATAGTATTAAAAAGGGTAAATTTTAAAATACTGTGATCAAGTTAGACAATGAGAAAGCTTATGATAGAGTTTTCTGGTTATTAATTACTTCTATACTCAGAAGGTTTGGTTTTTTGAAATGTTTGATTGATATAATTTGGAGACTAATATCATATGCTTAGTATTCTATTCTGATCAATGGTGAAAGAAAATTCTTTTTCCACTCAACAAGGGGTCTTACTCAAGGAGATCCATTATCAGCTTCCCTATTTCTGTTGGCTGTTGAGCTCCTCACAGAATGCTTAAGAGTCGTTACTACGAAAAGAGTTTTATTGGAATCCACATGAATATGAATGGAACCCAAATGAATCATTTGGCATATGTTGATGATGTGATCATCTTCACCTATACGGATGGAAAGTCTTAAAATTGATTCACAGATATCTCGAAAGATATGAAATGATTCCAGACAGAAAATCAACACTAGTAAAAGTTGTTTTCTAACTCATTCTACAACAGCCAAGAAGACTAGGAGGAAAATTAAAAGGATTACAGGTTATAAACAACAATTTTTTTCTTTTACTTACCTTGATTGTCCTATTCATTCAAGTAGAGAAAAGATATCATATTTCTTGGAAGTTACCACCAAGATCCTCAGAAAATGAGGGGGATAGAAAGAAAATTTATTATCTTATGGACGTAGGGTTATTATAATACAAGTCCTCCAATCTCAAGCTATTCACTTGCTTGCAGCTCTTTCAGGCCCAAAACAGTTCTAAAGAAAATAGATAAATATTCAGCAGATTTCTTTTGGGGCCTGAATGAGATCAGAAAGAAGTACCACTGGAGTGCATGAAATAATCTATGCTCTCAAAAGGAGGAAGATTGCTTGGAATTCAAATCCATCCATCACATTAATACTTATTATCATGAACGGATGGTGGAGGACGAGAACACAATAAAATCTGACTTCTTTTAGGCAATCTAAATATTAGATCATAATCAATCTTGTTGCTAGAAGTTTGAGTTCCGGAGAATCTCAAAGCTGGAAGGAGTTAATAGACATCAGGAAGCATACAAAGTCTCATATGCTTTGAAAAATCAGTGAAGCCAGTTGTATGTTCTTGTGGGACAAGACTGGAATTTGTCCTCTTGCTCTTATGGTCCATGAAGAAAGAAGACTTGGTGGGATGCAAGTAAAAAAATTCATGGAAGATGGTTCTTGGAATATTGATATGTTGAAAGACATTATTCTAGATATTTTTGTTCAACATATTAGGAAGATACAAGGATTCAATTGTGGCAAAGATCAATGTTTCTGGAATCCCAATGATAAAGAAAATTTCACATGTTCAACCGCTAGGCATCTGATCAGAAAAAAGAAGAATGTAAATGATATTTTAAAACTTTAAGTAATTTAGTTCCTTTTAAGGTCTCATTTCTCAACTAGAGAATCCTTAAAGGAAAACTATCCCTGGATAATAATATTCTCAAATTTTCTCAAAACACTGTATCCAAATATTCATGTTATAGTTCATCTCAAGTAGAAAATTCTCAACATCTATTATTAAGGGGGCAGATAGCTACTAATGTTTGTAATTCTTTTGTAGGTCTATGGGATTTCTTTAAGACAATTCTCACATCCGGGCTTTATTTTGGAGTGTGGAGCTATCACACCAAAAATGACTTGCAAGATACTATTTTTCATTTTCTTCCCTTGTACGTTGCTTGGGAAATATGGAAAGTGAGATGCATTAAAAGATATAGCTAGGGTAATATCTCTATAAACAAGGTCATTCATGAGGTTATTTTGAAAATCAAATTATGCTTCTACAGGAAATTAACTCATGTCACACCAAGGTCCAGCTAGAAGGATACCTGTACAAATGTACATAATTTAACTTCTATTACATACCAATATACCTGTGACATGAACTAAGCCTATAACCCTCTCTTTCAAGCTTAACTCTGATGGTAATTCTATGTTTAAGGAAAAGAAAGTAGGGGCTGGTGGCATTCTTAGGAATTTCAGAGGTGTATGATCTTAACATTCACAAAATCTCTTTGCTTTTGTAGTAATAACATTGCAGAAATTCAGGTCGCTACCATCAAAATAAATTTACCTCTAGCGAATGGCATCAATGGAGTGATTCTTAAAATGGATTTAAAGCTGAATGTAGATAAGGTTCATGGATAGCTGAGTCCTTCATGGAAACTTAACCCGTGGATTAGAAGACTTCCAACTGATTCTTACCACTATTCAAGGCAAAGATGTTCACTATTTTAGATAGGCAAACACTATGGTTGATATTTTAGCTATAAAAGCCTTTATTTCTTGCCGGACAGGTATTTTTTGAAGTGTTCAACACCTTCCGAAAGTAGCTATAGAAGCTTTCAGAATGAACAAGGTTGGAATTGTTGATTTTAGAATTAGAAAAAATAAGAAGGACATAGGTTAATCTTGGACTGAACGAATGATGAGTCTGACGCGATTAGATTCAACATTTGTTCAAACTAATTTTTTGAGAGCTAATTTGTGCAGAGTGACTCTCCTTTCTTTGCCCATAATCTTATATCCAAACTGTATATGTTCACTTCTATTTTACTGTTGCTTTTAATGTTTTAATTGCCATCAAATCTTTTGTACTAGCAAGCTCATATATATATATATATATATATATATATATATATATATATATATATAGGGGTCTACCTAGCCTTCTCCCATCGATGGAGGCATTTATTGAGGAAAAAAAGTGGAAGTAATATCTGCTGAAGGCCAAGGAAAGAAAAGTCACTCGGTTAACAAGATCACTACTTTTGTGACTATCAAAACAGATTCATGCAATCGCCAAACAATTAGTATGGAAAAAGATGGAGGAGGTAACTTTCTATCGAACGAAATATTGTTCATTGTTAACCTATGCATGTACATTATCTTACTGTGGAGGTTTAATATAAAATATTTTCAGGGATTAAAACTATTGGAATTACAAGAAATCCCGCATCTGATATCGTTGAGTGTCTCTGGCCAGAAGATTATTTGCACTTTTTGAGTTATGAATTGAGGGATGAAAAAGGTGAGAAAAATGGGTTATTGTTACAAATACATGTATGTAGTATAAATGTGGATGACCACGGCTCTCCACTACTCTCCATTTATTCACTTGTAACCTATGATTTACTATCCCACTTTTTCCTACTTAATTTCTCCCCACTTTCTCCTACTTAATTCCTCATTTAGGGATGACTAGTAACTTCCTATGTATTGGAGTCCTATAAATAGATGACACTTTGTCTATGGAAGATACACTTGAAACACTTTGAGTATACAAGTTCTTCCTTCTCTTCTCATATACTTTTGTCTTGTTCTTGTACTATTTTACTATTATTTTACAACACGTTATCAGCACGAAGAGCTCTAATATTCTATAAGTCAAGTTTCAATCTTTCCAACCGAAAATGGAAATTTCTCAGTCTTCAGTTGGATTCAAGCTCAATAACAAAGATATATGTCTCTTGGATAGTGCTACAACGCACACAATTTTAAAAGATAAGAAATATTTTTCTTATTTGATTAATAAAGAGTCCAATGTTAGTATTATATGTGGTAGTACAAAGTTGGTTGAAGGTTATGGCAAAGTCAATTTATTATTACCTGGAGGAACAAGTTTGGCTACTGATGAAGCCATGTATTGTAGTAAGTCTCAAAGAAACTTGTTAAGTTTCAAGGATATTCGCCAAAATGGCTATCATATTGAGACTAAAACTGATGGAAAGATTGAATATCTTTATATTACTACTATTAAGTCGGGTGAGAAATATGTTCTTGAAAAGCTCCCCGCTCTCTCCTCCAGTTTGTACTACACAACCATTGGTACAATTGAATCACATGACATAGTAAACAAAAGGTTTACTGAATCAAATGATTTTATTATTTCGCAAGACCGGTTGGGCCATCCCGGTTATAATATGATGCGCAATATAATTGAGAATTCAAATGGGCATACATTGAAGAACCAAAAGATTCTTCAGTTTAAAGAATTCTCTTGTGCTGCCTGTTCTCAAGGAAAGCTAATTACTAGAGCATCTAAAGTTGATATCAGGATCCCTGCATTTCTGAAACGTATACAGGGTGATATATGTGGGCCCATACACCCTCCATGTGGACCATTCAGATATTTTATGGTTTTAATAGATGCATCTACAAGATGGTCACATGTGTGCTTATTATCAAACCGCAATATGGCATTTGAGAGGTTGCTTGCTCAAATAATAAGATTGAGAGCACAATTTCCAGATTATACTATTAAGACAATTCGTCTTGATAATGCTGGTGAGTTTACATCTCAAGCATTTAATGATTATTATATGCCAACTGGGATTACAGTTGAATATCCAGTTGCTCATGTTCATACTCAAAATGGTCTAACAGAATCATTTATCAAAAGCCTCCAATTAATGGCTAGACCAATGCTTATGAGAACTAAATTACCCATTTCAGTATGGGGTCATGTTATTTTGCATGCGGCAGCTCTTGTTCGGATTAGGCCGACAAGTTATCATAAATTCTCCCCACTACAATTGGCTTTTGGTCAGGATCCAAATATTTCCCATCTTTGAATTTTTGGATGTGCGGTATATGTGCCAATTGCTCCACCACAACGCACAAAGATGGGACCCCAAAGAAGATTGGGGATATATGTTGGGTATGAATCTCCGTCTATTATTAAATATATTGAGCCCATGACGGGAGATTTATTCACCGCAAGGTTTGCTGATTGTCATTTTGACGAATCAGTTTTTCCAACATTAGGGGGAGAGAATAAGCAGCTGGAAAAAGATATTGAATGGAATGAATTAACACTATCTCATTAAGATCCTCGTACAAATCAATGTGAACAAGAAGTTCAAAAGATAGTGTATTTGTAAAATATTGCAAATCAACTGCCAGATGCATTCACTGACCTACCAAGGGTTACTAAATCCTACATTCCAGCTGCAAATGCTTCTGTTCGAGTTGATGTCCCGGTAGGACAATCTATAAGTGCAAGTAAGTCTAAGGCACGCTTGAAGCGTGGTAGACTACCCGGTTCCAAAGATAAAAATCCTCGAAAAAGAAAAGGAGCAATTGATGAAAAAGATCAAAATATGGAGGTAATTGCTCAAGAAGAGCATAGAGACATAACAATTGATAAGTCCTCTTCAGGAGAGGCTCGGGTACCTGAAAATACTAAAATCGAAGGGATCTCAATGAATTATGTCTCTACCGAAAAAATATGGAACTGGAATGATATTGTTGTCGACAACACTTTTGCATATAATGTTGCGTTGATGTGATGCAACATAATGAGGATCTTGAACCAAAATCTGTCAATGAATGTAGACAGAGAAATGATTGGCCAAAATGGAAAGATGTAATTCAATCAGAATTGACTTCACTTGAAAAACGTGAAGTTTTCGGACCAATTGTCCGAACACCTGAAGGTGTAAAGCTAGTGGGTTATAAGTGGGTATTTGTGCGAAAACGAAATGAGAAAAATGAAGTCGTTAGATATAAAGCACGACTTGTGGCACAAGGATTTTCGCAAAGACCTGGCATTGATTATATGGAAACATATTCTCCCGTGGTGGATGCAATCACCTTCAAGTATCTCGTAAGTCTGGCAGTACGAGAAAAACTTGATATGCATCTAATGGATATTGTCACAGCCTATTTATATGGTTCATTGGACAACGAAATTTGCATGAAAATCCCGAAGGGTTCAAAATGCCTGAGGCATAAGCTTGTTCAATAAAGCTTCAAAAATCCTTGTATGGGTTGAAACAATCGAGACGCATGCGGTATAATCGCCTTAGCGAATACCTGTTGAAACAAGGATACCAAAATAACCCAGTTTGTCCTTGTGTTTTTATAAAACGGTCTGGGTCTAGCTATGTCATAATAGCTGTGTATGTGGATGATTTGAATATCATTGGGACTCCTGAAGAGCTCCCAAAGGCAATGGAATGCTTAAAGAAAGAATTTGAGATGAAAGACCTTGGAAAGACAAAATTTTGTCTTGGCCTACAAATTGAGCAATTGCCTAAAGGAATATTTGTTCATCAATCTACATATACAGAAAAGGTCTGAAAAGATTTTACATGGATAAATCACATCCGTTGAGCACTCCAATGATTGTGAGATCACTTGATGTGAATAAAGATCCATTTCGACCTTGTGAAACTGATGAAGAGTTTCTTGGTGCTGAAGTATCATATCTTAGTGCAATTGGTGCATTGATGTACCTTGCCAACAATACTCGGCCAGATATAGCTTTTTCTGTAAGCTTATTGGCAAGGTTTAGTTCTTCCCCAACTCGAAGACATTGGGATGGTATTAAGCATATACTTAGATACCTCCAAGGCACTATTGATAAAGGTTTGTTCTATTCGAATGAATCCAAGTCACAATTGATTGGTTATGCCGATGCTGGTTATTTATCTGATCCACATAAAGGTCGGTCCCAAACGGGCTGTTTGTTTACATGTGGAGGTACAGCCATTTCATGGCGTTCAGTGAAACAAACTATTGCTGCTACTTCTTCAAATCATGCAGAGATATTGGCTATTCATGAAGCAAGTCGGGAATGCATTTGGTTGAGATTAATGACTCAACATATTCAGCACATTTGTGGTTTTCCTTTGAAGAAGATTCCAAAAATATTATATGAAGACAATAGCGCGTGCGTTGAGCAACTGAAAGAAGGATATATTGAAGGAGACAGAATAAAATACATTTCACCAAAATTCTTTTTCACTCATGATATTCAGAATATTAGTGAAATAGATGTTCAACAAATACGGTCGAGTGATAATCTGGCAGATTTGTTTACCAAGGCATTACCAACCTCAACATTTGAGAAGTTTGTTTACAGGATTGGAATGCGTTGTCTTCGAGATGTCAAGGAGTGCCTTCATCAGGGGGAGTAAATACGCGTTATACTCTTTTTCCCTTAACAAGATTTTATCCCACTTGGGTTTACTTGTAAGGTTTTTAATGAGGCAGCTCTAAAATCGTATTACAGGATATGTGTACTCTTTTTCCTTCACTAGGCTTTTTCCCACCGGGTTTTTCCTAGTAAGGTTTTAACGAGGCATATTATCTTCCAAATGGTCATCCAAGTGGGAGTGTTACAAATACATGTATGTAGTATAAATGTGGATGACCACTACTCTCCACTACTCTCCATTTATTCACTTGTAACATATGATTTACTACCCCACTTTCTCCTACTTAATTCCTCCCCCACTTTCTCCTACTTAATTCCTCTCCACTTTCTCCTACTTAATTCCTCATTTAGGGATGACTTGTAACTTCCTATGTATTGGAGTCCTATAAATAGAGGACACTTTGTCTATGGAATACACAGTTGAAACACTTTGAGTATACAAGTTCTTCCTTCTCCTCTCATATACTTTTGTCTTGTTCTTGTACTATTTTACTATTATTTTACAACAGTTATATATCATTTTTTAACAGTCAAGAATGTACCAAATAGGGGCGGTTGCGCCTCTGCATATTCCAATAGTTAGAAAGGTGCTCCAATTGCTGTTGGAAATAATAATTCTTGTGGTGGGGTTGTGACGGGCATACCGATTTACCATAGTAGTTAATTATTATTATTATAAAGTTAAATAGAGTTTATTTTCCTCTAGATTTATTTTAACTTTAATAAATTGTAGACGTATTGGCTTTGGACATGATTATAATAAAAGAATATTGTGTTGTTTCAATTTCCTTTTAAACCATACTAGAACTTACTAGACTAATAGTAAGATTCATTGGAGCAGACAACATAACAAGGTATATATACCCTAGACATAGCAAAATCCCAGCCTCCTCCCCTAATTTATTTCATTTTCACTCCCTCCTCCCTCCTCCATGCCGCCGCCAAACAACCTCCCTTACTGCCACTGCTAGATACCTTCCCTAGCCACTGGAAAAATTACCACAGAAGCAACTTTGAAGATTTTCTTTATTTTTTTTTTTGTAGATATGTTGATTTTTCGCTTTGGTTTGGTGTTTTTTCGTTGAAATATGATGTTTTCCATTCAATTTATATTTTTCGACTGAAATTTGGTATTTTCTGGCATGATCTGATCTTTTCCGGTCAGATCCAGTGTTTCTACCAGAACTGGTATTTTATTTTATTTTTTTATTTTATTGTATCACACTGTTTGTGCATTGTAGCTAAGTGTTTCTGTATTGTTTCTGCACTGTTTTAGCACTATTTCTATATCACTTTTGCACTTTTTCTATACTGTTTTTGTATTTTTTTACTGTTTTTACATTTCAACTATGGTTCTGCACTATTTTTTGCATTATTTCACTATAATAAATCAGGCCTACGGCCACATTAATTTTAGGCAATGCTCTAAAAGCATGGACAAAAGCATTTATGAGAACGTTTTATAAGTGTGGCTTTTTGTCAGAGCCAAGGCCACATTTTCTAAGACAGCACATATAAAACATACTGCATAATACTAAAGGAAATGCTTTTGGGGTGTTGCAAAATTATAAAATATATAGAACACTTATTAATTAGTTGGCAACAATTTCTAGGAGTGGCCACATTACCTTATCAAAGAAAATCCTTTTTAGGGGTGCTCTAAAAGTACCCCCCTCCACCCCTCAAAAAAAATCTTGCCTAATTTTCATAAGGCAAAGTATTAACTTTCACTAATACCAGCTAAAATAGGCCACACTTTTTGAATGTTTAAGCCACACTTTCGGGGCATGGTTTAAGGCATTTTTTGTTGTAGTGTTTCTGCATATTTACTTTTGCATAGTTTTTGTGCTTTTCTACACTATTTCTGCAGAGCGGCGGCGGGGGGGACAGCAGGGAGGAAGAGTGGGAGATGGAGGCTAGGTTTTTTTCGTTATTTTTAGCAATTTGTATATAAAAATTTTAATGTGTTTTTTAATATCAATAATATTGCTTTTTTTCTGTAAATACAGTTAGGTTTATTACTTTATTAACCCTTTTAAATATGAATTAGTTCGCTATCGGTATTCATATTTTAAACATTTCATTTTATTCATATTACTTTATTTATCTTTTTAAATTTTAATTTGGTACAACTTCAATTTATAGGTTTAAACATCAGCTATCATTTATATTTGTGGTCATTACCCTTTATTCCTGAGGCCCATTTTAAACTTTTGTTTCTGTTTCAAGCCTTCAACTTTTGAGTCATAATCATTAGACTTATTACTCTTTAGTAAAGGAAATTCTTACTACTTAGTTGTAGAGCATCTTAGATCTTTTAAATAACCTTTTGCAGATTCCTTTAGTGGAGGATTCTCAATGTCTATGCATAGTTACCATTTCTGTAGTAACTTAGAATATGCTTTATGCGCCTTATAGTGTTATTTGCCACCATTGTCCGTGTAATTCAGTAGAGGTGTAGTGATGTGTGGGCAAAATATCACACATTGTCTTCTATTTCTTGATCTTTTGTTGTGTTTTATAGATAAAATACACGGACTTATCATGTTTTGGTTGCATATTGAAGGGTAATAGAGCCGCAGAAGTGAATAGGATGAAAAATAGTCAAAACAAGGCAAATTGTTGAAGCTGCAGGATCTGGTCTGGAGAAGTGTTCATCAAGACTGCGCGACCGCGCAGAATGATTAGAGAAGCTAGCACGATAGTGCTAGATTCAGACGCAATCGCAATTCTTTAGTGTGAATGTTCATGACACGACCCGAATTTTCGGCTAGGCCGTGCGCACACCGACATCCTCCCCTAGACCTGTCGGGTGAACCCTTACCAACCGAACGAGGAAAAATAAGTATAAATCAACCTCATATATAAGAACAAGACTTAAAAAAATACAAACATACATCCCTTTGAGCTGTACAAAAGAAATTACAGTTGACTACCCAACATACTAGGTTTTATAGCTATCCAAACTAGACATCTAAGAGTACAAAAGAATACATACGCCTCCTGAAGGGAGCAAAATACAACTGAAATAATAAACATAAAACTGGTGGCCATCTTGAAGAAAAGTTAGCTCACCCTGACAGCTGAAGTCGTCTTCACTCCTTAACAACGTGGCGAACTCAAGCTTGGAGCGAACCTGCCGAAACGAAATAAATAGACAAGAAACAAACAACAAACAAGGGTGAGTCAAAAGGACTCAATAAGTTGGGGCTGGCTAGCCACCTCAAAGAAGTAGATATGCTAGCCAGGGAGAATAAAAGCAGACAAACCAAATTCATCATATTTAAACTATAAAAAGACAGGGCCAGATAATAACTTGAAACACGTATGGAACCATAAACTCATAAACAACAAGGGATATGAGCTAGAAATATATCAATAACTATAAATACAGGATACATACATAAACATCGCACTAAGTCACACAATACACAACAGCCGGTGCAATGAAATGAAATGAATGCAGTATAATGCAATGGGGTCACATGTGCTCGTAATCCCGTCCCAAAGCGGAATACTCCTGCATTCGAGGGGAATACAATCTAATAACCAACTGGAGAGGAATACTCCTACTCCTGGGGAGGAATACTTTTGCATCCGATATAATATAAAGCTGAGGTGGAATACTCCTACACTCAATATCTGACATAAGAGCGGAATACTTCTGCTCTTGGGGCGGAATACTCCTGCACCCGAGATAATA
This sequence comes from Petunia x hybrida, assembly GCA_037355625.1. Classification (NCBI taxonomy): domain Eukaryota; kingdom Viridiplantae; phylum Streptophyta; class Magnoliopsida; order Solanales; family Solanaceae; genus Petunia; species Petunia x hybrida. Next base: position 845,934 of record JBBBVM010000648.1, read on the forward strand.
TAAAGCTGAGGCGGAATACTGCTGCACTCAGTATCTGACATAAGAGCGGAATACTCCTGCTCCTAGGGTGGAATGCTCCTGCACCCGAGATAATATAAAGCTGAGGTGGGATACTCCTGCACTCAGTATCTGACATAAGAGCGGAATACTCCTGCTCCTGAGGCGGAATACTCATGCACCAGAGATAGTAAAAAGCTGAGGCGGAATACTCATGCACCCGAGATAGTAAAATGCTGAGGCAGAATACTCCAGCACTCAGTATGTGACATAGCAGTCCATAACAAGAAAACATACTACATATGAATGCGGTATGATGCAATAATAACCCTTCACCGGTGCGGGACTCTCATCGACTACCAAGAAGTATATGTCAAGTCTCACAACCAGAATACAATGCTTCTATGATCAATGCAATACCAACAACAAGACATAACATATAATATACAATATGAATCCAAAGCTAAGGCATAATAAGTACGCCTCTCGGGCAGCTACACACGTAAGGAACACGTGGTAGAAAATCCACATGGACAAATGCCTCCAAAGAAATGGATATAATTACTTACTTTATTCCAAAGGGCTACTCAACAACTGCTTTATCCTTTGGATTCACTGCCAAACGATCCTGATTTATTCAATAAGCAGAAAAATATATCAAATTACGCTAAATGCTTCATTCTTTACATCTTAAGGCAATCCGGTTAGGAACCTGATACCCTATTCGCATACGCGATACGCAGGCCAGACCTATGTATCGGGTTCAAAGTCACATAACTAAATCCTAAATAAATTACATTTATGGGTAGCCCATAGCTCTCTAAGTACGAATATATAATCAATTCCATTATCAGGGTCCAATTAACCCTTTAAACTATCAATTTAACTTGTTAGAACGATGTCTAATATCCTAATATCTACCGTTTAAATATATTCAAACACACGTAATAAACTGATATAATGAATTAACATCATTACCTGGATGTTTTGGGGGTGAAAATCCTATTTTTTCTGCTCCTTTTCCTTTCCTTTTTCTATTTTCTGATATTTTTCTCCTGCGTTTTTCTCTTTTTTCTTTTTGCATTTCTGTTCCAAGTTTTGCTAAGCTTAAGGGATTTTGATGGATTTTATCAAAATCCCTCGGCAGCCACCACCTTCCCATTTTTTTTTAATCTTTTCCTTTTTTATCTTTTCTTTTCTTTAACGTTTTCTCTTCGTTTTCGTGACGAAAATTAAAACGGAACCCTACGAAATTTGAAATAATTCTAAATTTCTCAAGCAAATTATACAAAATATATGTAACATATTCGCTAAGGTGGATCTCAAATCAGATTCCCAAAACTCAAGATGCGAATTAAACGGTAAAAAATCAGATTATGAATTTTCGAAATTTTAGCGGAAATTATCCGAACGACATCGAAATTCACTTTTGAAAGTTCACACAGGTTAGAAATGACCATACAAACCTAACGATGCTTTCAGATTTCAAATCGAAGCTTGTTCGCCAAAATCCAGCTCGAAAACCTAGCTTTCGAAACGACTAGCTAAGGTCGTTTCATTCTCCTCTACTTAGACTCTCGTTAGTCCTCGAACGAGCTTGTGCTAAAGCAAAACTTACCCAGATAATAGAAGAACTTGCACGACCTTCATAAGCATTCCATGGACATTATCTCATGATTACAGAATTAGAATTATAACACGCACATCGATCTCTTGGAATAAAATATATCTGGATAATATTATAACACCCTTGCCCTGCTTATTCTGACTAGGCAGACCCTTCCTCGATCATGAGAGAAGAGTTCTACATTTTTCGGAACAAAAATACACGGAACTATGGATGGATTAACATGACTCTGCTGACGAATCACCTCTTCGATATAGAACAGTTCGATGAAACAAAGAATTAGCTTACGTTTCCGCTACGCCTTAGAGATTTAATATTAGCATTAAGTATTGGAGGAAGACTCCTCCACTTAAAGCATAAACTCATACAACTAATTTGAATAGGAATAGCCATCCTCGCACAACCTGCTCGATTAAGGAAGACTTAGCTAAAACATAACGCGGCTCAGATCTGAGCTACCAAATTACCCTCTCGAGCTGCCATACAGCTGCAACTTTCGAGTTCATAACTCCATACCCTTTCCATAAGCACCACTGCCTGATGGATCAACTCGGAGGTCAAATGATGCCTCTCATTACCCTTAGTATCCTAAACACAACAATGTGCTTACCAGACTATCTTAACACGCGCTCTGGCCTAAGCTCACTAGTGCGGAAGAAGAAGAGATGGCAATCGACTGAGGATAGAAATAATTAGAGCTTTTAGGAAGTCTATCTTCTTATTTGTATAGCTACCAGAGCAGACTACTTCTGAGTCAAGTTAGGTAAAGAATCGCAATTGAAGAAATAGATATTAAATGAGCTTTATAGAACAACATCCATGCCAATTTAACCTCCCAATAAGAAGGAAACTATGATAATTTACTAGAAAACTCTTTTATAACTAAGACATGCTCATAGAATAACATGACTCTACTAGCATCTCGAACCAAAAAGAAACACATAGATCGAATATTACTTACTAATCATTTTACACCAGAAGAAATAATGACACTTTCTAATGGTGACGAATAAGAATCCCATCATCCTACCAACACTGAATTCCAAAGAGAGAGGTAAACTGACTCGACATAATAAGAGAAGGTGGCACAATAGGATGCCAAGCAGACCATACCGACACTCTCTCTCAAATTTCTCACATTTAAACCAGATCAATTAGTAGGGTCTTACGAATGCCAGGAATAAATCATACCAGAAGCTCACACCTCTATCGCAACCAATTCTTAATAAAAATGACATCCAAGGAAACCATCGAAACATGATAAGATACATCATTTCCAGATCGATCGAAAGAATCAAATCTTACTCACATATATGGGAAGAAGAAATACTTGGGTCTACTACATCGGATGCCTCAGCATCTTGCGAGACTGGCAGTTTATAGAACCGCCACTGCAGCTGAGCTAAGCCACTACCCGGGTAATCACCTTCTAAAAACCATTACCACCATGCTCTCGGCCTCTACTAGATCGTGGTATTTCTCTAGCAGATTGAGATCTAAATGAAATCTCCTGCGACTAGGCAGGTGCCTGAGGGCGAGAAAAAGGACAACTGCCTTCCTGCCGAAATAAGGGGCAGTTCCTCTTAAGATGACGAGGCTCATGACAATGATAATACCATTTCGGTAAAAATTGAAGTTGAACAGATTGTTGATAGCTATAAAGAGAAAATTGGGTATGATCTTGATGAACTACTGGCGCACTCTGAGAATCACATAACACAAGCTGAGATAACCTAGCAGAGGACCTCCCACGATAATCAGAACCCTTATCTTGCTGAAGAGGTACCACTAGGGCCACGAGATTTCTTGCTCTCGCGCTCTGGCTCTTCTTGCTTTAGCTTATGGTATGCCTCATACATCCGAGCTATATCTACAACAACATCAATTGAAGTCCGCACCTCAATCTCTCGAGCCATCTAAGACCTCAAGAAAGAAGAAAGGTCATCAATAAATCTTCGAACCTTCTCGGAAGGCTTATGGACTAGTTCTAGTGCATACCCATCCATCATTGAGAATTTAATCTTATATTCTGAAACCGACAGGCTACCCTGTCCAATCCACTCAAACTGGCGACGCTTTTCATCTCGCTCGCTGCACGAAAGAAACTTTTTCATGAATCTACGAAAACAAAATCACACCAAATCAGCATAGGCAAACTTTTCCTTGCTAATAAATGAGCGGTCCACCAATCCAAGACTGGACACTGAAACTGGAAAGCAGAATAATAAACAGTATACTGCTCAAGATAACCAACAACCTGAAGGATATGTTGACATCATTTTAATTTAAAAAAATTATACAGGGATTATCTGATGCATGGCCTAAAAATACCGAAAGGTTTAATTAGGTAAAATAATGCAGCCTCTTTGGGCACTCGGACCGAACTATTACCAGGGCTAGCTAACCAGCCAGAACAATTGGAAGTACAACATATGCTGCCTCTAGAACATATTTTACTGGGGCAACATCAGGAACTAGAACAATAGCTCCCTGAGACCGAATGTCTGCATCTACGGCAACCTGATGAGCTGCATAGGGAATAAGAGGTTCTTGCGGTATCTGTGCCGCCAAGATTCTCAAAAAAACATCTTAGAGAGCCGGGAAACCACAAGGCCCGACACCTATTGCCCACCGCGAGCTGGCATAGTTGGGGCCTCCGCAACTGCATCGTCAGCACGATCCACAACTCTCGGGGCTTGAGTAGCGCTAGCCCTCGGCTAGACCGCTTCGTTTTGAACTCCTATCCTTTACTGATTTCTCGCACGAGGGTTCACAATTTCTATAAAGGAATTGAGAAAATTTTTTGCATCCCACAGGAAGACCGATGCACGATTAGAAAATGAAGGAAGAGAAACTTCCTAAATGCCATCATAGCCCCTCGTAGATAAGTACAGACATCTACGTACCCATCAGCGAGACTCTATTAGACACTGCTTAGTCTGGATAGACTCTAAACTGGGCTCTGATACCAACTGACACGACCCAAATTTTCAGCTAGGCAGTGCAAGCACCCGACATCCTCCCCTAGACCTGTTAGGTGAACCCTTACCAACTGAATGAGGAAAAATAAATGTAAATCCAACTCATATATAAGAAGAAGACTTAAAAAAATACAGACAAACTGATACCTCTGAGTTGTACAAAAGAAATTACACCTGACTACCCAATATACTAAGTTTTAGGGCTATCCAGACTAGACATCTAAGAGTACAAAAGAATACATACGCCTCCTGAAGGGATCAAAATACAATAGAAATAATAAACATAAAACTGGTGGCTATCCTGATGAAAAGTTGGCTCACTTTGACAGCTGAAGTCGGCTTCGCTCCTTAACAACGTGGCGAACTCAATCCTGGAGCGAACCTGCCGAAACAAAATAAATAGACAAGAAACAAACAAGAAACAAGGGTTAGTCAAAAGGACTCAATAAGTGGGGGCTGGCTAGCCACCTCAAAGAAGCGGATATGCTAGCCAGGGAGAATAAAAGCAGATAAATAAAATTCATCTTATTTAAACTATAAAAAGGCAGGGCCAGATAATAATTAGAAACACGTATGGAACCATAAATTCATAAACAACTAGGTATAGGAGCCAGAAATATATCAACAACCAGAAATACATGATACATACACAAAACATCGCACTAAGTCACACTCACAACAACCGGTGCAATGAAATGAAATGAATGCAGTATGATGCAATGGGGTCACATGTGCCCGTCCCGAAGCGAAATACTCCTGCATTCGAGGGGAATACAATCTAATAACCAATTGGAGCGGAATACTCCTACTCCTGGGGCGGAATACTCCTGTACCCAATATAATATAAAGCTGAGGCGGAATACTCCTACACTCAGTATCTGACATAAGAGCGGAATACTCCTACTCCTGGGGCAGAATACTCCTGTACCCGAGATAATATAACGCTGAGGCGGACTACTCCGGCACTCAGTATCAAACATAAGAGCGGAATACTCCTGCTCCTGGGGCGGAATACTCCTGCACCCGAGATGAGGCAGAATACTACTGCACTCAGTATCTGACATAAGAGCATAATACTCCTGCTTCTGGGGCGGAATACTCCTGCACTCGAGATAATATAAGGCTGAGGCGGAATACACCTGCACTCAGTATCTGACATAAGAGCGGAATACTCCTGGGGTGGAATACTCCTGCACCCGAGATAATATAAAGATGAGGTGGAATACTCCTGCACTCAGTATCTGACATAAGAGCAGAATACTCCTGCTCCTGGGGCGTAATACTCCTGCACCCGAGATAATATAAAGCTGAGGCGGAATACTCCTACAATCAGTATCTGACATAGCAGCCCATAACCAGAAAACATACTACATATGAATGCGGTATTGATAACAATCACGATACCTCTCGATAACTGTCACGTTATGGATCCAAGAACTTGATAATGAAATTTAAAGAAACGCGCGGAACCTAATAAAATATACCTAAAAACGAAAAAGAATTGAAAATAAGGATAGAATGAATCCAAGAAAGAATTTCTTGAAAGCAAGAACGGATCAAGAATTTCAAGAATGAAACTAGAAATACAAGACAAGTCTAAATCTTGAAAAGAGACTCCTAACAACAACAATTAGACTAGCTAATCGCTTTTGGTAGAGAATAACCCAAGAAGTAGGTTATGGAATCCCGACCCCCGTTAGAGTAACAAATAACAACTGTAAAATAGAAGTTACCGCCTTTCTTGAATACCTAAAAGTAATCTAAAGATTTGAAAGAATTACCTCATCACCTAAAAGTGTAGACTTGAAGGTTGAAAGATAAATCCAAGAGTAGCCACACACAAAAGTGCAAGAGAAAACCTCTCAATTTTTATTCATCATTAATAATCTATTGTTGTCTCTAAAAATTAAGAAAATAACTCCTTTATATAGGAGTAGGGGCTGGCCATAGGCCTTACAAAATCCTACTCAAATATAATCTCTAAGTAATAATGAAATAGGAAAAGAAATCAACTAGGCAAGAAAATCCTAATAAAATAGGAAAATGAAGTAAATTAAAACTAAACTAGGAAAAATAAATAATATCCTAAATAAACTTGGTAAACTAATCCTAATTAATATTGAAATCAAAATCTAATTAATATGGGAAAAGATATCCCAATTAATTTAGGAAATAAATTCCACTTGAACTAGGAAACTTTATAGCAACTTGCAAACAACTTGAAGTATACTTCATGGAAATCCTTTAACCATCCTTTGCACCTTTTTGGGCTGAAACTAAGCACATTTTATGGGCTAAAAACGTGACCCTATATGGCTTTTCTTTGGCTTCAAGTTTAGCATTCTTTAGGCTCCTTAATTAGTTCGAAAATAGACTGATTTGGAACCCAATTCTTCCATTTTAAATTGAAGTAATTTTAACTTGAATATTCATCACTTGTACCTCAATTTGGATCGTATAATATTCATATCAATTAGACAAAAGATCATCCTTGGCTTGAGCTCTTTCTCTTCACAATTCAAGTGCAATCAGCTTGTTTTAAACTTTCTTTGTGTGAAATCTTGTCATATAACTTCCAAGAGCTTCCAAAGCTTCATCCAAGTATTTCAATGGAGTTTTCCTTCTATGGATGCTATCAGGTATGATGCAATAATAACCCTTCACCGGTGCGGGACTCTCATCGACTACCAGGAAGTATATGTTAAGCTCACAACCAGAGTACAGTGCTTCTATGCTCAATGCAATACCAACAATAAGACATAACATATAATATACAATATAAATCCAAAGCTAAGGCATAATAAGTACGCCTCTCGGCAGCTACACACGTAAGGAACACGTGGTAGAAAATCCACAAGGCCAAATGCCTCCAAAGAAATGGATATAATCACTTACTATATTCCAAAGTGCTACTCAACAACCGATTTATCCTTTGGATTCACTGCCAAACAATCCTGATTTATTCAATAAGCAGAAAAATATATCAAATTAGGCTAAATGCTTCATTCTTTACATCTTAAGGCAATCCGGTTAGGAACCTGATACCCTATTCGCATACGCGATACGCAGGCCAGACCTATGTATCGGGTTCAAAGTCACATAACCAAATCCTAAATAAATTACATTTATGGGTAGCCCATAACCCTCTGAGTACGAATATATAATCAATTCCATTATCAGGGTCCAATTAACCCTTTAAATTATCAATTTAACTTGTTAGAACGATGTCTAATATCCTAATTTCTACCGTTTAAATATATTCAAACACACGTAATAAACTGATATAATGAATTAACATCATTACCTGGATGTTTTGGGGGTGAAAATCCTATTTTTTCTGCTCCTTTTTCTTTCCTTTTTCTATTTTCTGATATTTTTCTCCTGCGTTTCTCTTTTTTCTTTTTGCATTTCTGTTCCAAGTTTTGCTAAGCTTAAGGGATTTTGATGGATTTTATCAAAATCCCTCGGCAGCCACCGCCTTCCCATTTTTTTTTTAATCTTTTCCTTTGGTTTTTCTTTTCTTTTCTTTAACGTTTTCTCTTCGTTTTCGTGATGAAAATAAAAACGGAACCCTACGGAATTCGAAATAATTCTAAATTTCTCAAGCAAGTTATACAAAATATATGTAACATACTCACTAAGACAGATCTTAAATCAGACTCCTAAAACTCAAGATGCGAATTAAACAGAAAAAGATCAAATTATGAATTTTCGAAACTTTAGCGGAAACTATCCGAACGACATCGAAATTTACTTTCGAAAGTTTACACAGGTCACAAATGACCATACAAATCTAATGATGCTTCTAGATTTCGTATCGAAGCTCATTCGCTAAAATCCAATTCGAAAACCTTTTTTTAAAATTTATCGACAATGAAAACTGATACATTCTTCCGATACCTACCAAACAAAGTCTGATTTAATTCAAATTTTACAGACAATTGGACTTTACAAGGATTTTTAAACTGTCGGCTCGCCAATCGGAGTCCTAGCTCTCGAAACAACTAGCTAAGGTCGTTTCAGTTCAGCACGATGACACTCGTTGTGACGCGATTGGGTGAGGCCACGCTTTGGCAGCTTTGGGACATAATCAAAATTTCACCTTAGCTAAATTGGGAAATATATAAATAGCTCCTTGGACAACTTTGGAAGAATCTTTGTCTTATTTCTCATGATTTAGGGCAAGAGTTTATCTACCAAGTCTAGGATTTGAAGATTAAGAGCTTAAATTGTTCAATCTATTTACCTTTTGTTTATTCCTTTGGTTTGTATTTTATTATCTTGACTTGTTGGTGTAATTTTGACACTATAAACATGTGTAGTTGATAGATTAGTGGAACTAGGGATTGTATATTGACATATTTGTGCTTTTGAGCTATTTAGTTCCCTTTACTATTATTGATTTGGGTATTTGGCTATTTAATCACTAATTTCTTTAATTCTCATGAACTGGAACTCTTGCAAATACTAGTTCTAGCCCTACAAGTACTAGACTTACATCAAGAGAGTATTTCTAGGAATGAGATAGTGATTAACGGAGTACTAGGGGTAGGTGTTTTTGCGGTTACCTAGGTTAACATGTTGAACACCGAGAGGGGGATACTTTACTTGGACATAATATCGATTGAGCTTAATGCAATGAATCTTTGCACCAAGAGGGTGAGAGGTGTTAGGCTTTGTAGTCACCGAGAGGGGCTATCCGGGTAAAATAGCTCAAGTGTCATAGTGTGCTCCAGAGCTTAATTGGTTAGGGTTCTTTTGCGTGAAATTGATTAACATCGGGTCATTTGCATTCCCTAAGCTCTACTACCTTGCATCCTTGATTGGGTTGCCATTGATCATATTTACATGCTTTCATAGTGTGGTCATAGTTGTTAGCATCATGCTATAGTTATCACCCCCATTTGGCTTAATCAATAGGTTTAGTTCCTCCCCTATCTTAATCACATCACATTGTTCTCTATGGAAATTGACCCCGACTCATAATTGGGTAATTATACTTTCATGACCGTGTCACTACTCTTTGGAGAGTTGTTTTGCGCGCTCGTCATGTAGGATGCGAGAATATGTACTACTTTTGTTTAATTCAATAATAGTTATTGGTAATACCAGTTATCGAACCATTAACTACCGAACCGTTAAGAACCGATACCGATAAACTGATGGCTTATCGGTACGATATTGGTTTTGCATAATTACATAATGATAATCTATATACCGGTATGGATAAGCTAAAAACTGAATTGTACCGACCCATGGACACCCCTACTACTACTAATAGGAGTTACTATGTTTTTATATGATAAAATTAAAATGTTACTGTAATTTGCGTTGCTCTTTGGACTATAGAGGAATATTTGGATGATTAGAATTGTATTCTTGTTATACAAACTTCTTTTCTTTTTAGCACCTTTATATTCTTCTTTTAATTAACTCTGTGAAGTGACCCTGACCAGTCGTTTCAAGAGTTCGTATTGTGATTTACAAGATGACATTCTTAAAAGCTCCATAAGGTGCATTAGGACTTACCTGTAAAGTTTGAGCTGAATCAGACCTCGTTTGATAGGTGTTAGAAGACGTTTTCTATTGTCAGTATAATCATATTGTTGTTTTCGAACGCGTTTTGAGTAAATGAGCTCCATTTTAAAATCTGAAAGTGTTGCTAGCTAGTGTCATATGGTCATTTGTAACCTGTACGAACTTTCAAAACTGAATTCAGAGGTCATTCAGATGGTTTTAGCTTATATTCAGGAAGTAGGACTTTTCACTCTTTCCTCTAAGCCCTTGTATTGCGTATCAGAGATCCATTTTGAGATCCAATATTCTGAGCAAGTCATAAATGTGTTTTAGGACTTGCGTGCAAAGTTTGGTGTGATTCCGAGCAGCATAGGGTCCCGTTCGGACCTGAAATGCAGCAACATCATGTATTGTCTGGTTGCTTGTACCAACCCTGTGCGATAGCGCTGGGTTGGCCGTTGCAGAGCTGAGCAAATTGGCCTCTTCTGTGCGAAAGCACTGGGTTGAAGTGCGATTGCAATTGCAGCAGTGCAATAGCGCTGAGTTGGGGTATAAATATGGCCCAACAGCTTGCACAACACATTTTAGATTAAAATTCTCACGATGGAAGTTGATCCTAAGGTGATTTCAAGATACCAAATCGTCCTAAGTGTTAAGGTAAGAAATTCTAACCTTCTATAGTTGTTAATTGAAAGTTTAAACTTATGGAATTCATAAATTTCAAATGAATCCATAAGGGGTTGGAACCCCAATATTATGAATTTGGGGATTCTAAAAGAGTAATCCAATAGTATAATTGGAACCATAGGAATATGAGGAGTTTGGAAATATAGCTTTTGCAGGTATTCGGCTTAGTCATGCCCATGAGTAATTTTTTTTATTTTCTTAATAAAGTGCGTTATTGGTAGTTATCCATTATATTAGTACTTATATATGCATTTATTCTTCCTTGACTTAGAGAGAGATAGCTCTGAGAAGCTTTACAAGGGAAAAGAGACCGTCACTAGCCGGATTTGCTCAGGAATTACAGTAAGTGTTCTGATCTAATTCTTTGACGGCCTTTGGCCTTATGGATGTTGGGCGTACTTACTTAGCCATAGTCTCAAATTTCATTTGTATATTAAGTTTTCATGCTTTAGGCTTGATAACAATTAGGGATAGAAGTATTCTATTAGAGTTGTGAATCTTTAAGTACCACCCGGTCAACGATTAGAGTCCACCACCGCAGATGGTTATAGTGTTTCATGCAAACTTTGGTAGTCTATGTAGTCCTACTCCGGTTTCCCCAAGTAGTCGATGTAGTCCCGCATCGGCCCTCTCCCGGTAGTCAACGCAGTCCCGAACCGGAGAGAAACCTAGGCATGTGTGATCCCATAGAATCATAGCGCATTCATACCATTACATTGCACAAATTGGTAAATGATATGTGATTGTTTTCTACATGTTATTGACATGCACAAATGGAGTAGAGTTCAGAAATACCCTCATCGTTGAGTAAGGAACAAACACAAGGAACTTGCTATTGACGCATTTTAGTTAAGTTGTTTAATTTTCTTGAACTAGTTTAGAGAATCCTAGAATTGACTTGTAATAAACTAAATCTATGTTTGAAAGCAAAATAAGACTAGTGTTTAACTATGAGTAAAATGACTAGAGTCCTAACCTCTACCTAATCATTTACCTGAATAAGTACTAGTTAAGCCTTATCTCAAGTTGGGTCACCCAATGAACCTCGCTCAAATACACTCGATTCACCCCTTTTGGTGATGAATAAGACTAAAAATTCTTGCAATCTCGATGCTAAGAGTTGTTGCTTGGAGTAGTAGTGACTAGTCCTAAGTAGGGTATCCCCATCTCGGTGTTCAACCTATTAACTCGGGGTAAATGCTGCAGTGTCTACCCTCGGTACCCCATCATTACTTTACTCATTCCTGGAAGTACCCTGTCGGTGTAAATCTGGTACTATAGGGCTCAACTTGAGTTGTACACCTCAAGTTGTAAGATTAGAGATCAAAAGTAGTGAAATGGGTTATTCACAATTGATTTAAGGCTTATGAGACTAGACCCATTGAAGCTTTACACAGATGGAGCAGCTAACTCCAACGGTTCGGGGCTCAGAATAGTGCTCGAGACCCCCACTGGGGAGAAGTTGAGGCATTCAACAAAATCTAAGAAGCTAACCAACAATGAAGCCGAATACAAAGCCGCCATAGCAGGACTACAGTTGGCCAAAAAGATGGGAGTTGAAAATGTAAAGTTGAGATATGACTCACAGCTAGTGGTGAACCAAGTTCTCGGTGGATATACGATTCGAGAGCCTAGAATGAAGCAATTCGTGGCAAAAATGCAGCAAGCGCTCAAGGCCTTTCAAGAATGGAAAGTCATGCAACTACCCCGAGAGGAGAACGCTGAGGCTGATGCTCTAGCTCATTTGGCCTCAGTAGTGTCAGCAGACGACTCGGGGACTGATGCCACGGTCAGGGTTCTAACGTCGGCCATAGGAAAAATGAAGTTGGAAGCGAACATAGTGAATCAACATTGGGGCTGGAAAACAAAATTCATTTCTTATCTAGAGTCGGGGACTCTACCACCAGACAAGAAAGAGGAGGCAAAATTCAGGAAGCAAGTTGTCCCGTATTCAATAGTGTATGGGCGGCTATAATAAAAACTTTATTGCGGCCCGATGGCCAAATTTCTAGTCCCTGGAGAATATGAATACGTAATGAGAGAAGTGCACGAGGGAACATGCGGCAACCACTCAGAAGCCAAAGCCCTCGTTCGCAAACTGCTCCGAGCCGGCTACTATTGGCCTGAGATGAGCGAGCATGCCAGAGTGTTCGTTAAGAAGTGCAATAAATGTCAAAAGCATGCTTCTATGATTCACCAACAAGCCGAGCACTTGCAGTCAGTAGTTTCACCATGGCCCTTCATGAAGTGGGGAATGGGCATCGTAGGACCCTTTCCCGAAGCAAAGGACAGTGTCAAGTATATACTCGTGCTCACTGATTATTTCTCTAAATGGATCGAGGTAGGTGCCTTTGCTAAGGTTAGACAGAAAGAAGTCATTAATTTCATATGGAAGAATATCATATGCCGGTTTGGAGTCCCAAAGGAAATTACTTGTGAAAGAATATCATATGCCGATTCGGAGTCCCAAAGGAAATTACTTGTGACAATGGTACACAGTTCGTTGGTTCGGAGGTCACAACTTTTTAAAAAAAATGGGAAATCAAAAGGTTAACCTCGACTCCCTACCATCTAAGTGTCAATGGACATGCTGAATCATAAAACAGGATAATTGTTGACAATCTTAAAAAGAGGATGGACGAAACCAAGGGTTCGTGGCCTGACGAGTTGCCAGAAGTGCTATGGGCAACGAGAATAATGGAGAAGAACAGCACAAGAGAAATGTTGACGAGTTGCCAGAAGTGCTATAGGCAACGAGAATAACGGAGAAGAACAGCACAAGAGAAATGCCTTTCTCGCTCGTTTATGGGATCGATTCGTTGATCCCTGTCGAGGTGGGTGAGTCGAGCTTTCGCTATGCACACTCCTCCGAGGAGTCAAATAAAAAAGCAATGAGGATAGAACTGGATTTGCTTGAGGAACAAAGAGAAATGGCGCTGGTACGATTGACGGCCCAAAAACAACGAATCGGGGCCTACTTAAACAAAAAGGCCAAACTGGGAGAATTTAAGGTTCACGACTACGTCTTGAGAGCCTCCAATCAAACAACCAAAGAGAAAAATGCAGGAAAGTTGGCCGCCAATTAGGGAGGGCCCTACCGGGTGAAAGCAATTGTAGGAAAAAGATCCTATCAGCTAGCAGATCTTAAAGGGAAGCAAGAGCCTTTGAATTGGAATGTATCCAATTTAAAGAAATATTAATTCTAACCACACGAAGCGCACTACCGAGGTCAACAGTGCTCGAGTCTTCATCCTTCACCATCAAACACTGGGGGGGGGGGTGACAAGGGAATGAAATCAATCTGCATTTGACTCGCCGAACTCGCAGACTCACCGAGCTCGCAGTTCAACGTTCAAGTACTCTTCGAAAACATAACTCAGACTCGGGGACTTGGGCCCGAAATTTGAGATCTTTGCCCGAAGCGGTTTCTTATAAAACAAAATATGCCTGAGTATAACTAGGCCTCGTGTAAATTGACTCAGTTTTTATCAATGGAATAACAATTGATTTATCTTTATATCCATTAAAACTTTTATCCCCGGCTCGAGGGCGAGACGTCGTCCTAAGCTAGCTCTCTAACACATTCAAAGTCTTGCAAGCAAACAAAAGAAATAGTGGATATGCAAAACAGTCATGTATTCACAAGGCCCGAAGGCCAAAATAATTACAGAAAGTAGCCCGAAGGCACAAAAGTAAAAACTAACGAGCATTTACTCATGATCACTATCACTACCCAAGGCCTCGCCTTCAGACGAGCTGTCGCTACTCAAAGGAAGTCGGTCTAAAAGCTCCCGAGCGTTAGCAATGTCAACCTTAGCTTTTGCAATCTCCTCATCCAAGTTGATCCCCTTTTTACACTACTCAAGGGTCTTTAACTTGGTCTGGATGATCGCCCAATTTATGTCGACCTTCGCTAGGGTGACCCGCAAATCCAACTTAGCCCTGAACTTGAATTTGAGTGCGGAGGGAAATACTGGTCTCTTATCTCAAAGAACCTTCACTTCAGCTTCAAGAGCTTTATTCTTAGCCTCAACCTCGACAACTTTCAAGGTAAGTAGTGAAGTTTTCTCTTCAAACTGCTCGGTCAAGCTCTTAAGCACTGCGTCGGCTGCGTCGGCCTGCTTCCGAAGCTCAGCTCGATGATTCTCCTCCTGGGAGCTCCTCTCGGCCAAAAGTTTTGCAACTTCACCACGAGCCTGAGAAAGGTCGGCACCAAGCTGCTCGACCTCCCTCCGAGATCGACCCAAGTCAGCCTCTGAGCTAATGAGCTGCTCTTCAAGCTCAACCACGCGAGCAGCACATTCCTCCGACGATCCTACTCGTCCCTGACCCTGCAAAGGTGCGTTGCTCACTGAGCTTCAGTTTCAGTTGCCTTCATGGCGTAGACATAGCTCTACAATCAAAGGGAAAAGGTCAAAGACAGGGAAAATTCTTAAGATAAAAAAAAAAAAAGCAAGAAAAAATCTCACATGAATTGCGTGCTGAGCTGAGTAAGCTATCAAATCATCCGAAGGGATATTCTTCAGGCGATCGTTCTCTAATGGCCCAAGCAATCCTTTGCAGCTAATAGCGACCCCTATGCTATCATCCAATAGGCACACATCTATTGGAACTGGGACTCGTCTGATCCCTTGGGAGAGGTTCGTCTTAACTCGAGGCGAATTAGCGCTCGCATGTCTCGCAGGCGAGGTAGCCTTAACAGGTCTATTAGCCTCCTCGGTAGATCTCGCCTCGCTAGACTCCAAGCCCTCGCGAACCTCATCGACCACGCGGCTTGGCTCCTTCACGACCTTCCCCTTAACCACGCTCCGAACCAGCACAACATCTGGTTTGTTTGGTTCGTCTATCAACCTTCGTCGGGGGCCTTTGTCAATTCAACCCTAGGAACTTTAGTCTTGGCTGGCTTCTTAGGCATATCGCCTTTTCTCTTATCACCTTTTCTCTTAAAACCTGCAAAGGAAGAAACACATTACTCGAAGGGGAAAGCAAAAGAGAAAAGTACAAAGAGAATAAAGAAATACCTCTCGGGGCCTGAGTAAGAGTCTCAACAGACTCCTCAATAAGATGCAAGCTAGCATAAGCATCCGGGACCTCGACGACCTCAGCTCGTCGTCCCGACTTCTTCTTCTTCTTTGTTTTCTTCTTCCTATCATCTTCCTACTGCACCTCGGCAGGCAACATAGTGAAATCTGAAAAAAGAAGGGGAAAAAAGGTAGAAGTGAGGAAAGACGCATCAAGAAAATAAAGCGACCAAATTGGGAATATACTAACCCAGACATTTGCCCGACCACCCATTTTCAGCACGAGTGGCTAAAACCATCCAATCCCTATCTAATCTCCCCTCGGCACTAATAATAGCTTAGACCCAAGCCTCTAAATCCTGAGGAGGATTAATTGAGGTCCTCCTTGGAGTCCTATTCCATGCCTCACGAAAGACGGGCTCGGCTGAAAGAGAAGAGGTGGGAAGAAGAACAAACAAGTCACACCAATTCCGATCCTCGGTGTCGTCGCTCTTAGTGATGAGGGAAAACTGACCCCGCTTGTTCAACTGCACAATCCCATCCTTGTGCAGGGAAGGAGAAAATAAAGAAATTAAGTGTTCATACCCAAATGTGACCCCAGCTTTGCGACTTATGTAGTCGAGACATTGGACAACCCTCCAAAAACTGGGGCCAAGCTGGGCCAGGCTGACATTGTGCGTCTGGCAAAAGGTGTCTGCTATGGGATAAAGCAGAAGAGAGAAACCAATAAAAAATGGGTAAGTGTAAACGAAGGATCTCCCCGGAACACTATCACACATACGTTGCTCGGGGGTGGGAATTGAGATTGAGACCTCGGGGCTCCAACCACATTCCTCTCGGATCGAAGCTATGTGCTCCTCCGAAGCTAGGCTCGAAGAAAGTTGAACGGGGAGGTTTCTTTTCCTCCTAATGTCAGAGGCCGATTGCCCCCTCATTCTAAAATCTTTACTTGAGTCAAATCGTCTTGGGATGACCCACTGAGGTTCAAGCTCCCCCTGGTAAACTTGCTTCTTCTTTTTTCTCTTCGGTGGTGAGGTCTCAACTACCTCATCATCATCCATGCCCCCTTCAACCGCCACCTCATCATCTCCGATGGATGGATCCTGGCTGGCCACGCTACGACTGTCTTCCGAGTGAGAAGAAGTTGCCGAGGGCGGAAAGTCCAACAAGTCCTCAGTTGAAGCATCAATGACATTTTTACGATGGGTTGGAGAAGACATTGTGAAGTTCTAAAAAAAAGAAAGGTATGAAGATAACAAAAAAAATGGCCAATTTATAGCAGGGCACAAGTGGATCAAGATGTAATGATGGCGGTTACCTAGGGAAGATCAAACGAAAAGACACAGCCGATTGAAACTGAGGAGACATTGAAACGACGTCCGCCTTTTCATATTTCTTGGCCGAAAACGCACCACATCATTTTCCCGCTTAAATTCAATTCCGCCCCTCGAAAAATTCTAGCAATTATTCGAATGGTGGGGGGACTATCTGTATTGGGTGAAAAGTCACCAAGGTCTCAAACAAGGCCTCAAAGCCTAACACAAAGTCCGCTCGACGAGGCAAACCTTCGAGGGGAGATTGCTTGTCTCCTTGCCCCGGGAAATCGCCTCAGGAAACAAGGCGGAATGAACTTAAAGTATTGAGCTCGGAGTAAACATCATAACGACGAGACCCCGAGCAGATGTAGCGCTTCGGAAAAGGAGACCCGACCTTTGTAACTGTCGACCGTTGCTTCAACACTTAAAAGGATAGATTGTGAGTCAACTACAATTATGTACTGAATAATGGTCATAAAGGCTCCATTATGATATTTACAACGTCATTCTTTCTCTGGATTATAAATAGGGTTTGTTTGTAAACAACAGGACACAATTAATATAATATTCAATTTGTCGTCTCGTTTGTCTTTTAAGATATTTCTTGTCTTGTTATTTTTCTAAAGCTTTTCATTTAGTCCGAATTCAATTTAGCTCGAATATTACTTTGATACAAGCAAATTACCAGTTAAACTCAATACAAATTCGATTTATTGTCCTATCCTGATTTAGGCCAATACAGGAGTAATGTCCAAAAACCAAAAAGTATACACAAATTAATTTTTGAATAAATCTAGAGGAAATCGAACTCGATTTTATACTACTACCTACTAGGGTAATTAATTGGTATACCCGTTACAACCCCACCAGAAAAAGTATGTGGAGCACCCGTCCAAATATTGGAATAAGTAGCAGCGCAACCGTTGCTATGCCCTGCATTCTTGATCTTAACAGAAAGATTAATAATCCCATTTTTCTCACCTTTTTCATCCCTTAGTCTATAACTCAAAAAATGCAAATAATCTTCCGGCAAGAAACCTCCCATAAAATCCGTCATAGGAACTCTAGCAATCCCAATGGTTTTAATCCCTGACAAAGTTTTGCATTGAACCTCCACATTAAGATAACGTACGTGCATGGGTAAATCAAGAAACAATTTTTCGTTCCATGAAGGGTGGCTTCCTCCTTCTTTGTTAATCCTCGTTGTTTGGCCATTGCATGAATCAGCTTTTATAGTCACAGAAGTGTTTTTCTTGACAGATTGCCTTTGATTTTCTTGAAGTCTTTCAGCAGATATGACTGTTACCTCTAGGACCCCTGATGATGATTTTGAGTTTTCCATGACAGACAAGAAATTGAATCAAGAATTGAGATTTTGAGTTGTAAAGTATGGAAGAGAGGATGGTTTAAGGCTTATCTATAGAGATATAACGAGGTTGGAGGAAAGTGGATAGAAGGGAGAGAGAAAGAGGGAAGAAGTTACTTATCGGGTATTGCCTAGTCGTTTCTTATCTACTCCCTCTGTCCCATTTTGTTTGTTATAGTTACTATTTCGAGAGTCAAACTTCTTAAATTTGACCGTAGATTAGGATATAAAATAGTCATAATAAATTACAACTCAAAATATTTAATAGATATATATAAAGACTACGGTCAAAGATAAACTCGTTTGACCCTCGAAATCCGAACTACGACAAACAAAGTGGGACGGAGGGAGTAGTTTATTAGGCTCGCGTTTGACATGGTAAAAACTGATTTATTTATTACTAGTATTTCCTAAACTCGTTCTACAAAAAGAAATCAGCCGGAAAAGCCAAGAACGGAAAAGGAAAAAGTAAATAAGACGCCTGCATTTATTTCGTTTTGGTCTAGTAAATATATCTTGTCTTTAGAGTTGTAGTAACTTTTTTAGGGATAATTACACTAAAGACAAGTAAAAGACGAAAATTATTAAAAATGATCTATATTTTCAAATCTTACTCGATCTGTCACCCTTTTACTAAGATAGGAGTCTGCCGCAAGTTTATACAAGTTTATACAAGTTTATACAATTTTATACACGTGTATAAAATTGTATAAATTTGTATAAGTGTGTATATGTGAGTGAATAAATCTGTATATTAAGGATGTTTATATGAATTTTTACTTTTTTTTTGTGTATATTTTTATAGTTCTCTCATTGCTACGCATTTATCTATGTATATTCATGTATAATTTATTTTTTTAAGGGAGATTTGTGAGTATAAAATTGTACAAAGCAATGATTTAGACGCAATAAACAACATAAATTCAGTAAAATACAAAAAAGTAACGACACCACTAACGGGGGAGGGTGTCTGTCGGTGGCTTAGTGGCTGGGAGGGGGAGATTTGGTAGCTATGGTATTTTTTATGAAGGAGTGCTAAAATTTGTAATTTTAGGGATGGGTGCTATGCATGAAAAAAAATATGGCCTCCTGTTTGTAATTTTGGGTAGTGGGCTACCTATTTTTGAAAATTTTCCAACTTTTTTTGCTGAATTGCAAAAATATGACACTGGAAGCAATGGTTTGCCAAAATGCCCTCAATAACAGTGGTTTAGCAAAACTGCCCTCCATTAGTTTAATGAAACTTATTCCGGACGAAAATACCCCTTACAACTAATAAAAAGACCCACACTATCCTCCCCTTCCTTTTCTCCATTGAAACAATCTCTAATCTCTAAAAACCTACAACTTTTATAGATTCCTCCATTGAAACGAAGATTCAAGGTTAGATTCCTTCAAATTCCTACTCTCTTACATTCATTTGGATAACCTTGTAGAAAATCTATGAAAATAGGTATCTTACACAGACTTCTTGGCAATGGGCACCTTGCACAGACTTCTTGGCAATTGCGAAAACTTTAAGCCATGGTGCAATGGGCAACTTGTCTCTACAAGTCTTGGCTATGTAAAGAGTTTAAGCTCTAGTATAATGGCACCTTACACAGACTTCCCTGGCAACTGTCAAGACTTCAAGCTTTATTGTAGTGGCCAACTTGCAATAGAAAGTCTCTGCAAATCCTGGCTATTGCCAAGAGTTTAAGCTCTGGTGCAATGGGCACCTTACAAAGACTTCTTGGCAATTGGCAAGACTTCAAGCCCCGTTGTAGCGGCCAATTTACAGAGAAAGTCTCTGCAAGTCCTGGCTATTGCCAAGAGTTCAAGCTGTAGTGCAATGGGCACCTTGCACAGACATCTTGGCAATTGCCAAGACTTACGAGAAAGTCTCTGCAAGTCTTGGTTATTGCCAAGAGTTCAAGCTCTGGTGCAATGGGCGCCTTAACTAGGAAATCAAAGTGGAATTCAACACAAGAAAAATAAAAACAAGATTGAATGAAACTTACGAACATCATCATTAATGGTCAACTTATCACTGGACAAATCAAGAAACCAACTTCTTTTATCAATGATAACACCACCCAAGTGTTGTTACCAACTTCTCTGCAATTTTTGGCAATAGCCAATACTTTAAGGTCGGGTGGAAGGAGGCAACTTGTAGGGGAAGTCTCTGAAAGTATTGGCAACTGTCAATACTTTATGATCTGGTGCAATAGGCAACCTGCATACAAAGTCTCTGCAAGTATTGGCAATAGCCAAGACTTTAAGCTCTATGCAATAGGCAACTTGCAGATAAAGTCTCTTCAAGCCAAGACTTTAATCTCTGTGCAATAGAGGCTACTTGCAGAAAAAGTCTTTGCATTAATGGCAATAGCCAAGAATTTAAGGTCTATGCAGTGAGCAATAACAATATCTAATTGCTATTGCCAATAAGAACCTTAAAATCATCTTAATCAAGCATAAAAAGTAAAAGAAATTCAAAAGAACGTCAAATTTAATTCAACGATCATCAATCAAAATGGAAAAAACTTACAGATAAGTGTATAGATAATAATTACCAGAAAGAAATACAAAAAAAAATAAATACAAATAAAGGATTAGGCAAAATAAAAATTACATTATAACACAAATTAAAGAAAAATAATAAAATAAATAAAACTTTCACAGATTTTCTAAATCTCTCTAGGACACAAAGAAGAAAGAAGGAAATGAAGGAGGAAGGAGAGAAGGAAAGGAAGGAGGAAAGAGAGAATGAGACTGTTCCATGTGAATTGGGTTTAGACAGGGACAAAATAGTCCTTTCGCATAGTGAGGGATGATGTGGAGGGCATTTACGTAAAATATTTGAAAGTGGAGGCGAATTGGTAAAATATTTCTAACATTATCAGTTCTTTAAAAGATAATTATATATAATTGTTTGTAAAAATGATTTTAATAATCTTGAAATAAGATGGATTATCTAATATAACGGATAAAAAGTACATTGACAATTCAGATTTCTTTTTAGTATCCTACGTCACTTTTGATGATTTACATCGATAACAGTCTCGTCTTTATGCGATTCATTGTAGATCTCCTCCTAAATTTTGGCTATTGCAAATAAACTCAGAAATGGCTTCTCTCTTCTTTCTTTCTTGTGAAATCCATTAGACTGAGATCTCCTCCTAAATTTTGGCTATTGCAAATACACTCAGAAATGGCTTCTCTCTTCTTTCTTTCTTGTGAAATCCATTAGACTCGCACATTCTTGATGGGTTACTTGTTTCTTCAAAAATTTAGTTGATTCACTTTCTCTTTGTAAAATAATCCTCTCTAAAGATCCTTATATGCGGAGAAACACTTTAAACTAGGGTGTTTTGGGATCGGTACAGTTCGATGTGTAGCTTATAGGTAGCGGTATATCAGTTATGGGTATATAATTATACAAAATCAATACTGTATTAATAAGCTATCGATTTATTAGTGTCGGTTCTTAACGGTTCGATAGTTAACGATTCGATAACCATTATTAACAATAACTATTGTTGAATTAAACAACACTAGTAAGTTATCTAGCATCATACCCCTCCACATGGATTACATAGTATTAAACAACACTATAAGGCACATAAACCATATTCTAAGTTAGCGTTTGGACATATATTCCCAAATAGTTTTTGAAAAATATTTTTTGCGTGGAATTTGATTTGAAAATGAAAAAGTTTTAAAAATATTAAAAAATATCCAACTCAAGCAAACTAATCTTGCTAGATCCATTACGTCGGACTGAATTTCTTGTCATATTATAACTGTGTAAAACAAATCTTGGACTCTTTTTCCAAGCTAAAAATTGGATGTTTTTTTTTTAAAAAAAAGAGATTAATTCTTCAAGACCTTCTACATAAAGTTCCTAATTAATTTCATACAGGGAGATTCCAGCAAATTTTAGCTAATTGCCTTAAAAATTGGTATTCCAAGCAAATAATATGGGGGTGTGTTTAATGAAGGTTGGTGTTTTTATAAATAATAAAATTTTGGGGTATTCTTTAAAGTTGATAAAAGTTACAACTATCACTTTTTGGCTCAAAATTAGGCTTTTAGCTTTTTTTAAATTTTTGGAGTTTTTTGCTCCAAAATTTGGTCAAGTACTATAAACAAATATTTTTCCCCCAAAAAATCACTCCAAAAAGTATAAACAAACGGGAGCTAAGTTACTATAGAAGTGGTAACTATGATTAATGGGTCAATAAAAATTTAAAATGGGTCTCGGGGCGTAAAGGGTAATGACTGCAAATATCAATGATAGCTGAAGTTTAAACCTATAAACTAAAGTTGTAACAATAACAACTTAAAATTTAAAAGGGTTAATAAAATAATAATAAATAAATAAAATATATAACAATTTTAAAAAATACCTTATCGGTATATCGAGTTATTAGAAATCAACACCACTACCAAATCAATATACGGTTATATCGATACTGTTACGCTTCGTCATATTTCGATTTGGCTAATGGTACCGATTCGATTTGCACACCCTTACTTTCAACAGAGTTGACAACTTTTTTGCCTTTATACCTTTTAAGATTGAACGAACGCTCTGTTACCATTGTTGGAACATAGGGCAGTGTTTTCAGATTATCGTAAGACAAAAGATGATGAGGGGAGATAGACATTACGCTCACATGTCACATCATAAAGCTCCAGTCTTACTTTATGTATGGGTCTAAATCAGTTTAGGAACACAAATCGAATTTGCATTCGGATATAAGCAATTCTTCGTATCAAAGTTGAATAAATACACGAAAAAATGATATGAATGCGAGAAAATAACTGTATTTCAATATGATATTGTGAGTACAAATTTGGGCAGAGTTTCAGTACAAATTTCTGGATGTGTACAATACAAAATGAAGTTCTATTTATAGAGCTAGGGCCTTGCCCACGTTCTCCATCATCTGCTGCCGCGTCACCCCACGATCTTGGCGTCAACTGGAGTAGTTAGTGGGGTAAAGTGGTGGGCTGCAAAGCCGCAAGAACCGGGGGCATTCACCGAGGAGCAAATAAGTGACCTTGGTGGTGTCGGCCCGTTACTTGACCGAGGTGAGTGCTACCGAAGCTCAACGTACGGCTCACCTTCGGTAGCGATCTCGGTTTCATGGCCTCGGCGATTTGTTCAATCGCTTCGGCTCTTGTCTTGCTGGGACGTGTTCGGTCGTTGAGATTCGCGTGACCGAGGCGAATCGTCGCGGGCCGATTTTTACCCAATATACTTTACAAAATAAATTACTCACTCCGTCCCAAAATGAGTGTCTACATTTCATTTTTTGTTTGTCCCAAAATGAGTGCCTTTTTTCTTTTATGGCAACTCTTTAAATCTAAGATTTTTTTTGGATCATAGGATTTAAAAATACTGGCCCATATTATACACATCTTTCATTTTAAACCACATAATTTAAAAGTCTTCTTTATTTTCTTAAATTTTGTGTCCAGTCAAATCTAGACACTCATTTTGGCACAGAGGGAATATATGTATTTAGAAGTGTTCAAGGATTATTCTAGAATACTTTCGGTAAGTCTTA
The DNA here is from genome assembly GCA_037355625.1 of Petunia x hybrida. Lineage (NCBI taxonomy): Eukaryota > Viridiplantae > Streptophyta > Magnoliopsida > Solanales > Solanaceae > Petunia > Petunia x hybrida. The sequence goes on from JBBBVM010000648.1 coordinate 870,001, forward strand.
TAACCTAGAAAGTACAAAAGACATGAAAGATTAAATAAAGCCCATGCAAACGTAAATAATGACAGAGGGCGACTGATGAAGGCGACTTAAAGAGAAAGAGACAGCTGATTTTTAGCCTGACAGGTTTCTGATGACATGACATTGTAAGTCAATCTATATTATAAGAATCAAGAAGAAAGTTGAGCATTATAAAGTACAAAATATATTCACATGGTACGCATGCTTTTAAGATCGATGATGGTGTAGTCCAAGAGACAACAGACGATTTAACTAAAAGACCAAAAATCAATTTGACTTAAATAAATGACCTCTTATTTTCTTTTTGATTTATTTTTTTGGGAGAAATAGTTAAATGAGGTTAAGTGGGGTCGGGAGCTTGATTAAAAATAGCAAAATTTGTGGGTAAAAATAAATATTATATAAAAGTATATAAACTACCCAAAACCGAGTTATTTTGTTGGGTCAAAAAAATAAAAAATAGGTTCTTCTTTGCTCGCCCCTTTCCAATTTTTTGAACCAATTTCATGCCCCTCCATAAGTTCTCCTAAACGATTTCGTCTCTCATCCAATTTGAAATCTTGAGTAACCACTATTTAACAATTTTCTCGAAGATTTAAAGTAGCAGTTGAAGAATTTCAAGAAATCCCAATTTCTTCAGATGAGGAACCCTAATATCGTTGAATTTTTGTCGAATCGGAGGATGCATCCTATGTCGAATCGGAATCGAAATTGAATGGAGAAGTTGGTCAAGAACTCAAAGAAATTGTATCGGGTGTCTTGGAGAGTCATGACTAAGAGTTTACTAACAAAGATGAGAACAAAGATTGATTTGTCAATCTTTAAAAGATTGTTATTTTTTTTTTCTAATCTTGTTTGAGTGTTAAACAATTGTAGTTAAGGATTTTTTTTTAAAAAAATTTTGTTTGAGTGTTAAAAAGTTGACAATATTTTTTTTAATCTTGTTTGAGTGTTATACAGTTGACAGTATTATTTTTTTAATCTTGTTTGAGTGTTAAACAGTTGACAATCCATTTTGGTCATGTATGACCTGCTTCATTTAACAACTAGAGTTTCATTCAATGCATTTTTCTACTGTTTAAAATAAGCTTCCATGGGAATGATCGTTGATAATTAAATAATTTATTAAATTGTGAATTATAGTTGTTGATTGCATACTGTCATAGGTCGATTATCGATATGGAAATAAATATTTGTAGTGACAATTTTATTTTTTCGGAAAACTAGGAATAAAACTATAAACTACTTTATATGGTCGATACTATACAGTTGCTGGATTTATACTTTTAATATCAAAAATATTGTGTTGGTATAAGTTGGACGCTATTGGAGCACAGACCGAATTTGCATAGACTAAAGACAAAACAATACTTCAAACAATCAAAAAATAAATGACGTATATTAATAGACGTGTAATTTAGCCAATACGCAAGTAGATTGTGCGGTAGATAATAGGTGTGCTGAAGTGTGGCAGAGTAGTTAGAAGTGCACTGCCCAAAGCAAGTATTGTCAAGTCAGAGCCATTTTTTTTTTTGAAACTAACTGACTTGATTAAAGGCGCCTATTTGCTTTGTAATCATTAATTAAGAAGTGACCCTTGCATTTATTTGTGTCTCTTTACTAACCTTTGCAACTCTTCAATACCCTTTGCAACTCCCCAAGATTATTTCTATATAAACCCCTCAACATTGTGTGCTTTCTCCACTACATTTTCAATAGAAATTTTTCTGCATTTAAACTATCAAAAAAGTTTCCAAAATGGCCGGACCTTCCAACCAGCGTGATATCTACTGGGATTATCCATTCTGCAAACAGAGGTTGCGGAATTGTGGGAGTATTTGAAGAGGCTTGAAGACAGATTGTGGGCAGAGGCACATGAGAGGGAGATCAGGTCAGAGCGATCAATACAAGACTTGGTGCAATTAATGCACCACCAGTGCCAGAGGCAAACGTCATAGAGGAAGACGCAAGTCCACCAAGTTCACCAAATGCACCACTGGATATGGTTGAAGAATCCCCACCAAATTCACCAAATGCACCAGGTTCACTAAGTGGACCACTGGATATGGTTGAATAATTTCCCACAAATTCATCCAATGAACCGAACTAGTCGTTTGTTACTTGTTGTTTATGTTTTAGTGGTCATTTTTTTGTTGTTTATGTTTCAATGGTCTGTTTTTTATTGTTTATGTTTGAATGGTCTAGACCTTTTAATTATGTAATGTTGCTTCAGTTGGCAATATTAGTTTCAGTTGTGTTTTGATTATCCACCACTGCGGTCTATTGATATTGTCCATCTCCGTGTTTAAGTTTTATTCTGTTGTAATTTTGATTGTCCACCAAGTATAGTCTATTAGATAAATTGTGGAAACACAGAAAAAGTTCTCAGCGTTAACAGTAATCAAACCAATAAAATAACTAAAGTACTAGAGAAAATTTCTATCACATTAACAAAATTAACTAGACCGACCATCCCCATTTAGGCACTTACAGACTAAACTAATTGAAAGATACGAATCAACCTCAATTTGGTCTATTGTACACTTATTGAAAAGCTGTGTGTTGAAGTTTTACCATTCAGGATATTATCACGTGCGCATTTGGCATTTAGGGTTTGTGATGTTTGGGGTTTAGGGTTTAGGGTCCACGCACTTGGAGTTTGGGGTTTGGGCTCTAGGGTTAAGGTAGATCATTTTAGCTTGTGGGTATATTATCAACGATCCAAAATTATGCTGTTTTTTATTGTCAACATTGCTCAAGTTGATAATATACGCACATGATTTTGGTTTAAATAATATAGAAACCTTATATTAAACACTAGTAAGGGGTAATTTAATAATCTACGAACTAGGAAAGCACACACATGGAATTTTTTCTGCATACTGTACCTTAGTGATGGTCAATAACATTGATAAGGAGTGACATTAGATGACATATATAACATAATGTATACAATCGTTAAGGTTCTGAGAAAGCAAGACCTCTTTCTCTAAGCATGGAAGAAGATCATAATGTGAGAAGCGAGCAATGCTTTGATTGAGTAAATGGATTAATACAACCTAACAATATAATGATGCTAAATAACATTGGACGTTGTTCATTATTTAACGTATACAAGTGATAAGGTCGTGGTATAACAAGACCTCATTCCCGAAAACATCGAAGAAAATTGTAGCGTGACAAGCAACTAATTATTTGATACTTTATATGAATTAATAACACCACTCACCTTTTGTAATGAGTTATTTATATGTTTAAGGCTTCTTAAACGAACGTATACGCATTAACGCTTCAATTTAATCCTCAATCACTACAGTCGATGATAAACTTTATAAAGTTGGAATGTCCACCATTTACAATCCGGGTGAATTGACAGGGAGTCATTTATATTTTATTTTTATAATTCACCACATTACAACAATAACATACCCGATGTTATATGTTATAATTATTTCATTAAAAATGTGTTGTCTTAGTCATGTTAAATCAAGTTTAGCAGTGATGATTGTCAATCCTAAATACTTGATTAACAACTTTTGTAGAAATCACAGTAATTTTAGAAAGTGTATCGTACTATATAATGGCACATTGAATATTTATTTTAGTTGTTTGTATACTTGACGTGGGTTATCAGTTTATACGTGAAAATCTCTATCTCAGTACAGACGTTTTAAAAACCATCCACCTTTTTCCATGATTTTATGTCAGTTGTTCATAAACTTCAATTCGTTTATTATCAAGTTCTTCAGATCTACATCAGAAATCTCGAATCTCTACGTTTAGTTGTTTAGTTATTTAAACACTTTAACTGGTTTATTATTAGGTAACGTCATAAATTTGTCCTGGTCTCCATGTTAAGTTGTTTATCAAACTTCACTTGGTCTATTATTATGTTAAACAGATCCAGACATCTTCTTCGATGAATACAAAGCAGAAACATGAGACAGTTGAAACAAAAAATTTATTCAATACCAACATCAAAATTAGTACGCCGGTAGCAAAATTCTCCTAATTCCATTCACATTTTTTTAATAATCACATAATAAAGAGCTTTCTTTAATAAAAAAACTCTTTACCCTACATCAAAATAACAAAAAACAAAATGCATATATACTTAAACTAACTTAAAACATTAAAAATACTTAAAAAACATACAAATTAAGGGGAATTTGGAGGGGGGTGATGAGGTCGTCAGAGTTTATACCGACGCGGCGGCACATTGCACGAAGAATATGCTCCGAATATTCATCTCTTTTCGATGCCTATCCTCATTAATTGTTCGTATGAGGATGTCTAGTGCTTGACAGATTAGGAGTGCATCTTGGGTGGTGGGATCACCGTTGTTGTGCAGAAAAAAGCTTTAGAAAAGTTGAGATTTATTAGTTGGAATTGTGTGAAAGAAAGAGTAAACAATGGTCCTATTAATAGATGAAGAAGAAGGTGAATGGATAGGGGTGGGGGGGGGGGGTCTAACAGTCATAATTAAACCCTGTTTCCGGTGAACTTTTTCCTCTCCATTAAATCCGATGGGACATGCCAAACTTAGGCAGTGCACCCATTAAACAACATGACCCGTTTCCAACTCACCTATTATCTACCTATCAATATACTTAGCTTACTCATTAAGTTTGTTGTCTATTAATATACGACAACTAGTTATCATTATTTGAAATAATGTATCTGTCTTTAGTTTATGCAAGTTTTGTATATGATCGAATAACCAACTTTAACAACAAATATTCAATTTAGTATAAATCCAACGTTTATTTAGTGAAGACCATGTATAGTAGTTTGTACACTATTTTATTCCTAGTCCAAAAGAATTTTCAACTACAGTTATCAATAAACCCATTTAAAGTATAGTGTCAACCATCGTATGATCGATTGTCAACTACTAATACTTGGCCAAAAAATACCAATTTCTAGCGCATTAGGAGTTTATTATCAACTTTTTTAAGTATATTAAACAGTAAGACAAAGTAAATAAAGGTAGATTGGAAGATTGTCAACTGTGCATGCTTCGCCTAAAAATAAGAATTTATAACAAACTTAACAATAGGAACACCAAAATTAATACGCCGACAAAATATCACCCATTTCCATTGATAATATTTTTAATAAAAATATTAATAAAAAAAAGAGTTTTCTTTACTCATAAAGGTCTTCTAGTTCATGGCATCATATGCACACGAAAACAAACACCATATTCAGCATGTCGGTGCATTATTTGGAAGTGGAGAACTTGGCCTTTGACGATATGACGATCATTAACAAACCGTAACCAACCTCGCTGAAGTGATTTGCAACTCGGTGTCACACGGAGTTCCATGAAGAACCTAACGTCACCACTGTAGATAACAACTTGCGTTGTATAGTCCAGATAAAAGATTTGTTATGTTCCATGGAAAAAGCTATAATCAAAGAGTACAATGTTTAGAGGTCGTTTGGTATCCAGTACTAGGGATTATAATCCCTGTATAAAAGCTTGCACCATTTTATACTGTGTTTGGTTACAATTTAAAACTTGTAATAGCTAATACTAGTATAACTTTATACACCAAATCCTGTACTATTTTATCCCACCATTTAGATGGTATAACAATACAGGGATTATTTGTACCTGGATAAATAATTTTAGTGACGAAATTGCCGTTGATTTATCTCTTCTTCTGAAACGCTATGCTTTCCTACTCTCTGCCTCTCTTGTTCAAGAGATCAAAAATGCTTGAGTAATTACAAAGTATCTTTGCCACCATCTTTCAGAACCTAATTGAAGAGTTATTAATTAGGTAACTCAAAATAGCTTGACTAATCACAAGGCTTACGGAATTAGTTACGGAAAGAAATTCTATTGTACTAATATTTCAATTAATGAGAAATGCAGTGATCTTGCCTCAAAATTTTGTGAGAACACCAAAGCACACATGCAACTTGCAGTTGGCGAAGGCTAAGCTCAACTAGTAGAATTCAATCATTCTTTTATCTCTAATCATTATAATAAAGGGAAAACCTAAAGCCACCAAAGAGTGGAATTAGTTAGAAAATGAGACCTGAATTGAATGTTAGTTATGGAATTGATGGAGGCCAGAGCTGTGTTTATAATAATATGCTTGAATTTGCGAGGGGGTGCAATTTTATCAAAAAGTGCAAGGGTAAAAATGTAAACAAAAAATTTATACCATGTTAAACCAAACACAAGTTTAAGTTTTACATTGTATATCCAATTTTTAGTACAATGAACCAAACACTTGACAGAAGCAATCCCTGCATTATTTATCCATGTATAACTAATCCTTATATTACTAATCCCTGCATTACTAATCCCTGCATAACTTGCTTCTCTAACAAACGACCCCTTAATATGTTAAAAATCAAATAACTAGGGTAAACAAATCCAAATATTAAAGAATGGAGTATGAAACTTACTAGGTCATCCGTTATACATGAATATCCGTTCACAATTAGAGTGAAGCATGTACGGACCCTTGTTCGGATGTACCATCCAAAAGGCCATACATAGTTGTTACTTTCATCTGGCATGTTTTAGAGAAAGGGAGAAGATCAAGGAGGCAAACAAAGTAGATAAATTAACTTGTTAACGGGTGTTGAAAAAATTCGGAAATAATGGCCCTATTTATACTCTATAGGGTAAGAAGGTCAGGAGACAAGAGTTATTTGAGCCATTGAATCCGTTGGGATAGTTCTTACTTTGGGCAGTGCACCCTTTAAAGAACCTGACACACGTTTCGGCTGGCCTATTATCTACCACACAATCCACTTGCACGCTAATTATTGGAAATGATGTCTTCAGTCTATGCTCAGATGGTCTATGCTCAAACAGTCTCCAGGGAACCAAAAATAATTATTACATATATCAATAAAGCTAGTTAAGATTTATTGTCAACTTGTTAAAATCGAGTGTTTCGAACTCCAAGCGCAGCAAGCAAGGGTCTATCATCAACATATCTAATTATAATAAACAATAAGACTGAGCAAACACTGGTATATTGGAAGCGAAGATACATAAATTATTCAGTTCACAAGTTATTACAAATATTTAGAAAAATAAATTATTACACTCATTAGGGAAAAAGCAATAAATAATAAATCACTGTCTATTTTGAGCCAGAGGGCAAGTTGTTTTTTTATGGCCGGGTTGTTTACAATTTGAACATTTATTCCTTCTCTTCTTGGACATAAATGATTTCCCGATGGATGGAATGTGCCTAACTCTTTTCCTGCCCCTTTTGATAAATGTCTTACATGTACAGGTTCTTTTATCTCCCACGAAGGCACGAGGATACTGGCTCGTAGCCTTCCCAACATTCTTGTCCAAGAGTAATTTGCCTGTACCATCTCCAATAATATTGATGGACTCAACCATTTGATCATCAGCTGCTATGGGCGATGCTGCAGCAGCAATTGAAGTTGTGGCCGACCTCTTGACCCGCGAAATATAGAGAATATGCCTACTACCATTACTATCTGCATCTATGAGGTATATACGCTATCACTGTCATTCCTAATGAATAAAGGAGCTATTTTCCCCTAGCAAGCACAACACTAAGCATATAACTAATGAATACATCGCCCCGATCACAAGTTAATTGTATGCGTTCAATGACGTTGTCAATCAAATCGTCAAATGTACCATCTAATTTCAATACATTAGGTATTGTTGCACTAGTATTGGAACGCAAAGGCCAGCACTTAGGCATCTCTATCCATTGCCTATTGTAATCAGCACCCACTACTGCATAACACCCCATAACAGCTCTACTTACTGATATATGAACAAGTCCAAAATATACTAAAACAGGTTGATGATCTAAAACAGAGTTCTAATGGAACAAAAAAAAGGCAGAGATGATAAAGCAGCTTACCAGCTCAATAAAACACTTCGTATACCACGATGAAGTTAATAGAACCTCAATTCAATGTAATTGAACCCACCACGATAGATGAATTGAACCTTTTGAAAAAGACAAAAATTTAAAATTTAAAAGCTTCCACGACCATAAATCACGAAATTAGAGCAAACTGAAGATGGGAATTGGATTTCTGATAGCTATGGAACAAATTGGTTGGATTTGGGCCCTGGAACGAGGTTCAACTGAAGAAGAGGGCAATGGAGGTAGCTAGAACGAGAGGAGGGGGAGGAATAGGGCGGCAAATTTTAGGGGGGAGGAAATTTTCCTTTTTTAATATGGACCAAAGTGTATTATTTAGAACTCGGGGGTTTCGGACGTGTAGGAATTTTTTTAAGTAATTAAGTCCTAATCATAATTAAAAAGGAAGAGGTCATCTACCCAATTTTTAAAATTTGGAGGTCATTGTTTTAACTGAAAACTTGAGAGAGGTCAAAGAGCCAAATGCCCAAGAGACAAGTGATCTATTAGGTTAAAGTTGACAGTATGTCCCATATGTTTTAAGTTGTGACAAATATGATATCAGAGTTAATAAAATTTAGAAATTTATTTTTGCTTAAGTTTTTTTTTTTTTTTTTTTTTTTTTGTGTGTGTGTCTTTATCTTTTCGTAAAATAATCAACAATGTTATCAGAATGTTTTTGCAAACAACTGTTTGCTCTTTGTGTTTTTCAATTCTAGCTTGCCCTGACCATGTTAGGTTGGAAATTTTGCAAATTTCGGGGACTCGTATGTTTTTATAGGAGTAATACTTTTGCGTCTTGATGACTAATGCATTTTGATTACTTACCTAAATGCAGAATCATATGTTTTACGTCATATGTCTGTCGTAAGCAATCAAGTGTTGTCAGACGTATTCACCTGGGGCATTGGCATGGCAGGCCCTCACAATTTTTTTTTAAATGGAAAAAGGCTCAAGTTTTAATCATGAAGTATAAGGTCCTCTAATCATTAATGGCATTAAAAGATTCTAACCACCTAACCTTCTCACCCCAAAATTTTCTATCTTACACAATAGTCCTAGTATAAAAGTCCACTCTTTTGCCAAATTTGGCCATAGACCTAGATCTCTACACACAACCCTTCCCTCCCCTCTATCCTCTCCCACGTTTTTACCTCCAATTTCACCATTCATTTTCCCGCTCAAAATTCCACCATAGCTGCATTACTGAGCTTCTTTCTACATCAAAATAATCTTATCTTCCACATTATTTACACAATATCATCTTCAGTTTTATGCAATACAAGCTCAGACCACTCATAGTTGGGTTATACGGTATTTCGTTAAATTTTTCAAAGATGCTCGTTTCTTATCCATTAAAGGGAAAATCTTGTTCCTCTATTTGTAATCTTGTCCATTCAGTCATCTCGTGTAAGTGTACTAACTTTAGAACACGATTTTACCTGCCTTTTATTTATTCGAGGTTGTTTCGAATGCAGGTTCTCCGAACATCCTGTGAGCAATTCCAAACATCTTTTTAGACGTTCCTATGGTCGTAACAACAATTCCAAACATCTTGGTAGCATTTTTTACCAATAGTATATAAATATTGGAATTTTCTCATAAATGTTCGGAACATCCTTGCAGGATGTTTGGAGCGTCTTTTCAGAAATTTAGAACATCTTGTATTAATCAATGAAAAACAGTATTTAGATGTTCAGAACATCTACATACGATGTTCCAAACGAGAAATTTGGACGTTTGGAATATCTTGTATAAATATTATCAATTATAGGCATAGATGTAGATGAAGAAGAACCAAAAAATGTAGAGGAGGATTCTGCAATATATACCCATGTGGTTCCAACACAAAGCAGCCAGCCGAAATTTCACTTCGTGGATGGCACAGATTTTGAAAATGGTATGACTTTCACCAATAAGAAAGAATTGGTCACCCAATTGAAGGTTGCGGCAGTTAAACATCATTTTAATTATAAAGTATTGAAGAATACGACAAATATTTTTAATGCTAGATGTCTCATTTTAATTATAAAGTATTGAAGAATACGACAAAGATTTTTAATGCTAGATGTGTAGATATGAATTGTAAGTGGTGGATAAGGGCAATGAGGCATAAAACTAATGATAAGTTTTACATTACCGTTTACAATAACTTGCACACATGCGGTGTCCAACATCATTCTAGTCATAATTCACACGCCTCTGCCCAGATAATTGGTGAGTTCATGAAAGGTAAATATTTAAATGGAAAAGGTCCAACTACAAAAGCTATCAGGGGATCTTAACACCGATTTGGGTTAGCAAGTTAGCTACTGGAAATGTCCTAGGGCTGTCAATTTGCATAGGGTATGACACGGGGAACACATGAGAAAGGTACTGAAATTCTAGATGCTTATGCTTATATGGTTAGGAGTAAGAATCCAGGAACCAAGACAGATGTGAGGCTTTCTAGCACTGGGAAGTTCTTGTTTTTTTCTCTCTTATGGAGCGTGGATCAGGGGATTAACTTGAGAAAAGTTCTACCCGTTGGCTGTACACATTTGTCTTGCGAGTAAGGAGGGGTGTTGTTGTCTGTTGTTGCTCAGGATACAATCAGGTACATCTTCCCTGCTGCTTTTTGTGTTGTAGACAAAGAGTGTGACACCTCATATGATTACTTTTTCGATGAATTACGCACCATAGTCCCAGATAGTGAAGAGTTGTGCATTGTTTCGGATAGACATCCGAGCATCTCGAAGATGGTCTCCCAAGTTTATCCTTTTGCTAACTGTGGAGTTTGCATGAGACACCTTGGTGAAAGCATCTGAACTAGGTTTCAGTTTGGAAGAAGTCTTCATAAATTCTACACTGCAGCTAAGGCATATCGGGTACAGGAGTTCCAAGATGCTACGGATGATATCAGAAGTATTGATAGGAGGGTAGCTGATTATCTTGAAGATGTTGTTCGCTATCATAGATGGATCAGATTACATTTTCCTGGAAACAGGTAGACTATCAATAACAAGGTCTCATATTACTGTCATATTTTTATGCTATTTGTTCTGAGCTTCCTTCTTGGCATTTCGAACATCCAATAGATGTTCTCTATTCAAATGTTTACTTTTTTCCTTGAAGATGTTCCAAACGTCCTTCCGTTGTTCCGAAATTTTGTTTTAATATTAGGAACATCTATTGGATTATTATGATAGTTGTGTTTTTATAGGTTTGCAGTTATGATATCAAACATAGCTGAGTCCATTAATTCCATGCTGAAGGATCAAAGAGAATACCCCATTGCTGCCCTCTTGAAAGATATAGGTAGGAACTTTGCAGAAAAATTCCACACGAGGGCTATGGAGTTAATCAACCACCCAAACTTATGTGTCCCAGATACTGAAACTAAAATAAGGAAGAATAAAGAAGTGGGAGACAAGTACTTGTCTCCAGGAAGGGACCTTATGGTTTCGAAATCATTAGTCCACAGTTTGAGGCGGAAGTTGATCTATATAAGAGGACATATACGTGTAGGGAGTTTGATCTTGATGAGTTACCTTGTAAGAATGCTATGGCAGCGATTAGGGGATATCATGGAGATGAATATGGAAGTAGAGTCTATGACTACACTTCTGGATATTACACAACACAAGCATACATTCTTTTCCATGTAGAGCATGTCAATGCAGTACCTCCTGAAGAGTCATGAGTAGTCCCTGCTCATGAGATAATTTATCCAGTGCCTCCGCCGCCAAATCCGAACAGGCCAGAAAGGAGAAGGGTTAACCGGATTTGAGGTATTGGAGAACGTCTTCCAAAGAGGAAAAATAAATGTAGAGATATGGTCACAAAAAAAATTTCATGCCCCAATAGTCGTAGTGGAAATGAAGCTACAAGTCAGCCTACAAATTGAATTTGTGAATAGGACGCTTCTTCCTACTTGTAATGTTTGAACAATTTCATTTATTTCTTGTTATTTGAATTGTATAATAGAATTTTCATCCTACTTGTATAATTTATGTTGTGCACATATTTACTTTTACTCAAGTTTAATTATGTTGTTTACATATTTTCTTTACTGCAGTTTTAATATATGTTGTGCACATATTTGATCTTTATGTTTGCAAAATATTGAAGTCGTTTATGATATTAGAATAAGATGTTCCAAACGACTTTTCAATATAATATCCTCCTTAATTTTTTGGAAAGTTAAGAAACACTACCTTGTCGTTCGGAACATCTAAACCCCAAACATCGAAGCCCAAATCCTAAGCCCTAAACTTAAACCCTCAACGCTGACCCTTACCCGAACATTTAATTCATTTGGAACATCGAACGTGTGTTCCAACATGTTAGCTAAATGTTCAGAACATAAACCGTATGCTCCAACAGGTCAGAAACATGTTCGGAGCGCTGTTATTTACGTTCGTGTGATAATTAAAGGTGATGATCTCTATATATGACCAAATATACAAGTAAGAGTGATAAATGAAGTTAAGGATCACTATATATGACCAAATATGCAAGTAAGAGTGATAATTAAAGGTGATGATCACTATATATGACCAAATATATAAGTAAGAGTGATAAATAAAGTTAAGGATCATTATATATGACCAGATATACAAGTAAGAGTGATAAATGAAGTTAAGCATCATTATATATGACCAGATATACAAGTAAGAGTGATAATTAAAGGTGATGATCACTATATATGACCAAATATACAAGTAAGAGTGATAAATGAAGTTAAGGATCACTATATATCACCAAATATACAAGTATATATGACCAAATATACAAGTAAGAGTGATAAACGAAGTTAAGGATCACTATATATGACCAAATATACAAGTAAGAGTGATAATTGAAGGTGATGATCACTATATATGACCAAATATACAAGAGTGATAATTAAAGGTGATGATCCCTATAAATGACCATATATACAAGTATATATATCACCAAATATACAAGTAAGAGTGATAAACGAAGTTAAGGATCACTATATATGACCAAATATACAAGTAAGAGTGATAATTGAAGGTAATGATCACTATATATGACCAAATATATAAAAGTGATAATTGAAGGTGATGATCCCTATATACGACCAAATATACAAGTAAGAGTGATAAATGAAGTTAAGGATCACTATATATGACCAAATATACAAGTAAGAGTGATAATTGAAGGTGATGATCACTATGTATGACCAAATATACAAGTAAGAGTGATAAATGAAGTTAAGGATCACTATATATCACCAAATATACAAGTAAGAGTGATAAATGAAGTGAAGGATCACTACATATGACCAAATATATAAGTAAGAGTGATAAATGAAGTTAAGGATCACTATATATCACCAAATATACAAGTAAGATGATAAATAAAGTTAAGGATCACTATATATGACCAAATATACAAGTAAGAGTGGTAAACGAAGGTGATGATAAAAAATTTCAACTGTATGTTCGGAACATATATTTATTGTTCTATTTTTTACAGAGTTGTTTCGAACATCTTAGTGATTTTTGTCTCATTTATGTAGTCGTTTAGAGCGCTCTTGTTTATTTGTTATTAATCATTATATATGTATTCGTTGTAGAACTTTACTGGTTTGTGCGGAACGACATGAAATACGATCATAATTTACTTAACATAACAAGTTTTTCTGAAATTTCCTTGATCATTACGACAAATCATAGCAACTGCAAATAAATTGAACCAACACTTTATCCAAGTAAAGAATATGAGAACAATTAGAACCACTATTAGCATGACCACAACACCCAACTTTTTGCACCATAATCGTGCCTCTTGCCTCTCTTGTTCAATAGCATTCAACTTCTTCAGTAGACCCCATATTACTCTCTTCGCTTGATCTGGCATCTCTTCATCGTGCCATCTGAAGTAGTTGCAATCCTTTCCCTACAAAAAAACAAATAAATAAAAAATACAGAAATTTCACACTATTAAATATTTTACAAACCCTTCAACTTGGTCTAACCTGTCCAGATTTGGACACATAAAACCTCCGTCCTGGGTTTGCTTGAGTCTAAGATGTTGTTAACTTCACATAATCGCCACATCAACAAAATGGTTCTACACTACCACTATTAACGGATCTACTAGACATTTAAAAACAATTATGGGATGGTGGTTTTTTTTTTTTTTTTTGTAATCTGGTTTGAATATGAATGAATGCTTATATATAATTGTGTTGGTGTTGGATGGTATTTTTTATTACCATTGATAATATAACTGTTGGTCACACGCCTAATATCAGGTTTGTTCATGAGGTTGTGCCAAGTCAGCAATATATGTTCGGAACATCCATCTGGACTAGTTGATCAAACGATGTGATAAAGTTTCGAACATAATGTTTAAAATCTGAAAAATATAGAACAGTTACAACAAAAAGCCACCTCAAAATTTAAAAAAAATACACAGAACGGCTAGTGGCTACAATACACTTAACGGCTAAATAGTCACTTCTAAATGAATGTTTCGGTTGCCTCTTTACTCCTATTAGTAGTCAATCAAACCATTGCAAAAACTACAACAACTAACAAGAACAATCAAACTTCAATACATAACAAAATAGCTCGTCGACCATCCACTTTAATAGTAGCAACCACTACAAGAACATGAGCAACCAATACAAGAGTAACCACTGGAAAAGGAGCATACATGCCATGATGCAACCCGATGCGCGAGCAAGCCACTCACAAGGAGCCAAGCACGGGAGTTGCAACAGTTCCAGGCTACATTTGCACAACTGGAGCTGCTGGGGCAAGTGTTGGAGGTTTCAGGACATTTCTGCATACTTACTGCCTCAGAATCAGGAAATGTTAATCGCGATCGCGAGTCTCCAGACGCGATCGCGCGAGGGGAAAAAGATGACCAACGTGATCGCGCACCATCAGCTGCAATAGCGCAAGGAAGAAATGATGAACAGCGCGATCGCGAGTACTAAGACGCGATCGCGCAAGAGGCTGAATATGGATGAAGGAAAATGCTCTCGCGACCGCGTGACCATAGCCGCGATCGCGAGGCTCTGATTTATTATGCTGCGTGATAGCGCCTGCTCCAGCGCGATCGCGCTGTAACGTTGATCAGAATGTTATTTTTCAGCTAATGACTTATTGAAGGCCCATTGTTGAGGGTAATTAAGGCAAATGTGCCATTTTTAGAAACACCTATATAAATCCCTTAGCTCATTATTTTAGGGTTAGCTTTTTGATGACATTAATGATTATGAGATTATTGGCTAAGCTAGTTTGCTTAAGCACTTTTGTCCTTGATTTTCAAATGAAATCAATCAATTGAGGATCAAATAGTTTAGGTTTCTTTGTTTATTGATTTAAGGGGGTGATTAGACCTCACGTCCTAATTTGCTTCTTTAATTGCAATTAATCAAAGGTTGTCTTACTTTAATTATCTTGTTAATTTCCTTGTCATTTTTACTTCTTGTTGTTTGATTCATATCATGCCAAGAGGAGCATCTGCAGTAAGAGGAGCAGCCACTACAAGAGGAGCAAGAACAAGTCGACCATCCACGTCAAGGAAAAACACTGCTGCAGCACCAGTTTCACCACGGCAAGAGCGGGCTAATGATATTTTGGAACAACTGCGGGCTGAAGTGTGGGGTTGGAAGTTCAAAGTTGAGGACTTCTTCCATGACTACAAAAGGGACGTCAAAAAGATGAAGAAAGAAGTAAGGAGGGTAAAGAATATGCTTAAAGGCCTTCTTGCTGATAAGGGACTGTATTACCTTGACTACTACTCATCTCTATCAAGATTGCAACTGGAATATTTATGCTTATTTTGGATTTATTTTGGATGTTAATATGAATATTTATTAGGTAATTTCTTTGTTTGAATGCTAATATAATTAGCATACTTTTATAAAGGGCTGAACCTCTAAACAATCAAGAATATTTTTGCCTGGTTCTTGATAATCAAGGTATAAATTTAAGTATTTGGAATATCTATTATTATTTACTAGTTCTTGAACATCATTTATGTTGATCCTTTTCACTATGAGTTTTTAATGTTTAGAACATCAACAGTCATGCTTGGAACAACTTATAGTCGTTCTGGACATCTTTTATGTTGATTCTTTTCACTATGAGTTTTTCATGTTTGGAATATCAACTGTCATGTTTGGAACGACTTATTGTCGTTCTGGACATCTTTTATGTTGATCCTTTTCACTATGAGGTTTTCATGTTTGGAACATCAACAGTCATGTTTGGAACGACTTGTAGTCATTATTGAACATCTGTTACTTATTACTTTAAAATTAATTTCTTACGATGATCATTTACATTTTTAATGCTGAACAATTGATAAATATATATTATTTGAATGTTTGTAAGAATTCTCAACTGCTATTAACAATTGACAAATAACTAAAACACACTGATAATAAAACATATAGGTATTCCATATTAACTGCTATTAAGTAATTAGCCATGCACTTCTTTCCAACGAAACAAGAATGTTCCGAACGACTATATCGAAATTTTTAATGTACACAACGATTTCTAGTTTTAGTTGCATCATCGTTTGAATAGTACGCAACAGTTACAAGTTTTATCAAAAGTCACTTCCAAACAGACTCGTCAATTCCCATTTTACTATTATAAATACCCAACATTCCAAACATCTTCATCGAGTTTATATTCGAAAAATAACAAAAATTACACCAATTCAAAATGGCTCGTTGACCAAGAACAAGAGGAGCATCAATAAGAGGAGCATCGAGTTCAAGGCCTAGAACACCTTCATCGAGTTCAAATTCAGATTCTGAAAGTTCGAACGATGGCTTGGAGAAACTAAGGGTTAAAGTGTGGACATGAAAATTCAAGTTCGGATATTTCTTGCATGAATACGAAAGGGACATGAGAAGGGTGAAGAGAATGCTCAAAGGGTTATTGCTTAATAGGAAAATAGATTACGTTCCATACTCCACACCACCAGGAACACAACCAGATCTACCACCACAAGCACCACCACAAACTCCACCATATGCATGATGCACCCAAAGTTTTATTATTTATGTTTATTTTTCTTGTAATTTTAAATGTTTATTATGTTATTTCATTTTCATTCTGAATGCTGAAGTATTGACAAGTCTATGATGTAAGTTTTATTTAATTATAAATAATTATCATACCATTTTTCTCTCGGTTCAATATATGATCAATCACGAATATCTTTGTATTTTATGGAGAACATAATTTGAGTAGTTTGGAACATCAGTGGTATTGTCAGGAACGACTAGTTGTCGTTCCAGAACGTCTATGTGTAACTAAACTTAAACAAAAGTTGTAAATATTTGGAACATCCTTTGTTATGCCAGGAACGACTACTAGTCGTTCTGGAACGTCAATGTGTAAATCCTTTAAAATGAAACAATATCTCTATCATTATAATTAAATATAACAAACACATGCTGCAAATAGAACGTTGGTTATCCATATAAGCACATCAAAAATTATTAGCCATGCACTACTTTGCTAACAAAATAAAAGTTATCCATACCTAATTACATATATAAATAAAATTTAAAAAGTTATCCAAATATTACAGACCCAAATTAAGGCTTTATTTTCCGTCAAAAATACAAACGGTAAACGTTTCCTCCATTGATCAGCCATATTATCACAAATTTTATCCATGGGGGTGTTTGTGAGTAAATGCTCAATGTATATCAACGAGTACACTGCACATGAAGTGCCACTTAGATTTTGTGGACAAACACCTCGTGGCAGTCTCTCAAATCCAATCATGTCTCCTTCCTTCGCCTTAGGAGCCAAGTCATCGAAGAGCTTTGAATTTCTGACATAGATCGGGAACAGGTAGAGAATGGGAAGCACTATTGGAAAGAACTTTTCATCATCATTGACCCCCAAATTGAAATCATACACCACAATGTTCACGTTCGCCATGTCAAACACCACCGTCACATAATGGTTGTCGTTGATGTTGTAGATGGTGATGATCCTCTTTGCACCAGCCCAACACCTAACCCGTAGGTAGGGCAGCTTTCCATGTACATACTGAAGAAAATCATAATCAAACTCATATGTCTTCAACAACAGATCCAGAGGAAGACTATCTTTCCTTGCATCTTCTTCCATTTGGTGGTAGCGTTTCTTCATATTTGTCAAAAATACCATATCCAGAATGATGTCACCCTGATCGTTATGATAGGGGTAATTCAGATGTCTCTCCCGCATCATTGTAATCACAGCGTCAACATACTGCAGAACAAATAAGAGAGAAAAAAAATTGGGGTAAGTGAGTGTAAGAAAGGGCAGTTGTTCTGAACATGTCAAACCGATGTTCAGAACATAGGTCAGATGTTTAAGAAATCTGTAAGAAGTTAGAAATATGTGAGTTGTTCTAAGCATATGTCAGATGTTCGGAACTCCAACAATATTTTTCGACCAACAAATAAAAGTTTAGAAAAAATCAGTAAAAAATAAAGCTTACAGTGTCCCATAGCCAATCTGTCGTGGTCATCAGCAATTTGAAATCTTTGTAATTCATTGGCAACCCAAGAAAAACACTATTTTTCTGATCCTTCTTATTTATAAAATCCTTCTGAGCATTCTCTTTTTTCAACTTTAATTTCTTGTAAATATCCACAGGTAGCCTCGGAGCAACTTCTTCATGCTTTTTTTTCTCTTCTGTGTGAGGTGATTTCACAGCCTTTGCAGGTGTTATACTTGTTTTGCTCTTCAACTGTTCAATCTTTGCCTGCATGGCTGCCATCTTCATCTCCATGCCTTTACACCAACCTTTGCAATCTTTCTAGTTGCAACTGCTACATTTGGAGATGTCGAATCCATCATCACCGGAAGAATCACCTTTGGCTTTCTCAGAAGCGACAATCTTTTGCTCCTTTGCTTCCCTTCACCCGCTGCATTCATCACATTTACAACCTCTGCAATTGGAGCTCTTCATAATACCATCATAAAATCAAACTTTCTTTCCATCATAATCACCTTGGTCATTAGCTTTCTTTCCCTCTTCAACTTCAAATCCAACATTCACATCTTGCAAACCATCACTTTTCTCTTCAACTTTATCCCCATCATCATCCCCAAACATCCTCTCTATTTCTTCATCCACATCTTTACTTGCTATCACTTCTCTTGGAGGGGTGGCAGGATTGTTCTTGAAAATACAAATTGTAGTGTGATCAGCAAGAGCAATGCTGGTGGAATCTGCCAAGCTTTGACAAAGGATCAACAAAGTGGTCCTCAAAGTCGTCAGATGACACAATGTTTAGAAAGAAATCCTGCTCCAGCTCATCATCAGTAGGAATGAGGAAAGGGTGAACAATCTGTTAACATACCCCACAACGAAATTAATGTCAAAAAAATATTAAAAAGTTTTTGCAAGTTGTTTGGAACAAACTGACAAAGGAGCTTCGAACGTCTCAGTGATGTTTAAAATATCTACCAACGATGTTCCGAACTTCTACTAGTGAAGTAGTAGATTGACGAGAGATAGTTCATAGTAAGATGTTCCGAAAATCTAACAGAAATGTTTCAACAAAAACAAAGATGTTTGAAACATTATCATAAGATAAATAGAAAATGGAATGCTTACAGGATACTCATGTTGCTCAAACATCATGTCAGTGAATCTATCGCCATTCTCAGTAAGTCAATTTAACATCCTTGGAATTGTTTTTTGTTTTGGGAGCTCCTTTGGCCTCAATTCAGGTATAGCTTCAAGAGCCCAGGCCATGAATGCCTAGGGAAAGCCATAAAGATTGTATGTCTGACTTGCACTGGCTGCACGTTCTTCCATTGCCTTATTAGATAGGACACGATTAATTTATAACTCATCCTACTCCAAGGATAACGCTGGAATGCCTCAAGATCGGCTGCCAGGCACACCACCCATTCCTCTATTCCATACTTCGAATTCCTCGCACAAAGTACTGTATGAACAAACCATGCCATACAAAGATTTAAATACCACTTCTGGGGTACTTTTTTAGAGTAGATGTATTCAAGCAAGTCACCACCCGTCACTGCCATCTTTTTCAATGGCTCCTTCTTAATTTTTGGCTTATTGAACTTCCTCTTGGTGGGTGACGGCTCAGGTGACTCCTCCTCCTCATCCTTCTTTTTCTTCCCCTTCCTCTTGGCGGGTGACGGCTTAGGTGACTCCTCCTCGTCATCCTTCTTCTTCTTCCCCCTCCCCTTCCCTTTCAGCTTCTCCTTCTCCTTTTCCTTCTCCTCCTCCTCCTCCTCCTTCTCCTCCTCCTCCTCCTCCTCCTCCTCCTCCTCCTCCTCCTTCTCCTTCTCCTTCTGCTTCTTCTTCATCTCCTTGACAAAATCAACAACCAACTTCCACAATTCCTTCCCATTCTCTTTCATTTATGCTAAGTGCTCTTTCCCTAGATAAGCACCACAGTTTAGCCCTGTCATTAGTGCAAACTCGGATAGGCCAAAAACGTACTGGCAATCAATTGTAGGCTATCCAAACCTCCATATGTTTCTTACAAAGAATCCTTTGCAAGAGGAACCTCCATCTGTTTCTTACAAAGAATCCTTTGCAAGAGGAGGTTATGCACCAACATGGTGCCAAACAATGGAAAATCCGGCAATTGCGAGAAATGATTGAAACAACTATGAGAAAATCGTTTTATCAATTAAAAGTTTTTCAGAATCTCCTTGAACTGCATCATGCCCCTGGCCAACGACGATCGAACAGTAATCTTCGATTGAAAAAACTCATTGTCGACCAGGTATGTGGAATAGAGCTCCTCAGAATTCTTCTTAAAAAAAAGATGACCAACATCTCCATACTACATATAATTTTAGAATATAAAATGAATCAAAACGATATTAAATGAAATTCTAGAAAAACAATACAATGTTCGGAACATAGTGATGAAGATGTTCTGAAAGACTAAATTAACGTTTGGAACATCTTAGTTGGGATGTTCAGAACGACTCGATGAATTCTACCAGACTTCCTTTTGATGTTGGGAACATTAAAGAAGTCGTGTAGAACATTCACACTGATGTTCCGAACAATTCACGTGTTTCAATTAACTATCACCTGGTCTTCGTCCACCTTCAATCTAGATGTTCCTTCTGCTTCCTTCTCTTCACCTGCTTCATTTTCCACATTCCCACCTGCATCCTTTACAGCATCACCACCTTTTTCCCGATCCCAAGTTTCTTTTTAAAATCTCATCTTCAGCCTCTATTCTTCTTCTTTTAGTGCTTCTTTGACTCTCCCCTTACTCATCTACTTCTTCTCCTTTTTAAGTATGATGGGGGGGGGGGGGGCAAATTGAGCAACCATCCAAGGCAGAGGAAGAGCTTCTCAAGACCATTTTGAGCTGTCACAAGACCTCCCAGGAAGAGGCGGACCGCCCACAAAAGGAGGCGGACCGCCTAGTTGAAGATTGTCAAAATTCGGCTAAGTGTAAAATGGAGAGCTCTCTGGATCTCAACCAGGCGGACCGCCCCTGTGACTAGGCAGACCGCCCAGTTCCCTGTGTCAACCTCCAAGCTCCTGCAGAGGCGGAGCACCTCTCCTATGGGGCGGACCGCCCACTCCTTCCTTTGTTTGATGGGAATTCTATTTTTGTTGCTATGAAATTCCTAGTTTAGCCCTACATGGCATATATTATTTAAGCCCACTTTAGGGGTCTTTTAGACTTTATATTACATGTGTAAGGCACCTATAAAAGGGCTATTAGTCTTTTATTTTACTTAGTCAGCCTTGATGAATGATGAAAACTTTTGAAGAGTTGAATCTCTTGAGTTAATGAAAGAACCCTTTGTTGGCTTGATTCTTTTAGTGGTACTAGTTGATCTTCGAACCAACGCCCGATCATTCTATTTGCGAGTCCCGGGTGTGACTCGAGGATAGTTGCTTAGCGTTAGGCAAATCTTGACACGATACGAGGGTTTCACGAAACAAGTTCTCCGT
Source organism: Petunia x hybrida (assembly GCA_037355625.1). Taxonomy (NCBI): domain Eukaryota; kingdom Viridiplantae; phylum Streptophyta; class Magnoliopsida; order Solanales; family Solanaceae; genus Petunia; species Petunia x hybrida. The sequence goes on from JBBBVM010000648.1 coordinate 891,864, forward strand.
GGATACCTTGTAGGAAGTTCGAGACGAGTCTCGCTCATATCGTTTATCTTGTCTTTATTTTGACCGTATCATCTTGGTATCAGAGCAAGGCTCGGGTTTCATTTCTACAAACCCTGACCCTTGATTCTTCGTGCCTAAGTTGGTTTCTATCTTAGTTTCTTGTTTGTTATTGTTGAAAAGAAGAAAAACACGAAAAAAAAATTTGAAAAAAAAAATTTGAAAATCCAAAAATTTGACATATCTTGTTGGTGTGATTGATTCTTGTTATGGGTATTATTGGAGATTGATCCTCTTTGAAAACCCAACATTTTGGAAGCAACAACTCTTGATTTGGAGTTGTAAAACAAGATTTGAAAATTTGAAAACCCTTTGTTCTTGAAACCCTTGCTATGAACTTGATGAACATGGTGATTTGATTGTTTTTGATTGAGGTTTGATAAAAATCATTGGGGTTTGATTATTTTGGTTGAAAACACGATTGGGTACCTTCGGATTGATCAAAAATCGTGAAAATTGTTGGATTTTTGGATGCTAGAACCAAGAAACACGAAGTTGGACTGTGCTGAAAAACACAGTAGGCGGGGCACCTAGTGAAAGGGGCGGACCGCCTACTTGTGTGTGACCTCTCTGGACTTTGGGGAGGCGGGACGCCTAGTAACAGAGGTGGACCGCCCACCTCCCACTGCAGCAAATAGGGCGGACCACCCACTGGGGAAAGGGTGGGGCGCCTACTTTTTGTGAAGTGTGGTTTGGGTAGTTTATCGTAGGTTCTCTTGTTTCTTTGTTTGCATACCATCTAACTAGTACTTCTCTAAGTAACCTTCCTGCTTAGTTGGTACTAGTCTTTGAGCTTTTAGGCAAGTCGTGCCTAGTTAGGAGAGTAGAATCCGAAGAAGACTCATAGAATCCTTTGACTCAAATCCTCACTTTAAAGAGCTTATCGTCCAATAGAGTCACATAAAATCCACTCAGCCCAGAGTACACTTGACTTGTGGATTGAGTTGAGGTTTGTTGATCAACTACGTGAAGCTTTTAGATTCAAGCTTGAGTAAAATATCCACCACCACTAAACGAGTGAACCGAGTACCATACAAGTGAGGGTGTGAGTGAGGTGTTTTCACTAACGCTTGCTCATTTTGTAGGTACAATGGAAAATGAGGGAGATGATCTCATGAAGAACGCCTTGGAAACTATCATGTCCAAGTTGGAGGACATAACCTTGAGGCTTGAGAACGTTGAAAGGGGGACCCCGAGCGTCCAAATTGTTTCCGGAGATGGGACAAGCCGAGGTTCTACCATGACTCCCGGACACTTTGCGGAGATAGCCAAGAAATATGAGCTAAAGGATGATGTAGGTCCACAAGGGCGTGTGTTGGGCAATCCCCAACAAATGGGCATTCCCCATAATTTGGGCAATCCCCAAGGAAATGTTCCACTTCCAAGACCCGTTCGAAATGTTCCACCACTTGAGCAAATTGTTGAGGCTCAAGAAGGGGAGGAAGCCGAGTTTGGTGATGATGCCTATGGGTATGATGCTTACTATCAACCTAGGCGAGCAATGAATTGGGGTCGTAATGTGGATAGGGGTAGAGGCCAAGGCCGAGGGCCACCCATGGGTTATGTTGGAGGGAATGCTAGGAGGGATTATGTTGCTTATGATGACCACTATGGAAGCCAACCGGAGCCTTACCGTGGAGGGCGTGACAATAATAATCTCAATAGTGTTAAGCTGAATCTTCCAACCTTTAAGGGAACTTGTAATCAAGAAGCATACATGGAATGGGTACTACTCATGGAGAGAGTGTTTGACACCAATGAAATGACCGAGGAGAAGAAAGATACCTATGCTATTTCTACTTTTGAGACCTATGCTTCTACTTAGTGGGAATCCATGAAGAGGTCAAGAAGAAGGATGTGAGTGCATGTAAATGTGACTTGGGATGAGTTGAAAGGTCTCATGATTACCAAGTATGTAACTCCAAGGTATCATTAAGAACAACTTAAGAAGCTTTATGAGCTAAAGCAAGGTGTCAAGACAGTTCATGAGTACTATGATGAATTTTAAAAGAACCGGATGTCATTGGATATGGATACCGAAGGTGAAGAACAAGCCATGACCCATTTCAAGAATGGCTTGAGCTATGGTATAGCCTCTCAATTGAGGTTGCATGCTTATCTCTCACTTCAAGATATCTTTGAAGCCGCAATTGAAGCCGAGAATTGGCTTAAGGGAGAGAAGTCCAAGAGCAACACTCCTACTCCCGTGAGCAAGCCAAAGGAGTGGAAGACTCCAAATGCAAACTTTCCAAGTGCAAGTGGTGCAAGTGCTAGCAAAGATGTGAAGAAGCCATATGAGATGTCTACACCACATGTGGAAGGTAATTCTAAAACTCGCTTGAGCAATCCTACTTCTACTTCTACTCAATGCTATAAGTGCAAGGGCTATGGTCATTTTGCTAGAGATTGTCCTACTCGAAAGACCATGGTTGTGATAGGTAATTTAGTGTATGAGCAAGAGAGTGAACCCGAGGGTGAGGGAGTAGAGGGAGATGAAGAAATTGCTTGTGAAGAGGCTACCGAAGAAAGAGAAGATCCTCAATTATTCTTGGTAGTTAGGAGGAGTTTGAAATCAAAGAGAAAATCTTTTTCATGCTAGATGTCGTGTGATGGGGCAAGTGTGCTCAATGGTTGTTGATTCGGGAAGTTGTGCCAACATAGTGAGCCAAACTTTGATTTCCCAATTAAAATTACCCACACTAAAGCATCCAAAACCATATCGTTTACAATGGCTTAGTGAGTGTGGTGAATTAAAGGTGGTGAAATAAGTTTTGATAGAGTTTAGCATTGGGAACTATAAAGATAAAATCATGTTTGATGTGGTCCCGATGCAAGCTTGCCATATTTTGTTTGGGAGACCATGGCAATATGATAGGTGTGTGGAACATGATGTCCGAACCAACTCCTATACGGTCAAGCAAGATGGAAGGAAGTATGTGCTTAGACCTTTGACTCCGAGGCAAGTAAGAGAAGACTACAAGCATATGAAGGAGTTGAGGGAAGCGGCTAAAGCAAAGTCACCTATTGTGCTTGAGCCTGAAGCAAACAATCTTATTGTCTTGCCATTGCATGATGAAAGTGAGAGTCACTCCACTTCAAATGATGATAATCTTGAGTCTCATCCCATTGTACTTGAAAATGAGAGACAAAAGAAAGAGAGAAGTGAGGGAGTGACCGGTGGCAATCCAAGAGATAAAAAAGGAGAGGATTTGAGGAGTGATGTGAGTGGATTGTCACCACAAACTACACTTGACCTTGAAGGAAAAATGAAAGAAAGGAGAGGTGAGGAAAGAAAAATTGAGAGTGAGAGCACCCAATGTTCTAACTATTCTTCATCTTCTACTTTTTCTTGTGTTAGCTCTTGTGTAGGTAAATTTGAAGACAAGCCATTGGAGCCTCTACCATGTGCTTGGAAGGAAAGACAAGAGGAGGAAAATCTTCAAGGTAAGCTTCATGAAGGAGGAGTTGCATATGACACTTCAAGCCTTGTGAGTGATCAAGGAAGTACTACAAATGTAAGTGTTGCTTCATCTTCTCATGAGCCTACTAGCTATTTGTCTTGTGATGACTCAACACTAGTTGGTGCTTGTGATGCATCTAGTGAATATGCCACTAGTGAAGAGTCTAGTAGTCAACTTGAGTGTGCTTGTGTAACACTAGTTGAGAGGGATGCTACGCCACATCATGATGTGAGCTCATTGTTCAATGAACCTCTCCCTAGTGTAGATTTGATAGTTGACATTGATTGTGACCTTTGCTATGACACACCACCAATCTTTGACAAAGGGGAAGATGAGATAGTTGATCATACCCTTATTGATATGCTTCTATTTGGTGGGCCTATGTGTTATGGTGAGGATGGTAATGACCTTGAGGAGTCCAACTTGCATGAATTGGACAAGGTTGTCTATGATGACTCCTCAAGTGAGAGTAATGAACCTAGTCTTGATATCTTAATCATGAAATTGAGATGCATGTTTTTACTAATCCATTGTTTGAAAGCATCCTCATTTGTGGTAGTGACTTGTATCGGACTAGGGTTAGAAGTAAAATAGAACCTCCATGGTGTGAAGGGTTTGACTCCTTAGGCAGCCCATCGTGTGAGAGCTTGAATGAAGTAAATAACTCTTTGAGTGACCCTACTATTGATTGTTTGGGTTATGATGAAGAAGAGGCTATTATCAATACCTTTCTTGAGAGCTTGTCTTTTGAAAAGAGTTGCTTAGGTGTTGAAATTGGAGGTGAAGAGGGATCCCTTGGTGTTAGTAAGTATGCTCTAAAGAAGGGGAGTGGATTACTTGATACTACTTGTAGATTGGGTTATTTGACTCACTCCACTCCACATGTTGGTCACACTTTGAGGATGGATTGGTGTGTTGGTCGTGAGCTTAAGGTGCAAGGGGGTTTTGATAGCTTGATCTTGCATTTTCCATATCCCCATGACCTATTTGCTCTTATTGTTTGAGTGCATGTTTTCATTTAACCAAGTAATTGATGATCTCCTTGGAGACTTGATATTTGTTCTTATTATTGATGTTTGGTTATACCACAAGAGTGTGTTTTCCACACTTCTTGCACTAACCTACTTTCAAAGTAGGAAGATTTATGTTTGCTTGTCGTTGCTTGTAGGCCCTAAGCTCCATGCTAAGGCAAGGGAGTCCTTGGAAGAAGCCTATGTATAAGTGACGTTCAAGAGAGTCAAAAGAGGAGAGCATTGGCCACCCCGAGAAGTTGATGATGCCATGAGTGAGCACGCCTTAATTTCGAGGACGAAATCTTCTCAAGAAGGGGAGGATGATGCGGGAAAAATCGAGCAACCATCCAAGGCCGAGGAAGAGCTTCTCAAGACCATTTTGAACCGTCTCAAGACCTCCCAGGAAGAGGCGGACCACCCACAAAAAGAGGCGGACCGCCTAGTTGAAGATTTTCAAAATTCGGCTAAGTGTAAAATGGAGAGCTCTCTGGATCTCAACCAGGCGGACCGCCCCTGTGACTAAGCGGACCGCCCAGTTCCCTGTGTCAACCTCCAAGCTCTTGTAGAGGCGGATCACCTCTCCTATGGGGCGGACCGCCCTCTCCTTCCTTTGTTTGACGGGAATTTTATTTTTGTTGCTGTGAAATTCTTAGTTTAGCCCTACGTGGCATATATCATTTAAGCCCACTTTAGGGGTCTTTTAGACTTTATATTACATGTGTAAGGTACCTATAAAAGGGCCATTAGTCTTTCATTTCACTTAGCTAGCCTTGATGAATGATGAAAACCTTTGAAGAGTGGAATCTCTTGAGTTAATGAAAGAACCCTTTGTTGGCTTGATTCTTCTAGTGGTACTAGTTGATCTTCAAACCAACGCCCGATCATTCTATTTGCGAGCCCCGAGTGTGACTCGACGGTAGTTGCTTAGCGTTAGGAAAATATTGACACGATACGAGGGTCTCACGGAACAAGTTCTCCGTGGATACCTTGTAGGGAGTTCGATACGAGTCTCGCTCCTATCGTTTTTCTTGTCTTTATTTTGACCCGTATCAATGTAGCATCCCTACCTCTACTTAAATCATCACCTTCTTCATTTTCTTTTTCGCCTGCTTTCTCTTTAGGCCTCAAAAAGTCACTTTTTAAAAGTTCACCAATAGCCCTGTCATCTGCGGCACTCTGCAAAGCCTCCACACCAGCACTTAATTTGTAATTTTGTACTGGGCTATCCTGTTGTTGATCACCACATTCCCCTTTGTTTTGGGGACCTACTACTTCTCCTTGGTCGTCCTCACTCTCCACAACCAATTTTCCTCTCGTTGTATTTGTTCTTGGGCGCTTAGGAGTAGTTTCTAAATCTGTAGGAGTACATTCCGAATCTGGAGTAGTAGGCCTAGGATCACTAGGATTCTTCTTCTTCGACTCAGGAGCCTTTCTTTTAGAAATTGCCTTCTTCGGAGTCTTTGCAGACATAACTTCATCTTTCTGTGATAACTTTTTCGGTCGTAAATTTACCATTTTTCTGTAAAACAATGGGATACAAATTTTAGTTACATAAAATCATGAACGTCAAATGAAATGTTCTAAACCTCTTATGAACTTTTTTGGAACTATTTTAGATGTTCCGAACATCAAACGATGTATAACTGGAATCACTTCTATTTGCAACTAAATAAAACAGCGTTGCTTCACCCAAAACCCAGAAATCATCCAAATTTAACCAAGAAGAGTAAAAACCTTAAAAATTTCAGTGGAACAGCGAAAACTCTCTTTTGTTGTTCAGAACTACTTTCCCCATTAAAACACATAATGCCATTCAATTTCAACACAATATTACACCTTTTGGTCAAAAACAAACACCCAAAGCAGCTTTAATCACTGATGACGAACAAATAAAAAAAAAATCCTAAGTTCAAGATTTACACCACAGTTTTAAAAACAAAGACAATGTTTACCTTTTGTATTCAATACACTGCGAATATTTTTGTTTTGATGGTCGGATTCCTTGGAAAACAACAGAGAAGTTGAGAGAATTTTGGTTGAGATTTCGTGCAAGTTGTGTGCAAGTTGTGAAGTGATGGGAGTTATGCAAGGAGGAGAGAGAGAGAGAGAGAGACATGTGGGGAAGTTATGGCAGTTCCCAAGATTTGAAATAATTAATTTGTATGTTTTAAGAACACCCCTCAAGTTTTAAAAGTATTAATTTGGTCCCAGATTAGTCCTAATCAGCTTTACAATAAAAAGAAAAATGAAAAGAAAAGGCAAGCCCCTGTCACGCCAAAAATAACTTGAGGGATTCCTGAACGCCCATTCTCTCTATTCAACTACTCTCCTAATTCCTTTTATTCATCTGACTTTTGTTTCATTTTTGTGCGTGCTCTTAATTGAAATGAAGCAAGTCTCTGGTCAACCTCTAAGTATATGTATAATTTCTTAACACTATGTAGCCAAGTTGTTATAATCTATGCACCTCCTAAGGACACTAGAAGAGGGGGAGGGTTGAATAGTGTCCACCGATTTTCGCTTTTAAGAACCTGGTTCCACTGAATTAAGAACCCAGTTCTTGCCTTTGCAATTCTGCTGTTTCAACCACTGCAACACACACCAAACACACACATAGAGAACACGAGGATTTTACGTGGAAAACTCCTTGCTCAGGGGAGAAAAATCACGACCCACACTCTGGGATTTGAGAACTTAATCCACTAACACAATGAGCAAGTTTCTGATTACAAGACTCTGTAACCAAGGGGCTACACTCTAGACCCTGATCACTACTCAAAGCTAAACTGTAGCTTTTCAAGCAATTTATCACAAGTTCACCTAATACATATGCTTCTGCGATAAGCCAATAGATAAAAACAATGAAAGCTCAAAACTAAGACAACTTACAACTCAATAAACCTAGACAGAATATCTAGATTCGATCAACTCAAGCACGTCTGTTGTCTTCTTCAGTTTACTCACATAGAAAAATGCTAGATCGCCTCTATATGCTCTCAACTCTCTATTTGTGAATAACTGGTTTACGGCTGCATCGACTACTTGTATTTATACGGGCCTTGCAACCCTAGTTGAGTCCTACAAGGAATCCTTGTAATTATGGTAAGACAGGATTCCCAGTAACTCTTTTCCTTGTTGAAGTCCAACTCCTATTCACACTTCGAAGACACAGCCTGGGCACCGCCACTTTTAGTCTTACTAGGATGCGTATTCATTCACGCGCCACTATTCCTAGTTCCACAGGGATTTGCAACCCGCAACTCTTTTCGATCAGACGTGCCCTTCTATCCAAGGACTAGGTTCTTCTCCAAGACCACTGAGTCCTTCTCGTTTGTCATTCTTCAAAACCAATGCTCAACAAATTCCCCTTTTTTGATGATGACAAACAAATGTTGCCAAACAACCTGAATAGACAAAATTTCCCAAAAACACAAAAACAAAAGGTAACAAGTTCAAGAAAATTAAAATAGATGAATTAGGTCACAAACACCCCAATATTTCCTTCTTCCCCCTTTTGGCATCATCGAAAAGATTCAAATACTTGCATGAACCTGTTAGTACTATCCAGTCTAGAGCACAAGGCAACAAGTCAGCAAATTAAACACACGAAGGCAAGAGTAAGGGCCCAACAAGAACCAGATACTATAAAGCAAACAAACATAAACATGAGAAAATTTAAAATCATTATCCAGGGTATGACAGCAGCACTACCCTATCCATTAGTACACAACCAAACAAAATAAATTGTTTTAAACAACCATCACATGTGCAAGGGAGAATAGAAGGAGTTTACAACATGTAGGAGAAGGGATAGGAGGATGGGACAGGAGGACTCAGGGCTGAAGGTTGAAGTGTTTGACAAGTGCCTCAAGATGCTTTGTATTTTTGGCCCTTTCCATCACCAGCTCGGCCTCATACTTGTGGTAGTCTATCTTCAAACGATCAATTTCTTGATCCTTCAACTTCAGCTGTCTGTGGAGCTCTTCATTTTCGGTATTCACTTCAAGAACATGAGTCTCCAGCTCCTTCACAGCATCAATGGCCTCCTCAGGTCCATAGTCCTCACTCTCCTCAGCTAGCTCTTGCTTGACTTGCATAGGTTTCTTAGAAGCTCTCCTCTCCTTGAAGAAGTCACAATTTCTAAGGGCATTGTGCCCAAACATCTGATGAATGGTTGGCTTCTTCCCAGCTTCCAGGGGAACCCCAAAATGCTCAAGTACTTGCTGGAGGATATAGGAATGCACTAAAGAATGTGGCTTCTGATCAGTATCTGCAATCCTCTTGATATGTCTAATGATTAGCCCAGGTAAATTTATTCTTACCCCCTATCCAGCAAGTCCATATATGTCAGGTCTAGAGCACTAGCTTCACTGTTTCTTTCTCCTCTAGGCAGAAGGAACCTGTGTACAAACTCAAACAACAACTGGTGTGCAGGTTCCATCTCCTTTTTATCTACCTTCCTTTCCTTCCTTAGCTTGGGTTTTCCTGAGAATTTCTTGACCACATCCAGAGGAGTTACTCCATCTGTCCTCTTAGGCCACTTCAGCTTTATATACCTGCAATAACCTTCAGCAGGTATGTCAAGGATCACCCCAAGCTCATTCCTCCCAAATTCTATCTCAACTCCCTTGACAGTGGTGAACACTCTCCTGGCATTGACTCTGCAGTTTGTGTAAAACTCTCTGACTTCATCAACAAATAACCTCATTTCTTTGTTTGCAAACAAACAAAGCCATCCTTGGTCACCAATTATTCTCAGCAGTGGTTTCATGTGATGTTCCTTTTCATCATGCAAAATACTACCAGGCAGCACCTGAACTTTTGCAAAGAAGGCCTCTCTATCAACTTCTTCTTCAGATTCTCTCCTTCTCTTCCTGTTCTCTGCTTCATTGTCAGTCTCAGAGTCACTTGGCTCTACATAACTACCAGCCTCGTCAGTCTCTTCCTCTACCTCCTTAGCTTTCTTCTCTTCTTCCTTTTTCTTTGCCTCTCTGTCTCTCACATTTGTAATTGTTCTTTCCAACTTCCCAACAGTCTCCAGCTGTTGCTTCAAAGCAGATCTAGTTCCAACTCTCCTGGCCACTGGCTCAGTAACAGTCGTGTCATCACTTTCTTCACTTGGTTCATCGACCAACTTGCTTTTTGACACTAGCATTCCCCCTTTCACCAGTCTCCTCCTCTTATCAGGCTCTACTCTATTTTCCCTCACAAACACTACCTCTTCCTCACATACCAGCCTCCCATCCTTCTCACCAAACTTCATTTTCAACTTTTTCTTCTTTGTTTCTTCTGTTTTCTTGGTCACTTCTTCACTCTCAATTTTTTCTTTCTCAACCTCCTCATCCTTTTCTTCTTCTGAATCTGTCCAATTGAGTCCTGCATCATCAGTCTCAGTAGGATCTGGGCAAGAAGCAGGTTCTTGACTCAAATCATGTGAAGCCTCAGCAAGACTAGGTCCACCAACAACAGGACCTTTAGGGACAAATCCCCCTCCACTCTCCTCAGCACGCACAGTACTATCACTTGGTTCATCAGCACTTTCCTTAAGGGACTCAACAAGATCATCCTCCCCTAGTTGTTCTATCACTCTTCCTGCTACATCCATCCCTAAATCAGTCTTTTCTGCTACAGGCACATGCAAGTTTACTCTAGATTCTTCCTGACCGGCCTTTTGCTTTGCTTCAACTATGTTCCCCCTACCAGTTGTGTCACCAGTCTCTACTACTCCTACAATTTCATCTAGTCTTGTTACTAGGATTTCAGAATCTACTGTACCAGGGCTTTTTATTTCTTCTAAACCAACAGGAGTAGATGGGATAGGATCATGAGTTACCTCAGTAGATGGCTCAGATGAAACTTGTGCAGTAGGCGTAGCAGATAAAGATCTTGACAGCATCTTCTTGACCAATTTCTTTTCTCCCTTTTTAAGAAATTTTGTCCTGGCCTTAGCAATTCTTTCAGCAAGGGTGGATGGCGGTGGTTTTGCAGATGCTTTCCTGAGAGTCTTTGTGGGTGAAGTGGATGAAGATTGTACTTGAGACATGTTGAAGTTTGTTAGGGTATTGAATGAGATTTCAGGAACTTTTCGGTCTTGTGCTTTTGAGAGAGAATGTAGAGTTGAAAAAGCAATGTGGTTGAGTGGGTGAGTTCTGTGTAACTTAACGAAGGGGAAGGGTTTTGGTGATTAGATAGTCATTAGGGAAGCCAAAGAAATAATGAGTGAAAAAGCAGCTTTTTGAAGTTTTTGAAAACCGGGAAGGGTTATGGACTTGACGGTTATGGACTTATTCAATTAAGCCTTTTCAAGTAGTGGGGTCCATACAAGTCAAATAGAACTCTATTCAGAAAAGGAATGTGTTCCTATAATTTAGGACAGTTATAGGAACATGGAGGATCTCCCTTAACACACGTATAGTTTACAAATTTAATTTCAGTTATGACTTTTTTCATGCAAGGTAGTGTGACTGTACCTGGACATGATTCCTCATGCTTCAGTCGGTTCCTTCTCAGTACATAGTGGGTTCTTCATGGGATCACATTTTCCTCACCTGGTGCTTAAAGGCTGAACAAGTATCCTTAATAAAGTACAAAATTAGACTGAATAGTAGTAGCAGAATCTTACACACAAATAATTGAATACTTAACTAACCAATAATTGAGGGACCACCTGCTGGGTCATCCGTGTATTTTGGTCATCCCTAATTCCAACCTGTTCCTCTCAAACTGTACCTTGTTCAATGCTTTGGTAAATATGTCAGCAATTTGATCTTCAGTCCTGCAAGAATTCATAGCGATCAGACCCTTTTCCACATTATCTCTAAGGAAATGGTATCTAATATTAATATGCTTGGTTCTTTTGTGTTGGACTGGGTGCTTGGCAATATTCACTGTACTTGTGTTATCACAGAAAATTGGCACTGCTCCATATTTGATACCAAAGTCCTCCAACTGTTGTTTGATCCATAGCAGTTGTGAACAACATGATGCAGCTGCTACATACTCAGCTTCCGCAGTAGACAAGGCAACTGAGTTTTGCTTTTTTGTAGCCCAAGAGACCAAACAAGGACCAAGAAAGTGTGCCATCCCCAAAGTGCTTTTCCTATCCACCAAATGACCTGCATAATCTGTATCAACAAAGCCAATTAGTTCAAAAGTACCTCCCCTTGGGTACCAAAGACAAAGGTCCTGAGTTCCTTTCAAGTATCTCAGGATCCTCTTCACAGCTGTCAGATGTGACTCCTTGGGCTTGGACTGAAATCTAGCACACAGTCCCACACTGTATACTATATCAGGTCGACTGGCTGTGAGATAGAGGAGTGAACCTATGATTCCTCTATATTTTGTCTCGTTTATTGAAGGACCTAGTTCATCCATATCCAGCTTGGTTCCAAGAGCAATGGGCGTAGTCATTTCTTTTGCTCCCTCCATGTCACATTTCTTCAGAAGTTCCTTGACATATTTTTGCTGATGAATCATAGTCCCTTCAGGCATTTGCTTTATCTGCAGTCCAAGGAAGAAATTTAGTTCACCCATCATGCTCATTTCAAATTCACTTCCCATCAGATCAGCAAACCCTTTGCATAGCTTTTCATCAGTGGCTCCAAAGATGATATCATCGACATACACTTGAACCACCAATAGATCCTTTCATTTCTTCTTGAGAAATAGCGTGTTGTCAATCTTTCCTCTCGAGAAACCATTCTTCAGCAGGAATCCTGAGAGTCTTTCATACCAGGCTCTAGGGGCTTGTTTCAATCCATAGAGAGCCTTGTCCAGTTTGTAAACATGATCAGGAAATTCATTATTCACAAAGCCTGGTGGCTGTATTACATATACCTCTTCATTCAAGTAGCCATTCAGGAAGGCGCTCTTTACATCCACCTGATACAGTGTGAACTCCATGTATGTGGCAAAGGCAATCAACATTCTGATGGCCTCCATCCTTGCGACTGGTGCAAAGGTTTCATCATAATCTATTCCTTCTTCCTGACTGTATCCTTGAACCACTAACCTTGTCTTGTTTCTTGTCAATATACCATGCTCATCCAGTTTGTTCCTGAACATTTATTTTGTTCCAATTATTGATCTGTCCTTCGGCTTAGGAACTAGGTGCCACACATTGCTTCTTTCAAATTGATGAAGTTCCTCCTGCATGGCTAGAATCCAATCTGGATCTCCTAGAGCTTCTTTTACATTCCAGAAATGAGAGGAATGCAAAGAATGCACAGAAGTTCTTCAAGGCTGACCTGGTCATGATTCCCGTGTCTAGTTCAGATAAAACATTCTCCAAGGGGTGAGAGCTTTGATGTTTCCATGGCCTCAGTTGAATATGACTGGAAGAACCCGCAGCATTATCTTGAGGGGGTTCTTCCTGTCTTGCTGGATCATCAGCTTCATCTGATGTTCCCCCTGTCATGTTGACTCCTTGTTCTAGTGTGCTCAGAATCTCTCCTGATGTCTCTTTGTCTTCTGAGTCTTCCAGTTCATCTACACCATCTTCCAGACTTAGGCCAATCACTTGATCATCTGCCTCAGCTTCCCCCAATGCCTTATCAGATTCATCAAATACGACATGCATACTTTCCTCCACTGTTTGTGTTCTTTTGTTAAACACTTTGTATGCTTTGCTTTGAGTGGAATAACCAAGGAATATTGCTTCATCACTCCTAGCATCGAACTTACCCAATGGTTCCTTTCCATTGTTGTGAACAAAACATTTACAACCAAAGGGTTTCATGTGAGCAATATTTGGTTTTCTTCCTCTAAGTTGCTCATATGGAGTCTTGTCAAGAATTGCTCTGATGGAACACCTGTTCAGCAGATAGCATGCAGTGTTTATTGCTTCAGCCCAAAAGTTTCTTGCAAGCCCACTTTGACAACAGCATAGTCCTTGCCATATCCTCCAGGGACCTGTTCTTCCTTTCAACCACACCATTTTGTTGGGAGTTCTTGGTGCAGAAAAGTTATGATCTATGCTGTTCTTTGCACAATACTCAGAAAATTTTGAGTTTTAAAACTCAGTTCCATGATCAGATCTGATGCTGATGAGTTCTAGACTTAACCTTTTCTGCACTACACCAGCCCAGTCTTTAAAACTGTCAAAAGCTTCATCTTTAGATGCCATGAACAAGGTCCATGTGTACCTAGAGTAGTCATCAACAATTACGAACACGAATCTCTTTCCTCCTCTGCTCCTGACTCTCATAGGTCCACGCAGATCCATATGCAATAGTTCCAGTGGCTTTGATGTACTTACCACCTTTTTGGATTTAAAGGATGATTTCACATGCTTCTCCCTTACACACGCATCGCACATTTTTATGTTTTCAAATCTCCTGCTTGGCAATCCACGAACCAGCTCCTTAGATACAAGCTTGTTCAGTTGTGAGTAACGTGCATGACCCATCCTTTTTTGCCACAGCTGAGAGTCACTTTCTTGCACATTCAGGCATGTTAAGTTATTTTCAGGGAGTGACTTCAGCGACGCTTTGTATACATTGTTTACCCTCTTTCCTTCCATAACAATTTCTCCACTCTGTAGATTCTTCACAATACATCCTACAGACGAGAAACTCAGTTCATTACCTCTATCACATAGTTGGGAGATGCTCAGCAGATTGTGTCTGAGACCATCAACACAGTAAATATTTTCGATTGCATGATCCAGAGTTCTCCCAATCTTTCCAATTCCCACGATTTGACTACTTTTTCCTCTACCAAAGGCCACACTGCCTCCTTGAAATACTGCGAGTGAGAGAAAATTTCTTCTGTCTCCTGTCATGTGCCTTGAACAACCGCTATTAAGTATCCAACTTGGGTTGTTCTCCTTCACTCCAGCCTGCAAAATAGATTAGAGGTTACCTTTAGGAACCCAGACAAGCTTGGGTCCCTTCTTACGAGAGAATGGATAAATCAAATCCTGTCTAGCCATTTAGGTAGAACACTTCTTTTATTCTTGGCCTTTGCCTTGCTAACATTCTTGCACTTTTGTTTGAAGTGTCCTATTTCACCACAAAAGGTACACAACATGTTGCAAGGCAGCCCCACATACTTGCTCTTAGGACTATATGGAGGCAATGGTTTCTTGAATCCTAGCCCTTGTTTTCCTTTCTTTTGATTTTCAAGAATCTAGTTCATTGCCTCCGATGATTTATTCCATTTAGTTAATCTGGTAAGCTCAAATTCAGATTTTTCAACCGTTTGATTTAAAATCCTGTTCTTTTCAGTTTCCTGATACAGAATCTCATTGGCTCTTTTTAATTCATTTTCCAGAAAGGTTTGAACTTTACTTATTACTTGCTTACCATTTATACTCTCTCTTAACTGATTGCAGTCCAATTCTAGTTCAGTGATCTTAGAGTTTGACACAAGAGTCTTCCCCTTTAAGATGGCATTGATTTCTTCCAGTTCAATGTTTTGTTCTAGGAGGTTCTTGTGCTTGGTTCTGAGATCACCTAGCTCTTCAGTTAATTTATCTTTTTCAATTTTTTTCCTTTTCATAACCCTCAATCAAGGTGGCAGTGATTAGGATCAAATTTTCAGAAGTGTATGTATGTAAAGTTTCCTCAAGATCAGATAAACATACCTCTGCTGAATGAGCAGCTTCAGCTCCATCAGTTGCCATAAGGACGGAGTCCTTCTTATGGTTTTCATCTGTGTAACCCTCCTTCAGCCTTTCCCAGATTTCCTTGGTAGACTTGCATTCAAGTATCCTTGCAAGCACATCATAGGTAAGTCCTCTCCTCAGGTACCATTCAGCCTTGGAATTTGCCTGTGGCCAGTCTAGATCTTGAGGATCTAGTTCTTCCACCTTCTTTGGCACCAAAACTCCATTTGATGCTCTCTTCACAGGGACATGAGGTCCTCTCTTTACGATCAGCCACAGACTATAATCAGTTGCTTGAAAGAAAATTTTCACCTATTTCTTCCAGCTCTTATAGTTAGTCCCGTGCAACACAAGTGGCCTTGACGGATCTCTTCCTCCTCTGAACTCTCGAGGGTCTTCTTCATCAGAGCTGATGTCTGTCATACCTATTAGTGCTAGTGGTGAATCATCTTCGGATTCCTTTTCATGATCAGATTCACTGTCAGTTGGTCCCCATGTAACATAGAAGGCTTCCTTCTTCTTTCTTCTTTCTGCTCTGAAGTTTGGAGATGATGCAGCCCGAACACGTGCTGATCAAGTGTTCGATCCACCGAGGAGACCGATGACACGAAGTCAAGCCAAGCTGCTGCACGATGTGCACATTCACTTAGCCTGGCCGAAGGAAAACCATTTCTCCGAAGCTGACTGGCCGGGCTCAAGAACCGAAGGCATTATCTTCAGATTTGAGCCCGAAGGCAAAGTGACCGAGGACATTGAGCTCGAAGACAAGTGAGCGACCGAGGACAATGAGTTTGAGCACGCAACCACACACCGAAGTCAAGGCTGCCGAACACAAACTTAGCTCAGCCCTACGTGGCTTGCTTTTATTGGTCACTTGTGACTATTTACTACTTTATCCTTAGCATAGTCTATAAATAGTCCATTTTACTTCATTGTAAAGGATCCAATTTTTAGTATATGAAATACATAGCAAGTGCTATTGAGAGTCTCTGATGGAGCCAATCCCCGACGTGGGCCTTTAAAAAGAACTTGTGTCAACCGGTGTTATTAGTTTGAACAAATTCTTCTTGATCATTCAATTTGCAAGAAGCGGGTCTTTCTTGAGGATTGTTGCATAGTATAGGTGCGTCTTGATTTTCCCTTCGATCGAGCTTTGAGACAGGTTCCTCACTGTTCTTTCGAATCGAAGCAAGATTTGTCTTGCTTCTATCTTTACTTTTCTAGTCATTTCCTTCCGCGTTTGTGTTTAGCATTTCCTTCGGGTTTGCTTGCACCATCTTGGTATCAGAGCAAGGTTTGAGTTTGTTCTTACAACCTCAAATCCTGTTCACTTAAATCGTGCTTTTGTCTTCAGTTTCAGCTTTCTTCCGTGTGTTTGATTGTTGTTGCTGAGTGTTTACAAAAAAAAAAAAAAAAAGGTAGAAAAACAAGAATTCAAAAATTGTGTTTGATTGTTGGTTGTTTGGATTAAACAACCATTAATTCTTGTTCACTATCGATTCCTAATTCCAATAAGTACCCGACGTACCATTTTCGTGACTAGGGTTTCTTGGTAAAATTTGGACTGTTTTGGAAGTTTGTTGGTGGATGGACTCGAACCCCATCGTGTTTGGTTGAAACCGATGAAGATTGATGGTTCTTGAGGTGAGTTGGGTTTGTTTGTGCTTTAGAATTTTCGAAGTTCTGTGTTGAATTCGTTGTCCGTACGCCGGAAAGTTGTTACGAATTGTAACAGTGTACGACACGAAGGAGCTGAAATCTTAGCTCAAGAACTTTGTTTAATTTCCTCCGTTGTTGTCTGAAACCGGAGTCAAAAAACAACCCAGATTCTGTTGTTATTGTGGTCAGTGAATCGAAGCAAAATTGTCCGTACGCCGGAGCAAATCTTCACTGTTTCATTGAAGAAGAAAGGGGTAAAGTGTGAACATCAAAACCCCAGGTGAAAAGTTGTCGGCTGAGAAAGGGAAAATTGGATAAGGTAAAACCCTATCCGTACCAAGGAGGGACCACTCTTGTACGGACAAGAGTTGGAGTGTTCGAAAAGGATTCCAAAAGGGAATCAAAGGGTAGATTCTCCTAGGTTTTCACTTTCTTCTGTTCGAAAATTCTAGTTAGTGGATCTTTTGAGTAATCTTCCTACTCGAGGTCGTACTAACTCAACTGAGCTTATAGGAACTCGTGCGTGGGGTGACCGAAGTCCAACTTCGTAGAAATTTCTTTGACTTCCCAAAGCGCAAGAGTAAATAGCTGTCCGTTCCAATCGAGTCAAATCAACTCACTCTTCCCGAAGTAAGACGTCGTAACTTGTCAATTTCGAAGGAATTGAGAGAAGTTGATCAACCGAGGAAGCCATTGGCTGCAAGTTCTTGAGTGACCAAAACCGAACCCATATATTGAGAGGACCAGAGTGCCACCCATCAAAGGTGAGGGAGTGTGTGAAGTGATTTCTAACCTTAACATTTGTTTGGTCTTTGATTTGTGCAGGTATCATGGCTGGGAATGGAGACGATGGCAAAGGCATTGAGAGGCCCGAAGTGTCGTTAGCCGATCTCATGGCTGCGATACAAGGCATCAGTGCCGAAGTAAGAGGAGTGAGTGCTCGAGTAGCTAACCTCGAGCAGGGGAGCGCGTCCGTGGCCATGCATGGGTCCGGCGCTGGAACGAGTAGCTCCACTCCAATGAAACATGAGTTGTATGCTGAGCTTGTTCGACAACATCAGTTGACAAGTGAAGCAATTGGAAGAGAACTAAACTTGGGCAATCCCCAAGCTGGAAATCAAAACTTGGGCATTCCCCGAGGAGAAAGGGTACCACTTCCAAAGGCTCGAAGAGATCTTGGAGCTGTTGTCGAAGAGGTTGATGAAGAGGAATTTCCCCAGGACGAATATGAGCATGAGCCGCCATTCGCTCAACGAAGGAAAGCTCACCGAGGTCGTGGAAATTTCTAAGGTCGAGGCGCAAATGTTGAAAGGAATATTGAGCGTGAGGCTGATGATCAAAATAATGAGTATCCCGAACAGGCTCGTGGTGTCCGAGACTCAAATTTGAGCAGTGTCAAGATCACTATTCCACCCTTTAAAGGAACTAGTGATCCAGATGAATATCTTGAATGGAAGCTTAAAATGGAGCGCATCTTCGAAACCAATGAGATGACAGAAGAGAGAAAAGCTGCCCATGCCATTACTTCGTTCGAAGCGTATGCATCTACGTAGTGGGAAGCTGATAAAAGGCATAGACGAAGGAATGCCTATCCCGAAGTCACTACTTGGCCACAGTTGAAGAGAGCAATTGATGCTAAGTATTTGAGTGCCAAGTACAGGCAAACTCAGATGCAAAAACTCTATGAGCTAAAGCAAGGGTCCAAGTCAGTCCAAGAGTATCATGATGAATTCGAAAAGGTTCGATTGAATCTTGATCTGGTTGAAGACGAAGAGCAAGCCATCATCCGATTCAAAAATGGTTTGGCTAGGGATGTGTCATCTCAATTGAGGCTACACGTGTACCACACGTTGGAAGATCTGTTCGATGCTGCCACCGAAGCTGAAAAATTGGTGAAGGACGATAAGGCAAACCGGTATCGAGGAGTCACTACTTCTACTCCCTTGAACCGAGGTAAAGAATGGAAGAGTCCAAACCAAACAAGTGCCAACACTGTTCGAGACTCGAAGAGACCCTTCGAAAAGGGAGTGACTGGTAACCAAGCAAGAGAAGGAGGTAAAATTCAACTGAACTCTCCTAGTGCTTCAAATATTCAGTGTCACAAATGCAAGGGTTATGGTCACATGGCAAAAGAGTGTCCAACTCGCAAAGTTATGCTTCTGCTCGAAGATGGAATAGTCCATGAGCAAGCGAGTGACACCGAGGAGGAATTTATCGAGGAGGCTGACCGAGCTGAAGGTGAAGATGATCATGAAGCTGCCGAAGCTGATCATCCGGAAATATTTCTTGTGGTTCGAAGGAATTTGAGCTGCATGACTCTTGAAGAAGAGGACAACCAGAGAGAAAATCTCTTCCATGCCCGATGTCGAGTGAGGGGAAAGGTGTGTTCGATGATCATTGACTCTGGTAGTTGTGCAAATGTGGTGAGCCAAACCTTGATTTCACAAATAGGACTATCTACGATGAAGCATCCCCACCCTTACAAACTACAGTGGGTAAACGAGTGTGGAGAGTTGAGGGTTGTCAAACAAGTGTGGATCAAGTTTAGAATTGGCGAGTATCATGATGAAATGATATTCGATGTGGTGCCAATGCAAGCTTGTCATTTGCTATTGGGAAGACCGTGGCAATATGACCGGTCAGTTGTTCACAATGGGAGATCCAACACTTACACTGTCAAGCTCGAAGGGAAGAGTTTCATACTCAAACCCTTGTCTCCCAAGCAAGTCACCGAGGACTATAAACGGATGAAAGAATTGAAAGAAGCGGCCAAAGCTAAGCTTCCGATGGGAGCAAAATTGGGGGCCGAAGAGACAAACTCCTCGCCCGAAGTGAAAGGAATCTGTGCAATCATGCAACCGGGTGAGTTTCTTCGAGGCAATGACAACGATCAGATGATGATCTGCCTCGTGCACAAGGGTATTCTTCTAAACTCTAATGATGATTTTTCTAACAATAACCCTTTGTCTAGTGCTGTACAAAGTGCTTTGCAGGACTTCAGAGACATGTTTCCCGAGGAAATGCCAGGTGGATTACCTCCGTTGAGGGGAATCGAGCACCAAATTGACTTCGTACCGGGATCTCAAATCCCCAACAAACCTGCATACCGGTGTAATCCCGAAGACACCAAAGAGCTCCAATAGCAGGTTGATGAGTTGCTGAACAAGGGCCTCGTTCGAGAGAGCTTGAGTCCTTGTGTTGTTCCTGTTATCCTTGTCCCGAAGAAGGATGGAACATGGCGAATGTGCGTTGACTGTCGAGCAGTCAACAAAATAACGGCAAAGTATCGTCATCCTATTCCTAGACTAGATGACATGCTAGATGAATTAAGTGGTTCTTCATGCTTTACAAAGATTGACCTCAGGTCCGGTTACCATCAGATCCGAATGAAACCCGGAGACGAGTGGAAAACCGCATTCAAGACCAAATTTGGCTTATCCAATGCCTCGAGCACATTCATGCGATTGATGAACCATGTGCTCAAACCGTTCATAAACAAGTTCGTTGTCGTTTATTTCGATGACATACTTGTTTATAGCCGAACCATGGATGAACATGTCGAACACCTAAGGCTTGTGCTGGATAAGCTTCGAGAAGAGAAGTTATATGCTAACTTCAAGAAGTGTGCCTTTGGTGTCGAGCGTGTGGTCTTTCTAGGATTCGTTGTCAGTGCTAATGGTGTCGAAGTCGACGAGTCAAAACTCGAAGCCATCAAAGATTGGCCAACTCCAACCTCGGTATCACAAGTTCGTAGCTTCCATGGCTTGGCTAGCTTTTACCGAAGGTTTGTTCGTGACTTTAGCACCGTGGCAGCTCCTTTAACCGAGCTGGTTAAGAAAGATCATCCATTTGTGTGGGGAGAGTCCCAAGAAAGGGCTTTCCAAGAGTTGAAACGGAGGATTTGCTCTGCCCCGTTGTTGCAACTCCCTGACTTCGGCAAAGCATTCGAAGTCGAGTGCGATGCATCTGGAGTTGGGATCGGAGGTGTGCTGATGCAAGAATCGAAGCCGATCGCTTACTTTAGCGAAAAGCTTAAGGGTGCAACCTTGAACTACTCTACGTATGACAAGGAGTTGTATGCCCTCGTTAGAGCACTCGCCCATTGGCAGCATTATTTGTGGCCTCGAGAGTTTATGATCAAAAGTGATCATGAGTCCTTGAAGCATCTCTGAGGACAGGAGAAGTTGAACCGAAGACATGCCAAGTGGGTTGAATTCATTGAGAGCTTTCCCTATGTAATTCATTACAAAAAGGGTAAAGGCAATGTTGTGGCCGATGCGCTATCAAGGAAATTTGCTTTAGCGACCACTCTCGCCTCTAGGCTCATGGGATTTGAAAGCATCAAGTCGATGTACGAAGACGATCCCAAGTTGAAATGCGTTCGTGACGCAATCTTGAGTGGCCGAAGGGTTGAGAAATATCAGTGGCACGATGGCTATCTCTTCAAGAATGGGAGGGTTTGTGTGCCAGTGTCATCGTGGAGAGAGCTCTTAGTTCGAGAAGCTCACTCCGGTGGACTGATGGGGCACTTCAGTGTCGACAAAACTCTTGGTATCTTGACCGAACAGTTCCATTTGCCCAAAATGCGACGAGATGTGGAAAAGCTTTGCAACGCTTGTCTCGTTTGCAAGAAAGCTAAATCGAAGTCCAACCCTCATGGTTTGTATACCCCGTTGCCTGTGCCTGATCGACCTTGGGTTGATATATCCATGGACTTTGTCTTGGGGTTACCGAGATCGGGGGGAGGACATGATAGCATCTTTGTTGTGGTTGATCGTTTTTCCAAAATGGCTCACTTTATTCCTTGCAAAAAGTGTGATGATGCACAGCATGTAGCTACATTGTTTATTTCTAATATGTTGAAATTGCATGGTGTACCTCGAACTATTGTGAGTGATCGAGACTCAAAATTCTTGAGTCATTTTTGGAAATGTTTGTGGGGTGCCCTCGGCACCAAGCTCCTATTCTCGACGTCTCACCATCCTCAGACTGATGGACAGACCGAGGTAGTTAACCGAACCTTGGGATCTTTGCTTCGAGCAATGACCAAAGGCAAGGTTGGGAACTGGGCTGATCGTTTGCCCATGATGGAGTTTGCATACAATCGAACGGTGCGTAGAATGATCAATATGACCCCGTTCGAATGTGTGTATGGTTTTAATCCTTTGATTCCACTTGATTTAACCCCCATTGCCTCGAGATTCTGTTCTTGATTTTGAAGATACTCAACGAGCAGCTGCTTTGATCGAATTGCATGCGAAGGTGAAGAAGAACCTCGAGGAAGCCTATGCAAAGGTTGCCTTAAAGAAAAACAAGGGGCGTAAAAAGCTGGAATTAAAGAAGGGAGATTAGGTTTGGGTTCACTTCCGAAAGGAACGTTTTCCGAACCTAAGGAAAGGGAAGTTGGCTCCTCGAGGGGATGGTCCATTTCAAGTGTTGACCAAGATCAACAACAATGCTTACGTGATCGACCTTCCTGGTGAGTATAACGTGTCCAACACCTTTAATGTTGCTGACTTAGCTCCTTGTGTTGTAGGTCAAACTTTGGAGGATGAAGAAGGCTCGATTTCGAGGACGAAATCTTCTCAAGAAGGGGAGGATGATGCAGCCCGAACACGTGCTGATCAAGTGTTCGATCCACCGAGGAGACCGATGACATGAAGTCAAGCCAAGCTGCTGCACGATGTGCACATTCACTTAGCCTGGCCGAAGGAAAACCATTTCCCCGAAGCTGAGTGGCCGGGCTCAAGAACCGAAGGCATTATCTTCAGATTTGAGCCCGAAGGCAAAGTGACCGAGGACATTGAGCTCGAAGACAAGTGAGAGACCGAGGACAATGAGTTTGAGCACGCAACCACGCACCGAAGTCAAGGCTGCCGAACACAAACTTAGCTCAGCCCTGCGTGGTTTGCTTTTATTGGTCACTTGTGACTATTTACTACTTTATCCTTAGCATAGTCTATAAATAGTCCATTTTACTTCATTGTAAAGGATCCAGTTTTTAGTATATGAAATACATAGCAAGTGCTATTGAGAGTCTCCGATGGAGCCAATCCCCGACGTGGGCCTTTAAAAAGAACTTGTGTCAACCGGTGTTATTCGTTTGAACAAATTCTTCTTAATCATTCAATTTGCAAGAAGCGGGTCTTTCTTGAGAATTGTTGCATAGTATAGGTGCGTCCTGATTTTCCCTTCGATCGAGCTTTGAGACAGGTTCCTCACTGTTCTTTCGAATCGAAGCAAGATTTGTCTTGCTTCTATCTTTACTTTTCTAGTCATTTCCTTCCGCGTTTGTGTTTAGCATTTCCTTCGGGTTTGCTTGCACCAGGAGGTCTTCTTGACTTCTTCTTATCTTTGTCATTTTCCTTTAACGTCTCCTTCTCCTTTTCCTTAGATGCTCTGTTTTTCATCCACTCTATTTCCCATATAGGACAATCCATGACGGCGTGATCTTTCTTGAAACACTTAAAGCATCCTGAGTAATCCGCACTGTCGACTATGTACTTCCTGCCAGAATTCTTCTTGAATCTACCCAGGTTAAGCTTCTGTCTTAGGGCACTAACCATTGCTGCTTCAACTGATTGCAAATCAACATATTCATCAGTTTCCTCAGGATCTTCAAGCGCAAGGGTCTTGTCCTTCTTCAAAGGTGGTTTAGCTTTTGAGTCTTTCATCATTTCATGACTTTTCAAGCTACCAACCAGTTCTTCAAGTTTGATGGATCTTAGAGGTTTAGACTCAATGATGGCAGTCATCTTAGGTTCCCACGCTTCAGGAAGCACATTTAGAATCTTATCAACCATCTCGACTTCTGGCAATTCCATATCCAGGGATCTCATCTCATTAGTAATGATGGTCAACCTGGTCATCATATCCTAGATTGATTCCTTCTCACCCATAGAGAACAGCTCAAATTGTCTCTTCAGCATTCTTCTCTTTGAGTGCTTTACTTCGGTGGTTCCTTCATCCGCAACCTGCAAAGCATCCCAGATTTCCTTAGCCGTCTTGTAAAATGATACTCTGTTAAACTCCTCAGGACCAAGACCACAAATGACCAGACATTTGGCTTTGTGATTCTTTTCAATCATCTTATAATCCGTCTCATTGAACTCCTCTTTCAGTTTAGGTTCTTGTTTGGCAGTGGCTCCTTCACCAACTATTTTAGTGGGGATCAGGTTTCCTTCAGATACTATCAGCCAGAGTTGATAGTCTTCAGCACATATGTAATTTTCCATCCTGTTCTTCCACCACGCATAGTACTGCCCGTTAAACTGTGGGGGCCTTTGAACTGACTGTCCTTCAGTAATAGTAGGTGGTGCACTCATGATTCTGACCCTTCTCAAGGTATTAGCCTCAAACGAGAAGACCCGCTCTGATACCACTTGTTATAATCTATGCACCTCCTAAGGACACTAGAAGGGAGGCGGGGGGGGGGGGGGGGTTGAATAGTGTCCACCGATTTTCGCTTTTAAGAACCTGGTTCAACTAAATTAAGAACCCAGTTCTTGCCTTTGCAATTCTGCTGTTTCAACCACTGCAACACACACCAAACACACACACAGAGAATACGAGGATTTTACGTGGAAAACTCCTTGCTCAGGGGAGAAAAACCACGACCCACACTCTGGGATTTGAGAACTTAATCCACTAACACAATGAGCAAGTTTCTGATTACAAGACTCTGTAATCAAGGGGCTACACTCTAGACCCTAATCACTACTCAAAGCTAAACTCTAGCTTTTCAAGCAATTTATCACAAGTTCACCTAATACATATGCTTCTGCGATAAGCCAATAGGTAAAAACAATGAAAGCTCAAAACTAAGACAACTTACAACTCAATAAACCTAGACCGAATATCTAGATTCGATCAACTCAAGCACGTCTATTGTCTTCTTCAGTTTACTCACATAGAAAGATGCTAGATCGCCTTTATATGCTCTCAACTCTCTGTTTGTGAAGAACTGGTTTACGGCTGCATCGACTACTTGTATTTATACGGGCCTTGCAACCCTAGTTGAGTCCTACAAGGAATCCTTGTAATTATGGTAAGACAGGATTCCTAGTAACTCTTTTCCTTGTTGAAGTCCAACTCCTATTCACACTTCGAAGACACAGCCTGGGCACCGCCACTTTTAGTCTGACTAGGATGCGTATTCATTCACGCGCCACTATTCCTAGTTCCTCAGGGATTTGCAACCTGCAACTCTTTTCGATCAGACGTACCCTTCTATCCAAGGACTAGGTTCTTCTCCAAGACCACTGAGTCCTTCTCGTTTGTCATTCTTCAAAACCAATGCTCAACACAAGTGTATAAGTTATTCATTTTATTTCAATTTATGTGACATAATTTTAATTAATACGTAGTCTAAGGAAGAATTGTTGACCTATAAAATTTTTGGTCCACAATATATCATAGTATTTATGGATATAAAATTTTTGAAATTTTTGATCGTAAACATGCCATAACATTTATAAGGTTATAAAAGTTTCTGATTAAAGATAAAATGGGAAATGCAAAGCTATTTATTTTTCAAATTTATTAGTATGTTCTGAAACGAACTAGAAAGGAAAGATAGGAAAAACTTTCCATCTGTGTTCCTTCATTACATACTCAAGCACAAACAAACCAAATTAATAATGAGAGGAATCAAGTAGTAACAGTTAAAAATTAAAAATTAAAACAACTTAAGCATAACAATGTTAATAAGCAACTAGAAAACTTGACCGCGTGCGACCGTGAAAGACCTTATTGATCTTATAGGACAGGACAGGAAATAGTTTGATCAATTTTATCCTGAATATGTTCTCCAACCATAATATATTTCATTCCTAAATGTAATTGACTTCACCATGTTGATGGAACTTAAAATATAATAAGCATGATGTTTTTTATTATATTTTATTTTCATTTAAATTATAAAACTTTCAATTTTCATTCTCAAGAACCTCATCATCGATGTGAAAATTTCTTTATAAGCAAGAGATTTAAACTTGCATCTGAGTCATATTGAGTCGCAGTACTGTCACTTTTTTAGAATAAAACATATCATAAATTATTTTTTACCACATTTTGCAAGTGAGGATATTACTGACTTACAAATTTTCAAGTCCTTTCTCATCTATTCTTGGTGATTACTCTTGCCAAAACAAATAGCTAACATAGTTATACTGGTGATTTTTTACGAAGAGTTTAGGGCTTCATGTTAGATCTTTTTTAATTAATTGATTTGTTTCCCTTGCTTATTGTAATCTTTTTTCAAAGATTAATAAGAAATAAAAGGAAGACTTCTAAACTTGAACTTGTGTCGCATTTGACCACTTTCGGAAAGTAAAACATATAAGAAACTAATAATATAGTTGAAATAAATCAAACATTGATTTTCTTTTTAATTATTGTTTATCAGGTTAGTCTAGGTCAGCATAACACATGTAGGTGAATAATAATCAATAGAGTGAATATTATTCTACACTTAATATTTCCTTCAAATTTGCTTATTTTCCTTAAGAACTACCTGCACTATTTCAATACTTAGCTTCAAGCATTTTTGTGGGAAATTGGATTCGGAGCACACATGTGGGTCAACCCGGATCCATGTCAAGATAATTAGAATATATATTTGTTATATATTACTAATTATATATATTTATATAAAAGGGAGAAAAGACATGTCTATTGAAGAAAATGTCTGAAGAGTTGTGTATTTTCAGATATATAAAAAAGGAGTCCTATTAGGAACTCCTAACATTATTTTTAACTTAGTTTTTCTTCCGGGGAGAAAACAGACTCTACCTTTTCAATCAAAAGAAACGGTTTCTTTTCTTTCTCCTTCAAAAGTAGAAAACTCTCTTCTTCTCTTATGGTGAAGAACATCAGTGGAAGATTGAAGGGACTTCTACGAATTCAGAACCATCTTCTGTAACAGGTACGACCTAGACTGTGAATTAATCTTTACAATTCATGTTTTTACATGTGATTGTATCGTTGACTAGTGAAACAAATACGGATAGACCCTGGGTAAATTGTATGTTCTTGAATTATGTGTAATCCTTCATTGGTATTAGAGCCAGGTTATTTGTTTCCTAGTACGTGAGTTTCATCACTGTAACAGTCCCCTCCTAATTTGTTAATTTGCTGTGGTTTTTTTTTTTTAAGAAAAATCTGATCCGAAAGGTTATTCATTTCTGGCGTTTTGGCAAATACTATACACCATCACAGTATAGGTCGATAATTAAGCGGCACCATAATTATGCTGTAGTGTTAGACACCAGATATCCTTTGTAAAGGATTCTCGTTGCCCTTCGAACTTGTTTTCGAGAATTAATATTGGCGCTAGTGCTAATCAATGTAAGGACTTTTGATTCCCAAGTAAGACAAAAATAATGTACAAGATTCCCTGGTGTCTCATATGGAGACATGGAATAAAATCACAAGATGATGCCACTAATTTTTTGGTTTGGCATTTTGGTCAGAAAGTGATGCATGTAGAGGATTAGTTCTACTGGCATTTTAGGATTGAGTGCATCAATAAATATTCATTTGTGATTTATTATAAGCGTTATTGTAATATATTCTGCTACTGTATCAACAAAAGAAAAGGGTCCTATTATACCTTTTTTTTTTGAAACTTTTTCGTATATGTTACGAGTACAATTCAAGCGTGGAAGCCATAGTGGCTACCTTATTGGGTTAGCAATTTAGAGTTTCACCGCAAAATCGTAGAGCAATTAATCGAAGTAAAAGGTGCAAAAGCATTTGGGAAAGATGTGTTTCTTATCACGTTTACTGTGATGTTTCCTCTAGAATGCACCTAACTATATTGCCTATTTGAGTTGATGAAATATTTAGTTGGTGTTTCGTGCTCTTCTTACACTTTTCACAATTTTATACATATTGATGTATAGTTTTTTTTGTGAATTTATATTATTTTGTATATGTTACAAAAGGAGTATATATGAGAATCTAAGCACCCTTATCAAAGTTCTTTTTGGTAAAAACGTTGATGTCTCCACCAAATGCTATGAAACCATAAACTTGGTCAAAGACCATAAACTTGGTTAACCTTTTGATTTCTTAGTTACTGATTCAAAGTCCAGAGTGCTGACCTCGGGTTTCTTAGTACATATAGATGTAATATTTCTGTTTGACAATATACTTGTAGTATATGTTATATGAGAATATGTTGAAAAAGGCACCTATAATAACGTTTGTCTTGTAAAACTTTATTATCACCTCCTTGTATATATGTGTGCGCATATGTTTATGGTGAGTTGAAGTCTCTCTGTATGTGTACCAGATAGATTATGTCAAGGTGCATACAACTTATTGTTGTTTATGTGGCATAAAATTTTTATAAGTAGGTCTACTTAGTATGAATTTCAATCATAATGCTTTAGTATTGCTATTACTCTATTCGTGATAGAATTTTTTGGCTTATTTGGTCTTAATCTTAGTTATTTTAAGATTGATGTTCCTTTAGTAATTGATTATGTTAAATTTATTGAATGTTAAAATTTGGATGATGATTGGGAAGATAGTGAACTTTCGATTCTAAATCTAATGTGAAATAAATAGTGACATAATTAATTATTTTATGAATCAGTATGTATATGAATTTTAGGCTATGAGAAAGTACATAGTTATCTCAATAAGTTTATACTAGTTTTTATCAATATGTCAATTGCTATGAAAATATTGTCTTGAAATTAACAAAAGTGTTAATAGCGACAATAAAATTCAATTTGTCTTACAAGAGCAAGAGGCTCTTGAGGCCTCTAGACGTGTCTATGACGCCTCTCCATTGCAATTAAGTCAGTCTGACATCTGTGGTTCAAGTAATGTACTCCTTCCAAGTCAGTTAATTATTTCCACTCCATATAAGTTCTGGAGAGATGAAAACCCAATTTTTTCTATTGGGTTTGTGCTGCTTTTGTACATAAACATTTTCCCACATGGAAATCTGATTCCAAGGGGAAGGATGTGTGCACTTCTATGATACTCGATGAAGTCTAAGGTTTACATGTTCATATGTACTGAACATGACAATAGTGGCACTGTAACTGAAATTGAATCATAATGTATTTAGCTAATATTTTTCCTAAGCAGGGTGAGATAAGTCGAGACTTGGCTCTTAGTAAATTGTGGACCATATTGCTTCCGCTATTAACCTTAAATGGATTCGAGTGGAAATCATATTTGGTGACAATGGATATGTTCCAAGTAACACCAATACGTTGTCCAAAAAGAGAATCCATTTATATTGATGGTCCCAGTGGGAGTAATTATCAATTGATAAATCAATTTTATCAATCTCAACCTCGACAATGAATCGTCTAATTTTCCCCTTTGTCGATTTGAGATCGAAGGGGAAGCATGTATAGTTACTCCACAAGATGAATAAGAGCATTGAATATAAATAAAGCTCTTAGATCCCCTGCTAAGGATAAGTACCTAGAACAATGGAATATGAAATGGAGTCAGTGAAACCAAACCAAGAGTTGGAATTGGTTGATCTACTTATGGGTCATATCACTATTGGGAACAAATGAGTTCTCAAAATACGCGAATGACTTAATGTAAAATATGGGTGAATTCTTGAAGTTCAGAGTTTAAGGGATCGTTCCAAGGGATCGTTGTCTCTTTCAGAAAAATCTTATATTAAGAAATTTTCATGAACGATTTAATATACAAAAGTGCAAACCCATTAATACTCATATTTCTAGAGTCGAAGTTTCAAGTGGGATGATGTGTCCTCGTGAATTCACAAGAATATGATATTTGTCTCTTGAAACTTGATATCTGTTATTCTAGAATAACAGATATCAATCTGACTTAGAAAATGAATACTGGAAAGCAGTTAAAGGATACTGAGGTATTTCAAAGGCACATGTGATTATCCTTGTAATGTAAAGGAAATGATCTTCAACTCAAAGGCTATACTTACGATGATTGAGAAGGATTTAGATGAGAGAAAATCTAAATCTGAGTATGTCCTTCTCTACTAAACAATAGCGATGTGCATATTGTTTGTGTAGCAAGAAACAATCATCAGCCTTATTTATAAAGAAAGCTAAATTTATAGCGTTTTCAGCAACTGTGCAAGAAGCTGTTTTGGCTTAAACGTCTTTATGAAAAATTTGGGTGTGTTTGATAGTGCTATTGAATTAGTGACAATCAAGTGTTGATAGTCAAGTCTCAATAGCTTACTCAAAAGTCCCAAGTATTATTAGAAGACAAACCATATTGATATAAGTATAATTTCCTTAGAGACATAGTTGTACATAGAAAAGTGAACATGAAATACAACTCTATGCATTATATGATAGTAGATCTGATAATGAAACTCATAGAGTTTGGTGCTTATGAGTCATATGTGAAGGCATTGAGTTTGCATAGATGTTGATGTATTTATATTTAAATTTTCCCATGCATGTTCACATAAAACTGCATTATTGGAGTTAATGTAGTTGAAGCCTAAATTGATTGTTTAGTTTGTTCATATACTTAGAATGGTTTTTTGTTTAGTACATAAATTTAAAGTATGTCGGACAGATAAAAAGATTGGTCTATTCATACAGGCAATCGCCTCTACTGTCTAGGTGACTAATAGAGATGAGACAATTATAATCGTATTATTATCTGAGGTGATAATAATAGAGAGCTTGAAGTTTATAATAAGAATGTCGCTTGTTATTTTTGATTAATGATATTTGATTAAATGTGAGTCTGTCTTAATGCCAGAGGTGAGTTCTGAAAGATAAAATGTATGAGTAGATGTGTGAACTCGAAGTTAGACATATGTTGTCTGAACTATCATCTGCAGAGTATTTAATTTATGAAAGACATACGCTCCACGGGAAAGGAGTTAATACTGTGATAGGTGATTCATACCACGTATGCATAAAGTGACCTATGAGCGATACTAGTTTAATCTCTACTTGATTATCGTGTGAAGCCCTGAAAATTATAAGTAATTTTATTTTTTTTCTTTGTACCCTCATGACTTTGATCAGTTTCTCGAGATTCAATTTGATGTTTGTTATCTTAGGATGTTGCCAAGAGATCATGGATGATTCGGTCTGCCGGGACATTTCTAGAAAAGCAAGTCAGATTGAGATTAAGAGATTCTTGAGACAAGGAAGATCATTGAGTATTATCACATTAATTGTGTTCATTGGGCCCCTTTATGTTTGTCTTTGAGACAAGAACATAATGATGAACTCAAGTTATTACAAAGAGATTATGAGAGATATAAATGTGGTGAATGATCTTGGGTACTGCATACTATAATCTACTCTAAGGTTCCGTTAATTGTGATGCTATACATTCCTAACAGATGTATAGCAACTGAGCTCTCGAAGTATGCTCTGATCACACGGTCTAGTCGTTCTGTATGAAAGTTACAGAATGAGAATAAGAGTTGACCCACTATGTGTGAGTGGGAGATGTTTGAAATTGGATTCGGGGCACCCATGTGGGTCAATCCGGATCCATGTCAAGATAATTAGAATATATATTTGTTATATATTACTAATTGTATATATTTATATAAAAGGGAGAAAGACATGTCTATTGAAGAAAATGTCTAAAGAGTTGTGTATTTTCAGATATATAAAAAAGGAATCCTATTAGGAACTCCTAACATTATTTTTAACGTTAGTTTTTCTTCTGGGAAGAAAACGGACTGTTCCTTTTCAGTCAAAATAAACTGTTTCTTTTCTTTCTTCTTCAAAAGTAGAAAACTCTCTTTTTCTCTTATGGTGAAGAACATCAATGAACGATTGAAGGATCTTCTACGAATTCGAAACCATCTTCTGTAACAGGTACGACCTAGACTGTGAACTAATCTTTACAATTCGTGTTTTTACATGTGATTGTATCGTTGACTAGTGAAACAAATACGGATAGACCCTGGGCAAATTGTATGTTCTTGGATTGTGTGTAATCCTACAATTTTCATAAATTTAAATAGTAGAGAGAAAAAACCCAACACTTCACAATGGGCACCATCCCCACAGTTCACAAATAAAGCTTCGGATGGGACCGGGGCGTCTAATTTTCGGTTCATTGGAGAGTTCCTTAGATAAAAGACTTATTTCTTCTTTTGTTGGACAATATCGTGACAGTTCTAAAGGGCGCCAAATCCATAGGTAGTATGTTTATTTTATTTTTTACGATCTAAAGGTTTGTGTTATCTGAATTTTTGGCCAAGTTTGAATTTTTTGTAAAAATTTGTTGTTCATCCTAAAAACTATTTAGAAAGTGGCACACATCTTCAAAGAGCTGTATATTGACGAATAAATCTTTAAAGGGACAACATCAAGTTTTTAAAAGAGAAGATTACCTGAGGTAGTTAAGCTTTTCTTGTCGTCATCAGCCATGTGATCTCCCACGATTAAGTTTAATAGTAAGCCATAACAATCTATAGCAAACTAATGTACCATGCAAACGTTTCTTGTTCGGTGACATTCAACTCTTTTGCTCTCTTGCCTAGCTTTTATACCCTTTTTTAATTGATGACTGCAATAAGTTGTGGAGACCCGCCTCATGAAACCGTTATGTTTTAATGAAAATTAAGGCAGAGACTTTTGGATTATCTAATAAGTAATAAGAGTACAAAAAAAAAAGGGTTATTTCTTAATTGAGTTGTTATGGCTCTTTAATATAACTTTAATGAATATAATGAGGAGAAAAAAGTAAAAGCATCCAGAAAATGAGAAGAAAGATAGTAACGAAGACTAAATCTAAGTGAATTGGAATGTGAGGAAAATAGGTCAAAATGAGGAATCCTTGTCCATAGAAGCATGTCACCTCAGTTGGATATAGATCAGAATTAATATATATATATATATATATATATATATATATATATATATATATATATATATATAGATAGGTGTCAAAATATTACTCATCACAAGCACTTAATCTCTCTCAACGTCACGTAGCATAATTTTGTATGAGTTTAACTAATATACACCAATAGTGCAAATATTTTTTTTATACCGTCGACTAATTTAAAGCATATCACAAGCAAATTTTTAAGAACTCTTACTTGTTCTAATATTTTCAAGCCTAATATTCCTTTTAAATAGCTAATCTAACTTAAAAAATTAATCAGTGGTTGAGTCACGATAGAAGAATTGACATTCAAGAATCACAATGGGCAAAAGTAGCATATAGTTGGTATCTTGTACAATATAGGAAGGACACCAACTTGGTCAAATTATTGGCATAATTAAGTTTAAATATTATTAAAACAAGTAAGAATTCTTTAAAATTGCTTGTAATACGGTTTAAATTAGCTTACGGTGTGAGAGAAAAGTTTATACCATCTATGTATATTAGTTAAACTCATTTTGTATTTGTGTGCATATACTACTTATACTTATAAAAACCAGTCCATTCTTTGCATACTTGTTCAAAAAAGCTACAATTGAATATCTTCATCAATATCAAATTCAAGCTCAAAGTTTAGGCCCATGATCAACATACCTTTGAAATAAATTTTGTGGAACTTCTTCATGTAATTCATACATTGTATCTCAAAGTTAACCAGTATATTTCAAAAGAAGAAAAAGAGTATACATACTTTGCACTTCATCATAATAATACAATAACTAATAGGAGTAAACATATACTCGGTAAAAATAGAGTTTTTAACCAAAATTATCCCTCATCTTTGGGGGTAGGTCTAATATAATCCTTTAAATATTACCCTAGCCATCTTTAATCCTTTAAGTTTGCTAAACTAGAGCACCTTTAGTCACCCTAATGGAATGGGTGCTCTGCTGGGGTTAAAACTAACGGGACTACTCCACATGCAATGAACATGACTTGTGAAATTCCAAAGACTAGCTGTAAACCCTTTTCCCACTACCAGTTCCCCATGATTCCACAACTACGTAACCTTATTTCTTCGAGAAAAAGTTTTGATCAATCGAAAACGCAATAAGCGAACTCAAGATATTCTGACTTCTTCATCTCTTGTAGTGATTATCAGATGCCATGGTAGTGAAAATCCCAAGTACAGTAAGTCTGCAGCAAGATACTTGACATTCATTATACAAGAAGGTTTTAATGTGAAAAAGGAACAAGAATAAACCAACATAGAATAAGAAAAATTTCTCTCACTTGATAAACGTTATTGTAAGTTTGTCTAAAGGCAGAAGAACAAATCAACATGGAAAAAATAAAAGAACATGATAATAATTAAGATAACTGCATTGTCTGTCTAGTTTATTGTACCGCTATTTAAAATTAGAGAACAAATAGGTAACATCTGTCACCAATTTTCATTACCTTTATACTCTTTTCTTTGTTTGCAATATTTTTTCAGGCTAGCATTTTTTTCACTGCAAAATTGTTCTAACATAAATGCAAATTTATGTTTTCACAGACCCTATATATGAGGCATCATTTTTCAGTGTAAAAATAACACATGGTGGCGCAATGAAGCATAAGCCTAGTAGATATTATATTGGTGGACAAATAGATTATATTGACTATGTTAATGAGACAGAATTAAAGTTTTCAGAATTCAAATCCATGGCAGAACTATGCAGCTATCAAAGAGACTCTGTTACTTTTTGGCATAAGTGCGGGAGGAATGGTAACAGAATGAGACTTGTTTCAACAGATGTAGAAGCCATTGTTGTGTCCAAAAATATTCCAGATGAGAAGGTTGTCGAAGTGTACTTTGAGCATCTTGATTCATATATTGGAAGAGATGTTCAGGAAATTGAGGATGGAGGACAAAGAACCAGGCATGTAGATGAAGTTGTTGTATCAGAACAAGGCAAAGAAGCAAGTAGTGATCATATTTCAAGTGATGATGACTTTCAAGACTCGGAAAATGATCTGGCAGATGATAATGATATCTTGGAAACAAATACAAATGTAAAGAATAGATATGAGGTTAGTGAAGAAGTTCAGAAAAAGATGGCTGCTGAAGATGGTTATTCCGACTGTGTTATCTCAGATGATACAAGGAGTTTAGAATCTGATTCTGACAATGACAATTTCAACTTTCCCAAGTTCAATCCTATAATAGATGCGGAAAAACCTGTGTTGGCATTAGAACTAATATTTGGAAATAAAAATGAGTTCAAATATGCTGTAATAACTCATGAAGTAAATCAAGGGAGGTACATAAACTGGTCCAAGAATGACAAGTTAAGAGTAAGAGCGATTTGTTCAAATCCAGACTGCAAATGGGAGATTCTAGCTTCAAGGATGCATCGCGATAGGGTGTTTCAGATCAAAACATACAATCCCGATCATACTTGTAAGAACTGGAATCATCGTAACAAATCAATCACATCGTCTTACCTCGCACAAAGATAAGTTGAGGCGATAAGCTCAAACAAGACATGGCCAATCAGTGAATTCAGAGATAATGTTAGTGTGGAGCTAAGAGTTCTTGATGTGGTTTTACATCTCAACTCAAGGAAGACTAGTGAAGGTTGCAGAGTATGGAACAAACCAAAATGAGATTAAATGGAAATATTTCAAGGTTTTGATGTTTAGTTGTTATGTAAGTTCAAGGATAACACATGTCTGAAACTCCACGGAGACTTGAGTAAACAGAGTCTAGCACAAAATATGTAACTCCTGTTTACCAAATTTGTTCCAAGTTATGTACATATCTGCATTCTTTACATAAAGTTCACAACAGATCAACATGAAAAACAACTTTGGGAAATGAAAAACCAATTCTTAAGTTTGAATATCGATCATCATGAAACAGCAAGTAAACTGTATCAAAATCAAGTGCACACCAACCGAACACCATCCTTCAAAATTAGACTACTTATGTATATCATTCAATATTGAATCATTCAAGAGAAAGGATTACATCAAACTATAGTAACCCAATGACTCATTACACTGATTACATACAAAAAAACTAGAAGTCTGAATTATTCAACTTGATCCTCACTTTTTCCTTCATGTCTTTTTATTTCTCTATTACATCTTTCATTATTGAAACCTGAGCAATGTTTAGTCATAACTCTTTTTCTCTGGCAACAATCTTTTGGTCCATTCATTCTCGTCAACTTTAGTTTGTCTTCTAGTTTGTCTTTAACTTCAGTATTCTAGCTAATAACTTTGGACGCCAACTTGGATCATGCATCATTTTCATCCTCTGACATCGCCAAAATATACCTATAATGTCAAAAGTAAATAGCCTTAATAAGTGTCAGAAGAATAAATGTACAAAAAAAGTTGTCTTTCTAATTCAGTTTTAAATGCAACCGTCGTAACGTCAAAACGTCATACACAGAAGATAGGAATTTGACTGTGGAGCTAGTTAGGATGAATGTAAAAGAATTCTCAAAAAACATTACAAATCAAATAATCAAGGGAGAAGTTTAGATATAATAAGCAATGGTACTAAAAGTCTAGCACAACAAACAACTAATTTCTTGCATTATAACCACATGACTTATAGAGTGAAGCAGAGGTATTCTTAGGAATAAACTTGATAGAAACACTGTTGTCGCAGTGGTGTTCATCTGTAGGTATCTTGTACTCTTTATCTTTCATAGGAGTGTTCAATCTAAATGATATCAGGCAAGAATAAGAAGGAATAAGAAATGAAAATGTAACACGAAACATAAGAAAGGCTACATCGACAAGTTGCTAAAAACGATTAGAGTATCTTATAGAAGTTGATAGACTAGAAAGTTTCCCTATTAATGAACTAGTGGTCGGAAGTATCAGCTAACGAACCTTCTTATTGTGACTTACACCAACTCTTCAATTGTTTAATTAGAATATTCTCTATATATCTTTATTTAGGGTGAGCTTACTGGCTAAATGTAATTAATTAAGCATACTGGTTGGTATTAGAGTGGATTAGAAATCTTATTCGCTGCAGAGAACATATGGTTATGTATTCCAAATTTGCAGACTAAACCAGATGCAAATGATCTGATTCGTTTACCTCAACTACTTTTATTAAGGAAGTGTTTGAAGACAATTAAGCCACATGTTCCATCTATAATCTATAAGACTAGGCAGCACTTCTAAAGCCCCAATATGTCTTTGAAACTATTAAATCAAGGAAACTTTTGGAAGAGGGAAGAAAATTAGAAGCAAAATCAAGGTCACAATACGCAATAATCATCAATTTAGAGACAACAACAAAATACAAATAAAACACTTTGCACAGAAAGTATGAATAAATACTCACCTTCGCTGTAGAATCACGCCATGGTTGCATGGAATTAGAATTTTCTTTTTGTTTTTCTCTTCAATGGATTGGATTCTCAATATTTTTAAGCTAGAGCTTGTAGTTGTAGATTTTGAAAAATCGAAAATGGGAAAAGGGTTTACCGCTAGTCTTTGGAATTTCACAAGTCACGTGCATTGCATGTGGGAGTAGTCCCGTTAGTTTTAACCCCAGCAGAGCATCCATTCTGCTAGGGTGACTAAAAGTGCTCTAGTTTAGCAAACTTAAAGGATTAAAGATGCTTAAGGTAATATTTAAAGGATTATATTAGTCCTACCCCAAAGATAAGGGATAATTTTGGTTAAAAACTCGTAAAGATACATAGTGAACTAAACAACTGGTAAAAGTAAACTAAAAGTGAAATACTCCCTCTGTCCCACTTTGTTTGTCATACTTTCCTTAGTAGTTTGTCCCAAAAAGATTGTCATATTTCTAAATTTGGAAACAATTCAACTCCAAATTTACTTTTTGACTCATTTATAGCCACACAAATTCTTATGGCTCATTTTAGACCACAAGTTTCTAAAGTCTTCCTTACTTTATTAAACTTTGTGCCAAGTCAAACTACGACAAACAAAATGGATTGGAGGGAGTAATAGAACAAACCTTTCAATGGTAAAATTTAGTTTTGCTGACTTTCTTGCTTTCATGGAAGAGGGTAATATAATGTATTGGGTAAATCAAATGTCACCTCAACTACGACACGCGACATAGGAACGTGTGAGATACGATGACTATGGATGACAAGCAGTAGGGAGCAGTAGAATCAATAGCGGTAACGAGGGTTTCAAGAATACAACTTTCGACCGCATCATACTCACTATTAAGGGTGTCCAGCGGTTCGGTTTACACCGGACCACGGACCATCGCCGGACCGGCGCAAACCGGGCCAATTAAAAAAAATTGAAACGAGCTGTCCCCAGACCCGTCACCCCTAATTTGCACCAACCAAACCGGAAAAAAATAGACCTGAACCGGTCCGGACCGGACTGGACCGGAAAAATAAAAAAAAACTGTGTGGGCTGCTTGGAATATAGCCGTTAGAAACGACTCTTTTCACCAACAGCAAAAAACGTCTCTTCTTGTACTGGTTTTGTTCGTTATATTCAAACCGTATATAATCCATCTTTTCAAGGTTTTTCAAAAACTACGGTTAGAAGTGATATTATAAAATTTAAAAATGAATATAGAAAATATTTACGATATATGTTTTATCACTTTGATTGTAGAGTTTGTCTTACTACTGATTTGGGTCGTGGTGTTAATGGCTATGATTATTTAACACTTACTTGCCATTGGATAAATCCTAACTGGGTAATGCAAAAAAGAATTTTAGCATATAGCGCTGTCGATACACGGGAACATTTATTAAGAGAGTGATAACTGATATTTGTAAGGCGTATTTTATTACTGACAAAATTTTAAGTATAACTCTTGATAATGCTTCAAACAATGATTATGCTATTGGTAAGTTAAGACCACAATTGCATCCCCCTTTTGAAGAATTGTTTCATGTTAGATGTGCATGTTATATATATAATTTAGTTGTAAAAGATGACCTTAAGTTATTTGATCCTACTATTGTGAAGGTTAGACTCGCAATTAGTTATATTTTTAAATTTAAAAAACCGGATAGATGGATGGACTTTAAGGTAGAGTGTATGAAAGAAGGTTTTCAGGTTAGAAGAGTTCCTAAGGAAGTTTCAACTAGGTGGAACACTGTATATGACTCTTTGTCTGTTGCTTACAATTTACGAACGGCCATAACTAGTTATTTTAATGGCAAAGTGGTTGTAGAGTATCACCTAGATGAATCTTATTGGAAACTTGTTCTCAGTCTTCTTACATTTTTAGAAAATTTTTTTTATGCTACTAAAGAATTTTTCGGTCAGTATTACCCTACAGTTACTACTATGTTGTATTTTATAGCTGGAATAACGGAATTACTTAACAAATATAAATTAGTGCCTGGTTATGAACAAGCCATTGCTTCTATGATTGAAAAATTTAGAAAATATTTATTTCCTACTCCACCACTTTATTATATTGCTTCTGTATTACATCCCTGTTTTAAAGGGTTTAATGCTGAAATGCTTATTAGAGAAATTTATTGGAGTTTGAAAATTACTGCTGATGAAACACCAAGTGTAGAACAAGCTTGTACACAGGTATTTCCAGATTGCCAACGGATTTCTTAAAGATATAGGAGTGCAGCTGATAATGTTGTTCCAAGTGTTCCAAGTGGAGCTAGTTCAAGTTCAACGCATGCGAGTAAAAGAGCTGCAATCAGATTGGGAAGTTTTTCCAGCCTTAATCAAAGGCTTTCTAGCAGGCAATCGAGTAGCGGAGGGTTCAACAACCTTGATGTTTATTTACTTCATGGTTTCAAGGAAATTGAGTATTTTGGAAGTGATCAACTACTGCAATTTTGGAAGGATCAACAAGCACAGTTTCCAGTTTTAGCAAAAATGGGGCGGGATATTCTAACGATTCAAGCATCATCAGTTGTTTCAGAAAGCGCGTTTAGCCAAGGAAGATTACAAATTGGAGATCATAGACA
Source organism: Petunia x hybrida (assembly GCA_037355625.1). Taxonomy (NCBI): domain Eukaryota; kingdom Viridiplantae; phylum Streptophyta; class Magnoliopsida; order Solanales; family Solanaceae; genus Petunia; species Petunia x hybrida. The sequence goes on from JBBBVM010000648.1 coordinate 931,456, forward strand.
TTCATTGAAGGAAGAAGCAATGGAGACCGTATTATTCAGAGATTGGATTAGAACGGAGAGAAGAAATTTTGGATTTTCTGAAGAAAATGAAGAAGCAGATACAACATATTCAACCGAAATCTTATTAGGTGGTGGAAGTGTGGAAAATAAAAATTATTATGAAGAAGATGAATCTTTGCCACCGGTTCCTCCTGAGGTGCCAGAAAAAATTATTCAGAAAATGAATTTTTTTTTATTAATATGTAGTTTTGCAATTTAATATCTATGTGCTTTGCAAAAAAAATCAAAAATTATTCAATAAAATGTGTTACGCCTTGTTATTAAGTTATCATTCTTTTTTATATTTTCAATTATCCTTTGTTATATCTTTTTGCAATTCAATACTTAAATACTTAAATACTAAATACTAAATACTAAATACTAACTTAATACTTAGTATTTATTTTGAAAAAAATAACGAGTGGTATGCCTTGCTATTAAGTTATAATTTTTATTATATTTTCTTATTAATAAATAGTTTTACAATTTTATTTAGCTATGGTAGCAAATAGTAAATACTAAAATACTAAATACTTATACTAACTTGTTACTTAGTGTTTTACTTTAAAAAAATAGCAAGTACTATGCCTTACTATTAAATTATAATTACTTGTCATAATTCTTATTAATAAATAATTTTACAATTTTATTTAGCTATATTAGTAAAATAGTAAATACTCTAAATAGAAAATATTAAATCTTATAGTATAACTATATAAAAAATAATAAATTATAGGCCTTGCTATTAATTTATAAATGTTTGTTATTTTTTCTTTAGTCATATACTTAATTTAAAATTCAAAAACTACTTTCAAATAAAAAAAAGATAACCAAAATAAAAATAAAAAAATAAGTCGTCCCAAACCGGGCCGGTTTGGACCGGCCCAACCAAAAAATCCAGCTCTCCCCTTTTGAAAAATAGTCATTGGCAACGGCCATAAACGGCTATTTTTCCCTCCCCCACCCCCATAAACGCCCCAACAGCCCCCCCTCCCGCCCACTTATTTTTTCCTATAAATACTCCAATATGTCATCAAAGTAATCACAATTCAATATTTTCTATTCATTTCTCTCTAAAATTTTCTATCAAAGGCTATTTTCTAAATTTTCTATCAAAATGTCTGCAAATACTCCTACTGAAGCTCACGGTGCTGAAGCTTCCTCCCAACCAAGAGCAGCAAGATCCGAAATTTGAGAATTTGTCACAAAAAATATGATATTGGCACTGCTCAGTGTAATCTTTGTAAGAAAATTTGGAATTATCAATCTGGATCACATCATGGAGGGACGGGGAAGTTTAAGATTCACTTGCAAAACCAACATAGCGCAGAATGAGCTGCTCGTGGTTGGGGAATATATTTGCGTGACATGAATTGAGTCGTTGAAAAAGGCATGAAGCACTTGTGAAATTTCTATGATTTATTTATTTTTCTAGTTTCTAGTCTATTTTCTAGTTTTTATTTTCTAGTATCTCACTTTAAGTCTTTAATTATGTATTTCCAACTTAATGTATTTTCGTATTGTTGAATAAAATGTGTTTTTGTGTTGTTTATTTTATCTACAGTAATTTTTTAATCTATTTCAAAGAATCAAAAAATAAAAAAAATATTCGAACCGAACCGGTACCGGACTGTTTCACCCTACCGGTTCCGACATGACAGTGGAGCACTTGGACCCGTAGACCGGACCGGTACCTTTTTTTTAAGCTGGACCGGTCCGAAACCAGCAAGGCGCACCGGAACTGGACCGGTTCGGACTGGTGGACACCCTTACTCACTATCAGATTGATCCGACAACTACAATCTACCTAGATACGAAAATCAAATCTAGCTAGATGTACGATAGCTAATGAAGGCGAGATATTAGGCGATTGTCGTTGCAAACATTTATTCATATGATTATGATTCCGGCTGTTATGCCCTGCAGAATAATGATGGATCCTCATTAAAGGAGATATTATTTTGTAACCTCTATATAAACCCATTTCACCTTCATTTGTAAGACATCTGAATTTTTCTACAAGAAATTCCACACTCTCTCTTTTTCTACTGTTTACTTTACGAGGGATCTTTAAGTTCTGTCACTAGAAACTCCGAACACGATGATAGGAGAAGTTTACTTACTTGTTTCCTTACTCTATCCTCTGAGATTACTTTACTTTATCTTATTCTAGCGATGTTATGTATGATATCATTATATTATTTGTAGCCTAAATATAAATTTAATAGTTTAATCTATTAAGTCGATTTTTAGGTTAAACATATATAATAATGACATTTGTCTAGGAAATATGTTTAAGAGCAAGGTAAAATTAGCGGGTCGCATCCAACATGTATACAACAACAAAAACTACATACCTAATGTTATACCATAAGTGGGGTTTGGAGAGGGCCAGATGTATGCAGGCCTTACCCCCACCAAGGTGGAGAGTCTGTTTCTAATCAAAATCATTGGGTTAAGAAAAATGTGCGGACAAAAATACGCCACTTACTATTATGGGGATACGAGTCTAGCTGGCAAGATTAGACTTAGCATACAAGTCATCGGGCGCAGAGGATACACGCCTTCTCCTTAAGCCACGATAGCTCAGCCGGCACGGGCATAAGATGCAAGGTATATATCCTGCCGCCTTAGGTTTACAGTTTCCATATTAGTATTTGTATTTCACCATAATTAGGACTGGGTAAATCTCTACTATAAGCACCCCTCCTTACATAATATTGTACATCAAGCGATTCACAAAGAATCTGTCTATTCTCAAGGAATAAGTTTATTACTTTCTTGCTTATTACTTTTCTCTAAGCTTTATTTACTTTTCCTGCGCATTTTACCGTATTGCTTATGACCCTCTAATAAATTTAATTTTTTTTTACATAAACGACCAAATTTAGGCATAAACAGTTTGGCATCCACCGTGGGGCCCAGATAATTGTAGATTTCAGCGAAGAAAGAGGTGCAGCAATGCCAAACAGTGGCGACGATGCTTCACAAAACAACGCCATCAAGAATCGATGGGCAACTATGGCTCGGCCGACATACCAAAAACAAGGGCGGATGTAGAAAAACAACATCTGGAGGCTAGGGTACCTAAGAATCCGCCAACATGATCTTCGGGGGGCCCGGGGTCGATAGCGATAGGGCTAAAACCATCATGGTTTGCGAAGCTCACCAGGAGGTGACCAAAATGCCTTGCGTCAACGCCATCGAATTCAACGATAAAGATATACAATAGGTCCTCTATCCGCACCACGATGCCCTGATCATCACTTTACAAGTGCATGATGCCTAGGTCAAACGTGTGCTGGTAGATCCGGGCAGCGCTGTGAACATTATCCACTAGGGAGCCGTCTGCCAGATTGGGCTACAATATCAATTAATTCCCAGCCCATATACCATAACCAGCTTCAACAACACCACTGAAAAATCTGTACAAGATGTGCTTCTGATGGTCCAACTCCCTGGAGTGACGAAAGTAACGTCCTCCAAGTGATGACATCCGATCTCTCGTATAGCATTATCTTGGGAAGACCATGGATTTACGAAGTACGCGCAGTTCCATCTACACTTCATCAAGTCCTTAAGTACTCTACTCCTTGGGGGTGAAAGAAGTCAGGGGGGAGCAGAAGTTATTTAAAAGAAACTTCATGACCGTCGTTACGTGTGCAGTCAAGAAAAAGGTACAGAACTAGTGAAAGGTGTTCGACAAGTTACTTGGGCCCTGCCTGGTTACTATCATACCGTATGGGTCAGAGGGACACGAAGCGACTTGACCCCGAGAGCCAGTCATACGCCCAAAGATTCGGAAAACAAAGAGGAAACCACCAAGGTCACCATTGACAACCTCGACCCATTAATCTTTGACAAAAGCTTCCCGGACAAGAAATTTTACGTAAGGGCCAAGCTCTCGGCTGAAGCCAAACAAGAGTTCGCTAATTTCCTGCGTGCTCGGCCAGCACATTTGCTTGGACACATATCGACATGCTTGGAATTTCGACTAGCGTCATCATGCACAATATGAATGTGGACCCTAACTTTAAACCGGTCAAATAAAAGAAACGACCGATTAACCGAAAAGGGGGTTGGCAGACCACGAAGAGGTAGAGAAGCTGCTAAACAACGGATCCATTCGTGAGGTCCAGTACCCCAATTGGATGTCCAACGTTATGGTGGTCTCAAAGAAGAATGAAAAGTGGAGGATATGCATCAACTTCACGGACCTAAATAAAGCATACCCAAAAGGCTCGTTCACGTTGCCCAACATTGATCAACTCTTCGATTCAACGACCGACCATAAAGCTCTTAGTTTCCTGGATGCATACTTGGGATACAACCATATCCTCATGAACCCAGATAATCAAGAGAAAACTTCTTCTATTACGGATAGGGGGGCTTATTGATACCGGGTAATGCCTTTTGATTTAAAAAATGCAGGGGCAACCTATCAGCGCTTGGTGAACCTGATATTCAAGCAACAGACCGGAAAAACTATGGAAGTTTACGTTTATGACATGTTGGTTAAGTCAGAATTTGCCAATGACCACATCAGCCAATTGGAGATTGCGTTCGACATTCTAGACAAATTCGGTATGAAGCTCAACCCAGAGAAGTGTGCCTTCGGTGTATCCTCAGGGATATTTCTGGGGTTCTTCTTTTCTTAAAGAGGAATAGAAGAAAACCCCGCGAAGATTAGAGCGATCGCGCCATACCAGAGGTGTTGAAAAGTAAAGTAGAGGAGAAGAGGCTCAACAGTCGGATAGCCGCGCATAATCAGTTCATCTCACGATCTTCGATGAAGTATCACCAGTTCTTCAATGTTTTGAAAAAGAACAAAAGCTTTGAGTGGACGGAACAATGCAGTCAAGCGCTTCGGGAGCTGAAACAGTATTTGGCCAATCCCCCGTTGCTAACCAAGCCATGGGAGGTAGAGCCTTTGTTGCTGTATCTCGTGGTATTGGAAGTTTCTGTCAGCGCCGTTCTTGTACGAGAGGAAAAAAGAGTGCAATCCCCAATTTACTACGTCAGGAAATTGCTTTTGGATGCTGAAACTCGTTATCAGCACCTGGAGAAACTGGCGCTCGCATTAGTAATTACGGCAAGGAAGTTGCAGTCGTATTTTCAGAGTCATACGATCATCATAGTTTCTTCCTTCCCTTTACGAACTATTTTTCACAAACCTGAGCTCTTTGGCAGCTAGCAAAATACGCCGTAGAGTTAGGAGAATACGATATCATCTATCAGCCGCATACGACATCAAGTCACAAGTCCTCGCGAATTTTTTTGTTGACTTCAGTGCCGACGTGATGCCAAGGGCTGAAATCGAATTTAAGATTTTGGAAGGCGTTACTCCTGGGGAATGAGCGATCCACACCGACAATGCCTTGAATATCAAAAGGGATGGGCTCGGTTTTGTGATCAAATCCCTGACCAAACACATATTTCAAAAGGTCATTAGTTGCCCGCCGATCACGAGTAACGAATTAGAATATGAAGCTGTAATTCAAGCATTTGAATTAGCCTACATATTGGGGGATAGAGAGATCAATCTCTTTAACAATTCCCAACTAGTGGTCAATCAGGTAACCGACACCTATGCCTCCAAAGATGTTCGCATGCAGGATTACTTAGCTATGGTGGAAAAATGCTTGAAAAGTTTTCAAAAATGGAAGAAAACACGGAGGCTGATGCCCTAGCCAGTCTAGCGGCCACTGCGAACATGATTACAGACAGCCCGAGGATTGTTATTGAGTTAACCTACGTGGGCATCAGCCGCCACGAGGTCAACATCACAGGACTTTTTTGGGATTGGAGGCACTAGATCATCGAATACCTGAACAAAGGAACACTCCCAGATGACAGGAAAGAGAGCAGGAGGTTAAGAGTCCAAGCAGCTCGTTATTGCCTGATCAATGGTGAGGTGTATCGTCGAATGTTCAGTGGGCCTTTGGCCAAATGTTTGGGACCCTATCAAGTTGAATACGTGTTAAGAGAAATCCACGAATGAAAATACGGAAACCATTCCGGCGGACGATTTCTAGCTCGTAAACTAATCAAGGTGGGCTATTTCTAGACCTGAATGGAGGATGACGCGAGCAAGTTTGTTCGAGCATTTGACAGCTGCCAGAGGTTTTCCCATATGCGTCATCAGCCAGTGGAGATTCTACATTCAGTAGTAGCCCCATGGCCTTTTATAAAATGGGGGATAGATATAATGGGGCCCATACCCAAAGCGCCTGGTGGAGTCAAATTTCTACTTTTCATGGCGGACTACTTCACCAAATGGGTCGAAGCAGCGGCCTACTCTCGAATCCAAGAGCATGAGGTGATACAGTTCATTTGGAAAAACATTATTTGCCGCTTCGACATTCCAGCGGAAATCACTTATGACAAGGGGTCTTAGTTCACAGGAGACAGGATCACTGCTTTCCTGGCGGATTGGGAAATAATGAGGATTACCTCGACACCCTATCACCCGTCGGCCAACAGGCAAGCTGAGTCCTCTAACAAGATCATTTTGGAGAATCTGAAGAAACGGCTCAAGGAGGCACTATAAGAAATCTTTCTTTTTGTGGCGACAAAAGTCACCACTAAAGCCATAAATGTCGCCACTAAAAACTTCTAGTGGCGACATTAAGTTCGCTGCACTACAAGCCGAAACTAAATGTTATTAGTTGCGACTCCTATTTGTCGCCACTGAAACACAACTTTTAGTGGCGACTTTCCTTGCCACAAAAGAACTTCAGAAAAGGTTCCACTTAATAGGCGATGACAAAGTCGCCACTGAAAATAACTTTTAGTGACAGCTGCGATCGCCACAAAAGGTATGACACCTTCAGTGGGGATCATTGGTCGCCACAAAAAGTATTTTTTTTTTTAGAAAAAATATTTACATTACAATTACCTATCCAACATTATAACAATATTTCATTATGAAGACAAATAACAGTAATGACATTTGAAGGAAAGTATTTATTGCTACTTAAACGTTACAATATAAAAATTAACAATATAATTCATCGTTATCGTATTTAAACAGAAAAATAAGAGGGCCACAAAAAATATTCTAACTCCTCCTTGTCAACAATTTCCAATGATGAAATCTTGTCCTTGAAAGAAAAAACGATATTCAAATTAGCCGAGTATGTTGGTGAGAACACTAGAAGAGTACATTCTTTTGCTCATTTCCATGGGAAAGACAAGAAAATTCACAGGAAAGACAAAAGAAGGGGAAGGTCTTAAATTAGTACGAGGATCAGGTTAATATGTTTCAAACACATGCAAAGACTCAAAAATATGTGTACAATGTGTGAGAATCTTGTAAAATACCAAAGAATATGGTGCAACAACTGAGAAATTAAGTGCAAGTTACAGAATAATGTAGCATAAACTGAAACTCAGTGCAGAAACCAAGTAAAAAAGCAATTTTCACAACCTTGGAAAGGCATAAAATTGTAGATAATCAGTATAAATAACTGTTCTATAGACTATGCATCTGCTTGTTCATGCATTGGAATTATGCATCACTTACCCAACTAGTTTTTAGCTATGAAGTTAAGATCCAATACTAGAATTTCATCCATCAGTCTCACTTGTACAGAAAGTATACTTTCCACTATTACAACAAAATATTGGCTGAAATTAAACATAGTTATCCTCTATATCCATTCAAATAATTTGTCAAAAGATCATGTACATAAATCATATATTTCATACATAAAATTCAATAACAATGGGTCTTATATTGGCATAAGAATCTGGACATGTAACAGTACAAAATAACCATTAACAACTGCAGAGTCTATACTGTTTTATTTGATAAGCTAAGGTGCAGAGTCCTCATGAATTAACAGATCCTTATCCTTTGTCACTCTCAACTTCAACTACCATCTTATTAAACCAACAGTTGATAATGACATATTATGCAGACACACATTATAAGAAAAAATTGATAGACCATCTTTCAAATTATTACATAAAACTATCAAATTACAAGAATAAGTGGAATCTATACCAAGAACAAATTAAAATACTTCTGGTGGTCAAATTTCATTGATTCTCGATAAAATGAAAATAGCAATGTAATCTGTACCTTTCTTGATCCAATAAAATAGCAAAGTCATAAGCATGGCCTATGTTCATTTGTATATATTCGCTCAGTAATAATGTTTTTTTTAAAGCAATTATAAAAGCTTAAGGATAGCCTAACAAATGACTTTTTTTCTCTTTGTTACTTACTAGTTCTATATAGAAATTTGGAGAGGATTTCTTCTTTTTATGTAAGATAAATATGATGGGTACTAGGACAACTATGATTGTTGGAATACTACAGTCGAAAGATTTTTATTTTCAGGACTTGCACTCAAAATAGTAGAAAGAGAAAATAATTGACATATGTATAATTCAAATGTGTTTGTACCTTTTTACCATTCATAGAACCATACAGAAACATCGCACAATGAAGACACATATGTAAACTAATATAGAGAAAATTAAATTGAAGAAATTAACAAAGCAAAGTGAGAATGAACCTATTTGGATGTTAACACTTCTATCTCCAACCGATGATGCAAGCACCCAACACCATCTTTACAAAATCAAACCGTACAAATATTTCCGCAAAAATCCAAGCTCATCTCCTACTCTGTATAGGCAAAGCAGATATCACACAATACTATAATTAATAATTTGAAAATTTACATAAGAGTGTTTCATGAGGCACACCATCATTTAATTTTCAAAATTTAGAAGACAATTAGCTATTAGATAATCTACATTATACTTCAAAGCCAAGTACCTGTATAGTAAAACTACTATGATCAGTAAGAAGGGAAAGATACCAAGACGAACAATTATAAGTTTAATTTAGAAATAACATGGGAGACACTTCATAGGAAACCTATCTCGTAAAATTTCATTTGCATGCTTAGAGAAAGTTATTTCTTAGGAATGAACATACTTTATTAGCTTTGATTAAGTCTTTTTTTATCTGAGTTATTAATTTACTGTCATATTTTAAAAAAAAAATAGTAACCTTGTGACACAAAGATGAGTGAGCAATTCGAACCATCTTATATTGCATTTATAGGAAACAAAATAAACATCCACAGTATGACAGAGTACCAGCTTACGAGTGTCACGCCCTAAAAAAATATTTAATTAACACTGCGAGTTTATTATTTAAAGGCTCGTGACTGGTGTTCAAAAAGGTGCAAAACATTTTTAGAGAAAAGTCGGAGTCGCCACTTGACATAGTTTAAGGTGTGCCAAGTCACCAAAAGGTACCTTGGAACACCTCTGACTCGTCTAATGGTCTGCGTTTAGAGATTCGGGTAAGGTTCTCAGTTGACTCTCGGGAAGGTGTTAGGCACCCTCGAGTCCTGTGCCGAGCACAGTTGCTTTATTGTCGCAATTTTAATTGATTAAATATGGTTGTTATATTAATGACGTTAATTTGAATTTTGTACTTTGATTAAGAAAATTGAAAGCGTATCATTCCTTTCCAACCTCGCAGAGGATTGGTTAAATTCACAATTTGGTTCAGAAAAAATTAAAAATGTCATTTCATTTCCAACCTCACGGAGGACTGGTTTATTTAATTAACTTCAGAAAATAATTAACTTTTACCAAATAATGGAACCATTTATTAAAGAAATGTGGCTTTCCACGATTTAATTTTTCTTTCAAATTGGCATCCTCTCAATTTAGTTTCTTTGTCTTTTGCCTAATAAGTATATCATAAATCGTACTTATTATTGCCTAATTATATAAGCATTCATAATCCTATTATTTTTGCCTAATCGTGTTAAATATTAAATAGCAAACATTTGCTTGAAAGTTTAACAACAGGGAAGCCAAGGTATGGCTATTCATCTAAATAATAGCCACTGTTATTTAAGGTATGGCTATTCATCTAAATAATAGCCATTTTTATTAAATAAAAGCTACTTTGTGGGCTGTTTATGCAAAGGAAACTTGTACAAAACTGACGCCATTTTTAAGACATGATGGGCTGAATTATTTTGCGAAAGTAGGCTGCTTTTAGGTGTGTTTTCAAAATTAACACATTTATTTCTCCATTGTGTAAATAGTGGCTGTTTTACATCATCGCTAGACTAATCGTAAAAAGATTAATTTCCAGTTCCTAATTTGGCCTTGTCACCTGTTCAACATGTTATCAAACCCTCCTATGTTTGCCTAACTGCTTTGACATACTGTCCAAATCTCTAAACAAGTGATCCAAATTAAGTAAAGTAAAAAAAAGTACAAATTTGATGTTACCTTTGAACGAGGCTGATTGTAACAAGAGGTTAGAAAAATATGTAAATTTTTGCTCAACGAAAACATCCATGGTTTCCAGAATAAAATGACCAAAGCAACAAAATCGACGTATACATTTTTTGCTATTTAAACAGTAAAGGGAACAAAACGGACATGATGAAAATTCAAAAATAAACTTTTAAGCGTCTTTAAACATGACATTCATACACAAGAAAAGGTATAATACAAGAGTTGGAATATTTACCTAGTGAGTAAACTTTTTGGCACAAGCAAATACCAAAATCTAACAAGCTTTTGTACCAAAGACAAATCAAGCAACAGCAACAACCATAAAAGCAAAACGAGCAGCCCCTTTCTGAACTCAAATTTGACTCTTTGACACCACTATTTCCCCCTTAGAAGACTTCAAGATTTATACCCCAAAGACCCTTAATGTAAAGGCTTTGGTTCTAAATCCTACTCTCAAACTTAAACCCTTTTTTCAAGTGTTTTTAGCTCCCATTAATTGCATTTTTTCAGATCTGATTTTTTATGTTTTCAGCAGGTTGTTGGTGTCCAATGAGGGTATTAAATGGCCCTATTTATGCTGAAAATTGAAGCCAAAAGGTGGGGCTAAAAGGTGGGGTGTGGACTTGTACAAAAGTACAAACCCACACCCCTATACTTGAGTGCTTTTTTGACTATTTTTCAGCATGGTACAACAGTTGAAAAAGCACTATTTCAGCCACCTAAACTGCTCCAAAAAGCTGAAAATGTACAAGTAGGGTAGAGGACCCCCATTACTCATTGCACTAACTAGAAGAAACTAGGACCAACTAGGCAAACTAAATCAGCCCCCAAACTATGTATCCTAACTTTATTCAAACTCTCAAACACCTAAAACAAGAATAGGACAACAAAATATTATTCAAGTAGACTCTACTTTTCAAGCACTCTTTCACTGTACTCACTCAACTTTCTACCAGTTTTCATGCTTGGATTTAAAAACTAGATAGGAAAGAAATCCACACTTAACTGACCAAGCTCACACTTAAATTAAAATTAATGGAACTAAATAAACTTATTTCATGCTTTGACAATTTATAAAGAGAGGCCAAGACAAGCAAATCCAGACTTTAGCCAACACATACTTAACAAAACAGAGAGACAAATTTCACATTGAAACTTAACGCTTACTCAGGGGCTACACCAAGGCAGTTTACTCCATCCTTAATCAAACATTCAGCGAGTTCATACTTAACACAGATTCTTCGTTAACTTTGGATCATTTACTTAACAGAACTAACTAAAATTTAAAAATGTGTTCAAACCAAGCTAAGGCAGACAACAAGCTTATGAGCAACGAATATCTTGAACTGAAATTTCACTTTAAGCTTGATAGAAACAGGTTCAGATCATGATCAGTCAACAAAACACACCATTTCTATTATGTGACAGTGAGCGATACAAATCATTAACTCAATGGGTATACATATATATACATTTCAGATTGCTTCAATTCATAAACATTTCAATGAATTATTATAGTTTAATTCTGAACTAAGCAAGTATAATCACTCATTAATCAAAAAAATAAGCATGGAGAGTGAAAACAAAGAGGGATTTCCTTGCTTCTAACCCGTCGAGGCGCTAGCGTCACCGCTTTGTCAAGGCTGCCTTGCTATCAGATCATCGCAGCACCACCATTCGCCAATACTGCCTCGGCCAAGCATCGCCTCGCTACTGTTGTTCCCATCATCACAAAATCACCATCGCTGCAACGAGAGCGACGCAGCGATGCCGCTGCCCTCGCTGCCTCCACCACTCACAGTACACCAGTTGCGTCGCCATCACCTCGCCTTATGAACAACATCAACATCATAGCCTTATCACCACAGGAAAAACAGCCCCTCCACCCCCAAACAATCATCATCACAGTCAACAAATTCCCTCTTTACAACGCACACAAACTTCCCCACTGCCCCCGTTAAAAAAAAAATGAAACAGCCCCCTACATCATCCAATAATCTCCACGGCCTCCCTCTAAACATCATCGCACTCAGCCATAACAGAGACAAAGAAAAAAAAATGAGAAGAAGAAAGAAGAGAGGAAAGAAAACGGGACAGGGGACAAAACGGGGGAAGGGGCAGGTATTGGGAAAATGGGATATGAGGGTGGAAAGAGAGGAGTAAGGGGAAGATAAAGGACCAAAAAACTTACCGGAAAAGAAGCTCACGTCGCCGGAGTCGTAGTTTGACCGGAACTTTAAAACCCGATCTACGCCAAACGGTTGCGAATTTGAAGAAGATAGTCGCGGAAATGGAAAGAGAAGATCGAGATCTTTCCAATGGTATACTTTGCTAAATTTTCCGGCCACCGGAGGTGGTGGTCCGGCGGCGGAACAGTGGCGGCTCCGCCGTGGAAGGCGATTTGCGGCGTGAGAGAAAATTTTGGCGAGGGTGGCCCTAGTCTCATGACTAAAGGGGTGTGAAATGGAGGAAAATGAGGTTTTAGGGTATATATGTGTGAGGTATGGGCTTGGGTTATACATATGGGCTGACAGGCTTGTGTTTTGGGCTACACATTTTTTACAACTGGCCACTTAAAAGGAACTACACACAAAATTAATCAACATAAGATCACATAATCTACACTAAATATCACAATTAAACATAGATTACAATTAGACACATAACAAGCAATTTTTGGCAATTTTCCTATTTTTATTCCCAATTAACGATAATTTTAGTTAAAATAAAAGACAAAATTTTAGGAAAATTTGACAAAAATTGAAAGGAAATTATCAAGGCTATCTGAGCAAATTTTAGGAATTTGGTGCCAAAATTAGGTGATTACAGCTTCCCAAGCTGATGCACTGGCCTGAAGCTCCCACTAATCAAGTGGGTTTTGAAAACTTGAAATGCCCGCTAGGGCGGGCTTTAACTCGAAACTTGAAATTGCCGCTCGGGCGGGCTTTAACTTGAATGTTGAAATTGCCGCTTTGACGGGCTTGACTTGAATGTTGAAATGCCGCTTTGACGGGCTTTGCCTTGAATGTTAAAATCGCTGAAACTTGAAATCGCCGCTCAGGCGGGCTTTAACTTCAAAGTTGAAATTGCCGCTTTGACGGGCTTTGACTAAAATGCTGAAATTGCCATTTTGATGGGTTTTTGACTTGAAGCTGGGGATGGTTGCTAGCTTTGAGCGGGACTAACTTGAAAAGGAAGTGATTGCTATCTTCTAGCGGAACTGACTCGAAAAGGAAATGGGCGCTATCTTTTAGCGAAACTGACTCGAAAAGGAAGTGGGCGCTATCTTTTAGCGAAACTGACTCGAAAAGGAAATGGGTGCTATCTTTTAGCGGGACTGACACGAAAAGGAAGTGGGTGCTATCTTTTAGCGAAACTGACTCGAAAAGGAAGTGGGTTCTATCTTTTAGCGAAACTGACTCGAAAAGGAAGTGGGCGCTATCTTTTAGCGAAACTGACTCGAAAAGGAAATGGGTGCTATCTTTTAGCGGGACTGACACGAAAAGGAAATGGGTGCTATCTTTTAGCGAAACTGACTCAAAAAGGAAATGGTTGCTATCTTTTAGCAGAAATTGACTCGGAAAGGAAATGGGTGCTATCTTTTAGCGAAACTGACTCAAAAAGGAAACGGTTGCTATCTTTTAGCAGAAATTGATTCGGAAAGGAAATGGGTGCTATCTTTTAGCGAAACTGACATGGAAAGGAAATAACGCTATCTTTGAGCGAAACTGACTCGGAAAGGAAATGAACGCTATCTTTTAGCGGAAACTGACTTTAAAAGAAAACTGATGCTATCTTTGAGCGGGACTGACTCGAAAAAGAAATGGGTGCTATCTTTTAGCAGGACAGACACGAAAAGGAAATGGGTGGTATCTTTTAGTGAAACTGACTCAAAAAGGAAATGGTTGCTATCTTTTAGCAGAAATTGACTCGGAAAGGAAATGGGTGCTATCTTTTAGCGAAACTGACATGGAAAGGAAATAAACGCTATCTTTAAGCGAAACTGACTCGAAAAGGAAATGATCGCTATCTTTTAGCGGAAACTGACTTTAAAAGGAAACTGACGCTATCTTTGAGCGGGACTGACTCGAAAAGGAAACTGACACTATCTTTGAGCAAAACTGACTTTAAAAGGAAACTGACGTTATCTTTGAGCGGGACTGACTCGAAAAGGAAACTGACACTATCTTTGAGCAAAACTGACTTGGAAGGGAAACTTCCGCATTATCTTGGGGGAGTATGTTATTGTGGTTGACATCTTCCTGGTGAGTTATGTCCTCTCTGTTCACCCGCTCATGATTAGCCCATGTCTGGAAGCTGTACAGTCACACATTTTCACATGTGCCTTTGACTTGAAAGCTGCAAACTCTAACCCATTATCTTAATGGGGTCTTGTCTGGAGATTTGAAAACCTTAGCCATTTTTCAAAAATGGGATTTTGTCTGAAACTCAGAACAAATGCTCCCGATTCATGTGATCCTTGATCTTGCTGACAATGTAGCAAATATCACAATGGCCTTCTTCATCATGACTATACAGACCCTGAATCATGTCCTCGCAAAATAAACTTGGGGTTCTTGTTCAAACAATATCTTGATATTGTTGATGTATTTTTGATCCACCCCAAAGTCCACCAGTGCCAAATAGTTTCTCCCAATCTTTAGTCACTCCTTGGTAGAAACAGCATGTCGTTCCATGGTGACTTTCCTGGTACAATCTTGGTGTGTCATTCTCATACGAGGTGCGGTATGAGCTTCCATTGCTCATTGGTTCCCGACAATGATCTGGTACAACTGAGAAACCTGTAAATAAGCTTTGCGAAACTTTCTTTGCTCGTTTCAATGATATCAAAGGAGAGAAGTGACGGAAAAAAAAATTAATGACAAATTGAAGAAATTCAAATAGGAGACATCGAACGAAAGATGTCTCTGAAAGATAGAAAGAAAAATTATTTAGGGGCGAAACGACAAGCTCAATGAATATGACATACATCTTGGAATAAAGTCTTGACCTTTTCAACACGATCTGTCCTTGATTTTACCCCAGTTCGACAATATAGAGGCAATTGCTTGCTTGGTCCGATCATGATGAGAAAACGGACATCCCTCATTCGACTAGTGGTGCCCTTTCGGGTTTTCACCAACTAGCCTCTCTCTTTGTTCTTTTTTTCTCACAATGGTCTGTGGCGCCCTTTCAGGTTTTGACCAATATGATTCATTTTCTTCTCTTTTTTTTCTTTTTTTATCAGTTTTTTTTCTCTTTTATTTCCATTGGACCTCTTATCCCTTTTTCGGTCGATCTCGTCTTTCTCCTCTTTCTTTTTGAGTCAGTCTGTCATCCCTTATTTTGACTTCTCAGAGAAGTTTCTGTCCTAATGGCAATCGTACTCCCATCTCTTGATTGTGATGATCAAAATAAACTTCGACTTCCCCGAGCAGACTCATATTTTGACTGTACATCAATGCGCTACATTCTCAAAGATCGGTCAGAAAGGTCTTTATTTGGACCGTAGCGTGGGATTTGGTTAGGCTAGGAAGAAAAGTATTTAGCATCAAAGCTCAAAAACATCTCACGAGTCGGCTAGATGAACATTACAAATTTTGAAATCGCCGCTTTTGAAAATTAACAACCTTTTCCCCTCAGTTTAAGCAAATTGAGGATTCTAATCTCTTTTTTTTTTTTTTGGATTTTCATTTTTCTTTTCTTTGGTTTGAAAAGCGGTATGAAAGCATCTCGTGAAATGACTTGGTGAATGATACAACCCTTGGAATCATTTTCTTCTGAGATAACATCAAACTATAGCCCCAGTTTAGTGAAATTGAGGAATTTCTTTTGAATTTTCTCTGATATGAAAACATAGGGGATATTGAGACTTTCCCCCGAGATGAACAAAAAGAAAGCAAAAGGAATATTGGCTTTCTTACTTTTCCTTTTTTAAAAGAAACTTCTGCCCTAGTTTAGGATAAACTGGAGCACTTTGAGTTTCTTCCCAGACTTCGAGACTGGTATGCCAAACATCCCATGAAACATGTGAATAGATGATACAAAAAATAATAGAAGTTTGTTTTTATTTTATTTTATGTATGAAATAAAATAAAAACAAACTTCTGCCCCAGTTTAGCATAAAATGAGGATCTAAATTTCGTTTGGTGTTGGCCGCAAACTTGGAGACAAGCTTTGAGTTAATATGAAACAGGAAAGAATGAGTTTTTCACTGTTATGACCGCACCCGAATGGTTGCCTACGTATCCTTTTAAGAGGAATCAGGTCAGACGTAGCTCTAGCAACTTAATGCTAGCTTTTGTGTTGTTGTTATTGTTGTTTTCTGATTTTCTGTTTTTTTTCTTTTCTTCATTCACTAGTATAATAACATTTATTTCAAAGGAGGGTAGCCGAAAGGAAAAATACACAAAGCTCAAAGACTATTAAATTAGTAAAATATTTGGGTAGTAGAAACGAAAGCCGTTCGTCATCCCGACCCGAGAATGCCTCTCACAAGTAATGATTCAATGAATTGACCTGGACTGATCCACACGTGTCCTCGACATCTGCTTCAATGATGATTCTCAATATTGGTATTTCAAATTCGGTCGAAGCGACCGTGCACGATTTCGAACTTCTCACCGATCTCCCTTATCGGATGACTACTGATTAATTCCCAACTTATTTCGCTCCATCTTTTATCCTTCTTTACTACTCAGATAGCTCACAATGCCAGAGCGCATGATTAGATCAAGACGTAAATTCCGCACGCATGTCATATTTTTAAGGTCGACAAAACATAAAACAGAAAACTAAGGAGGTAAGAACAGAAAAAATAAAAGACCGAATATTAGGATGAGATAGATCTCGCTTTCATTGAATTGAAGATAGAAGGGTTTGAACAAACAAAACAAGCAAAATAATGCACTTGAGTTACAACCCTTGAATAACCAAGTACATAGAAAGATTAGCAAAACAAGCTACAACATTTCACAGTCAACCAGTTGCAAGTCAGGGCCAGTTTCCTGCTTTTTCATGCATTGTTGAGCCCTTCACAAGGATGCACCATGCTGATACTAAAGAAATTCCCTGAATCTGGCAATTTCTTCTTCTTTTCCTTATTTTCTCCAAGTCCGATCAGGGTGGACTTCACTTCTTTGGGACTGATGAATGATCGAGTAAGATTTGGAATTGGCTTCTTAAGAGACATGTTTGTCTTCTTCATTTCACCACCCCTTACTCTGTCTGCTACCCCAAGCTCGATTTCAGGAACACAGTTCACTGTCACAAGCATTTGGTTAGCCCTAATTGACACATCACCAACAGGTACTATCGGCATTGCAGATTCAGCTCTCAAATCTTCTCCACATACCATACCCACCATATGCACATCATTATAGACAGGCAACGAGTTCTGATTTATATCTGGTGCGTCCGAACCCTCAACTTGAATCTGACCACTATCGATCAAAGCTTGGATATCCTTCTTGAGAAAGTGGCAATCCTCAGTGTCATGCTCCGGCGCACCTGAATGGTAAGCACATTGACGAGAGTCGTCAACCCTATCCCTAGGATGCATTCCTCCATTGATCGGTTTCAGTATGTCCAAAGCTTGCAACTTCTAAAAAAGTTCGGCATAAGATTCTCCAATTGGCGTGAACTCATTCTTTTTCACTTGATGCACCTTTTTATACTCAACCTTTGGGCGAAAGCCTGGAGGACCTCTTGGCCGGTGGGGAAGGTTCGGTGAAGAGTGGAATTGGTTATGTGGAGCTTGGTGAATGAGATATATAGGATGTGGGGCTGGAGCGCGCCATTGCGGATAAGACGATATTGGAGAATATGGCTGCACTGTATGGATTGAGTATTGGGGTGGAGGGATGAAATACTGTGGATTTTGGAGGGTGTAGTAGTGTTGAGGAGGGTATATTTGTGGAGCTTGGTATGGGTGGGTTTGATTGTATCTTTTCTCGCTCCACTTCTGTGAACCCAAACCCACCATGGCTACATCATCTTGATCCTTCTTCCCCAAGGCTCCTGCCTGAGCTCGCAAAGCTGTTTGGCTGACAATCTTTCCAGTCTTGATCCCTCTATTAATCATCTCCCCAATTCTCACTGCTTCACTGAATTGTTTCCCTATGGCGGAGGCCATTGCATGGTAGTATATTTCATCGAGCACTTCGACGAACTCTTCAACCATCTTATCATCTGGGATCAAAGGGCTCACACGCGCCGCTTGTTCGCGCCACCTGTAGGCATACTCTCTGAAACTTTCACTTGGTTTCTTTGTGATCGTCTTCAAGGAAGAACGATCAGGAGCAGCCTCCATTTTGTAAGCATAATGGTTTAGGAAAGCGCTGGCCATGTCATCAAAGGTGACCCACTTCGAAACATCTTGTTGCACAAACCATTCTGTTGCCGATCCTCCCAAACTGTCAGCAAAGTATGCTATCAACAATTCATCCTTCTCAATGCCCCTCATTTTGTTAAGGTAGATCTTTGGATCTTTGGATCACTTTTTCCAGTGTATGGATCAAATTTGGGCACAACAAAACCTTCAGGCAATGGCACGTGAGGGAACAAGCACATGTCTTTGTATGAAATACTGGTTTTACCCCCTTGCCCTTGTATGTTCTTTACAGTTTGCTCCAAGCTTTTCAATTTCCGAGCAAAGTCAGTCTCCTCTGTTTTCGCCAACCTTTCGATATCGGCATGTGATTATGGGTGGTGTCCCTGATCATACGACTCAGTGGGGCGGAGAACATTACCCCGAGCTTGGTCGAATTGTTGATCACGGGCCCTTAACTGTGGGTCACTGTTCGATCTTTGCAAAGTGTGTCCTGCAGGAACGGTGAATGCTGGGGCAGGAACTTGGGGTTGGCCATGTTGTCCATGTTGTGGGAATTGTGCCCCAGGTTGTACAGTAGAAGGCCCAGCTGCGTTGTCAGTTTCTGGATGTGGACCAAACCCTGGAGGGTAACGGGGGTCTTCTACCATTGTGGATTGCCCTTGCCCTGGTGGCTGAGTGTTTGCCATGAAACCAGCAGCACCTGGCGGAACAGGAGGTGCCTGAACTGCTGCCAAGTTACGAACCAGCTGCATCATCATTTCTTTCATAGCCGTGAAGTCCTCGGCCATCTTAGCCTGTTGCTCAGCTAAATGAACCAGCTCAGTGTTCTCAGTTTCCTCAGCCATCGTTGTTGGAGTGTCTTCCTGAAGAGGCGCTTCAACCACTTCTGGAACAGGCAGTGGTCCCTTGATTCTGGTGGAATAGGAATGTGGGGCCAGCACGGCATTTGCTCAAGCTATGGAACCAAACAGGTTAGCATAAAAGAAGCACAGATTACAGCCTAAGGTTGTTATGCGTCATCCTGAAACGGTTAACGGCGTGAGCCGAGTGTACCGATCGTATAGATTGCTTACGTGCC
Organism: Petunia x hybrida; assembly: GCA_037355625.1. Lineage (NCBI taxonomy): Eukaryota > Viridiplantae > Streptophyta > Magnoliopsida > Solanales > Solanaceae > Petunia > Petunia x hybrida. Next base: position 951,189 of record JBBBVM010000648.1, read on the forward strand.
TTGAGAAAAATCAGAACAAAATTGTAACTGGCACTTAATTAGAACAAGGACAAACTTGGATGATTATTTTTTTTTTCTTTCCTATTTTTCTGACTAAAAAAAAAACGTAATTTAGACAAACTACACGAGACAAACTCAAAATAAAAATACTTGACATGATGCACGAGTCAAAGATATATACAAACTGACACATTGGGCGGGTAGACCCAGACGGTAAAAATAATGAGACTCGATATTTTAGTAGAGTCAGATTATTCCACGAGGATCGACGCAAAATACAACTTATCTAATTGCAATTTATCGTCTGTACCCTGACTTTACTTTAAACAAAACAAAATAAAGCGGGACCCTAAAACAATATTTTTTTTAATGAAAAATTAAGATTCAACCGGAGATTCGAAACGGAACTTAAAAACGGATTATGAAACGAACTATTTTATCCGAAAGGTGACTCCAAAATCGGACGTTACGGCAATACAAAGATGGACACATTTTTTTTTAAACAAACTCTTTGATCTAAAAAAAAGGATCTTTAGAGTATTTACGAATTTTGGCCATTATGACGACACAAAGACACGAAATATTACACGAATTAGATGCAAAATTGGGTTACAAAAATTGGCCATTATGACGGCGTAAAACCCCGATAAATTACTTTCCAAAAATATGAACTTGACTTGGACACAGACTCAAAGAAAAAAGGGTCCCAAAGTTTCGCCATTATACCGGCACAAAACTATAACGGTGCAAAACTATGACAAAATATTTTCTAATACTTGAGATCAAACCCGGACACAAAATTAGACTCTAAAAGTTCTTAAAAAAATTCGCCATTATAACGGCGTAAAATGACAACGAAAGATATTTTGAGACACGGGACTAAACCCATTTTCATTTTTTGTCTCTTTTTTTTTTCAAAATTTAACACCCACCGCCGGTGATCGGTCAGCATAACAACCCTCTTTCTACAATAAATGCAATACATAAGATGCCAATAATGTGTCTTTTCGGGACACGGGCCCATCTTGACACAAAGGGGTCACAGCCTAGACGAGTGCAGTACCGGTGTACCGCACCTCATTAAGTCAAATATGATGCAGATAATTGGGCCTAAAGGTTTAACTCTAGGTGACGCAACTGACTCAGTGTCTAGACTGGCTGAAAAATCCGGTGGATAAACCGGGCGGAAAGCGCATCAGGGCAATCCGGAGACAGTGTGTCCAGCCTAAAACCCCGTCACGCCTTCCTCCTAAATCATGGGCAATTTAGTAAGAAAGTCCCAGATGCCACAAGCAATCTGGTAAGTGCACGTGTGTGTGTGTTTTCAGAGACTCAGAGGGTTGCGGAGGAAGACAGTTTATATACAGTTCAAAAAAAATATCAAAGCAGTAACATTCAACTTTTCATGTAATAACGACAATAATATAACAACCGAATTTTTAATAAATTAAAACATGCGACAATTTATCAAAGCCGGAGATTCTAGTTTTCACTAATTTCCCCAGCGGAGTCGTCAAGCTGTCACGCCCTAAAAAATATTTAATTAACACTGCGAGTTTATTATTTAAAGGCTCGTGACTGGTGTTCAAAAAGGTACAAAACATTTTTAGAGAAAACTCGGAGTCGCCACTTGACATAGTTTAAGGTGTGCCAAGTCACCAAAAGGTACCTTGGAATACCTCTGACTCGTCTAATGGTCTGCGTTTAGAGATTCGGGTAAGGTTCTCAGTTGACTCTCGGGAAGGTGTTAGGCACCCTCGAGTCCTGTGCCGAGCACAGTTGCTTTATTGTCGCAATTTTAATTGATTAAATATGGTTGTTATATTAATGACGTTAATTTGAATTTTGTACTTTGATTAAGAAAATTGAAAGCGTATCGTTCCTTTCCAACCTCGCAGAGGATTGGTTAAATTCACAATTTGGTTCAGAAAAAATTAAAAATGTCATTTCATTTCCAACCTCACGGAGGACTGGTTTATTTAATTAACTTCAGAAAATAATTAACTTTTACCAAATAATGGAACCATTTATTAAAGAAATGTGGCTTTCCACGATTTAATTTTTCTTTCAAATTGGCATCCTCTCAATTTAGTTTCTTTGTCTTTTGCCTAATAAGTATATCATAAATCGTACTTATTATTGCCTAATTATATAAGCCTTCATAATCCTATTATTTTTGCCTAATCGTGTTAAATATTAAATAGCAAACATTTGCTTGAAAGTTTAACAACAGGGAAGCCAAGGTATGGCTATTCATCTAAATAATAGCCATTTTTATTTAAGGTATGGCTATTCATCTAAATAATAGCCATTTTTATTAAATAAAAGCTACTTTGTGGGCTGTTTATGCAAAGGAAACTTGTACAAAACTGACGCCATTTTTAAGACATGATGGGCTGAATTATTTTGCAAAAGTAGGCTGCTTTTAGGTTTGTTTTCAAAATTAACACATTTATTTCTCCATTGTGTAAATAGTGGCTGTTTTACATCATCGCTAGACTAATCGTAAAAAGATTAATTTCCAGTTCCTAATTAGGCCTGGTCACCTGTTCAACATGTTATCAAACCCTCCTATGTTTGCCTAACTGCTTTGACATACTGTCCAAATCTCTAAATAAGTGATCCAAATTAAGTAAAGTAAAAAAAAGTACAAATTTGATGTTACCTTTGAACGAGGCTGATTGTAACAAGAGGTTAGAAAAATATGTAAATTTTTGCTCAACGAAAACATCCATGGTTTCCAGAATAAAATGACCAAAGCAACAAAATCGACGTATACATTTTTTGCTATTTAAACAGTAAAGGGAACAAAACGGACATGATGAAAATTCAAAAATAAACTTTTAAGCGTCTTTAAACATGACATTCATACACAAGAAAGGGTATAATACAAGAGTTGGAATATTTACCTAGTGAGTAAACTTTTTGGCACAAGCAAATACCAAAATCTAACAAGCTTTTGTACCAAAGACAAATCAAGCAACAGCAACAACCATAAAAGCAAAACGAGCAGCCCTTTCTTAACTCAAATTTGACTCTTTGACACCACTATTTCCCCCTTAGAAGACTTCAAGATTTATACCCCAAAGACCCTTAATGTAAAGGCTTTGGTTCTAAATCCTACTCTCAAACTTAAACCCTTTTTTCAAGTGTTTTTAGCTCCCATTAATTGCATTTTTTCAGATCTGATTTTTTATGTTTTCAGCAGGTTGTTGGTGTCCAATGAGGGTATTAAATGGCCCTATTTATGCTGAAAATTGAAGCCAAAAGGTGGGGCTAAAAGGTGGGGTGTGGACTTGTACAAAAGTACAAACCCACACCCCTATACTTGAGTGCTTTTTTGACTATTTTTCAGCATGGTACAACAGTTGAAAAAGCACTATTTCAGCCACCTAAACAGCTCCAAAAAGCTGAAAATGTACAAGTAGGGTCTACTCATTGCACTAACTAGAAGAAACTAGGACCAACTAGGCAAACTAAATCAGCCCCCAAACTATGTATCCTAACTTTATTCAAACTCTCCAACACCTAAAACAAGAATAGGACAACAAAATATTATTCAAGTAGACTCTACTTTTCAAGCACTCTTTCACTGTCTCACTCAACTTTCTACCAGTTTTCATGCTTGGATTTAAAAACTAGATAGGAAAGAAATCCACACTTAACTGACCAAGCTCACACTTAAATTAAAATTAATGGAACTAATTAAACTTATTTCATGCTTTGACAATTTATAAAGAGAGGCCAAGACAAGCAAATCCAGACTTTAGCCAACACATACTTAACAAAACAGAGAGACAAATTTCACATTGAAACTTAACGCTTACCCAGGGGCTACACCAAGGCAGTTTACTCCATCCTTAATCAAACATTCAGCGAGTTCATACTTAACACAGATTCTTCGTTAACTTTGGATCATTTACTTAACAGAACTAACTAAAATTTAAAAATGTGTTCAAACCAAGCTAAGGCAGACAACAAGCTTATGAGCAACGAATATCTTGAACTGAAATTTCACTTTAAGCTTGATAGAAACAGGTTCAGATCATGATCAGTCAACAAAACACACCATTTCTATTATGCGACAGTGAGCGATACAAATCATTAACTCAATGGGTATACATATATATACATTTCAGATTGCTTCAATTCATAAACATTTCAATGAATTATTATAGGTTAATTCTGAACTAAGCAAGTATAATCACTCATTAATCAAAAAAATAAGCATGGAGAGTGAAAACAAAGAGGGATTTCCTTGCTTCTAACCCATCGAGGCGCTAGCGTCACCGCTTTGCCAAGGATGCCTTGCTATCAGATCATCGCAGCACCACCATTCGCCAGTACTACCTCGGCCAAGCATCGCTCGCTACTGTTGTTCCCATCATCACAAAATCACCATCGCTGCAGCGAGAGCGACGCAGCGATGCCGCTGCCCTCGCTGCCTCCACCACTCACAGTACACCAGTTGCATCGCCATCACCTCGCCTTATGAACAACATCAACATCATAGCCTTATCACTACAGGAAAAACAGCCCCTCCACCCCCAAACAATCATCATCACAGTCAACAAATTCCCTCTTTACAACGCACACAAACTTCCCCACTGCCCCCGTTAAAAAAATTGAAACAGCCCCCTACATCATCCAATAATCTCCACGGCCTCCCTCCAAACATCGTCGCACTCAGCCATAACAGAGACAAAGAAAAAAAAATGAGAAGAAGAAAGAAGAGAGGAAAGAAAACGGGACAGGGGACAAAACGGGGGAAGGGGCGGGGTATTGGGAAAATGGGATATGAGGGTGGAAAGAGAGGAGTAAGGGGAAGATAAAGGACCAAAAAACTTACCGGAAAAGAAGCTCACGTCGCCGGAGTCGTAGTTTGACCGGAACTTTAAAACCCGATCTACGCCAAACGGTTGCGAATTTGAAGAAGATAGTCGCGGAAATGGAAAGAGGAGATCGAGATCTTTCCAATGGTATACTTTGCTAAATTTTCCGGCCACCGGAGGTGGTGGTCCGGCGGCGGAACAGTGGCGGCTCCGCCGTGGAAGGCGATTTCCGGCGTGAGAGAAAATTTTGGCGAGGGTGGCCCTAGTCTCATGACTAAAGGGGTGTGAAATGGAGGAAAATGAGGTTTTAGGGTATATATGTGTGAGGTATGGGCTTGGGTTATACATATGGGCTGACGGGCTTGTGTTTTGGGCTACACATTTTTTTCAACTGGCCACTTAAAAGGAACTACACACAAAATTAATCAACATAAGATCACATAATCTACACTAAATATCACAATTAAACATAGATTACAATTAGACACATAACAAGCAATTTTCGGCAATTTTCATATTTTTATTCCCAATTAACGATAATTTTAGTTAAAATAAAAGACAAAATTTTAGGAAAATTTGACAAAACTTTATATGAAATTATCAAGGCTATCTGAGCAAATTTTAGGAATTTGGTGCCAAAATTAGGTGATTACAACGAGTTACGGGCATGAGATTAAAATGTGTCAAATGTAATTCTTTAGCAAACTTGAGGACGCTATTAATTAAAAAAATGACAAATATCAGTGAATTCCTATTATTAGTTAGCAGTAATTTTGAGATTAAATTTTAATATTTTAAATATAATACCCAAAATCCTACAATAATGAGAATAATATTAAAACATAGTGATAATATCAAACAGAACACATATGTAGAAAGATTCGGTAAAAGATGAAAATCGTGGGATCAACTTGAAAGGCTCTGATTCTCCAAACTTTGCGCGAAGCTAATGACTCCGCTGGCTAGGGTTTCTTCGAAGGAGATTATACTCAAAACTCTTCTTAAACTGGAATTTTTGACTCCGCTTGACTCTTAAGCAGAGAGAGGGAGGACGTTTCTTTGTATTTCTGAGTGAGAGAGGGAGAAGGGCGCACAGAGATTTTAAGGGAGCCTGTCAAGTGGGAGCCCTAATCGTAGGAAAGGGAGAAGCGATTTGGACGACGCTCTCTGCTAGGATTTTAGGAGGAAAGGGGGAACTTTGAGGAAATAATGGGATGGGAGTATTTATTATTTTTACCCCCAAAAAGAAAAAGAAAAGTCGAATCAATTAGTGGCGATTGCTAAAAGTCGTCACAACAGCTTATTTTATAGTAGCGCCTGGGTCGCCTTAAATACTCTTTTGTGGCGACTAGATTAACATTGCCACAAATGCTATGATAACATAAGGAACCTAACATAATCTGTACTTATTTGTGGCAACTTTTGTAAAGTCGCCACCAAATGTCAATAATTTGTGGCAGCTAATGGGGTTGCTACTAAACCTATCACTTTTTGTGGCAAGTTTTGAGAGTCGCTACAAATTCCTTAGATTTTGTGGCGATGTAGGAGGTTGCCACTGAAAGTCGCCACAAAAAAGCTTGTTTCTTGTAGTGAGGCCAAAGGAAAGTGGTTTGAAGAGCTACCACAAGTTCTATGGGCATATCGCACCATGTCAAAAGCTAGTACCGGGGAAAGTCCCTTCTCAGTGACATACGAAACGGATGCCATGATCCCCATGGAGATCGGAGAATCCAGCCTGCAACAGTCGTCTGCCGAAAAAGAATCAAATAACGAGGCTTTAGCAGCTTCACTTGATGTCCTAGACGAAGACAGAAAAATAGCAGCCATATGCCTGGCGGCCCTGAAGCAACATGGGGAACAGTATTACAACGCACGAACAAACCTATGGTCCCTCAGCATAGGTGATCTGGCTCTTCGTAAAGTAACTCAGAGCACCAAGGAAACCAGTGCCGACAAACTAGCCCCAAACTGGGAAGGACCCTACAGGGTCGAAGGCATAGCTGGAAAAGATGTGTACGTTCTTGAAGACATGGAAGGAACAACTAGGCCTATATACTCGAGACATTTGTTTTTCTCCTTTCTTGTTCTTTGTTTCTATCACTTCATACTGGCACTTAGCCCCATCCTTATCAAGTTCTTATTGGCCCCGTGCCCTCTTTTATTAATAAAACTACTATCTTACTTAGTCAATTTTACAATCAGATCCATCTACGATCCAAATATTTGTAGCGTCGGCACAATTTAAGTTGAAGTAATGCACTCACTTTTCGCTACAAAAAGTAGAGTACACTACTCGCTTAAAGCTAGATCACTTCTAGTTCAGCCACCAGGCATTACTCGTAAGTTGAAATCATCAATTCAACAAAATGCACCAACATGTCGATGGGGACGCTAGCTTGTATAGTGCCAGAAAGTCTTAAAATACTTGAGTAAACAAGCGCAGACGCTCAAGTTTGAACGAAAAAAATGTCCCGTTTCATATCATGAGCTAAAGACGTTCCATTGCGGGCGCAAACAGCCGTCTATCACAGCCGCAATATAAGTCATCATATACTAATGCAAATGAAGGCCCAACAGTGCCGGTCACCCGTCTTTAAAAGACACTAGCCCAGAAAGGCAACCAAACACATACTGCTTGACTACACTACAAGTAACTACGCAAGTACGCATAAAAATATCAAGTAATGACCGTTTCATTAATATCAACAGCCCGTAGGCTCATAATATACAATCAAGCTTCTTTTGAACACAACGCGTTCATTACAAGTGTTCTTAAGAAACTAAAAAGGTTAAAACTGCAAGTTCCTCCGAATTTGCACGGTCAGAGACTCTTCGTCTGGATTGTAGCTCTTGCATCGAAGTTTCTCTCGGTGACCGGAAAAAGATATTACCAACATAATACCCCAAGCAGCAACATCTTTGTGACAGCGCCACGGGAGTTGGAAAACCAGTCCAACTGAGGAATCCTCAGTAAAACGGCAGAGAAACACCACGCGGATTGAAAGTTTCATCTGGAATCTCTTGGAGAGACACCAACATGGAAACCATCAACGGCTGCAGGAACACTATGTTCCCCCTCTTCTCTAGACGATCGGAAGTAGATGAAACCTCCAAACTGCAGAACAGGGCAGAGCTATATGGCCACTCTAAATGCCACAGTTCTGGTGAATTTTTTTTAACATCACCCACACGGAGAAGGAGAGAATACCATCGCAGATGCACTCCTCGTTAAAATGGTGCTATCTCTAGACTATTTGTCTCGTGGAGCCAAAAGACGAGCAGATGCATAGGTCCTGCTGGGTTGGCATTCTTCTGCTTTTGAACTCCGCATGACAAGAGGAATATCAGAGCAATCGTTATTATAAAATAAGTGCACCGTAATCAGTGCATATGCCATAATGAAGAACGTCATTGGAATCTCGATCAAACTCCATGACTCAGGGGACTCCGTTCATCCAATCATGGATGGAGGAACAGAGGAAAAAACTATAGATGATCTTATGCCAATAGTTCTCTAATACACCATCTATTCTAAATGAAGGAGTTGTTCTGGGAATATCAAATCAGGATCAAAGGGAAACATTTTTGAAGAAGAAAGACTGTTATTTCAAAAGGAAGCTTTGGAAGAAGTAGCGTATTTTTCTGAAGAGAAGTTTGTGATTTTTATCCATCATGAAGCCCAATTTATAGGCGTAATGAGATAAAGATACAGTGTGAGACGGTCAAATATAATTATGACCTAGAGATATGAAACGATTCGACGCACTAAAAGTCATTCTTGGAAAGGTGCATGGAATCAACATCAACCAACCAGATGAAGACGGATGGGGATATTGATAAAATCAGGCATCAGACTCGGTCAAAGCGACTGCGAATTTCAAGGAGTCAGTGAGATATCTTTTCACATCCTTTTTGCATACCTCTTTCACTTCCTGGCTACTTACGACAGAACTCAGCAAGTGGGGGGATTGATTGTGTGGGCAAAACTACGCCACTTACTATTACGAGGATACGAGTCCAGCTGGCGAGATGAGACTTAGCATACATGTCACCAGACGCAGAGGATACACGCCTGCTCCTTAAGCCACGGTCGCTCAAACGGCACGGGCGTAGGATGCAAGGTATACATCCAGCCACCTTAGGGTTTACAGTCTCCTAGTTAGGGTTTCGTATATACCACCACCTTCGGTTTACAGGCCCATGAGCCTTATTAGTCTTTGTATTTTACAATAATTAGGATTGGGTAAATCTCTACTATAAATACCCTTACTTACATTGTATTGTACATCAAGCGATTAACACAGAATCCGGCTATTCTCAAAGAATAAGATTATTAATTTCTTGCTTATTACTTTTTTCTCAGCTTTATTTACTTTTCCTCCGTATTTTACGGTATTGCTTGTGACCCTCTAAAAAAATTAATTGATTTACCTAAACGACAAAATTTAGGCATAAACAAAGAAAATATTTTTGAAAAACAAGATACAAATACCATGGTAAAGAAAATACTGACATATATAAAATCAAAGATGACCCATAATAAATAGAAAATACCATTAGCTATAAAGACGAAGAATAAGATAGAAATAACATATATATATATATATATATACATGAATCATAGTATTACTAATATGACAAAAATTGCTCGACTACTATCTAACCTTCTACTCTAATCCTCGATCTCCACAATTTCCTACCTAGGTCATATCCTTGGTAACCTGGAAGTAAGCCATGTCCTGTCTAACTAACTTGCCCCATTCTTCTTCAGTCTACATTTCCCTCTCCGTAGACCTAACACGGCCAATCTTTCACATCTCCTCACCAGAGCATCTATGGTCCTTCTTTTCACATGACCGAACCATCGAAGCCTCACTTTTTGTATCTTTTCCACCAATGAGGCCAACTCCTACCTTGTCATGTATGAACTCATTTCTAATATTATCCATCCTAGTATGCCCACACATCAATTTAAGAATTCTCATCTCTGTTTGTTCATCTTCTGAATGTGTGTGTTCTTGACTGGCCAAGAGTCCACCCCATACAACATAGTTGGTCTAATTACCACTCTATAGAACTTATCTTTAAGTCTAGGTGGTACTACTTTGTCGCATAAGACATTGAAAGAGAGCCTCTAATTCATCCAACCTACCTATATACGATGTGTGACATCATCGTCAATTTCTCCATTACCTTAGAAGATTGAGCCAAGATACTTGAAGCTTTCTTTCTTAGTGTTGACTTTGTGTATCACACGTCACTTCCACACCTGACTCATGTGATGCATCACTAAACATGCGCTTTATGTACTTTATCTTCATCTGGCTCGGCCTGAAATCTTTAGACTCTAGAATTTGTCTCCAAACATCAATCATATCATTAATTCAGCTGCATGACTCATTGATAAGTTGGCATTTTGCAAACTTTAGACTACCTTTTACTTTTATTTTTGAGTCCGAAAGCATTGTTTAGTGTGTGTAATGAAAGAATTTTCTTGCTTATAGGTTGAAAGGATTGACGAAGGAGAAAGAAACCAAAAGAGAGAAAAACCAAGCCAAGGGGACAATTTTCAGCAGTGCAGAGAAGGACACCCTGTCCCCAAATCAGGTCGGCCCACACCACAATTAGGACAACCTGCCTTGGGTTGAATAGGAGACCGCCTCATGCAAAACATGGTTGCCTGTTCTTGAAATTCCACAATTAGGCAGCCGCCTTCTCTAACCGATGGACCACCCAAATTTGGAAAATGAAGTACATGCGACTGCCTCGCCTGAAAATGTTCCCCGCCTCACCTGCACGACAAAAGATGAAGTCAAACAACGTCACAAAGGGCGACTGCCTCATGTAATTAGGCGGCCGCCCGTCCGAAATGGGCAGTCTTGTCATTTAAAAAAGCAATTAATATAAGTAGAAACTTGTATAGTTTTATTATTATTTTATTCCTAGTCTACTATTGGAAAGACTTGAGAGGGAAGTAACAAGGTTCATTGTAAGGAAATCTATACTTGTTATTCATTACAATACATGATTATTAACATCTCTACTTGCATGACTATGATTTCAACCCCTAGTATGTGTGGCTAAACTCATAATTAGGGGTGTAAACATGCTTTAGTAGTTGAAACTAAATGAGTGTTTGTTAGTATTTCTTATTTTATCTTGGGTTATGGGTTTGATTATCTAGTCTCTATTGCTTTAATTTCTTAATTTTGGTTCTTGTGACACTAGGGTTTAATGCCTATGTAACTTGTTAGCGCTCTGGCGAGGTTTGCTAGCTTAGGATTATAGAGACTAACAAGGATTTGGGTCATGTTTGCTAAAATAGCTTGACCCAATTAAAGAGTCCACTAGGAATATATTCTCTTTTTTTTTTTGAGTCAATGAGTAGGATTCTATGAGCCTGGTAATGACGAGCTTAGTGAGGTAAACCTCTTCTATACCTGGAAGTTTTAAGAGGGTATATTCGATTGAATGAAAGTGAATTATAAGTGAGTGAAAGGATGTTACCCATTGAATGAAAACTAACTACAACTTGAATACCTATTTGTAAAACTTTTATTTAACTTTTGCTAGTTCCCTGAGGAAATCGATCCAATTCTTACCGGTATATTTGCTCCGACTGTTGAGCCGTTGGGGTTAGCTTTGCCGTGATAACTCATCAACCAATACTATATCCTTCACAATAACATACACAATGGTACCTCCCCTTGAATACTCTGAGTTAATTCATCCATCACTAGAACAAATAAAAACGGACTAAGTGCTGATACCTGATGCTACTCCATCTCTAGTGGGAAGTGATCTGAGTCTTCCCCTATTGTTCTTACTGAGATTTTGGCTCCATCATACATGTCCTTAATCGCTCTAATATATGCGTGCTACAGGTACACCTCTAGATTCCAGAATTTATATATGTTACAACTCCAACCCCCCCCCCCCCAACCCATTCCCCCACACCCCATATTTTAACATTCTCTATTCTTAGTGTTGCTAATAATAGATCTATCAAAAAATTAGATAATAATCACACAAAAACAAATTTAACATTTGATATCTCCAGAACAAGCAAGAGCAATAAATTGTTACATGGACAACACACAGGAGCCAAAACCAATGGAGTGGAGCTACTTCAGTCAAAGAGTGGTATAAAATTAAGGATCAACGACAATTAATTCCCAGTTCAATCCATTCAGTTAAATTATTGTTTCGTCAAATATATTTTATTATAGTGCTCTATTTAAAAAGTCAATTGTTGTGGAGTACTATAATTTTTCTTGATCCACCAATTATTCAAACAAACTTCAAAAGTTTGCGGATCACAACGATAACGTGTATTGTAGTTATTGGAGTAGTAAACTATAAATTGAGCAGGCTCAAAGGCCAATACCATTCAGAACAACAGTAAACAGATTTGAATTGAAGACTTTACGATCTTAACCATTATCTTTTTCTATTTCTACCAACGTAACTCTATCCAAATATGCCAACCGGACAGCTTGAAGTTTATGTTGCAAATTCCAGGGGCCTTGAGGACCAGAACTGGCTCAGTATGTACTTTTCTAACTCCCTTTTAGTTTTACTCTATCTATCCTCATCGCTAAGAAGATCTAGTATTCCAGGCATACAAAAATTTGAGTACATTCTATCCTTATTATTATATACTTTTTCCATTATTAGCCTATGATGATCTTTCTCATAGGCAAATCTCGGATCTAGGATGATAATGGGTGTAGAATGAGTGCAATGTATAAATGTATAAATGTATTTCATTTTTCTGTATATGAATACATAGTACTCCTGTATTATTTGCATTCCCTTGCATGGGATTTTATTTCATTTAGTTTCTCCTTTAATATAAATTTGGTAACCACATGCATGTCCCCTAGTCTCTTTATTTCATAAGTTATTCTTTATCTCTTAGGATAGAGGACTTAATTGATCTTTCTTTTTTTTTTTTGGTTAAAATTTCGACAGCTGATATGAATCCATATGTAGTCCTCACCGTTCGTACTGAAGAGAAGAAAAGCAGCACTGCATCAGGTTTGTAATTAATTAGTAACTTGGATTAAACCTTGAAACTTTTATTTATCCGATATATGCTAGCTAGTAAAAAGTGCACACACTTTAAACATTATCGATCAATGTATGTAGTGCTAGCTAGCAATTATATTGTGAATATCATAATTGATGTAACAACTTTATAGGTTACACACGTTAAATACATATATCTAAATAGTATACGTGACTTTTTACAGGTGAAGGTGAAGACCCTGAGTGGAATGAGTCTTTTCTCTTCTCAATCACTCGTGGTTGTGACGAGCTCCACGTCAAAATTATGGATGAAAACACTTTCCAAGATGATGATTTCATTGGAGAAACAACGTTAATACTCTCCCTTATTCCTTTGCTTACTATGAACATTAATTTTTCTTTTTGCAATTAATGCAGTCTAATGTTCTCTTCTTTTTTTTTAATGTGGTTTTTGTTTAAATAAAAAACAGAATTCCTTTGGAGGAAGTGTTTCGTGATGGAGAAGTGCCAACATCATCTTATAATCTTTATAAGGATGATGAAAACTGTGGAACCATCAGACTTGGCCTCACTTTCACTCGCGAGGAGGTAATTGATTCTTCAACAACAAATTCAAAATTTTCACAGTTTTGAGTACTACGGTTTTAGTAAAAGAACTAAACTGATCAAGAACTAATGATTTTATTTTGCATGCAGAGGGATGAATATGATGAAGACTACTAAGTTTTGCTGTCCAGCGCAGGAGTTTCAGTTGATTGAAGGGTCATTTGGCTACCCGTACTACCAAAAATAGTCATAGGAATAAATTATAAACTGATACTGAGTTGTTTTCCATCGGTTCTTAGGAGTAATATTTTTTTTGTTTCCTGCGAATAATGTACGAAGTAGTTCTGGTAATGTTTGTATCATCTTACGCTGAAATTAACGTGAAATAAAGATGCACATGCCAGAAAATATATCATTAGTATCACCAAAAATTGTTACTTGGTTGACTACTGTTTATTGCTAGCTTGTTATCTCTCGTTTGTTGGCCTGCACTGAACCGGCTCCGCTCAAGTGCATTTAATTAGATTTGGCTTGTTTTGGGAAGAGGCTCAGTTAGGTTTCATTTATATTTAGCTCGACTTGAATCAAAGCTTGGTCAGAGCTTAGGTTGACAGAGCTTCAATCGAGCTGGCTTAACTCGATTGATCGTTTAAATTTTTTTTAAAATAATTTTCATTCACTAAACTCCATATTACTGAGTGAATTAGAAGTCAATTTAACACTTATATGTAAAAGCACTAGCTAGTTAACAATTGATTTCTATACATATTTCTTCAACAATGTGAATATTTTACCACAATGTAATTTGAGGGAACTATATGGTTAACAAATGTTATTAAAAGTTTTTAGTTATGAATTTGAGTTATTTTTTACCACAATGTAATTTGAGGGGACTATATGGTTAACAAATGTAATTAAATGTTTTTAGTTACGAATTTGAGTAGAACTACGACAAGAGAATTTATTCCTAATAATCTCTTTTACCAATGTTAATAACTCTTGTCGTAGTTCTACCGATTGATGCTTAATGCACTTTATTTTGTCTTGGACAAGCTTAATAGAGTAGATCTTATACATACGCGATTGTTTTAGGAGATTGTATTTGGAATTCGATCCATAACCAAAAACGTCATTACAATTGTGACAAAATCATCATCAGTTAATTAACACCACCATGCAAACTACCCTATTACTTCCTATTATCTATAGCTCTATAGCTCAATGTCAATTGTGTTGGTTGTAGTATTTAATTGCAATCATTTTAAATTATTGTTTTAATTTGAAATCTAACTAGTGTTGGAAAATATACTAATAACCATGCAGTTGTTAGTTAGATTATTTCTTGTTAAAGAATTGTTGCTTTATACATTTATTAAATATAATAAAGTATTATTTATTTAGATCAATTGTATCATATGTGTCCTACTATTTATACAGTAGTTGATTTGGTGTGTAGAGCCAAGCTTATACACGGAAGATTAAATCATCGGTTCTTATAAATAATGAATTAGTGTTCGCAATCTAATATGGAAATTGGACAAAACCATCGGTATGATTATAGTACAAGATTATATATAATTTATCTTGATTATGGGAACGGTATAGTTCCAACTTCTTGTGCTAGTACACTTTCTGTGTATTGAACGGACCAAGTAGAGATAAGTGTTTTTATACTGACTATATAAAAAAAACTCTCTAGCTCGTCAGATGTACTTATATATCTTGATATAGCTATTATGAGCGGTGTATATTATTCATTGTCTTGATTTATCAATAGGTGAGGTCCAGTATATTTGGGTCAAATAATTCCTTATAAGTTGGATAATGATAATATGCATTTGCGAAGTGATAGCTAGTTGATAGAATCCACGTCTCGCTATAGAGATTGATGACATCCATATTATGAAAGCTTACAAGCTTCTATGTGTAAACCTAGCTAGTGGATTTTGTATCCGGCACATGGAATAAGTTAAGCGGAAGTCTAAAGAATATTCATTTAATCAATATATTAAGTTGTCAGTAATTTAATATTATTGATTGGTATCTGTAATCTTAACGTGGGGAGTTAAATAAGGTTTGATGGAAGAATTCGAAATTCATCTAAGGAGTGCAATTACGAATTTCTATTGGAAATAATTTGTAATTTATTATGGAAAGGTTAATTCTAGAGAAAAATAATTAATTCCATATTTGGAAGCCTTATTAATTGATTCTGTGGTCCCTGTTGTGACCGAATCCAATTTGGACCGGGAGAAAGTTGTTTGGTGGAAAAGGAAAATCCTAACAGGTTTTGGAGAAGGGTTTTAACCCTCAAAACTTAACCTATAAAAGGAGGATTTCGGCCTCCACTGAAGACACATGAAAAATACATATTTTTTACCCTTTTTCTCTGAAGCACTTGTTCCACCCAAGTACTGTTGGTCCGGGAATTGATCGAGTACACAACAGAAGACCGTGGAAAGCTGGAGCAACTGGACAACAAGGTTATTGAAGGTCTTTGTGAGGGCTTTTACAGGTATTCCGTTTTTATATTATTGCAAAACTGAATGTGTACTACTAGTTTGTCTAGAATACATGTGAGTATGATGTTTGAACTGCTTCCGCTGCATATATGTTCTTTCAACTAGTATGTGGATATTGAACTAAACCACATCCATACATAAACCGACTAATTCCGACAAATGTTTTTTTTGAGGAATTCGACCCAGTACTTTACCAATATATATTTGTACCGATCGGCGCCACTTCACTCGAGGTTTACAATTTTTGCTCTGTCAATAGCTCGACTCCAGCTCGGTCATTTTGTAGGAAAGCTCAGTTGAGCCTGTCTCGGATCTGTATGGTATGGTATGGTATAAAGCTCGATTTAGCTCGACTCAGCTCGACACCTTATAAGAAAGCTCGATTTGTTGAGGTCAGGTTGAGCTCATGCTCACGCCTACTCATTTGCTTCCGATGTTTTTGTACTTATTTTAGTACTACTAATTATAAGCTAAAATTGAAGTGAAGTTGAACTTCCAATAAAGAGCAATTGAGAAAATTTTATTAGAGAGAGAATTTATATATAAATAGAGAGAGAGAGAGAGAGAGCGCTTAGAAAAGACGCTAACTAGCTATACCACTAGTTATACTGACTAACTACTTATTAATCCAGCTAACCGACTTCCCTTTTCTCTTTTTCTTTGTACTCCCTATGTTTCGCAGCTTTCCTGTTCAATTCCCTCAACATTTTGTACAGAGAGAGAGAGAGAGAGCTTAGAAAAGAAGCTAACTAACTGTACAACTAGTTATACTGACTAACTACTTATTAATCCAGCTAACCGACTTCCCTATTCTCTTTTACTTTTTATTCCCTATGTTTTGTAGCTTTCCTGTTTTAGTCCCTCAACATTTTATACATCACAATACTCTATTCAAACTGGAGAGTGGAAAATATTGTACATTTAATAGATAGTAGTTGATGATGCTAAACAGTATGGTAATCAGTCCGCCTTTAAGCTTTTCTTTCACAAAATGACAATTAATCTCTATATATTTGGTTCTCTTGTGAAAGATTGGATTTGCTGCAATCTTCACTTTAGCTTTGTTGTCGCAGTGCAATTGGACAGGCTTCTTCACCTTATTTCCCAACTCATCTAACAAACCAACCATCGAAACTATCTCAACTACCACAATAGCCATGCTTCTGTATTGTGCTTCTGCTGAACCTGTACTGACTGTTTGTTTCATTTTTACCACTAAAATAGTAAGGAATCTCCTAATTTTAATACATAACCTATAACAGCCCTTCTGGTATTTCCCAATCTGAGTCACAATATGCCACAAGTTAATTGCAAACTCCTTTTCTTAACAAGACTCCCAATCCAGGTGATCTTTTGAGATATGTTACAACCCTCAACGCTTCGTCTCGGTGTGATTCCTTTGGATGCTGAATGGATTGATTCAAAACCTCAACGTCAAAGCTTATATCAGTCTTTGTAATGGTCAATAAATCAGCCTTCTTATTAACCTTTGATATGCTCAAATGTCTTGTAGTTTAGTATCATCAAGCTTTCCAAAATGATGGTCATACTCTACGGTAGTCACGTTGTGATTTGAGTTCATTGGTGTGGATATATGCTTGTAACCACTCAGTCTCATGCTGGAAATGAGCTCTAGAGTATACTTCCTCTGATTTAGTAGCACTCCCTTTTCTGATCTCATCACTTCAATTCATAAGAAGTATTTAAGCTCTCCTAGGTTTTTTATCTTGAAACTCGTGTTCAGTATGTTCTTGGTTTCACTTACTAGGCCATTGTTGTTACCAATTGTCAGGAGATCATCCACATCACATAGATAAGAATGATAATATTTCCAGTTCCACTTCTTTTGGTGAACAATGAATGATCATGTGCACTTTGCATATAACCAACCTAAAAAAGGACTGTGTTAAGATTCATATTTCATTGCATAGAGGCATGTTTAACCCATAAAGGGATTTCAAGATCCTACATTCCTTGTACTCCTCTTAACCATTTAATCCCTATGCCAAAACCATATAGATCTCCTCTAGCAAGTCTCCTTGTAGAAAGGCATTAACATCCATTTGCTATAGATTCCAACCCTCACGAGTAGCAACACTAATAGATGTTCTCACAGTAACCATTTGGCCTCTGGTGAGAAGGTGTCATAGTAGTCTGAGCCCTCATGTTGGATATAACCTTTTTCCACTAACCTAGCTTTGAATCTTTCAACTTTCCCATTGGCTTTATATTTGATCTTATAGACCCATTTAGAGTTCTCTTGGGTGCTATTGAATTAATGATTTTAATATATGTCGTAGCTTGGGGGATTAGCTAGTTTTGATCTTGTCTGGTTGGATTTACGATTCCAATTTATGATGTGGCCTAGGGCTATTTAGTGAAGATCCAACTGATCATTGCTATGATCGAATTAAAATTTTTTCATTAATGGGGGACTCAGGGTTCGAACAACGAGTCTAGATGGACATAATAAATCTAACTAGGGGCAAGACACCCTAATTCATTAAATCATAATTAACTATGGGGCTAGATGCCCTGATTTTCCACATGGGCCTTCTCGGACGCGCTCGTCTCGAGGCTTCTATGGTAATACTTCTTGAGCCACGTTATATTTCAGTTGTTTTGGACGACAGTACCTTTTATGTCTTTGAGGATATATAGGCTCTCTAACTCGCGATCCTTTTGATTCAGTAAGGGCCTTCCCCATTCGGAGCTAGCTTGCTTGTGTTAGCCTCCTTGGTACTTTGAGATACATTTATAAGGACTAGATCCTATGTCTTGAAGGAACGCATGTTCGTCCTCATATTGCAATATTGCTCTATCTGTTGTTTCTGTGCTGCCAACCGTACCACCACAAGCTCGTGATGCACGTCCGTCAGATTAAGCTCGATCATGCTAGATTAGGGCATTTTAATGTCTCCTATATACAAAAAAGCAGTGACTTGGTGTTGACACCTAATTTTGTCCCTCCTGTTTCAATAGTCATTTTCAGACAAAATTGCACTGATAAGCCATGCATTATCTTCATTTCAAATCCTATTCAAAATTCTTATTTCGCACAAGCACGCCGATTAGGCTATTTTTAAAAGCACAATCACAAATTACGGCCATTTTACAAATCATGTACGTCCAATTACAAATTTTGTAATTACTTCTATTTTTCGACACAATTGCTCAAATTATTTTAAATCTCAAAATAATATTTTTTATACATTTCTTTAGTCATTTTAGCATTTAAAATTAATTTTTTGCAATTTTCTATAATTTTATATGCATTTTATACATGTTTATACACATTTTATACTATTCCTATACACATATATACACCTGCACACATATACACCTCACAGTCCACATCAGCTCCACCTCACGCCTACATGGCCTCATCCTAGCTGTTCAATTATATGATCCAACGGCCGTAACATATTTCCATTTTTAATTACACACTCACCCCTCCAAACCCTAATTCTCCCCGTTTTCTATCAGAAGCCCTCGCCGCCCTACGTCTCACTTTCTCTCTCGTCGAAACCTAACACCACCACTGTCTATAGTCGATTCTAGCCACCTCCAGCCACCAAAAACTATGAGACCTATGTTTTCTTGCTCTACCCATTGTCCGCAACATAAACCCCAGTACAATTTTTCCATTTGACGAAGATCAAAATCCGACCTCTCATTGACCCCACTTCTGTCACAAGAAAAGAAACCTCTGGTGACACCTAATCGAAACCTAAGTGTCATTATCCTATAGAGGGAAAAGCCCTCGTGCATACACAATTGGAGTTGGGTCGAGCTTGACCCGATTTCAACTTTAAAATCGGGTAACCCTTGTCTCTTTTTTATGTTTTTGAACCTATGTGATATTACACCTAAAATGCCTAGTTTTTCTACGAATTAAAGTGTTTGTGTGTTATTTGTTAATTAGTTAAGGTGAAATTCCTATGAGTACTAATTCTTGCTTAGTACATTGATTTAGTTAAACATTGGTTTGAACTCTCGCATGCCTGAGTGTGGTGTCTTCATAGCTTGTGCCTTGGTCATCTCTGTTAGCTTCCAGACATAGAATCAGTGACAGTTTGGGGGGTTGATCACGATCATTCATGTTTTACAGTGTATTTGCCTCCTTGTTCTGTCAAGATACATAATTTTCGTAATTGCATGTTTAAAATTCAAATGGTGATTGATTCACATGATTAGAGGGATCCTAATTTGTTTAATTTGAAGTCTTGATTAATAGTAGAATGGAAATCTGTTTTTGATAATAATACAGTATCAATTAGAGTTTGTTTAAAACCTGTTAAGTTAGTCAAGTGATTTTCGAGCCTAAATTAGTTTGGAACACTGATTTTGAACATGGACTTTATTATGTATAAGGGGAGGGAACTATATTTGTTAAAGATTTTTTTTCCTTAAGATTAAGGATTCTGATTGAGCTATATTTGGAAAAGAATACCTAAGGGTGTCCTTAATTCTGGGACAATATTCCCTTGCCTTTTATGTCCTACCCGTTTGAATTTAAGACCCTCACCCTCACACCTATATAAACTGAGTTATTTCTTTCATTCGAACACACAATTCTCACATAGAAATACAAGCAACATACACATTAAAAAGCAATATCAATACATCTCTCTGCTTCTCTTGAATTCTTAAGAAAAATACTCTGGCTCTCTCTCTCACTTGATACTGATTTTGGAGGCATATTACACTACTTAGATACTGCTCACTTGCTTATTGGAATCTGTGACAAGGTATAAATCAAGGACTGCACCTCTGTTTACTTCTCTACCTAATTTGCCTATGTCTATGTTTCTTTTTGTTTAATCTTTGCCTATCACTGCATATGTTTAGGCCCTTCTTTGGCCCCTGCTAACCCTTTTATACAGCTTATTGTGGATACCTTTACAAGCTTTACCAGGTTTCTATATGCAGATGTTTTCATGACTATTTATGAGGGTATATCTGGGTTTCTTTTTGACACCAATACAGGTATTGCAGGCCCTATTTTAAGTGTTGACAGAACACCTCTCTTATCCCCTATCTGATCCCTTAGCCTTCCTCTCTTGTTTGTATTTGTTAGGGTCCCCTGTATGTATTATCATTTCTCTAAAATAGGATACATAGCAATAAGCTATGTGTTTGGCTATACACGGGCGTTTTCTAACCTTCTCCTTTATGTGTATGCATCATGCCTAATAGAAATAGTAATCTTGCACGAAAATCAAGTTTAGACGATGACTGGACGTTTGGATAAGCATGTTTTTAGTACATTATGACCTAAATTTGACCTCACTGTGTTTTTTTTCCCAAATACCACTAAGCTTATAACTTAGCTGCTAATTTTATTAATATTAAATAAAAATACATAAATACGATCTTTACAATCATAAATGAAATACGAACTAGCTATTACTAAGTAATGCGTAAGTAATGATAAGATAGAACCATACCAACGCATCGCATTCACCTCACTGGATTGAGCATCATACAATGCTAATACCACCAATTGAAGAAAATTTAATACTTTGATAAAGTGCTTTACAAAAACCACACTACTTAGGAATAATGCATATGAAAAAATAAAATATCTAGCTAATGATCTACAATCATGTAGTTTTAAACTAATGACGTATGTAATAATGAAACTATAGTATCCCAACTCGCCAAGAGCAATAACTTGCGCCAAAGAATGATTCCCAGCCCAAATACCTCTTGATGCATCGCATGGAAGGGTGAGTGGACTGGAATTTTCACTCAAAACATCTCCCAGGCGAGACACTTGTTGGCGCTTCGCCCCAGTCACTGTCTCAGCTGAAAAATTATCCCAAAACGCATACAACAGCCGGCACCATGGCTTTTTTCCACTGACCAAAACAAAATTAATTTCGACCAGTTCATACAGCCTGTGGTGCGATGCATGGAGCAGTGTTTCAACTGAAACTTTGCAAAATTGTGGGCTCGCTGAGATGATTGTTAAGTACTTGAAATTTCTAAATTCTCCCAGGTGAAACAGCCATCAAAGCGATGCGTCAAGCAGTGTATGACCTGAATCATATCAAAAATAGTCTGCCACCAACAGATCCATTGTATATATCCTTGCAAACTTCGAAACTTGCAACTCCAAACCCAAAAATCATGAAGGATCTTCAGACCATGAATTATAATTATGAATGTACCTACAAAAAAAAAAACAAAGTTAGTAGTAAAATCCTCGATGCTCTCCTCTACATAGATTCGAGCATGAAGAAAAATTCCACCTCCCTTATTTCTACACATTCCTCCTCGGCCTAGTGTGAATGTACGGCTCATTACACATATCGCCATTCACCAACCTCCTTCCCATGCTATCCAACTCATGAAACGAATTAACTATGACATCTCCTTGATCAATAGCCAAGTGCGCCAAGTAATCCGCCAATTTATTCCCTTCTCTAAACACATGCATCACCACAACCTCTCTACCCTCCATCAAACTCCAAATCTCTTCCATTATTTGCACAATTTGCCAAGGCACCTCCCAAATCTTTGACACTACGTTCTTGAGCAACATTGAGTCCGTTTCGACAATAACTTGTGAATAAGAAGTAGAAGCCACATACCTAAAGGGCATAAGAATTTCCATTGCCTCCGCTTGAGTATTCGTGGTCATGCAATCCTCCATCTCCTTAGCACAAGCATAAACAATATCCCCACAGCCATCGTGAACACAAAAAGCCCAAGAACTAACACCTGGATTACCTCTAGAAACTCCATCCGTATTACATTTGATCCATCCCACCTGAGGCAGGCTCCAAACAACCTTTGTCATCACAAGCTTAGGCGTAGGATCCCTTAAAACCAGCAACAAGTCTTCCCACCTACCAGGTGCATACTGAAAGTTCCTCAAGCGAACTCTCAGCAACATGATAATATGCTGAGTGACAAGATACACCAACCTATGAGCAGAGGTCGACCCACCATGCCTCACCTTACTGTGTTTTATGTAGAGCCTTTCATGTGAAAAGAAACTAAAATTTCAAGAACAGGGGCTATATGTGCCAAGACTGCCTAAAACTGGACTGTTTCTGTAAAGTTAAAACTGCCCCTTTTTTGCATTACTGATCCGGGCCTAAAACCTTATGGACCTTATGTGTTATACTGATTTTGAAAAAACTTTAATCTCTTGTACACTAATCTAATAGTGTATAAGAGAGTATGAGTCAGGGGTCAATTATATGCTATAAATATATTTTCTAAAACTTATTTGTGTCACCTAATATGTATATGCATGCTTATATATGTATACTTATGTGTGAAAGCCCATTATTTGCATTTATATGCTTTGTGCACCCCTCTTTCGAAAACAGCCTACTTACTTATGTATATATTTTCAAAAAGCTGACCCCTAAAGAAATAGCCATTAAGGTTAGGGTTTGACAATTAATGTCCAATCACGCCGACCCAGAATGGCTAATATTTTTTGACATATTAACCACCGGTTGGTTTTTGTGTCATCTTTAAAATCATTTTTGAAAACCTACCCATTTCTGCAAATTGGTCCAAGTAATGAGTTTGCGCAAATAAACTGTTTTAAAACATTTCTTGTAATATTGTCCTGTTTAATTCAATATTTGAGAAAAATCAGTGGCTAAATGTGTGATTAGGCATAGGGCTTAGGACGTTTCTGCAAATTATAGAAAGCCTAGAATCTGTACCTCACTGCCTATGAATTATTTACGTAAATATCCTTTTTTGCATGACTAATTGCGATTTTGGCCTTCAATTTAGTTAAATGACTTTAGAATTAAAACTTGTATTTTGCCTACTAGCTTTCAACATCCCAAAATTAAAAACCCGGGCTGGAATCACCTTTCATGGGACTTGAGAAAGTTCTTAACACCTTCTTCTCCGAGTCATTTGGACTTCTTACCCGTAGAATCTCTAAAAATGCGACTCCCAGAGTTAAATCATAACCCTTAGACATTTAGGTGACCTGATACACCTTAGAAGACTATATTAGATGGCGACTCTAAAATCAACTCAACGGAGTTACCTAGTGTTGCAGTTGGTGCACCTTCGTAAGACACTAGAGGGTGGTGAATAGTGTCCTTACCCGATTTTCAAATTCTAAAACTTGCTTTTAACTTTCTGCGCCTAACTCACAAAGAACCAGGTTCCTTGCAAGTTTCACCTATCTCTGAAACTAAACAAATTGCTGAAACGTAAAGAACACAGAGGTTTTTACGTGGAAAAATCCTTGCTCAAGGGATAAAAAAACCACGACCCAAACTCTTGGGATTTAACTCTTCCACTAAAGGAAAACCCGAGCAAGTTTTAGACTACAACGTAATGTAATCAAGGAACTAGAACCCCCTAATACCTAGACCTTCACAGCCACACGTTAGCTGGTAAGGTTACCTCTACTTAGCCTAAAAAAGTGATCTCTAATTAATGCTTCTAACGAAGCGAATAGATAACAACTCAATAGCCTATTACAAAGAAACTAAAACAACAGACTTAACTATGAAACTGCTCCTTCAGAAGGTTCTGCTGCTTAGCCTTTGTTCTTTCACACAAAGCTTCCCATGATCAAATTGTACTTGATATGCTCTATTGAGATCTCTTTTGTGCGTGTTGAATTTGGCTAAATTAACTTGTATATATAGGAGCTAGACTTAGCCGGATCCAACTAAGTTGAGGAATCCTTTTCTTCTTTGAAATCAGTTTAAACAAGGTTACCCATATTTCCTTATTTAAAACCTAAGTTAATTTGCCTTATGTCCCAATCCTTTTACGTTTAGGAACCGCGTCCTTCTCAGCACCACTTCTAGCTTCTTCGACTTCCGGTAGGATTGGAACTTTGACTCCAGCTATTCTCTTCTTTCCTTCTTCAGCTCTTACTAGATTAGCTCGTTGAACAGCTGGTCTTCTCACTTCGACTGTGAACCTTTTCGTGGTTCACTCAGCACCAGGTCCTTTGTCATCTTCAAAACTTATCCTTCAACAAATTCCCCCTTTTTTTATGATGACAAACCATGTTGTCTCACCGAGGGTTTATACTCTCAAGAACCTATAAGAATCAAACACTAACCACGAACCAGGGTAATAACAGTTAGGCAAAAATTAGGTCACAAACATATAATGAACTAATAAACATCTAACTTCCCCCTTTTGGCATCATCGAAAAGTGTCACAGTTGTCAGAACCTGCTCAACTTATATTAAGTCTAGTTGACTCTAGTGCCAAAGGCAGCAAGCCAACCTTTAAACATCAGGAACCTGTTTCAGACAATGAATACTAGCAAGCAGGATATTTATAACAACATAAGTACCAAACCGGCTTAAACATCCAAAACAGCATTCAAATATTACAAACCAAAATATCAGATTGTCTTAAAACAGGCCATAAAAGAACCAGGAGGGGACTTGGGGAATGGAACTGATTCAGAATTGGGGAATATCAGGGACGTTAAAGTGAGCAAGCAACAAGGCGAGGCGACGCGAGTTTCCTTCTCTTTCATGATCCAGCTCTGCATCCAGCCTTGTGTTTTCAGCATTCATCCAGGCCAGCTCATCATTTTACCTTTCAAGCTGCCTCCTGAACCCCTCAATTCTCATGTCTACTCTATTGTTCCTCCTTTCCTCAGCATC
The DNA here is from genome assembly GCA_037355625.1 of Petunia x hybrida. Taxonomy (NCBI): domain Eukaryota; kingdom Viridiplantae; phylum Streptophyta; class Magnoliopsida; order Solanales; family Solanaceae; genus Petunia; species Petunia x hybrida. The sequence goes on from JBBBVM010000648.1 coordinate 976,749, forward strand.
ATCCTCCATAGGCTCTGGTTCATCAGCAGGTTCACCATCCAGCACATAGTCACAGGATTTAAGAATGTTCCTCCCAAATAAGTCATTGTGGTCCGGCTAAGTCCACTTACCAGCAGGCACTCCAAAGAAATCAAATACCTTCCCCAGAAAAAACCCATAGACAAGCGCTTGTTTGCCTATCCCCATATCAGCTACCCTACCTATGTGCTTGATCATCAATTCAGGCAGATTAATACGAACCTCTCGATCTAGCAGGTCCATATAGGTCATATCCAGAAAGTTGGCCTCACTCCTCCTTTCTGACCTCTGCAACAAGTTCTTCAGCACAAATTCAAAGAGCAATTGGTAGAAGGGTTGCATTGCCTTCTTCTTAACTTGTGTAGCCCTTGCCAGTCTTGGTCTCCCTGCAAATTTTCGGGTCACCTCCAAAGCAGACACACCATCTCCTCTAGCCGGCTACGAGTTCCTCATATACTCGCTATAGCCCTGAGAGGGAACACCCAAAATCTCACCCAGTTCCACACTATCAAACTGGATTACTAGCCCCTTGACTATGGTTGTCACAATTCCTTCACTCACTGTGCAATTGGAATAAAATTCTCGAACCTCTTGCTCCCTAAGATGTCTAGTACGATCACTGAACAGGTTCAGCCAATCTTGAGCTCTCAACTTAGCACCCAGTTGAGTCATACCCTCTAGCTCCAGGTCAGTTAGAATTTTACCCTTTACCATTGGTAGACCTCTGAAGTAGGCCACCCTTCTCTTCTTGTCTTTCTTGTCATCTCCAATCACCAGCTTTGATTTAGAACCTCTCCTTCGAACCTCAGGTTCCTCCACAATCTTCTCCTGCTGTTCTCTCACAGACCCACGAGTCGCAAGCCTTCTTACATGACTCCCTGTTTTTCTACTACTTTCTCCCATCCCCTCTGCATCTCCTGAATTACCCATTTTGGATCTACCTATAAATTCTCCTCCCTTCACTAACCTTCTTTTCTTCACTGTCTGTTTCTGTTCCTAAACCACAGGCCTTTTTCCCAACCTCCTCTGTTTCTCCACCACCACAACATCAATTTCACTGGAGGAACCTTCACTAGCTTGAGGAGTGGGATTGGGCTCAGGCAACTCAACATCCAAAGGCTCAGTAAAACCTACACCTTCTACATTCTCTTCCACATAATCATCAATATCTCTCAGATCTGCGTCATCACCTGCTACAGAACCAGAGAACGAACCAGGTTCTTTCTCGGGTTCCTTAGCAGGTTCAGCAGATTTTTCCTCTCCTTTGTCACTAACAGTCTTTTCTACCACAGGAACTGTCTCAGGAACAGGTTCCTCAACAGTTTTCTCAGTTTCTCTAGCAACAACTACTACATCCTCTGTTTCGTCAACTTTTTCAAGATTTTCTACAACTATTTCCTCCTTATCTCCTTCTACATTCACAGCATATACTTCTAAATCTATAGGCATAGAGGGCACACTAGTATCAACAACTACAGTACCAGTAGGAGAACTAGGATTTACCTTTTCAACTTCTTGAACAGTTTCTTGAACCGTCTCCATGATTCTTTCCTCCGTACCGGTATCTGGAACACTTTTCCCCTTACTAGTTGCTTCCTCCGTCAACATCTTCTGTCTTAGTTTTGCAAAATTTCTCGCCATAGCCACAAAATGACTCGCGGCTAGTTGCTTTGCCTTTTGATTTAGTTTTGATATTTTCAGTTTAGGAGAAGAAAGTTGAGAATCGGCTTTGGAACCAGTCGACATTTTTGTTTCTTGAACAGAGAATTGTGATTTTTAGAGAGAGAAAATAATTTGAGAGAGTTTTAACCTTCCAAACCGATAGAAACAATATTTCTTTGATCAAGTAGTGGAAAAGAGAAGAGTTTAGGTTTATCGGGAAGGGGAACGGGTTGATGGGATGCGAAAAAGCTGCTTTTAATTATGACGCATAGGAGCTGACGCCATCAAGGTTCAAAGAATTTGAATTTTAAAAGCTTACACTAATCCAGTTTCTTCATTATATCCTAGATTTCAAAAATTTGCCAGTATCTAAGTCATGAAAACAGGTTCCAAACAGGTTAGCAAGCAAAACAATTAAGTTTTCATAGTAGAATCAACTAAACAAAGTTAAGCTTAGTAAAACAAGGAAACTTCACTAGCCAATCATTGGGAGAACCAGGTGCTGCATCGTTCATTGTATCTTGGTTATCCCTAGCTCAAGCCTGTTCTTTTCAAATTGTACCCTGTTCAATGCCTTAGTGAAGATATCAGCAATTTGGTCCTCAGTCCTGCAAAAATTCATAGTAAATAGGCCTTTCTTAACATTGTCCCTTAGAAAGTGATGCCTAATATTTGCTTTGTTCTCTTGTGCTGGACCGGGTTCTTGGCAATGTTGACTGCACTGGTATTGTCACAAAAGATTGGAACTGGTCCACACTTGATTCCAAAGTCCTCCAGCTGCTGCTTGATCCATAATAACTGTGAACAACATAAAGCAGCTGCTACATATTCAGCTTCAGCTGTGGATAATGCCACTGAGTTTTGTTTCTTTGTAGCCCATGAAACTAAACAAGGACCTAGGAAGTGTGTCACCCCAGATGTACTTTTCCTATCCACCAAGTGACCAGCATAGTCGGCATCTGCATACCCAATTAGATCAAAACTTCCATCTTTTGGATACCATAAGCCAAGATCTTGAGTTCCTTTCAAATATCTCAAGATTCTCTTGACTGCAGTTATGTGTGACTCCTTTGGTTTTGACTGGAACCTTGCACACAATCCCACACTATAAACAATATCTGGACGACTTGCAGTTAAATACATCAACAAACCAATCATTCCTCTATACTTAGTTTCATCAATTGAAGCACCAGTTTCATCCAGATCTATCTTCGTTCCAGGAGCAATGGGTGTGTTCATATCCTTAGCAGACTTCATATCATACTTCCTTAACAGCTCTTTGATGTACTTCTGTTGGTGGATCATTGTGCCTTCCTGAGTTTGCTTGATTTGTAAGCCTAAGAAGAAGTTCAGCTCACCCATCATGCTCATCTCAAATTCACTTCCCATCAGGTCGGCAAACTCCTTGCAAAGGTTCTCTTTAGTAGCACCAAAGATGATGTCGTCTACATACACTTGAACAATCAGCAGATCCTTGGCTTTCTTCCTTAAAAACAAAGTATTGTCTATTTTACCTCTTGTAAATCCATTCTTCAATAAGAACCCAGACAACCTTTCATACCAAGCCCTAGGAGCCTGTTTCAATCCATACAGTGCCTTGTCAAGTTTGTAGACATGATCAGAAAACTCTGTACTTTCAAAGCCAGGTGGTTGAACCACATACACCTCTACATTTAAATAACCATTAAGGAATGCACTCTTCACATCCATCTGGTACAGCTTAAACTCCATGTAAGCTGCAAAAGCAATAAGCATCCTAATGGCCTCCATTCTAGCAACAGGTGCAAAGGTTTCATCATAATCGATTCCTTCTTATTGACTATAACCTTGAACCACCAGTCTCGCCTTGTTCTTTGTTACTATGCGATGTTCATCCAGTTTGTTTCTAAAGACCCAGTTAGTACCAATGATGGTAAGTTGGTCGAGGGACCATGTGCCATACATTGCTTCGTTCAAACTGATGAAGTTCCTCTTGCATAGCAATCACCCAGTCTGGATCCTCAAGTGCTTCACGTACATTCTTTGGTTCTATTGAGGACAGAAACGCAAAGAATGCACAGGAGTTCTTCAAAGCTCTTCTAGTAACAAATCCAGTGTTTAGATCAGACATGAGGTTCTCCAGTGGATGAGAACTTTGATATCTCCAAGGTTTAGGCTGAATCTACTGAGTGTTGTTTCCAGGAGGATCTGAGCCATCTAAGTCTACTTCATCTTGCTCTTCAGTTCCCCTTGTCTGATTGCCTTCTAGTTCCCTCTGAGTTTGATCCTTATCGACCTGATTACTTTTAACTCCATTCGAATTCTCAGGGTCATCAGCAGGTTCATCTCTTGCAAGACCGATCTCCTGATCATCATCTTTTTGTCTGTTTGTGACACTTTCAGATTCATCAAATACCACATGCACACTTTCTTCTACAGTCAAGGTCCTCTTGTTGAACACTTTATACACTTTACTTTGTGAAGAATATCCAAAGAAGATGGCTTCATCACTTCTAGCATCAAACTTCCCTAGAGGTTCTTTCCCATTGTTATGCACGAAACACTTGCACCCAAAGCTCTGAGATGTGCAATATTAGGTTTCCTGCCTCTAATCAGCTCATAAGGAGTTTTCTCTAACAGAGGACGGATAGAACAGCGATTCAGCAAGTAGCAAGCGGTGTTGACAGCTTCAGCCCAAAAGTTCTTCGATAGACCGCTTGACAACAACATAGTTCTAGCCATGTCCTCCAAGGACCTGTTCTTCCTTTCAACTACACCATTTTGCTGTCCTTGGTGCAGAGAAGTTGTGATCCACACCATGTTTATTACAATATTCTGCAAACTTAGCATTCTCAAATTCTGTACCATGGTCAGACCTTATACTCACTAGTTGAACCCCCAGTTTCTTCTGATTGACTCTGACCCAGGCCTCGAACATATCATATGCTTCATCTTTAGATCTGAGGAACAAGGTCCATGTGTATCTGGAGTAGTCATCGACTATTACCATTACGAACCTCTTACCTCCTCTGCTCCTTACCCTCATTGGTCCACACAAGTCCATGTGAACCAGCTCAAGTGGTTTAGAAGTACTGACCACTTTCTTTGACTTGAATGAAGATCTTACATGTTTCCCCCTCACACAAGCATCACAAATCTTGATGTCATTGAACCTCTTGCTTGGCATTCCACGAACCAGGTCCTTTGACACCAACTTATTCAATTGAGTCAAGCTTGCATGTCCTAGTCTCTTGTGCCACAACTGACTATCATTCTCCAGCACATTCAGACAAGTCAAATTATTCTCAGGAAGAGAACCTAACATAGCCTTATACACATTGTTAGCTCGTTTCGCTTCCATTATCACTTCACCAGTCTGCAGATTCTTCACAATGCAACCTACAGAGGTGAAACTCACTGAGTTTCCTCTATCACATAGTTGAGAGATACTTAGTAGATTGTGCCTCAATCCATCCACACAGAGTACATTGTCAATAGCATGATTGAGGGATCTCCCAACTTTTCCAATACCAATAATTTCACCGCTCTTGCCTCCTCCAAAAGTCACACTACCCCCTTGAAACGCTGCGAGTGAGAGAAAGTTTCTTCTATCTCCTGTCATGTGCCTGGAACACCCACTATCAAGAATCCAGCTTGGGTTGTTCCATCTCACTCCAGCCTGCAAAAGAAAATCAAGGGTTAGTAACAGGAACCCAGACAAGCTTGGGTCCCTTTTTGTTATCGAATGGATGAATCAAATCTTTTCTAGCCCAGTAAGGTAAAACTGATTTTTTATTCTTTACCACTGCTCCTTTTGCAACACTGCATTCATTCTCGATATGTCCAGTCTTACCATACAAGAAGTAGAGTTTGTTGCAAGGAAGTCCTACATATTTACTATTAGGATTCCAAGCAGGCAAAGGTTTCCTATGTCCTAATCCAGTTTTACCTCTATTATGATTTTCATGCAACCAATTCAAAGCTTCAGAAGACTTGTTCCATTTAGTGAGTCTGGTTAGCTCAAAGTTAGCTTTTTCAACCTTTTCTTGAAGGACCTGGTTCTTCTCAGTTTCCTGAAGTAGAACCGAGTTTTTCTTTTTAAGCTCAGCTTCAAGGTTGATTTGAGCCTCACTAACTCCTTGCTTATCAGACACTTCTTTCAATTTTTGATTCTCAAGTTCGAGTGCAGAACCTAGCTTCTTCTCACAAAGCACTTGTTCCTTTAATTAAAGAATTTCTAATTCGAGGGCCGAGACTTTCTGATTTAGTTGGTCCTTCTCAGAAAGTGCTTCTTCCTTCTCAGACCTCAGATTTTCAATCTCTTCAATTAAAGTCAGGGCAACCAAATTTAATTCTATAGGAGAACACTTATGAAGTCTAGGTTTTAATTCATTGAGACTTACCTCAGGTGTATCATCAATTGAAGGTTCATTATTAGCCATCAATGCCAAAGGAGAGTCGTCTTCTGGTTCTTCTTCTTCTTCATCACTTTCACTTTCAGAAGGTCCCCATGTTGGGCAATGTTTAATAACATGGTCTCTTAGGCCACACCTGAAGCATCCTGAGTGATTCATATTCTTTACAGTACTATTCTTGAGAGGAATGACCTCGGTTGAATTCTCTTCTGACTATATAGTTTCTTCATTGTATAACCTGTCTAGCGTATCCCAGATTTCCTTTGCAGTTGAGCACTTGGGAATACGTGAACATGCATTAAGCCCTAGTCCACACTGAAGAATCTTCATGGCTTCCGCATTCATCTGAAGTAGTTTGAAGTCTTTTTCATTTAGTTCTTCTACAGGCTTTTGGACTTTGTTCCCTGATTTATTAATCTTTGTGGGAATCAAAGGACCATTCTGTGTAATCCTCCATAGCTGATAATTTTCTGCCTGTAGAAAAGTTTCCATCCTAAACTTCCAGAATTTGTAGTGTTGACCGTTGAACTGAGGAGGCTTGCTGATAGAGTATCCTTCGGTGATTATCGGTTGTGCACTCATTGTTCAGATCCTTCTCAAGATGTTAATATTTCTTTGAGAGAACCAGCTCTGATACCATTTGTTGCACTTGGTGCACCTTCGTAAGACACTAGGGGGGGGGGGGAGTGAATAGTGTCCTCACCCGATTTTCAAATTCTAAAACTTGTTTTTAACTTTCTGCGCCTAACTCACAAAGGACCAGGTTCCTTGCAAGTTTCACCTATCTCTGAAACTAAACAAATTGCAGAAACGTAAAGAACACAGAGATTTTTACGTGGAAAAGTCCTTGCTCAAGGGATCAAAAAACCACGACCCAAACTCTTGGGATTTAACTCTTCCACAAAAGGAAAACCCGAGCAAGTTTTAGACTACAACGTAATGTAATCAAGGAACTAGAACCCCCTAGTACCTAGACCTTCACAGCCACACGTTAGCTGGTAAGGTTACCTCTACTCAGCCTCAAAAAGTAATCTATAATTAATGCTTCTAACCAAGCGAATAGATTACAACTCAATAGCCTATAACAAAGAAACTAAAACAACAGACTTAACTATGAAACTGCTCCTTCAGAAGGTTCTGCTGCTTAGCCTTTGTTCTTGCACACAAAGCTTCCCACGATCAGATTGTACTTGATATGCTCTATTGAGATCTCTTTTGTGCGTGTTGAATTTGGCCAAATTAACTTGTATATATAGGAGCTAGACTTAGCCGGATCCAACTAAGTTTAGGAATCCTTTTTCTCTGTGAAATCAGTTTAAACAAGATTACCCATATTTCCTTATTTAAAACCTAAGTTAATTTGCCTTATGTCCCAATCCTTTTACATTTAGGAACCGCGTCCTTCTCAGCACCACTTCTAGCTTCTACGACTTCCGGTAGGATTGGAACTTTGACTCCAGCTATTCTCTTATTTCCTTCTTCAGCTCTGACTAGATTAGCTCGTTGAACAGCTGGTCTTCTCACTTCGACTGTGAACCTTATCGTGGTCCACTTAGCACCAGGTCCTTTGTCATCTTCAAAACTTATCCTTCAACACCTAGTCAAACCCGAGCCTTGACTCACTCTGAGTTAGATAAAAAGGGGGGTGCGACACTTGGTTTAATATCCAGTTAGACTAAAAAAAAACTGACAAATGTGAAATATGCGCTAAAGCCAAAATTAATAGAAAATCATGTTTTCTTTTAAATTGAGAAGCTGGACTATTATCTTTTGATTTAGTAGATTTAAAACTGACCATGGCTAGAGGTGATAGAAGATATTATATGATATTTATTGATGATATTTCTAGATATACTAAATTTTACTTAGAAATAAAGATGATATATTTGATACTTTTATTTCTTACAAAACTGAGGTTGAAAATCAACTTAGTAGAAAAATCAAGAGAATTAGATCTAATAGAGGATGAGAATATTTTATCTTGAATTATTATTGTGAAAAGAAGATATTATTCATGAAATAACTCATACGTATGAACTTGAGTCCAATGGAGTAGCAGAAAAGAAAATAGAAGATTAAAAAAATGTTTCACCCAACAAATTATCAGGTGTATTAGCACTAACTAACATGGAGTTCATTATTTCCTTTAATGTTCTATTATTTTTTTCAGCTACTCCATTAGACTCAGGTTAATATGGAGGAGTTACCTCATAGATAATTCCTTCCTTTTCATAATAATCATTCAATGCCAAATATTCTCTTCCTCTATCACATCTAGTTCTCTTGATTTTTTTATTAAGTTGATGTTCAACCTCAGTTTTATAAGAATTAAAAGCTTAAGAGACATCATCTTTATTTCTAAGCAAATACAACTTAGTATATCTAGAAAAATCATCAATAAACGTCATATAATATCTTTTACCACCTCTAGTCATGGTTTGTTTCATATCACCTACGTCAGTATGAGGCGAAGATAATAGTTCAGTTTCTCTATTTACAGGAAAACAAGACTTTTTAGTAATATTGGTTGCAACACATATTTTACTTATCAAAATTATTTAAGCCTAGACCAGATATTAAACCTAATAAAAATTTATTTTTCTTAAATACGAAATATTAGCATGTCCAAGTCTAGCATGCCACGAAGACATATAGATTCGATCATATAAGCAGAAGTAGGTGCATTTTCAAGTATAACATCAGTAACATTTGGTTCAAGAGATCCTTGATTACAATAGCCCTTTCCGACCAAAATATTATATTTGGTCATTAGAATCTTATCAGATTCAAATGTCACTTCAACATCAGCTTTTATCAACAAGGTTAGAGAAATTTGGTTTGTCCTAATAGTAGGATTATGTAGAACATCCACAAGGGCTAAAAAAATTTTCGAAGTGAGTTCCAGGAGCACTTTGTTTCTTCTATTTTTGTACTGTTGCATTTTTATTTTTACTTGTGTTTCATCTACTTTCTTTTCTTCCATACTTTTATCTTAACTTTTGCTCTTACATTTCTTTTCAATTCAGTTTTCGAAAATCCTTTTTTTTTTTTTTAACGAGGGTCTATCACAAACAACCTCTCTACCTCTCCTAGGGTAGGGGTAAAGTCTGCATACACCTCACCCTCCGCAGACCCAACCTTCTTGTTGTTGTTGTTGTTGTTGCACAATATTCGTGTGGCTCTAAGAATTTTGAAACTTGTCGTTTTAAAAATGCCAAAACATGTGTATAGCTATATTTGCTCACATTAATGGAAAAATTAAAATAAAGTTAAATTATTTTTAAATATAAAAATATGTTATTCATTTTGAAATAGAATAACTAAGAATAATGAAGATTTTAATAAATGTCTAGATAAATTTTCATCAAAAATTTTTAATAGATTAATAAGAAAATAGGGCAACATACCATCTTTGATATAGGAAGCGATAATGTGCCATATCAAAAAGATGAAGATTTGTTAATTATCGAACTACTCCATGCCTCACTTTAGATTTACTAGGTGAGATTTTTAAGATGCTCACTACTGACTTGTATATAGTTAGCAACTATCACTTATCTTTAATGATTGTTGATTTATGATAAAGCAACTAGGAGAGTGAGAAATTAAACATTAATGGTGTATATGTAAATAGTATACGTGATAAGGAATAAATTGTAATTAGTTAGTTAGGATTTTATTATCAGGCAAAGCCCATTAGCTAGGCTTTTACACTTGTATATAAACCTCATTAATAAAAGAGAACAGGTGAGAAGTTCTTCACCCCAAAATTTGTGTCTTGTTGTGTTGATTTTAACATGGTGTTAGAGCCACCACGCTATTGATCGAAACAATGATTAGAATTGTGACAACTTCTCCATAAAATTGTGACGAAAAGTGTGGTGATAGTTGTTCGACAAAAAGGATCTAGTGTCACCGGTAGTGTTTATGTTGACGGAGAGAATCGTTTGCGCCAGATGAGGTCGTCGTGTGATATGAAATCCAATTATGATAGGGTGAAATTATTCCAGATAATCTTTAATGCCCAGATGAAGACAGGTTTCAGGGACGAAACTATTACAAGACCCAGAGAGGGTTCAGCAGATTTCTTGAAGGAACAAGTGTGAAGTAACGCTCAGGGACAGAGCAACTGGGAGAGAGATGTAAATTTTTCTGTGAATAGAGAAGCATTCTCCCGGAGAAGTGTGAAGAATAGATGGAAAGGGGTGATGTGTCCGAATTGTGACCATTCCGGGCATAACCCAAAATATTGCTATGAGGTCATTGGGTATCCAAAGTGGTGTAAATTTGACTGACGGAATGAGAACGGGCCGTGTAGTCGAGATGTAGATGCAGGGTTATCGAGTGGCCATGAACAGTTACAAGAAAATGAGTTTTGTGCGGTGAAGGAAATTGGATCCGGGAGCTCTGGTGTCCGAATTGAGTACTGAACAGGTGCAGGTGTTGTTGAGTTTGTTGAATTAGAAGAAGTCAGATATAGCTGATCGAGTAAATGAAAAGATAGCTCATAATCCGTGGATAATTGATACGGCAGCCTCTAACCACAAGACTGGTAAGTTTAAAATATTGAGGGACCTACAGGACGTCGCCCACTGTTCAGTATGTTTGCCTAACAGAAACAATACCATGGCTACAAAAGAATGATCAATCCAGCTTAATGAGGAAGTGACACTTCGAAATATTTTCTTTGTGCCCGAAATGACATGCAATTTGGTTCCGTGTCTCAGTTTATTGATCAATATGGTTGTAGTGTGGAATTCACTAATGCCATGTGTGTTGTGAATGATAGGACCATGGGCACGTTGATTGACACGGGTTAACTAACGGATGGACTGTACTACTTCCAGATTTTCACGGATGAAGGCTTTGAAAGTGGGTGTTTTGGATTTGTCGCATCAAAGGTTGGAACATCCTTCGATTCAGGTAACGAATTCTCTTCCAATTTAAGAAGTTAGGAACTGTAGTGGTAAGAAAAAAGAAAAAGCATATGATATATGTCATCAGGCAAAGCAGACTAGGAATGTAAATTTCCTTTGAGCAAATATAGAGCCTTCGAGAGTTTTGAGTTAATACATTGTGACTTGTGGGGTCCATATAGGACTGAAACTTCATGCGGTGCCTCATATTTTTTAACAATTACTGATGATTTTTCCTGAGCTGTATGAGTGTTCTTGTTGATTGATAAGAAAGAGGTCGGAAGACCTTTGGAAGATTTCTTTGCAATTGTTGAAAGACAACCATAAATATATCAAGATTGTTCGAAGTGATAATGGAACCGAATTTATAAGTATGCAAGCATACATTCGGGAACAAAGAATCCTCTTTCAAACCTCATGTGCAGGGACACCACTAAAAATGGATGTGTTGAAATAAAGCATCGACATATTTTGAATGTAGCCTGAGTGCTTCGATTTCAAGAACGCTTACTGATTGAGTTTTGGGGAGAGTGTATAATGACATCAGTTTATTTGATCAGTCGGACTCCTTTTCCAGTGCTGCATGGAAAGATATTGTATGATGTCCTGATGCATGTGACATCGAATTATGATCACTTAAGAGTGTTCGGATGATTATGCTATGCGCTTAATCATAGACGAATGAATGATAAGTTTGAAACAGAAGTAGTCTATGTATATTTTTGGAATATCCAAATGCGAAGAAGGCATGGAAGTATTATGATTTGGATATCAAAGAGTATTTTACGTCACAGAATGTTATGTTCTACGAGAACGAGCTTCCGTATGCACCAAAGGATGGTGTGAAAGAGAGTCCGAGTTTTGGCACTGTCTGAGTAGATGAAGTTGTTGAAGAAGAGAACAATTTTGGAGTAAGGGTGGTATTGAGATTCTTCTAGCGCATGGTGTGGATGAAGCTCAAGTGGAACAAGAAATGAATCCACACAGTGAAGGCCTAGATCATGAGGGATTGAACCAAGATGTCATTCTCGGACACTTGGAAGCGGAAGTGATGGAGGAAGAGTTGGGTCGAGGGAAGTAAACAAAGATATAGAGTGTTCATTTGCGAGACTATGTAACTAATACTATTCAGAAACAATGTCACTGTGTATCGACTTGTGCGCCTTATTCTTTGGCGCACTATGTTAACTATGATAATTTCTCTTCGAAACATGTGTGCTTCCTTGCAGCAATAATAGAGGGACATGAACTAATGTCTTTTTCCAAAGCTAAGAAAGATGAAAAGTGGTGGACAGCTATGCAACAAGAGTTGCAAGCTTTGGAAACGAAAAAGACATCAAAAATCGAGTGCTTGCCTCTAGGAAAGAAGGCGCTCGATATCAATGGGTTTATAAGATTAAGTATAACTCTGATGGTACTATTGAGCGGTACAAAGCCAAACTAGTGATCTTTAGTAATTACTAAGTAGAAGGAATTGACTACAAAGAGACTTTTGCACCGGTAGCTAATACGGTGACTGTCCGTATCTATTTGGCGGTAGTTGCTGCTAATAATTTGGAATTACATCAGATGGATGTGCATAATGCTTTTCTGCATGGTGATCTTCACAATGAAGTTTATATGAAGCTGCCTCCAAGATATCAATTTGATGGGTTTGGAAAGGTATGTTGTCTCCAAAGATATCTGCAAGGATTGAAGCAACCTCCTCGGTATTGGTTTGCAAATTTATCTGCAGCTCTGAAGAATTATGGGTTCAGACAGTCATATTCTGATTACTCTTTGTTTACGATGAAGAAGGGAAAAGTACAATTGAGTGTACTCGTGTATGTTGATGAATAGATTATCTCCGAGAATGATCCGAATGCTATACGAATTTTCAAGATGTATCTCTCAGTTTATTTTCACATGAAAGATCTCGGACTGTTGACGTATATTTTGTGAACTGAAGTAGCAAAGGGTCTTCAAGGGATATTCCTTTGTCAATGAAAGTATGCCTTAGATATAATATCTAAAGTTGAATTGTTAGGTGCTCGTCTAGTTGCTAGACCGATGGAATAGAATCACAAGTTGGCGCATGCAAAAGAATGATTTGTGAAAGATCCAGAAAGTTATTGAAGACTGGTTGGAAGATTGATTTACCTTTGTTTTAATGGCATGATTTATCATACAGTGTTCATATATTATCTCAGTTTATGCAGCAACCACAGATTGAGTATTGGGAAGCAGCTCTCTGAGTGGTTCATTACTTGAGGGTTGTCCGGGTTAAGGCATTGTGATGAATTCTAAGTATGACCTCCGTTTATATTTTTGGTGTGATTCAGATTGGGCAGGTTTACCGTTGACCAGATGTTCCCTTACCGGATGGTATGTCTCATGGGGAGACTCACCGATCTCTTGTCGAACGAAGAAGCAGCAGATAGTCTCCAGATCTTCGGCTGAAGCTGAATACCGGTTGATGGCTATGACTGTGTGTGAATTGAAATGGCTTAAGAGAATTTTATGGAATCTCAGAGTGAGCCATCCATTCCTGATACAACTGAAGTGTGATAGTCAAGCGGCCTTGCATATAGCTCGGAACCCAGTTGTTCACGAACGGACGAAGCATACTGAGGTTGATTGTCAGTTTGTTCGGGATGAAGTTTTTGGAGGCACAGTTCATCCTGGACACGTTCCAACAGGCACTCAAGTAGCGGATATTTTCACAAAGGCTCTTGGACGAGCATAGTTTAACTACTTTCTTAACAAGTTATTCATGAAAAATACTCATGCTCCAACTTGAGGGGGGGTAATGGTGTATATGTAAATAGTGTAGGTGTTGGGGACTAAATTGTAATTAGTTAGTTATGCTTTTATTATTGGGTCAAACCCATTAGCTAGGTTTTTACACTTGTATATAAACCCCATTAATGAAAGAGAAAAAATGAGAAGTTCTTCACCCCAAAACTTGGGGGCATTGGCATGCTAGGACTCTTCAAGTATTTTTTGAACGGAAAGAGGCTCAAGTTTTAATTATGTAGCATAGGGTCCTCTAATCAATAATGGCATTAAAATCTTCTAACTACCTAACCTTCTCACCCCAAAATTTTTTATGTTACACTATGGTCCAAGTATAAAAGGCCACTTTTTTGCCAAATTTAGCAATAAACCTAGATCCACACAGCCCTTCCCTCTCTTCTCTCCCCCGTTTTCCCTCCATTTTCACCATTCCATTTCCCGCTCAAAATTCCACCATAGCTGCATTGCTTAGCTTCTTCCTATATTGGAATAATCTTGTCCTCCACATTATTTAATCAATATCATCTCCACTATTACGAAATACAAGCTCAGATCACCTGTATTTGGGTTATACGGGATTTAGTTATATCTGCCAAAGCTGCTTGTTTTTTGTCCAATAAATGAAAAATCTTGTTCCTCTAATTGTCATCTTGTCCATTCAGTCATCTCCTATAAGTGTACTAACTTTAGAACATGGATTTACTTGTTTTTTCTTGATTTGAGGTTGATTCGAATGCAAGTTCTCCAAACATCCTGCCAACAATTCCAAACATCTTTTTTGATGTTCCTATGGTCATAACAGCAATTCCAAACATCTTGTTAGCGTTTTACACATTGTACATAAATATTGGAACTTTTTCATCAAATGTTCGGAACACCCTATCAGGATGTTTGGAGCATCTTTCTAGAAATTTGGAACATCTTGCCTTTATCAATGAAAATCTCTATTTAGATGTTCAGAACTTCTCTACGTACGACGTTCCAAACAAAAAATATGGATGTTTGGAACATTTTGTATAAATATTATATATTTTATATTTATAATTAGTTATTCCAATTTATTGTAGGTGACCATCGATGGGTGAGGTTATACTAGGAGTTAATTATCAAGGTGAATAGGTGGAGCGTTCTAAATGCTATGCTTGGGTTCCGAAAGTGAAAGTATCAAGACCCATTCTTATGCCTAGAGATGTTACGTATGATGTTCTACTTAAAAAAGTCATCGGAAGTTAGGGGATAAGAGATAATCCGAGGGACATTTGCATTACTTACATGCTGAGTGTTGCTGCAAATCAAAAGACTTGTCCCGTTACAACAAGAAATGATAATGATGTACGTATTTATATGGCTGATGTAGATCGTAATGGTGCTAGGCCCACTCTAGGGTAGCTGTGGTTTCTAGGCCGGAGGAATGTGTTGGTTCTAATGACCAAGAAATGCCAAATAGTGGATGCCATGATTTTAGTCAACGATTGGATGACATACATGAAGAACTATAAGAAGACAAAGGAGGAGGGGTAAAAGAAGACATAGGAGGGGTAGAAGAAGAAGAAAAATATGTAGAGGAGGATCCTGTCATGTATACTCATACCCTTGTGGTTCCAACATAAGTAGCCAGCCGAAATTTCACTTCTTCGATGGCACAGGTTTGAAATAGGTATGACTTTCACCAACTAGAAAGAATTGGCCACCATATAGAAGCTTGTAGCAGTTGAACACCGTTTTAGTTACAAAGCATTGAAGAATACGGCAAAGATTTTTAATGTTAGAACTTAGATGTGTAGATGTTAATTGCAAGTGGTGAACGAGGTAATGAGGTACAAAAGTAATGATAGGTTTTACATTACCATTTATAATAACTTGCACACATGCGGTGCCCAACATCTTTCTAGTCATAATTCACACGCCTCTGCCTAGATAATTGGTGAGTTCATGAAAGGCAAATATATAAATGGAAAACGTCCAACCAAAAAAGCTATCAGGGAGTCCTTTAACACTTTGGGTTGTAAGGTTAGCTAATAGAAGTGTCTTAGGGGCTGACAATTTGCAAAGGCTTTGACACGGGGAACACATGAGAAAGATATTGAAATTCTAGAGGCATATGCTTATATAGTTAGGAGTGAGAATCCAGGAACCAAGACAGATTTGAGGCTTTCTAGCAATGGGAAGTTCTCGTATTATTTTCTCTCTTATGGAGCGTGGATCAGGGGATTTACTTACATGAGAAAAGTCCTAGCCGTTGATGGTACACATTTGTCTGGCGAGTATGGAAGGGTGTTGTTGTCTGCTGTTGTTCAGGCTGTAATGAGTCACATCTACCCTGTTGCTTTTTGTGTTGTAGACAAAGAGTGTGACGCCTCATATGAGTACTTTTTCGAATAATTATGCACCATAGTCCCAGATAGTGAAGAGCTGTGCATTGTTTTAGATAGACATCCGAGCATCGCGAAGATGGTCTCCCAAGTGTATCCTTCTGCTCACTATGGAGTTTGCATGAGGCACCATGGTGAAAACATCTGAAAAAAGTTTCAGTTTTGAACATCTCTTCATGAATATTACACTGCAGCAAAGGCATATCGGGTACAGGAGTTCCAGGATGCTATGGATGATATCACATGTATTGATTGGAGGTTAGCTGATTATCTTGAAAATGTTGTTGGCTATCATAGATGGACCAGATTACATTTTCTAGGAAATAGGTAAATTATCAATAACAAGGTCTCATATTAATGTCATGTTTTTCTTCTATCTGATCCATACGTCCTCTTGGCGTTCGAAATTCTATCGATGTCCTGAACATCTATTATTATGTTTACTTTTCCGTGATGATGTTCCAAACGTCTTTACCATCGTTCTGAACTTTTGTTTTAGTGTTAGGAACATCTCTTGGATTATTATAATAGTTGTTTTTATATAGGTTTGCAGTAATGACATCAAACATAGTTGAGTCCATTAATTTCATGTTGAAGGATCAAAGGGAATAACCCATTGCTGCCCTCTTTAAAGATATAGGTAGGAACTTCGCTAAAAAATTTCACACTAGGGCAATGGAGTTAATAAACCACCCAAAATTATGTGTCCCAGACATTAAAACTAAAATAAGGAAGAATAAAGAATTGGGAGATAAGCTAGTTGTCTCCAAGAAGGGACCTTATGGTTTCGAAATCATTAGTCCAGGGTTTGAGGCAGAAGTTGATCAATACAAGAGGACATGTACGTGTAGGGAGTTTGATCTTGATCAGTTACCCTGTAAACATGTTATGGCAGCGATTAAGGAATTGCATGGTGATGAATATGGAAGTAGAGTCTATGACTACACTTCTGGATATTACACAACACAAGCGTATATCCTTGCCTATGTAGAGCCTGTCAATGCAGTACCACCTGAAGATTCCTGGGTAGTCCCTCTCGCTGAGATAATTTATCGTCTTCCAAAGAGAAAAATAGATGTGGCAACTGCAAGCGACATGGTCACAAAAGAACTACATGCTCCGTTGGTCGTAGTGTAACTGAAGCTACAAGTCAGCCTACAAATTAAATTTATGAATTGGACGGTTCGTCCTGCTGTATTGTTTGCACAATTTTATTTATTTCATGTTATTTGAATTGTATAATAGAATTTTCATCCTACTTGTATAATTTATGTTGTGCAGATATTTTCTTTACTGCACTTCTAATTTATGTTGTGCACATATTTGCTTTACTGCAATTTTAACTTATGTTGTGCACATACTTGCTTTACTGTAGTTTTAATTTATACTGTGCACATATTTGATCTTTGAGTTTGCAACACATTGAAGTCATTTAGGATATTACAATAAGATGTTCCAAACGACTGTTCAATACCCCATCCTCCTTAATTTTCTAAATAGTTAAGAAAATCTACCTTGACTTTCGGAACAACTTGACCGCAAACCCCAAACCTCAAACCCTAAACCCTAACCCAGACAGTAAATTTGTTCGCAACATCGAACGTGTGTCCCAACATGTTAGCTACAGGTTCGGAACGCGGTGATTATGATCGAATGATAAATGATGATGATGATGATGATAATCCCTAGACAAGCCCAAATATACAACTTGAAGTGATAAATGATGGTGATAATCACTAGACATGACCAATTATACTAGTTGGAGTGATAAATGATGGTGATAATCACTAGACATGACCAATTATACTAGTTAGAGTGATAAATGATGGTGATAATCAATAGACATGACCAAATATACATGTAACAGTGATAAATGCTGGTGATAATCACTACACATAACCAATTATACTAGTTAGAGTGATAAATGTTGACACCCAATTTTGTCCCTCTTATTTTTTAAAGCAATGGTTTTCAAATTATACCCACGACCGTGCATTTATTTTCGTCCCGTCAATTCTTTCAAATTATCTCCTCATAACAGCCTGGCAATCAAAGCCATTTTCGAAAGCATCATCGCAAACTATAGCAATGTTTACAAAATATACGCTTCCATTTTAAAACTCCGCAACCACCTCTATTTTTGATAAAATTACCCAAATCATTTTAAATCCTAAAATTATATTTTATACGCTTGCTAGCCATTTTAATATTTTAAATTAATTCCATAATTTTTTCTACAATTTTATACCTATTTTATACGATTTTTATACCTATTTTACACTAAAAATACGCCAAATATACACTATCTATACACTCCAACTTACACCTCATATATCCACCTCACTTATCCACCTCATTGCCACGTCAAGCCTACGTGGCTTGATCCCAGCCCTCCATTCCTTTGATCCAACGGCCAGAAACTAAGTTTCCTTTTTCAATTACACAAACCCCCCCAAACCCTGGAATCTCTTCATTTTCACTCACAAAACCACGCCGCCATAATCTCTTTTTCTCTCTCTCGGCGAAGCCCTACCTCGCCACTGTTTTTTCCGGTTTCCGGCTTATTCCTATGAAGAGTCGAAATCGACCCCTCGTCGGAGAAAATTGTAATCATCGGAAAATGTCTCCGACTTCGCCTAAACGGATCCTAGAACTTTGCTACCCCTAAAAGAGGCAAAAATCCCTCACGCAAAGTCGATTCATAACTGGCCGATTTGACCCGACTTCGGTTCGAAAATGGGTAACCCTAACCCTCTATGTTTTTTCTTGTTCTCTTGTTATTTCTCAACTTATATGATCACCAATACCTGGAATTTGCATAAATTCATGTTTCGTTAACTAGTAAATCTGTAACATCGGCATATCATCGATTTTCTAAACCTGTCATTGAAAATTGTTAGGTGTTCGACATCTTTTTAGTTTGAATTTCACCATTTCTTTATTAGATCCAAAACTTGAAGCTGTAACTTGTTTACAATTGATCATGTCCATTGCAACCTAGCCCTATCTATGAGATTTTTCATTTTTACTTAGATTTAATGGTGAATGTAAATTTGATTTGAAGAGGCTTAACCAGTTCTAATTTGAATTTGTGAGTGATGTCTAAATAGAAACTAGTTGCTGGATTTGACCCTACACCAATGTGAAAGCTTTGTGAAATTTGACAATCGATCTTTGAGTTTAGGATATACATAAATGATTGATTGTGAACCTAGATTTATTTGAGGTGGATGGGGGAGAATCCAAAATGGTTTGGAATTGGGTTTACCTTAAGTATGAAGGCTAGGAGAATATGTTCAGAGATTCAACTTAATTCCGAGCCTAAAGTGGTTTAGGTTGATTGATATTTGTGAACCTGGACAATGCCACATGAAAGAGAAGGAGAACTATTTTTGTCTTGGACCCTGATTTGCCCTAGACTTAGGAATTGATTGAGCTATATTTCGTGAACTTATTTGATTGATTTCCCTTAACTATGGGAACAATATTCCCTTGCCTTCTTTAGCCTTCTACCCGTTAGAACTGATCCCTATCCCCACACCTATATAAACACTGGCCTCTCATTCACTAAGGACAGTTCTCTACACAGAAACATATAGAATACTTCACGGGCATACAGTTCTCTCTCTCTCTTTCCTAACTATCTTTCAAAATCATTGGAAGACCCCTATTTTGTTGGCTCTCTGGTTCTGCTTTCTTGCATGTATTAAGCATCACCTACTACTCTGTTTACTTATTCCTTTACTGTCGAAAGGTACTTTTTTTTTTCTTCCTGACTATCTACTGCATGTGTTTTCCTATTTGTCTATGCCTGGACAGTTTGCTTGCTTCACCTTCATCTGTGTTTGCCTAACTTAAACTGCTTATATTTGTTTGACATTGCATGTTTATATTCTAGTTTCTGTTAGTTCCTGTTAACTTTTTCCAGTTGATTAGGATGATCCAACAAGATCATACCAGTTTTGATAAATGCAAGGAATTGATCACACTCTATTGACAGGGGGTTTCTGCAGCCTATCCTGGCAGTTCTCCTTAGTTTTATAAAGCCTCAATATATTTTTCCCTTACCCTTCTCTTGCTAACCCTTGTTCTGCAGCATATAAGAGCATACCAGAACTTAGCTTATTGGACTCTTTTGTGCTTTTGGGAGTCTGGTAAAAAGGCTTTTCTAGCCTGAGGAAAACTAAGCCAAAACAGGACTCACCTACTTACTACCTCCCCTATATTCTTACCCCTTAGGGACTGTCCTTGCTTTTGTATATTTGTTAGGATCCCTGTTTGTAATTGTTTAATACAGGGAACCTGCTAGGCTGTGTATTGACTATTCAGGAGCTTTCTCTTAACCCATCTCTTCTCTTTTACGTGCTGCATCTCTCAAAGTCATGATGTTTTGAAACTGTATGACCTTTTCTGGGCAAAACTAAGTGGTATTTCTTTCTTGGTAAGTCTGCATGTCTTGGGGAAAACTCCTGAGCGATCACACTATCTTATCAGGTTTTAGGATTAAAATACTATAGAGCATGCCTTTTCAACGCTAAATCTGGAATTCTATTTTAACAAGGGGCTATTTGTATTATAACTGCTTAAATTGGACTGTTTTCTGAAAACTAAGACAGCCCCTCTTTGCATAAATAATTTAGGCCCAAAATTATTTTTAAAATGTGGCCTCTATATGTGTTAAAACTGTTTTTGTTACTTTAAAAGCTCCTATACACTAATAGATTAGTGTATAGGGGTGTATAAGTGATAGGGGTCCACTATACAATATATAAACATTTTTGTAAAGCCTAAACTATTACTTATCCATGTATTTGCATGCCTGTATATATTTATATGTGCGGCAGCCTCCTTATTTGCATTTCTGTGCTTTGTGTAACCCACTTTTGAAAAACAGCCCCCTTATCTAAAAACTTTTCAAAACTGACCCCTAAACAAAAGATAGCCATTAAGGTTAGGGCTCGATAATTAATGACGAGTCACACCGACCCTAAATGCCTAACATTTCGTTTTAAAAAAACAACACCCATTTGGTTTTGGTCTAAATCTGAAAATATTTTATAAAACTGTCCATTTACGCAAAACTATTCTAAATGTTGGAGCTGCACAAATAGACAAAAATTCGTATTCTTTTGCATGATTAGCCTCACTTACGATTAAGCATTTGTGTTAGAAGCCATAAAATGCGATTAGGCTTAAATGTAGGTCGTATATGAAACTTATTTGCATATATGTGGATTAAAATTGCATAGATGTATTTACCTTCATAAATTAGATACGAAATTAACCTCCCAAGTTAGTATTGGATGATAGTATTCACCACTTTAACATCCCAAAATATAGACTCGGGCGGGAACCACCTTTCGTGGGACTCGGGAGAGTGCCTAATACCTTCTTCCCTGAGTCATGTGGACTTCTTACCCTTTTTGAATCTCTGAAACTAGACTAGTGTAACAATGAACTCGACCTTAGACGCTTAGGTGGCCTAATACACGTTAGAAAACTATATTAGGTGGCGACTCCAACTCTTGAACTCAAACGAGTTACCCAGTCAAATCTGAAACCCGACTCGCCTCGAGTTGAGTCTAAAATCTGGTACGATAGAATGGCGACTCCGCTAGGGATATTCAAAGTCCTAACCATAACGAGTCTTTATTTTGGAATTTTTCTTATTGTTTATTATCTTGTTATTTATTATTATTATCCGAAACTAACTTCTTTCTTTTTGTCTTGTTATTTTTTATTTTAATTTAATCTTTTGTTGTAATATCTTTTTAATTTTGTAATGCATCTTATTTGACATACCTCCTCATCAACATTCACTCGTGCGATATACTTGAAAAACGAGATGGTTGCGTCGGTTTGACGGTTGTTCTCACTTCTACAAAACACTCTTCGAAAAAGAATGGGATAGGTCGAGTCCGTGGTACAGACGACGGTCCCAAAACTTTTCCACCTCCAAATTATCCACCTCCAAACTTGTAAAGGCCATATTGTTCTCAAAATAGGGGAGGGGTGTGTATTTCAACTTTCTTATTTATTTGTAGGTCTTTATGGCTCAAAAATATCCAAGGTTTGGCATGGTCATGGGTGTTCCTTCTCTACTGGCACGATGGTGGAGCAATTTAGATGGTCGTCTGTGAGTTCATAAATACTTGGGGCATCTACCTCTATTGATGGAAGTGGAACCGTGTCGTGGGGTTATTGAGGCAGCGACTACATTTTGGGATGAGAAAAGAAATGTCTTAAGGTTCAATGGCGTAGAGTTGACACCTTTGTTAGAAGAAATAGGAGGTTTTATAGAAGATTCGGGTATGATTAGAGAAAAGCGTACATGGCAAGAAACGACAATCATCATTCCAAAGTTTCCCATTTTGAGCGACTTTCGCAAGTTGCGTGGCCTTGCTGGAAACAATGCGGTGACATTCATACAAAAAGGCAGTATACCTTTGTCGTTTCTGTATGAGAAGTTTGGTCATGATAGTGCTTTTGACCAAAGGCGTGAAGATTTCACTTCCTACGATGATTGGCATAAAGGAATGACTTTTGCCTTCATAGTTAGTTTTTTTGGTGTTATGGTGTTTCCTGAAAGTTCAAAGCATTACGTTGGGTACGGTTGATCAAGGTAGTTGAAGCTGTGATAAACGGGGTTGACAAACGAGAATGCACTTTGGTACCTATGATTTTGGCTGACATTTATAGAGCTTTGGGGCTTTGGAAGAAGGGGGCTAAATATTTCAAGGCGTGCAACTTGTTACTACAACTTTGGTTTAAGGAGCATTTGGAAATAGTGAGAGGAAGCGCAGAAATACTCAAACCATTAGGCATTAATCGCATAACTACACCACGCTATGGAGTTAGAACCTTGAAACAAGCAAGTAGCACTGAAGGCTGGTTGAATCTCTTTAACAACATAATAGACGACACAGTGCAATGGATGTTCACTTGGTTCCTGACAAACGAATTCACAATTCGAGCTAACGCCACTCCTTTTTTGACTCTAATGGGGCTACGAGGCCTTCAACCATATATCCCCGGAAGAGTCATGAGGCAAGCTGGAAGGAAATAATGCATAACTCAAATGGCTTTTACCGGACGATATCAACTTGATTACACTGAAGAGAAGATTGCTTTGGCTGGGGAAATCATCGATAGTTGGAAAAATCGTTGCATTATGGGTCCAAAATCTATAGAATGAGATCGGTATAAGGCAGGCTGTGAACCACATTATGCAGACTGGTTGCAAGTAAAATTGAGAGGGACGATTACACCAGGACCAAATAGGAGCGACACTATCAAAGACAAAGAAGTAGAGGCACAAATCAAATACAAGTGGCTAATGCGCAGGGTATCAGAATCAGAAACGGAGCACCAAAGAAGGACAGAGACATGGAAGAAATGTGCACTTAACTTAGAAGGAAAAGTAGAGGGATTGATGGAAAAGCTCGGGCGATGGAATGCCGAATGCAGCGCCGTAGACATACTTCATTTGTTCGCAGCCAAAGGTCATTTAGCGGAGGCTTTGGAGGAAGCTCAAAAGATAGTGAAAGAAGCAAAGAAGGCCAGGCTAGAGGAGGAACCCAATGTCTAGTTTCGTTTTGTCTTTTTATTTGCAAAAGTTTTTATATATTGGACTTCAAGTTATATAATGATGTTTTGGGGAAATTGTGAGAACAATTGACGATGCATGTTTATTTTTTCTTCATATCATTTAAACATAGAAAGGCCTTACGTCCATGGCGCGTTAAGGTCTATTAGGAAACCTTGTCCAAACGTCAGAAAGGTTCTTAACCCGAGAAATGACAAAATTGCATCCCTGCATGGATTCGAAGAAATGTTTGCATAAAATATTGATCGTTTTCCAAAACATGATCAAGACTATAAGAATGTTTTTGTCTTTACCTTTTCTTGTTTTGGTTGCAGACTATGGCTGCAAGATGTACACTTCAGTTCGAGATTGTTTCCCGACCTCCTCATTTGATCAGACTCTGGTGGGAAGATCTGGCTATTATTAGTAAACCTCACGTTCAAAAGGTGTTGGGGGAGTTGGTGGCTCTCAAGGCCTACACTGCCATGCCTGGTTTGGTCGAGGCTGCTACGCATTTCTGGGACTACCAGAGGGCTGTGTTTCATTTCAATGGTTTGGAGTTGGCTCCAGTTCTAGAGGAATTTGGAGGACTAGTAGGGTTAGAGCCTGGGCTCGAGACTATAATTTATCCCCGAGACGTGGATCCTAAGGAGTTCATTGAATTTTTGGGCGCTCCTTATGATCCATACGTCGAAGGGGTGCATGATGGGAAAGTCACGTTGAAGTACTTGCATTCTAGGTTTGGAGATCCAACACTTAGGCATGATTGGACTGGGGCATGGGAAATTCAATACTGGGAGTTGACTGAATCCAATGCTTTCATCGTTGCTTTTCTGGGAAGCATGGTTTTCTCTGAGAAGGAAGGAAAGATCGACATAAGGCTGGGAAGAGTAGTAGAAGGATTGCACAAGGGAGCTCACAAATGTCAAGTAAGTTTGGTTCCAATGATTCTGGGAGAAGTTTATAGTGCTCTAACCAAATGTAGGAGTGGAGGAGACTTCTTCGAAGGGTGCAATCTGTTGCTGCAAATATGGTTGATAAAGCATTTGCACAGTGTCTCTATCAGTCCGGTAGCACCAAAACCATCATGGAGAGGAGGGATCCGCTCACATAGCACCCGCATGGCTAGAACAGCGGCATGGGAAGACCCTGCAAACATGGAAGGATGGTACACCAAGCTCGAGGAGTTGCAAGAGGTGAAATGGGTGATTGAAAACTGTGTTGGCTTCACTGTTTCCATACAAGGTCAAGACATCACTTTCTTGACATTGATTGGATTCCGAGGAACTCATCACTATGTTCCTCTAAGAATACTCCAGAAAGTAGGGATGACACAACAGACCCTGCAGTTGACTGAAGGAAGAAGCTTTAATGTTGACATGAAAGACATCGAGCACCCAATGGTGGGGACTATCTTGATGATGTGGGAAAAGAGGCTTACTATGCAGTTTTGTCGTGGCTGAGACAGTAGGGTGAACCCCGCGGCCACTCTGACTTATCCTCAATGGCTCAATGAAGATAAGGAAAGCTTCCGGTCCAAGACTACGCTGAAAAGGAAAACCAAGGCTTCAAGTGTCGCTGAAAAATACAAAAGGCTGCGACATGAATTCAACCAAAGTAAGAAAGAATTAAGGGTAACACAAGAGAGGGAGATGAGGAGGCAATACAAGGACAAGATCAAAGGGGATGAACTCAAGTATTGGACAGGCAAGGTTATGGCCGCAAGGCAAGCTGCTGGGAATCTACAAGATTTGCGCAATGGATGGGGAGAGTACTTTAAGGCAGTGCCACTGGAGGGGCGTAAAAAGTTGGAATTAAATAAAAGAGATTGGGTTTGGGTTCACTTCAGAAAGGAACGCTTCCCAAACCAAAGGAAAGAAAAGTTGGCTCCTCGAAGGGATGGTCAATTTCAAGTGCTTAGCAAGATCAACAACAATGCTTATGTGATCGAACTCCCTGGTGAGTATAATATGTCCAACACCTTTAACGTTGCTGACTTACTTCCTTGTGTTGTAGGTCAAACTTTGGAGGATGAAGAGGGCTCGATTTTGAGGACGAAATCCTCTAAAGAAGGGGAGGATAATGCAGCCCGGACACATGCTGATCAAGTGTTCAATCCACCGAGGCCAATGACACGAAGCCAAGCCAAGCTGCTGCACGATGTTCATATTCACTTGGCTTGGTCGAAGGAAAGCAACTACTCCGAAGCTGAGTGGCGGGCTCAAGAACCGAAGGCTACATTTTCAAATTTGTGCCCGAGGACAAAGTGATCGAACACCAACTCTTGGCACTGAGCAGCACAGAACCGAACACAACAAATTATGTTCGAAGTCAAGTGAGCGCCCGATGACAAATGTGTTCGAGCAAGCAACGAATTTAAGGCTGCCGAACACTCACTAAGTGTGATCGAGCAAGCAACCGAGCACCGAAGTCAAGGCTGCCGAACACACATTAGTTCAGCCCTGTGTGGCTTGCTTTTATTGGTCACCTGTGACCATTTACTGTTTTATCCTTAGCCTAGTCTATAAATACTCCTTTACATTTCATTGTAGTTAGTTAGTTGTTGAATGATCAAACATAGCAAGTGCTATTGTGAGTCTCCGATGGAGCCGAACCCCGACATGATATTTTAAAGAACTTGTGTCATTCGGTGTCTTCGATTGAACATTTTCTTCTTGGTCATTCAATTTGCAAGAAGCTTGTTCTTCTTGAGGATTGTTGCAAAGCATAGGTGCATCTTGAACTCCGAATTAATCGAGCTTGAGACAAGTTCCTCAATGTTCTTTTGAATCGAAGCGAGATTTGTCTTGCTTCTATCTTATTTTCTTGTTGTTTCTTCCGCGTTCTTCGTGTTAGCTTAACCTTCAGGTTCGCTTGCACCACAGCCCGATATCAATTTGCATTTAAATTAGCTGAGGGTACACTGTCTGAAGCGTCGGCTGAGGGTACACAGCCAGATATCGATTTGTATTTAAATTAGCTGAGGATGCACAGCCCAAAGTGTCGGTTGAGGGTGCACAACCCGGTATCGATTTGCATTTAAATTAGCTGAGGGTACACAACCCGAAGCATTGGTTGAGGGTACACAGCCCGATATCGATTTGCATTTAAATTAGCTGAGGGTACACAGCCCGAAGTGTCGGTTGACGGTACAGCCCGATATCGATTTGCATTTAAATTTACTTTGGGTACACAGCCCGAAGCGTCAGTTGAGGGTACACAGTCCGATATCGATTCGCATTTAAATTTGTTGAGGGTACATGATGTTTGGCAATATTTTCCTATTTTACCTTAATATATTCTCACATTTTAGTACTTTTATGCGCTCGTTATATGTGGTAAATGTGTTTCTTGTGCTCACCTATCATATTTGTGCTGTTAGGAATGGTGCAGATGAATTCGAGGCAAGAACGAGCAAATTAGAGTTAATGGACGCGTTGGAAGCTATATTGGAGCAAATCTTCAAGAAAGCCCTGAAGCGTTGGAAGCTATATTAGAGCAAAGCTTCAAGAAAGCTCTGAAAAGTTGGAGGCTATCGTGAGACATGGCTTCAAGAAAGCTTTGAGATTTTAGAGGCTACTGATCAACCCAAAGCGATCCTGGGGCGACGCCCTGGCTTTGCCTTGGCTGTGATCGCTTGACCTTGCTTGGATGCAGTTGGAAGCTTTCCTGGAGCGATGCCTTGGTAAAGCTTCGAGCTATTTGGAGCGTTTTTGGAGTCCTATTTCGTCTAGGCTTAGGTGTAACTTATTACCAGGCCTTTGTAAACCCTATAAATACTAATTTACTTAGTTTTTTAGAGGAGTTCAGACTTTGGAGCAAATTGGAGAGCTCATAACATCTTGAACAAGGATTTTTCTTCCTTCCATTAATCTATTACATCATTATTTCATTATTTCATCAAATCTTTGTGTTGTTATTATGAGTATGCGTGGCTAAATCTTACGTTTTAGGGTTAGAGTATTTCATGAAAGTTGATGTTTGAAGATTGATTTCCATTAATTGAATCCCTTAACAGGCTGCTTATTCTTTCTTGATTTCACTTGTGTAATTGTCAGGGCCCGATTATTACGAATTACCTATGGTTTTTAGATTGAACCCGAAAGAGGGAATTTATTAACGTAATAAGAAAGAGTAGGGTTGGTTTGTGAACCCAGGCATCGGGGAACCAATTTGTGAGTAGGATAGACATATACTTGCTCGCCTAGCTTAACTAATTACAGAATTCGTTAATGCGTGCACGTGATTCAACCCATAGACATATAGGTGATTGGAGTAGCCTGCATAGACCGTGAAGAATCGAAATGTTTTCACGGGTATATTTAATTTGTTAGTTAGTAACCCGGGATTTAAGAAGTGGAATCAATTGGAAAACTCAACTGGATTGTTCGTAACTCTGACCCTGGACCGTCTCCTTATTACTGATAACAACCAATTTTTGCTCCATTGTTTGAATTCACTTTTACCCTCTTAATTACTGTTCTTTAGTTAACTAAATCATCACTATTGGAAAAAGATCCCTGGATAGTTAGTAGAAATTGTTTGTTAAGTGTTAGTCTGAATAGTCCTCGTGGGAACGATACTCGATTTATCACTTTATTACTTGTCGACCACGTATACTTGCGTGTGCGTTTGGGAGCAACAAGTTTTTGGCGCCGTTGCCGGGGAATAAATAATAGACTGATTTCTTTTTGAACAGTTTATTACTTTCTATTCAGGTTTAATTTTTGTTTTGAGTTTTGTGTTGTTTCAGGTATTAGGTCCAGCTTGATCTTTACCTACAGGAATGGCAGCAGAACTAGCTTTAGCTGTGCGAGATGTTTCTCTCCCCAGCTTGGAGGGGGGTAGCGTCTAGCATAGTTAAGCCCGCTATCACCGGGCACTTTGAGATTAAGTCCGGCATGATTCAGTTGCTGCATGTGACTGGGCAATATGCTGGATTACTTCATGAAGATCCGCAGCAACACATTCAGAATTTTCTGGAGATCAGTGATACTTATACACCAGCGGGAGTTCCTACTGATTATGTTCGCTTGACGTTGTTCCCGTTTTCACTGATTGGGGCAGCAAGGAAGTGGTTAAAGGCTGAAAAGTCTGGGTCTATCACTACTTGGGAGGATTTGGCTAAGAAGTTCTTGGCTAAATTTTATCCATCTGCCAAGACAGCCCAGCTGAGGAGTGAAATTATGTCCTTCAGACAAATAGAAGGAGAGTCTTTGTGTTCAGCCTGGGAGCGATTTAAAGCTTTATTGAGAGATTGTCCACACCACAACCAATCCAATGAGGTTGTTGCACATACTTTTGTTGAGGGGTTGGATGCGCATACTAAGATCGTGGTAGATGCTGCTACTGGAGGCCAAGTATTAGCCTTAAATTTTGACCAGATCTATGATTTGCTAGATAAGTTTTCGCAGAGCAATCCTGATTGGCTGGGAGATGGTAGAGCTATTACACAGAAATCTGCAGGGGTACTTCAGTTAGATGCAGTTTCAGAGCTAAGGGCGAGGATGGATGCTATTTCCAATCAAATTAGCAAGCTAGCTCTGCCAAAGACTCAGCAACCAGTGGCTCCAGTGCAACAACTCAAGAGTTTTTGTGAGGTTTGTGGTCTCTAATCCAGAGTCAGTTTATTACGTGGGTAATCAAAACAGGCTGCAGGTTCAAAATCAGTTTGGTAATGCTTATTATCAAGGCAATACGAGAGCCCCGAATAATTACCACCCACTTACAGTTCCACCACAGCAGGTTAGCAATTCAGTTGAAGATATGCTAAAGCAGATAATGGCGGGCCAGCAGAGAATGATAGCTGACACTGCAGCCCATGCACAGGCCATACAAGATCTTGCCAATGCTCAAAAGAACCTGGAGCACCAGTTGGGGCAGTTGGTGGGAGAAATAAGCACTGTTAAAAATGAGCCTGAACAATGTCTTGCAGTGACTTTAATTGAGGGAGGAGAGCTGATGGCCAAGTCCGAGGAGAGAGCTGAAATAGAAAAAGTTGAAAAAATGGAGAAGGTAAGGAAGAAAGAAGAGAGAAAGGAGGCACCTCTGCCGCCTCCACCGTTCCCGCAGAGACTTATACCATCGAAGGATCTGGCCCAGTATCAAAAATTTGTGAGTATGTTGAAAGAACTTCAAGTTAATATTCCTTTGACTGATGTGTTTGAATTGATGCCATCCTTTGTGAAGTTTTTCAAAGAGATTTTAGTCAAGAAGAAAAAGCCTCAAGAGATAGATACAGTTGAGTTAGTTGAGAAGTGTAGCACAATCTTGAGCAAGCTACCTCCAAAACTTCAAGATCCTGGGAGGTTTACTATTCCTTGTACCATTGGAGGGTATAATATCACTAGTGCCTTGTGTGATTTCGGTGCGAGCATAAATCTCATGCCTCTCTCTGTTTGCAAAAGGTTAGGGCTAGGAGCAATCAAGCCCTCTTCAGTTACTCTTAAGATGGAGTATGGATCAATCACTCACCCTGATGGTAAGTTGGAGGATGTGTTGCTTAAAGTTGGTAAGTTTACATTCTCTGCTGATTTTGTAGTCCTAGATTATGAAGAGGACCGAGAAGCTCCAATCATTTTGGGGAGACCATTCTTAGTCACCTCGAAGGCAATTATTGACATGGAGTGTTACTCCCAACGCACACGCAAGTATACGTGGTCGACAAGTAATAAAGTGATAAGTAGATATCGTTCCCACGAGGACTATTCAGACTGAATCCTAGCAAACAATTTCTTAAAAACTATTCAGGGATCTTTTTCCAATGGTGATGATTTAGTTAACTAAAGAACAGTAATTAAGAGGGTAAAAGTGAATTCAAACAATGGAGCAAAACTTGGTTGTTATCAGTAATAAGGAGACGGTCCAGGGTCAGAGTTACGAACAATCCAGTTGAGTTTTCCAATTGATTCCACTTCTTGAATCCCGGGTTACTAACTAACAGATTGAATATACCTGTGAAAACCTTTCGATTCTTCACGGTCTATGCAGGCTACTCCAATCCCTATATGTCTATGGGTTGAATCACGTGCACGCATTAACGAACTCTGTAATTAGTTAAACTAGGCGAGCAAGTATATGTCTATCCTACTCACGAATTGGTTCCCCGATGCCCGGGTTCACAAACTAGTCCTATTCTTTCTTATTACGTAATTAAATTCCCTCTTTCGAGTTCAATCTAAAAACAATAGATAATGCGTAATGATCGGGCCCTGACAATTACACAAGTGAAATCAAGAAAGAATAAGTAACCCGTTATGAGATTCAATTAATGGAAATCAATCTTCAAACATCAACTTTCATGAAATACTCTAACCCTAGAACGAGAGAATTAGCTACGCACACTCATAATAACAACACAAGGATTTGATGAAATAATGAAATAATGATGTAATAGATTAATGGAAGGAAGATAAACCCTTGTTCAAGATGTTATGAGCTTTCCAATTTGCTCCAAAGTCTGAAATTTCCTCAAAAACTAAGTAAAATAGTATTTATAGGGTTTACAAAGGCCTAGTAATAAGTTAGACCTAAGCCTAGACGAAATAGGAAGTTCCAAAACACGCTCCAAGGGCGCTATAACGGGCGCCCCGCGCCCCCGACCGCGCTGGGACAAGCAGTGGCCGTCGAACTTCGCACGCTTTTGGGGCGCTCCGCATAGGAAAACGCACCAGGCAGTGGGGCGCTATAATTGGCGCGCCAAGTGGCCTATAGCGCCAGGGCAATTTTCTGTTTCCTTGCTCCTTTGCTCGCTTCGTGTCGTGCCTTCGTGTGCTTGATCCAATCCTCAATCAAAACCCAAACTTTTCTTGCTCAATCATGCTCTTTAACGCTCCAATTGCACTGCACAACAACCTACATACATACGACATAAAATTAGTGCAAAACCACATGCATAAACTATAAAACGGCGAATAAAAAGCTCAAACATGCGGAAATATTAAGGAAACATTGGCATAAAATGCCAAACATCACCACCCCACACTTGAACCCTTGCTCGCCCTCGAGCAAGTCACAACCAACTTCCCAACCTAGGTAGAACAGGTCTGCCTATGACTATGGTTGATACCGATTATTCAACAAATGCACACATGACTACTATGGGTCCAACAAACATGCCAACAATTTAACAAACTAAAAAATATGAGAACAACCACCCCCAAAATAGCTCAAATGCACAAACTCAACCCATTGCTACCATGCTCCCACAAAATTATACCTATCTACTCAACCAAGAAGCCATCAACTTCACCTATTTCATGCAAACCATGTGCCCTCACCAAAATGAAGCAAGAAAGTGTCCCCCAAATATCACACACAACAATGAATATCATGAATAGAACGGGGACAATAACATAGAACGAATTCACTCACTCTCATGAAAGTCTCACATGTCACACATAATGTACCATAGGCTTGCCCGTAGTGTAGGACTCCACTAATGTAAGCTTACTCCAATCGGGATTAACTAGGACTTTAAAAAGGTTGTAATGTAGGCTAAGGGGCTGGTAGGATACATATGGGTAATAGTGACTACCTCCCTAAGCACTTTAATACATCACAATTATTTCAAATACAAGTCTCATCAAAGCCACCCAATCAACAACTTTCACACACACACCTTCTCAACAAGTAGCAATTTTTTTCTTTTAAGCACATACTAGCAAGGATGGATATTCTTCTCTCTTTATTTCTTTTTCCAAAATTTTTATTCAGCTTTGCTCTTTTTTTTTCATTTGTTTTCTTTTTCTATTCATTACTTTCCAAACCTTGCCAATGCTTTTCACTACTTCACAAATTATTTCAAATATTCCTCTCATTGGTTCCACTCAAAAACCTCCCTATATCTCAACCACAACTCCACAATAATATCAAATTATCAGTTAAAGTGCTTAAGGAGTAAAGGGCCAAAAGAGAACAATTTAGAACAAGTGGGTAGGCTTGGGGTGTGGGTGCCAACAAAAAGGTCAAAGAAATCACAACAATCAAGTCCAAGGTGTATATGTAAGGGTAGGCAAATCAAAAGAAGGCCTGTATCATTTTCCGACTAGAGCAAACCTAGGATTTCGCTTTGCACATACACAGGGCAAGTTCTAGACACCAATATGCTAACATGGAGCAAAATAAGAATATGCCTTACAACACACATTGCACACAATCTACACAGAAAGGCTCCATCAACAACTCTCAATCAAGCATTTAGAGTGCAACTTGTGGAAAATTAAGCACTAATGCACAAAGGTTCACAACAAAGTCAAGCAAGTGGACTCAAGCATCTCAAGGGGGTCGTTCCATTTTTTCCTCTAGACATGCATCTCAATTTAAAACCAAGGACACCACAAATAGCACATGCAACACATTCAAGTCCACCGGTATCAAACAAATCAAAGGCACCTAGCATTCCACCGATTTCTTTTCGTCTAGGTCCACCTATACTAACTACTCTAATCCTAAAAAGAATAAAAACTACCCGGTTCAAAGTTCTCCCCTTGGAAAAGAACCGAGGCCATAAGAAAAACCACGGGGTGGATGACATGTACCACTAACAAAGACTAAAAAGAAAATCTTTTCGAAATTTTTCATTGGTTTTTTAATTTTTATTTTCATATATTAAAGCAAGAAATAAATAAAAATAATGTCAAGTGACAAAAGAAAATCCTACGGTACATGCATCCCTAACCTCAAAAATAAAGGGGAGTTCCCCCACCCCACACTTAAATCAAGCAATGTCCTCAGTACTAAAAATAATAAAGTACAAGAGTTAAGGAACTTCCCTGAAGGCCGAAAGATCTAGCCTTTGGCGCTAGCAATGACGCCATCTCTATCACGAACCCACCAAGCGTTCGTAGAGCAAGGGGTACTCAGACTTCCCCCAACATGTCGTCAATATTAGGCAGGGGTGAGGACACCCCACACTTAAACTCGACATTACATAACCTGCAATCCAAAGAATCACCCAAAGTAATATACAACTATAATAATAAAATAAAAATAAATAAAAGTAAAGCAAGCAAATTGTGTTGCCTCCCAAGAAGTGCTTGATTTAACGTCGCGGCACGACGAAGACAACTTCAGCACTTTTTCCTCCACCTTGAACTTATGAATTGAATCCCCAACTTTGCCTCAAGCTTACGACTATGGTATTGGGGTGGTGGCAAAAATACAAAAGGACCAAGTAACCATTGTCGCATTTTGCACTTCTTGGCCTTTAAATGAGGGATGTCGTTTTGTCTCCTCGGCATCACAAACTCTAAAATATAGGCACCTTGTTCCTCCTCCTTTTGTTTCTTCATAGGCTCGGGTGGCTCAATTTTCATGTCACCATCCAAACACAATGTTGAAAAATGATTGGAATGAGGTCAAATGCGCTTTAATTCTAAAATTGCATTACTTTTGACACCCTCACTTGCACAAATAATAGAGTCCTCAAATATGATGTTTTCTATTTCCTCACTTGACTCTAATGTAATTTTTTCAACCTTGGCATCATCAACTAATATTGGGTCGAATGGTAGGAATTCCAGTTTTTGCTCCTCAAATTGGCTTCTAAGCTCTTCTATCTCAAATCTACTATCCATGACAACTGATAATTGGGCTTCAGACACCTCAATTATATCACTCAAATTTGCCTCTAGATCATGAATAGCTAAACCAAATTGATCAATTTCTTGTGTGAGCTCCACTCTTTCTTCCCTAAATTTCCTTATCATACTTGTAAGTTCACTTTTAAAATCCCCATATGCTTCTAAAAGGTTGGCTTGCTCTGTTAGAAAATTTTGGCTCACAACCTGCACTTCTTCATTCCTGTCAGACTCACAAACATCGTTAAAAACATCACACACATTGATAGAGGAAGGAGTATGACACTTAGGACAATCATTCCACTGACCACTACATAATTTATAAAAATTCCAATCAAAGGTGGTAGAAAATTCACATAACCAGTCTCGTAGAGTTGAAAGAGTTGGACAATTTTCCCACAAGTGGGTTCCTCCGTAAAGTAGACAGAGATCATTAAAATTTGAGCAATCATCATTTGACCAATTTTCATTAAAAGATGCCATGATAAGACAAGTAACACAATACTAAACTAAACAAAAATTAAACCTGAATAGAAAATAAGTAATCGTTCAAAAAGAAATCAGTCAATTATTTAGCCCCCGGCAACGGCGCCAAAAACTTGTTACTCCCAACGCACACGCAAGTATACGTGGTCGACAAGTAATAAAGTGATAAGTAGAGTATCGTTCCCACGAGGACTATTCAGACTGAATCCTAGCAAACAATTTCTTAAAAACTATTCATAGATCTTTTTCCAATGGTGATGATTTAGTTAACTAAAGAACAGTAATTAAGAGGGTAAAAGTGAATTCAAACAATGGAGCAAAACTTGGTTGTTATCAGTAATAAGGAGACGGTCCAGGGTCAGAGTTACGAACAATCCAGTTGAGTTTTCCAATTGATTCCACTTCTTGAATCCCGGGTTACTAACTAACAGATTGAATGTACCTGTGAAAACCTTTCGATTCTTCACGGTCTATGCAGGCTACTCCAATCCCTATATGTCTATGGGTTGAATCACGTGCACGCATTAACGAATTCTGTAATTAGTTAAACTAGGCGAGCAAGTATATGTCTATCCTACTCACGAATTGGTTCCCGGATGCCCGGGTTCACAAACTAGTCCTATTCTTTCTTATTACGTAATTAAATTCCCTCTTTCGAGTTCAATCTAAAAACAATAGATAATGCGTAATGATTGGGCCCTGAAAATTACACAAGTGAAATCAAGAAAGAATAAGTAACCCGTTATGGGATTCAATTAATGGAAATCAATCTTCAAACATCAACTTTCATGAAATACTCTAACCCTAGAACGAGAGAATTAGCTACGCATACTCATAATAACAACACAAGGATTTGATGAAATAATGAAATAAGATGTAATAGATTAATGGAAGGAAGAAAAACCCTTGTTCAAGATGTTATGAGCTCTCCAATTTGCTCCAGAGTCTGATTCCTCAAAAACTAAGTAAAATAGTATTTATAGGGTTTATGGAGCTGGGTGAGATGACTGTTAGAGCGCATGGAGAAAAGGTTACTTTCAAGGTGTATACTGAGAAGGAGCACATAGCTAAGGTTGAAGAGTGCTCTATGATCGAATGTGTCAGAAAAGAACATGGAAGCAAACCACGTGTGAAGTTGAAGAGGGGTTCTCTCAAAGAAAGGAAGAAAGCAAAGGTTCGGCGTAGGAAGAGAAGACATAAATGCTGGAAGTGAGCTAAAAGTGTCGTCATGCCACGACGTTAACTAAGGCGCTTCTCGGAAGGCAACCCGAGTTTGTTCTTGTATTATTTTATTTATAGTGTCACGTAGTTTTTATTTTTCCTTGGATTGCAGGTTCATGTAATGTCGAGTTTAAGTGCGGGGTGTCCTCACCCCTGCCTAATATTGATGACCTGATGAGGGAAGTCTGAGTACCTCATACTATATGGAAGCTTGGAGGATGCTAGCACCAAGGACTAGAGTCTTCAGGGAAGTTTTCTTTACCCTTGCACTTTCTTATTTTTAGCACTGAGGACAGTGCTTAGTTTAAGTGTGGGGTGGGGAACTACCCTTTTATTTATTTTTGAGGTTAGGAATGCATGTACCGTAGGATTTTTCTTTTGTCACTTGACTTTATTTTGATTTGTTTCTTGATTTAATATATGAAAAGATTGAAAAAAAAAATTAGGAAACCAATGAAAAAAAATTCCAAGAAGATTTTCCTTTTAGTTTTTATTAGTAGTACATGTCATCCACCCCGTGGTTTTTCTTATGGCCTCGGTTCTTTTCCATGGGGGGGCCTTTGAACCGGGTAGTTTTTATTTTTATTAGGATTAGAGTAGTTAGTGTTAGATGGCCATAGACAAAAGGAATAGGTAGAATGCTAGGTGCCTTTGATTTGTTTGATACCGGTGGACTTGAACTTGTTGCATGTGCTATTTGTGGTGTCCTTTGGTTTTAACCGTGATGCATGCCTAAAAAAAAATGGAACGACCCCCTTGAGATGCTTGAGTCCACTCGCTTGACCTTGTTGTGAACCTTTGTGCATTAGTGCTTAATTTTCCACAAGTTGCACTCTAAATGCTTGATTGAGAGTTGTTGATGGAGCCTTTTTGTGTGGATCATGTACAGTGTGTGTGTGAGGCATATTCTTGTTTGCTCCATGTTTGCATATTAATGTCTAGAACTTGCCCCGTGTGTGTGCAAAGCGAAATCCTAGGTTTGCTCTAGTCGGAAAATGATACAGGCCTTCTTTTGATTTGCCTACCCTTACATATATACCTTGGAAAAAATTGTTGTGATTTCTTTGACCTTTTGTTGGCACCCACACCCCGAGCCTACCCATTTATTCTAAATTGTTCTCTTTTGGCCCTTTACTCCTTAAGCACTTTAGTTGATATTGTGGTATTATTGCGGAGTTGTGGTTGAATATTGGGAGGTTTTTTAGTGGAACTAATGAAGGGGAATACTTGAATGAATTGTGTAGTAGTTGTTAATGAGCATTGGCAAGGTTGGAAATTAATGATAAAAAGAGCAAAGTTGAAAAGAAAAGAAAAAATTATGGAAAAAGAAATAAAGAGAAAAGAATATCCATTCCTTGCTAGTGTATGCTTAAAAGAAAAAAATTGCTACTTGTTGAGAAGGTGTGTGTGAAAGTTGTTGATTGGATGGCTTTGATGAGACTTGTGTTTGAAATAATTGTGATGTATTAAAGTGCTTAGGGAGGTAGTCACTATTACCCATATGTATCCTACCCGCCCCTTAGCCTACATTACAACCTTTTTAAAGTCCTAGTTAATCCCGATTGGAGTGAGCTTACATTAGTGGAGTCCTACATTACGGGCAAGCCTATGGTACATTGTGTGTGGCATGTGAGACCTTCATGAGAGTGAGTGAATTCGTTCTATGTTATTGTCCCCGTTCTATTCATGATATTCATTGTTGTGTGTGATATTTGGGGGACACTCTCTTGCTTCATTTTGGTGAGGGCACATGGTTTGCATGAAATAGGTGAAGTTGATGGCTTCTTGGTTGAGTAGATAGGTGTGATTTTGTGGGAGCATGGTTGCAAGGGGTTGAAATTGTGCATTTGAGCTATTTTGGGGTGGTTGTTCTCATATTTTTGAGTTTCTTAAATTGTGGCATGTTTGTTGGATCCATAGGAGTCATGTGTGCATTTGTTAAATGATCGATAACAACCATAATCATAGGTAGACCTGTTCTATTAAGTGTTAGGATTTAGTTGGGGAATTAGTCTTTGATGATTGCTCGAGGGCGAGCAAGGGTCTAAGTGTGGGGTGGTGATGTTTGGCAATATTTGCCTATTTTACCTTAATATATTCTCATATTTTAGTACTTTATGTATATGTGGTAAATGTGTTTCTTGTGCTCACCTATCGTATTTGTGATGTTAGGAATGGTGCGGATGAATTCGAGGCAAGAACGAGCAAATTAGAGTTAATGGACGCGTTGGAAGCTATATTGGAGCAAAACTTCAAGAAAGCCCTGAAGCGTTGGAAGCTATATTAGAGCAAAGCTTCAAGAAAGCTCTGAAAAGTTGGAGGCTATCGTGAGGCGTGGCTTCAAGAAAGCTTTGAGATTTTTGAGGCTACTGATCAACCCAAAGTGATCCTGGGGCGACGCCCTGGCTTTGCCTTGGCTGTGATCGCTTGACCTTGCTTGGATGCAGTTGGAAGCTTTCCTGGAGCGATGCCTTGGTAAAGCTTCGAGCTATTTGGAGCGTTTTTGGAGTCCTATTTCGTCTAGGCTTAGGCGTAACTTATTACCAGGCCTTTGTAAACCCTATAAATACTAATTTACTTAGTTTTTAAGAGGAGTTCAGACTTTGGAGCAAATTGGAGAGCTCATAACATCTTGAACAAGGGTTTTTCTTCCTTCCATTAATCTATTACATCATTATTTCATTATTTCATCAAATCTTTGTGTTGTTATTATGAGTATGCGTGGCTAAATCTTACGTTTTAGGGTTAGAGTATTTCATGAAAGTTGATGTTTGAAGATTGATTTCCATTAATTGAATCCCATTACGGGTTGCTTATTCTTTCTTGATTTCATTTGTGTAATTGTCAGGGCCCGATTATTACGCATTACCTATGGTTTTTAGATTGAACTCAAAAGAGGGAATTTATTAACGCAATAAGAAAGAGTAGGGCTAGTTTGTGAACCCGGGCATCGGGGAACCAATTTGTGAGTAGGATAGACATATACTTGCTCGCCTAGCTTAACTAATTACAAAATTCGTTAATGCGTGCACATGATTCAACCCATAGACATATAGGGATTGGAGTAGCCTGCATAGACCGTAAAGAATCGAAAGGTTTTCACGGGTACATTTAATCTGTTAGTTAGTAACCCGAGATTTAAGAAGTGGAATCAATTGGAAAACTCAACTGGATTGTTCGTAACTCTGACCCTGGACCGTCTCCTTATTACTGATAACAACCAATTTTTGCTCCATTGTTTGAATTCACTTTTACCCTCTTAATTACTGTTCTTTAGTTAACTAAATCATCACTATTGGAAAAAGATCCCTGGATAGTTAGTAGAAATTGTTTGTTAAGTGTTAGTCTGAATAGTCCTCGTGGGAACGATACTCGATTTATCACTTTATTACTTGTCGACCACGTATACTTGCGTGTGCATTTGGGAGCAACAGTACACAGCCCGATATCGGTCTGCATTTAAATTTGCTGAGCGTACACCGCCCGAAGTGTCGGTTGAGGTTACACAACCCGATATCTATCTGCATTTAAATTTGCTTAGAATACACAGCCTGAAGCGTCGGTTGAGGGTACATAGCCCGATATCGATTTGTCATCTTAATTCCTTGTGGAGGGTACACAGCCAAATGCATCGACTGAGGGTACACAGCCAAATGCATCGACTGAGGGTACACAGCCCGACGTCGAATCTAACACTTGACAGCAAAAGATACACAGTCAAGGATAGCAGACATAACTACATACAGTAAAAATCCTGGAAAGACAATCCAGCCTGGTGGGAAGGTACGTTCTACATACATCATTTTTGCAGACTCATCTTTATTGCAGGGTATACGCTCAGACAAAGCAAACATTACAACCTTACTTCTCAATAGTTCCCGTAAGTCATAGGCACTCCTCTAGAGTCATGATAAAATTGGCCGCACTGTCAACGTTTTTACCCGAAGACTCTTTCATCATCCCCCGGCAAAGAGGGGCAGCTGTTGACACCCAATTTTGTCCCTTTTATTTTTTAAAGCAATGGTTTTCAAATTATACCCGCGACCGTGCATTTATTCTCGCCCCGTCAATTCTCTCAAATTATCTCCTCATAATAGCCTGGGAATCAAAGCCATTTTCGAAAGTATCATCCCAAACTATAGCAGTGTTTACAAAATATACGCTTCCATTTTAAAACTTCGCAACCACCTCTATTTTTGATAAAATTACCCAAATCATTTTAAATCCTAAAATTACATTTTTTTTTATACGCTTCCTAGCCATTTTAATATTTTAAATTAATTCCATAATTTTTTCTACAATTTTATACCTATTTTATACTATATTTATACCTATTTTACACTAAAAATACGCCAAATATACACTATCTATACACTCCTACTTACACCTCATATATCCACCTCACTTATCCACGTCATTGCCACGTCAAGCCTACGTGGCTTGATCCCAGCCCTCTATTCCTTTGATCCAACGGCCAGAAACTAAGTTTCCTTTTTTAATAACACAGAACCCCCCCCCCCCCCCAAACCCTGGACTCTCTTCATTTTCACTCACATAACCACGCCGCTATCGTCTCTTTTTCTGTCTCTCGGCGAAGCCCAATCTAGTTGTTTCTACTGATGAAAAGAGCTTTTATCTCGCCACTGTTTTTGCCGGCTTATTCCGCCGAGGAAATTCAAAATAAATTACATCACAATGATCCTCTCACTCTCCTCTACAAAACCCCTATGGGTTTGTCACCGTTTGATGAAAAGTCAAAATCGACCCCTCGTCGGAGAAAATTGTAATCATCGAAAAATGTCTCTAACTTCGCCTAAACGGATCCTAGAACGTTGCTACCCCTAAAACAGGCGAAAATCCCTCAGGCAAAGTCGATTCATGACGGGCCGATTTGACCCGACTCCGGTTCGAAAACGGGTAACCCTAACCCTTTATGTTTTTTCTTGTTCTCTTGTTGTTTCTCAACTTATGTGATCACCAAGACCTGGAATTTGCATAAATTCATGTTTTGTTAACTAGTAAATCTGTAACATCGGCATATCATCGATTTTCTAAACCTGTCATTGAAAATTGTGTGGTGTTCGGCATCTTTTTAGTTTGAATTTCACCATTTCTTTATTAGGTCCAAAACTTGAAGCTGTAACTTGTTTACAATTGATCATGTCCATTGCAACCTAGCCCTATCTATGACAGCCCCTCTTTGCATAAACAATCCAGGCCCAAAACTATTTTTAAAATGTGGCCTCTATATGTGTTAAAACTATTTTTGTTACTTTAAAAGCTCATATACACTAATCTAATAGTATATAGAGGTGTATAAGTGATAGGGGTCGACTATACAATATATAAACGTTTTTGTAAAGCCTAAACTATTAATTATCCATGTATTTGCATGCCTATATATATGTATATGTGCGGCAGTCTCCTTATTTGCATTTCTGTGCTTTGTGTAACCCACATTTGAAAAACAGCCCCTTATCTAAAAACTTTTCAAAACTGACCCCTAAACAAAAAATAGCCATTAAGGTTAGGGCTCGACAATTAATGACGAGTCACACCAACCCTAAATGGCTAATATTTTATTTTTTTAAAAAAAAATAACACCCATTTGGTTTTGGTCTAAATCTGAAAATTATTTTATAAAACTGTCCATTTACGCAAAACTGTTCTAAATGTTGGAGCTGCACAAATAGACTGAAATTCGGTATTCATTTGCATGATTAGCCTCACTTACGACTAGGCATTTGTGTTAGAAGCCATAAAATGCGATTAGGCTTAAATGTAGGTCGTATATGAAACTTATTTGCATATGTGTGGATTAAAATTGCATAGATGTATTTACCTTCATAAATTAGATACGAAATTAACCTCCCAAGTTAGTATTGCATGATAGTATTCAGCACTTTAACATCCCAAAATATAGACTCGGGGGGAACCACCTTTCGTGGGACTCGAGGGAATGCCTAATACCTTCTTCCCTGAGTCATTTGGACTTCTAACCCTTTTTGAATCTCTGAAACTGGACTAGTGTAACAATGAACTCGGCTTTAGACGCTTAGGCGGCCTAATACACCTTAGAAAACTATATTAGGTGGCGACTCCAACTCTTGAACTCAAACGAGTTACCCAGTCAAATTCGAAACCTGACTCGCCTCGAGTTGAGTCTACAATCGGGTACGACATGATAAATTATGCTAGTTAGAGTGATCAATGATGGTGATCATCACTAGACATGACCAAATATACAAGCAAGAGTGATAAATAATGATAATAATCACTAGACATTACCAAATATACAAGTAAGAGTGATAAATGAAGATGATCATCACCAGACATGACCAAATATACAAGTAAGAGTAATAAATGATGGTGATCATCACGACACATAACCAATTACACTAGTTAGAGTGATAAATGATGGTGATTATCACTACACATGACCAATTATACTAGTTAGAGTGGTTAATGATGGTGATAATGTCGCACCCCACTTGAAGGTAAGTAAGTGGTTTCCCACTTGGGTAACTCGTTTGGATTGAGTTTTGGAGTCGCCACCAAATAAATTATTCTAGGATTATTAGGCCACCGATTAATTTCTAATTCAATTCAAATAATAACTTCGGGTTAGTCTACTAATCAGAAATTCGGGTAAGTGTTCAAGTTAACTTAGAAGGAAGGGGTTAGGAACCTCCTAAGTTCCCGACCGATTTCTAGATTGGGTCAAGTCATGCAATTTTAGCTTAAAGGAAAAAAAATTAAATAAAATATGTAAAAGAGACGATGATGCACAGACGAATTGGAATAAACTAAAGCAGACAAATTTTCGAAAGGCGTGCTCAATTCAGGAAAATTCTACAATTTCGGCCTAAGGAGAATCTAATCCTCAATGAAGGGTCAAATCCTTAATTAAGTCTCAATTCTGGAATGTCACAGCAAAGTCAGACTTTAAATGACGGTCAGATTCGGGAAATTTTGATCACTAGCCATTTTTGGACGCATTCAATGGGGACTATCCACTGTTTCAAAATTCATTGAAGAATAGCCAAAAATTCGCGTTCACACTTAAGCTCCATTAGCGTTGGAAAAACACCC
This sequence comes from Petunia x hybrida, assembly GCA_037355625.1. Taxonomy (NCBI): domain Eukaryota; kingdom Viridiplantae; phylum Streptophyta; class Magnoliopsida; order Solanales; family Solanaceae; genus Petunia; species Petunia x hybrida. Next base: position 1,019,850 of record JBBBVM010000648.1, read on the forward strand.
CAGACTAGTCCCATAACAAAATACTGGGGCTTTGAACAAAACTTGTTCAAAGCCCAAGTATTTTGTTATGGGACTTTATATATAAAGCTTCAGTCCCATAACAAAATGCTGGGGCTGTGAACAAGTGAAGCTTTATACAAAGTCCCATAACAAACTGCTGGGGCCTTGAACAAAACTTGTTCAAAGCCCCAGTATAAATACTGGGGTTAGTTTGTTGAAGCTTCCCAGTATAAATACTGGGATTTGTCCGGAGGTGGCTATTTCTCAGCGAATTTGTTTTTGACGGCTACAAATCAATTAACGCGCGCCAATCAGGTCCCTGCACTAAATTTTTACGTCAGATTCAAAAATGCAGTTCAGGATAAAGATTACAAAAAATGTACAGAGTTTGATAATTTAGCACAAGTAATCCATAGTTGCAATCATATTAAACATGTGGCCTCAAATTAAAAAATTTAACTAAATTAACTAATTGACCAATTAAGCTAAGAATATTGTCAATTTTGTTCTAGTTGACTCCAATTTCCTTTTAACTAACAAAACGTGAAGAGAAAAAATAATTTTAAAAAAATGTGTGCCAGTAAAAGAGGGCATTATGATATTGATGGTCACGTACCATTAACTTCAATGACCATTTTCATGTGAGGCCGCATTTAAAATAATTTTTTTAAAATTATTAAAGCATTTAAAATAGATATTATATAGAGTATATTTAGAAACTACTAGTAAAAATTGTGTAGCAAGCAAATAATGATAAATAGACACATATATCATTAGTTAGAATGTAAATATGATATTTAGAAAATATTAATGAGTAGTGTATAAGCAAATAATATTGAATTTAAAGACTAACTTATAATTTTAATGAAGAAAATAATATAATTTTTAAGGACTTGACCTCTAAAGTCCTAAATCCCTCGCAAACTATTAATTAACTTGGAGAGATTTGTAAAATAATTTCTTAAAAAACCAAAATAATTATAATAATAAGCATAAGGTATCAGTTACGATCGGCTAATGTTCAGAAAATTAACATTGCATAAACAGTCCTCTTTTCGGCCTGAATTTCATAAATAACCTTTGAGCATGCAAAATAATGGGAGATCGAGATATGGCCCCTGTATGGCCGTTTTATGCTGCTGTTAGCAACATTAACTGCTGCTACTCCCTGTCTTAACACCTAATTTGCACCTGAAGTTGCTTAATACAAGCCAAACCGTTACTAACAAGCACATAAAGATGAGTTTTCTAATTGGCTAAACTATCAATGAAAGAACAAAGAATGCATCATGTTGTTTCCCTCAGGCTTTTTCACGACCAATCAAGTTTACTGTGACTTTTCTTTAACCATAGTGACCTGCAAGTAAAAGGTTAGCAATAGACTCAAATGTTCACATATCAATTAATATAGCAGTATACTTCAAGTCAATCAAATATGGCATATTATGCTAGAGTTTCATGCCGTTGGGTGATACGATATTGCTCAGCGAGTTTGAACTACAAGAAAAAAAACAGGAGTAGAGAGAGGACTGAGAAGGAACCACCAAAGAAACGCCAAGACTTGCCTTGGCTTTCAGCCTTTGAGACCAAGAAAAAAGTAGTGCTAAAAACAGAGAGAAAGGGAGCCAGTAGACTCTAGTGAGAGCGGTGCCTCTTTCAGCGTGAGGGAGTCTATGAATTTATAGTGGAAATTTGGAATATCAAACATGGTAGGAAAATAAAATATGGAAAGAAGTCATTTGCTTGCATAATATCAGGAAAAGTACAGAGAAGATTCTGATTTTGTAAATTTTGAGAGTACTAATTTTAATATTACTGAATAACGGTAAGAAAGTGGGAGCACTATTAAGGAAAGAATGTAAGAAAAATATCAAAATTTAAATGAATGAAATAATTTTTAAAAGAAAGGGAGTGGATAGAGGTGTCGAGCGCCGATGATAAGGTGGCAAGGATGGTTTCTCGAAAGATGATTTACTGGAGATTGGGTGTAGAAAATAAGCTAACGTAGAATAAGCTTAGAATTCTAGTGTTCTTAAGGAAAATTGCTAGAGTTTGGAATATTATATCTATACAAAATGAAAGGAAGACAATAAACAAACTTTATGCATAATAAAGGCAAGAATTGGACAAATGAGATATTTGATGGGATTTGATTTGGAGAGACGATTGAGAAATTTTAGAGAAAATATTGGAACTTTACCCAGTAAGGAAGGAAGTCGTTGGATGTTTTTGCCAAACTTGAGCAAGTTGCTTTTGAAATTTAAATGAGGACAAGTTTAAAAATTCAAATGAGTATTCTGCCTAGGAAGGATAATTCTAGAGTATGAGAGATATGTCGTTAAGTAAATGTATACAATCGTGGAAAAATTATGAACTAGGACAAATAGACATAGAATGAGCTTAAATAGCTACATATAATCAAGTAAATATAGATGAATTTAAATAGTCACATATAATCAAGTAGATGTACTAATATTACAATTTATTGCACGATTAGCTATAGCAATGCATGTATTTAAGAGATAACATAGATGGAATGCAATTACATAATATGCTCACAATTAAATAAATGCATGGTAAACAGTACAAAGGCTAAAAAAAATGCAAGTGAAAGTACTAACACGCTCTAAAATCAAATGTAGCTATAAGAAAGATAAAAGAAGGTGTTGGAGGGATAAAATTGGGTTCAACATATAATCACTATATATGAGCAACTATAAAAGTTAGAGTGATAAATAATGGTGATTATCACTACACATGACCAACTATTTTAGTTAAATGATAAATGATAATGATAATCACTACACATACCCAATTATATTAGTCAGAGTGATAAATTGAAACGACCTCGGTCAGTCGTTTCGGAAGTTAGGATTCCGATTGGCGTGCCGATAATTTTAAAATATTCGTAATGTCCATTAGAACCTGTCTGTAAAATTTGTGCTAAATCAGACCTCGTTTGGTAGGCATCGGAAGAAGGTTTTAGTTTTTATTGGCGATAAATATTAAAAAGAGATTTTCGAACTCGGTTTTGCCGAATTAGCTCCGATTCGAAATCCGAAAGCGCCGCTAGGTTCGTATGATTATTTGTGATTTTTGTAAACTTTCGAAAGTGAATTTCGATGTTGTTCGGCTAGTTTCCGCTAAAATGCCGAAAGTTAAATAATTTGACTTGTTTTCATTTAAATTCGCATCTTGGGTTTCGGGAGTCCGTTTTGAGATCCGCCTTCGCGGGTATGTTACATATATTTCGTATAACTTGTATGCAAAAGTTGGAATTATTTCGAATATCATAGAGTGCCGTTTTAATTTTCGTCGCGAAAAGAAAAGAAAGTAAAAGAAAAGGAAAAGAAAAACGACAAAAAAAGACAGAGAGAGAAATTATATATGTCGGTTACCAAGGGATCATATTGATGCCTTGGCAGATACGTTCAACAAAATAGAAACAAAGAAAGCGAAATATGAACAGAGGAGAAAGATAGAAACACGCAGTGGAAAAATGCCAGAAAATGAAAAAAGGAGCCGGAGGAAAATAGTATTTTTACCTCAAAACATTCAGGTAATGATCTTAATATATTATTTGAGTTTATTACGTATGTTTGAATATATTTTTACGGTAAAAATAGGGATATTAGACATCGCCCTAATGACGTAAATTGATAGTTTAAAGGGTCAAATGGACCCCGATAATGAAATTGATTATATATTCGTACTCAGTGAGTTATGGGCAACATATAAATGTAATTTATTTGGGGTTTGGTTATGTGACCTTAAACCCTGTACATAGGCCTGGCCTGCGTATTGCGTATGCGAATAGGGTATCAGGTTCTTAATCGGATTGCCCTAAGATGTGAGGAATGAAGCCTTTAGCCTAATTTGATATATTTTTCTGCTTATTGAATAGAGTGGGATTGTTTGGCAATGAAACCAAAGGACAAGCGGTTATTGAGTGGATGTACTAACTTTTGGAAGAGGTAAGTGTTGATATCCATTTCTTTGTAGGCACCTGGCCTCGTGGATTTTCTACCACGTATTCCTTACGTGTTTAGCTGCCGATATGCGTACTCATTACGCCTTAGCTTTGCATTTATATTTTATATTATATGTTATGTCCTATTGTTGGTATTGCATTGAGAATCTGAGCATTGTACCCTGGCTGTGAGTTGGCATCTACTTCCCGGCTGTCGATGGGAGTCCCGCGCCGGTGAAGGGTTATTATTGCATCACATTGCATTCATATGCATGATGTGTCATTCATATGCATTACATTGCATATCATATTGGGTGCAGGAGTATTCCGCCCCAGGAGCAGGAGTATTCCGCTCCATTGTATCATATTGAGGGTAGGAGTATTCCGCCCCAGGAGAAGGAGTATTCCGCTCCATTGTATCATATTGAGGGTAGGAGGATTCCGCCCCAGGAGAGTGCAGGAGTATTCTGCCTCAGCTTTACATTATATCGGGTGCAGGAGTATTCCACCCCAAGAGAGTGCAGGAGTATTTCGCCTCTGGTTTATATTATATCGGGTGTAGGAGTATTCCGCCCCAGGAGCAGAAGTATTCCGCTCCAGTTGATTATCAGATTGGATTCCCCTCGAATGCAGGAGTATTCCGCTTCGAGATGGGAGGATGGGCACATGTGACCCTTTGCATCATATTTCATTTCATCTCACTTCATTTTATTGCATCTCAATTCATACCATTGTATAGACTTGCAGTACATGACTACTGTTCTGCTTATATGTGCATAGCTTATTTGTTAACATGTTTCTGGCTCATATTCCTGGTTGAGTTTATGGGTTCATATGTGTTTCCGGTTATTATCTGGCTCTGCCTTTTTATAATTTAAATAAGAGGAATTTTGTTTATCTGTTTCTCCTCCTTGGCTAGCTATCCTATTCTTTGAGGTGGCTAGTCTGCCCCACTTATTGAGTCCTTTTGACTCACCCTTGTTTGTTGTTTGTTTCTTGTCTATCTATTTCGTTTCGGCAGGTTCGCTCCAGGATTGAGTTCGCAACGTTGTGAAGGAGCGAAGACGACTTCAGCTGTCAGGGTGAGCCAGCTTTTATTCCGGATGGCCACCAGTTTATTGGTTATTATTTCAGTTGCATTTTGCTCCCTTCAGGAGGTATCCGTCTTCTTTTGTACTCTTAGATGTCTAGTCTGGATAGCCCTAAACCTAGTACGTTGGGTAGTCAGCTGTAATTTCTTTTGTACAGCTTGGAGGTATCAGTATGTCTATGCTTTTTCTAAGTCTTGTTTTTTATTTATGAATTGGATTATATTTAGTTTCCTATTTTAATTGGTAAGGGTTCGCCCGACGGGTCTAGGGGAAGATGTCGGGTGCCCGCACGGCCTAGCCGGATTTCGGGTCGTGTTAGTTGGTATCAGAGCCCGATTTAGAGTCTATCCAGACTAAGACAGTGTCTAGTAGAGTCTCGCTGATGGGTACGTAGACGTCCGTACTTATCTACGAGGGGCTATGATGACATTTAGGAAGATTTAGCTAAAAGCTGAACGTAGGCAGACCTAAGCTACCAACTACCCGTTCGAGTTGCCAAACAGCTGCAACTCTAGAGTCACAACTCCATACATTTTCTATAAGCACCACCGCCTAATGGATCAAATCAAAGGTCAAATGATACCTCTCATTACACTTAGTAGTCTTGAAAAACAACAATGTGCTTACCCTGTTACCTTGACACGTACTCTGGCTCAACATAGGGGACATCACGAGTGGCTACTAACCGCCCAAGCTCACTAGTGTCGGATAAAGAAGAGATGGCAATGGACTGAGTATAGAAATAATTAGAGCTTCAGAAAGCTCATCTTCTTATTTGCTTAGCTACCATATCTAGACTACTTTCGAGTCATGCTAGCCAAAGAATCGCAATTGAAGAAATAGACATTAAATAAGCTCTATGGAACAACATCCATGCCAATTTTAACCTCCCAATAAGAAGGAAATTCAGACAATTTACCAGAAACCCTTTTATAACCCAGATAAGCTCATGGGATGACATGACTCTACAAACATCTTGAACCATGGAAGACACATAGATCAAATATTACTTACTAACCACTTTATACCGGAAGAAATGATAACACTTCCTGATGGTGACGAATTAGGATCTAATTATCCTACAACCGCTACGTTCTAAAGAGAGGTAGACTGACTTGACATTATAACAGAATGAGGCACAACAAGATGCCAAGCAAGCAATACCGATACTCACTCACAAATCTCTCACATTTAAACCAGATAAACTAGTAGGGTCATCATAAATGCCAGGAATAAATAATATCAGAAGCTCATCCCTCTACCGCAACCGATTCTTAATAGAAACGATATCCAAGAAAATCATTGAAACATGATAAGACAAACCATTTCCAGATCGATCGAAAGAATCAAATCTTACTTACATTTATGAGAAGAAGAAATCTTAGGGTCTACTATATCGGATACCTCAGCATCCCGCCAGAAAAGCAGTTCATAGAACTGTCTCAGCAGCTGAGCTGAGCCACTACCCTGACAATCACTTTCTGAAGAACCACTGCCACCACACTCTCAACCTCTACTGGATGGTGGCATTTCTCTGGCTAATTGAGATCTATATGAAATCTCCTGCGACTGCGCAGATGCCTGATGACGAGAGAAAAGACGACTGCCTACCTGTCGGAGTAAGGAAAAACTCCTCAAAGGATAGCCAGACTCACGACAATGATGACAGGAAAACTCCTCAAAGGATAATCAGACTCACGACAATGATAACACCTTTTTTGCTGAATATAGGAGCTGGACAGATTGTTGAAAGCTACAAAGAGAAAACTGAGTTTAATCTTGATGAACTACCCGCACACTCTGAGAATCACGCTCTACAAGCTGAGATAACCTGGAAGTTGACCTCCCAAAATAATCAGAACTCTTACCTCCAAATGAGGTACCATGGTTACCACTAGGGCCACGGGATCACTTGTTCTCCCGCTCTAACTCTTCCTGCTCTAACTTATGGTATGCCTAATACCTTTGAGCAATATCAACAACGACATCAAATAAAGTCCCAACCTCAATCTCTTGAGCTATCTGGGATCTTAAGGAAAAAGAAAGGTTATCAATAAATCTTTGAATCTCTCGAAAGGCTCATGGACTAGTTCTAATGCATATTCAGCCATTCTATAGAATTCAATCTCATATTCTGAAACACCAACAAGCTATCCGATAGGCTACCCTGTCCAATCCACTCAAAATGGCAACACTTTTCATCTCGCTCGCTACTCGAAAGGAACTTTTCCACGAATCTAGAAGAAAAATCAAACCAAGTTAGTTAATAAGAGAGCGGTCCATAAATTCAAGGCTGGACCCCTGAAACTAGAAAGCAGAATAATACACAGCATACTGCTCGAGATAACCAACAGCCTGAAGGATATGCTGACGTCATTTTATTTAAAAAATTTACACAGAGATTAACTGATGCATGGCTTAAGAATATCGGAAGGTCCATTTGAGTAAAAAAAATAATGCAGCCTCTTCAGACATTCGGACCGAGCCATTACTCAGGCTAGCTAACCAGCCAGAATAACTAAAGGCATAACACATGCTGTCTTCGGAACATAATTCAATGCAGCAATATTAAGAACCGGAAAAGGAGCTCCCTGAGATCGAACGTCTGCACATGCGGCAACCTGATAGGCTGTCCAGCGAATGATAGGTTTTTGCGGTATCTGCGTCGCCAAGATTCTCGTAAAAGCATCATAGAGAGCCAAGGGAACCACAAGGCCCTGCTCCCTTGCCCATCGCGAGCTCGTACAGCTGGGACCTCCGTAACTAGATCGTCAGCACGATCAAAACACTCGGGGCTTCATTAGTGCTAACCCCAGGACAGACTGCTACGTCTTGAACTCATACCGTTTGTTGATTTGTCGCACGAGGGTTCACAATTTCCACGAACGAATTAACGAAAATACTTTTGCATCCTAGACGTACAATCAGAAAAGAAGGAAGTGAAACTTCCTAAATGCCATCATTGCCACTCGTAGATAAGTACGGACGTCTACGTACCCATCAGCGAGACTCTACTAGACACTGTCTTAGTTTGAATAGACTCTAAACGAGGCTCTGATACCAACTGACACGACCCAGAATCCGGCTAGGCCGTGCGGGCACCCGACATCCTACTCTAGACCCGTCGGACGAACCCTTACCAATTAAATTAGGAAAATAAATATAATTCAATTCATAAATAAGAACAAGACTTGGAAAGAAGCACAGACATACTGATGTCTCTATGCTGTACAAAAGAAATTACAGCTGACTACCCAACATACTAGGTTTAGGGCTATCCAGACTAGACATCTAAGAGTACAAAGGAAGACAGATACCTCCTGAATGGAGCAAAATACAACTGAAATAATGAACATAAATCTGGTGGCCATCCGGAATAAAAGTTGGCTCACCCTGACAGCTGAAGTCGTCTTTGCTCCTTCACAACGTGGCGAACTCAATCCTGGAGCGAACCTGCCGAAACGAAATAGATAGACAGGAAACAAACAACAAACAAGGGTGAGTCAAAAGGACTCAATAAGTGGGGCAGACTAGCCACCTCAAAGAATAGGATAGCTAGCCAGGGAGAAGAAACAGACGAACCAAATTCCTCTTATTTAAATTATTAAAAGGCAGATTAAGATAATAACCGGAAACATGTATGAAGCCATAAACTCAACCAGGAATACGAGCCAGAAACATATCAACAAATAAGTAATGTACATATAAGCAGAACAGTAGTCATGTACCGCAAGTCTACACAATGGTATGAATTGAGATGAAATGAAATGAAATGAAACGTGATGCAAAGGGTTACATGTGCCCCTAATCCCATCCCGAAGCGGAATACTCCTGCATTCGAGGGGAATCCAATCTGATAACCAACTGGATCGGAATACTCCTGCTCCTGGGGAGGAATACTCCTGCACCCGATACAGTACAAACCAGAGGCGGAATACTCCTGCACTCTCCTGGGGCGGAATACTCCTGCACCCGATATAATATAAAGCTGAGGCGGAATACTCCTGCACTCAATATCTGACATAAGAGCGAAATACTCCTGCTCCTGGGCAGAATCCTGCTACCCTCAATATGATACAATGGAGCGGAATCCTCCTGCTCCTGGGGCGGAATACTCCTGCACCCAATATGATATGCAATGTAATGCATACGAATGACATATAGTGCATATGGATGCAATGTGATGCAATAATAACCCTTCACCGGCGCGGGACTCTCATCGACAGCCGGGAAGCAGATGCCAACTCACAGCCAGAGTACAATGCTCAGATCCTCAATGCAATACCAACAACATGACATAATATATAATATACAATGTAAATTCAAAGCTAAGGAGTAATGAGTACGCCTATCGGCAGCTATACACGTAAGGAACACGTGGTAGAAAATCCACGAGGCCAGGTGCCTCCAAAGAAATGGATATAAACACTTACCTTGTTACAAAGTTAGCACAGTTACTCAACGACCGCTTTATCCTATGGATTCACTGCTAAACGATCCTGTTGTATTCAATAAGTAGAAAACAATATCAATTTAGGCTAAAGGCTTCATTCCTCACATCTTAGGGCAATCCGGTTAGGAGCCTGATACCCTATTCGCATACGCAATACACAGGCCAAGCCTATGTACATGATTTAAGGTCACATAACCAAACCCTAAATAAATTACATTTATATGTTTCCCATAACTCACTGAGTACGAATATATAATCAATTCCATTATCGGGGTCCATTTGACCCTTTAAACTAATAATTGAACTTATTAAAATGATGTCTAATATTTCAAGTTTTACCGTTAAAACATATTCAAACACACGTAATAAACTCAAATAATGCATTAAGATCATTACCTGAATGTTTCGGGGTAAAAATTCTACTATTTTCCCGGCTCTTTTCGCATTTTCTGGCATTTTTTTCCTACTGCGTCATTTCACTTTCTCTGTATCGTTTCTGTTCTAATGTTTCTGTTTTGCTCCTAAGCTTCGAAAAGCTTTAGGATATATACTCCTTCCACTGCCCTTTTCATTTCTATATTTGTCCTTTTCCCCTTTTTTTTGTTTTCTTTTATTTTATTTTCTTTTCTTAACGAAAATTAAAATAGTACCCTACGATATTCGAAATAATTTTAACTTTTGCATACAAGTTATACAAAATATATGTTTCATACTTGTTAAGGCGGATCTCAAATCGGGTTCCCGAAACTCAAGATGCGAATTTAAATGAAAAAAGGTCAAATTATTTAACTTTCGGCATTTTAGCGGAAACTAGCCGAACAACATCGAAATTCACTTTCGAAAAATCACAAAAGTCACAAATAATCATACGAACCTAACGGCACTTTCGGATTTCGAATCGCAGCTCATTCGCGAAAACAGAGCTCGAAAATCTCTTTTTAATATTTATCGACAATAAAAGTTGAAACCTTCTTCCGATGCCTACCAAACGAGGTCTGATTTTAGCTCAAATTATACAGACAGGTCCTAATGGACATTACGAATATTTTAAAATTATCGGCACGCCAATCGGAGTCCTAACTTCCGAAACGACTGACCGAGGTCGTTTCAAATAGTCGTTCTGGAACATCATTTATATTGATCCTTTACACTATGTGTTATGTTTTTGAAGTTTGGAACATCAACTGTCATGCCTGGAACGACTTTTAGTAGTTCTCGAACATCCTTTAATTACTCCTTTAAAATTAATTTCTTACTCTTATCATTTTCATTTTGAATGGTGAACAATTGCCAAATATATATTATTTGAATATTTGTTTGAATTCTGAACAATTGACATAACAAAAACACACTGCTGATAAAATATATAGGTTTTTCATATAAACTGCTATTAAGTAATTAGCCATGCACTCCTTTCCAATGAAATAAGAATGTTCTGAACCACTATCTCAAAATTTTAAAATACAGAACGGTTACAAGGAACAGTTGCATCGTCGTTTAAATAGTACACAACGGTTACAAGTTGCATCAAAAGCCATTTCCAAACAGACTCGTCGATTCCCATTTTACTCTTATAAATACCTAACATACAATTAAACCATTCCAAACCATATTCAACATTAACAACAATCACACCATTTCAAAATGCCTCGTCGACCAAGAACAAGACGAGCATCAATAAGAGGAGCATCGAGTTCAAGGCCTAGAACACCTTTATCGACTTCAGATTCAGATTCTGAATATTCGAACAATGTCATGGAGCAACTAAGGTTTGAAGTGTGGGCATGAAAATTCATGTTCGAGGATTTCTTTCATGATTACAAAAAGGACATGAGAAATATGAAGAGAATGCTTAGAGGGCTTCTTGCTGGTAGGAGAATTGATTTCACTCTATACTCCTCAGCACCAGGATCACCACCAGAAGCACCACCACAAGCTCCACCACATGCCCTAAGTTTGATTGTTCATTTTTATTTTAGTTGTAATTTTAAATGTTTATTATGTTATTTCATTTTTATTTTGAATGCTGCAGTATTGACAAGTCTATGATGTATGTTTGATTGAATTATAAATAATTATCGTACCGTTTCTGTCTCAATTCAATCTCTAATCAATCACGAATATCTTTGCTTTTTCTAGAGAACATAAGTGTAGGAGTTGAAGAAGTTTAGAACATCATTGGTTATGTCAGGAACGACTAGTTGTCGTTCCAGAACGTCTATGTATAAATCCACTTAAATAAAAGGTGTAAAAGTTTGGAACATCCCTTGTTATGCCCGGAATGACTACTAGTCGTTCTGGAACGTCTATATGTAAATCCTTAAAAATTAAACTCTAACTCTATCATTTTCGGTTTGAATAAGTTACAATTGACCAATTATATTTGAATGTTTGTTTTAATTGCGACTAATTAAACATAACAAAAATACATTGGAAATAAAACATTGGTTATCCATATAAGCAAATAAAAAGTAATTAGCCGTGCACTTCTTGGCTAACAAAATTAAAGTTATCCATAATTAGATACCAAAATAAAACTTAAAAAATTATCCAAATAGTACAAACCCAAATTAAGGTTTTATTTTACCGTCAACGATACAAATGGCGAAACGTTTCCTCCACTCATTTGCCAAATTATTACAAATCTTGTCCATGGGGGTGTTTGTGAGTATATGCTCAATGTACATCAACGAGTACACTCAACATGATGTGCCACTTAGATTTTGTGGACAAAGTGCTCGAGGCAGTCTCTCAAACCCCCACATCTCTCCTTCCTTCACCGTGGGATCCAAGTCTTTGAAGTGCTTTGAATTTCTGACATAGACTGGGAACAAGTAGAGAATTGGCATCATATGTTCCATGAAGGCGTCATATCATAAACCCCTAAATTGCAATCATACACCACAATCTTGGCTTCTACCATGTCAAACACCACCGTCACATAATGGGCACTCTTGATGTTATAGATGGTGATAATCCTTTTTGCACCAGTCCAACACCTATCTGCTGGGTAGAGCAGCTCTCCATGTGCATACTTAAGAAAATCTTCATCAAACGCAAACGTCTTCAACAACAGATCTATCGGAAGATTATCTTTCTTCGCATCTTCTTCTATTTGGACGTAGCGTTTGACCATGTTTGACAAAAATGCAAGATCCAGAATGATGTCAGCCTCATCATAATAGTAGGGGTAATTCAGATGCCTTTCCCACATCATGGTCAGCACAGTTTCCATATACTGTAGAACAAATAAGAGAGAAAAATAAATTGGAGTAAGTTGGGGTAAGAATGCCAAGTTGTTCTGAACATCTCACATTGACGTTCTGAACATAGTTTAGATGTTCTAAGAATCTGGAGAAGTTAGAAATATGTGAGTTGTTCTAAGCATATGATAGATGTTCAGAACTCATACAATATGTTCTGAACAACAAAATAGAAGTTTAGAAAATCATTAAAAGAATAAGCTTACAATGTCCCACAGCCACTCTTTCTTGTCCACCAGCAATCTAAAATCTTTGCGATTCATTGGCGTTCCAAGAAATACACTTGTTTTTGGACTCTTCTTCTTCACAAATTCTTTTAGGGTATCCACTTTCTTCCTCTTTAATTTCCTGTAAATATCCACAGGTCTCCTCTCATAAACTTCATCCTGCTTCTTCTTCTCTCTATTCTTCTCTTTTGTGTATGGTGATATCACAACCTTTGCATGTTTAATAAAACTTTTGCTTCTCAACTCTTCAATTGTTGCCTGCATGGCCGCCATCTAAATCTCCATGCCTCTACGCCAGTCGTTGCAATCTTTGCATTCGCAACTGCTGCATTTGGAATTGTGGAATCTATCACCATTAGAAGAATCTTCTTTGGGTTTCTCAGAAGCCACAATCTTTTGCTCCACCGCTTCCCTCCATCCGCTGTATTCATCACATTTGCAGCCTCTGCAACTGGAGCTCGAAATACCAACAGCTTTTTTTCCAATCAGTTTTGTTTCAAGGTCATATTCACCAGTACCATCATCTTTGTTTCCCTCTTCAGCATTCACATCTTGCAAACTCTCTTCAAATTTTTCCCTATCATATTCCCCATCACTTCCAAACATCCTCTCAATTTCGTCATCCACATCTTCATCTTTAACTTTACTTGCTATCATGTGTCTTAGAGGGGTGGCATGATTGTTCTTGAAAATACACATTGTAGTGCCACCAACAAGAGCAACGCTGGTGCCATCCGCCAATCTTTCACACAAAAGATCAATAAAGTAGTCCTCAAAGTCGTCAAAAGGCACAATGTTTTGAAAGAAATACTGCTCCAGCTCATCATCAGTAGGAATAAAGAAAGCGTGAACAACCTGTTATTATACCCTACAAAAAAAATGTCAAATAAATTTTAAAAAGTTGTTGTAAGTTGTTTGGAACAAACTGACAAAAGAGCTTCGAACGTCTCAATGATGTTTAAAACATCTACCAACGATGTTCTGAACATCTACGACAGAAGCAGTAGATCGACGAGAGATGTTTCATAGTAAGATGTCTCGAATGTTTCAGTGTTGTAACGAACATCTAAGAGAAATGTCTCAACTTAAACAAAGAGGCTCCAAATATTATCATAAGATAAATAGAAAATAGGATACTTACAGGATACTCATGTTGCTCAAACATCCTGTCTGTGTCTCTCTCGGCCTTCTCAGTAAGCCATTTTATCATCCTTGGGATTTTTTTATATTTTGGAAAATCCTTTGGCCTCAAGTCAGGAATAGCTTCATAAGCCCAGGCCATGAATGCCCAGGGAAAGCCATAAAGATTGTAAGTCTAACTTGCACTGGCTGCATGATCTTCCATTGGCTTTATCAGATAACCAACGGTTAATTTATAACTCATCCTACCCCAAGGATAACTCTAGAATTCCTTAAGATCAGCGGCCAAACACACCACCCATTCCTCTACTCTATATTTCTTATCATTCGCACAAAGAACTGTATGAAAAAACCATGCCATACACAGATTTAACAACCACTTCTTGGTTACTTTATTAGATCCTTCATGCATTTAATCTAGTCATCACTCGTCACAGCTTTCTTTTTCAGCGGCTCCTTTTCAATTTTGTGCTTATTGAACTTCCTCTTGCCGGGTGAGGCTGACTCCTCCTCCTCCTTCTTCTTCTTCTCTTCCCCTTCCCCTTCCCCTTCTCTTTCTCCTTCTCCTTTTCTTTCTCTTTCTCCTTCTTCTCCTTCTCTCTCGCCTTCACCTTCTTCTCATTGGCAAAATCAACAACCAACTTCCACAATTCCTTCATCTTCTCTTTCATTTCTGCTAAGTACTTTTTCTCTGGATAAGCACCATAGTTTAGCTCTGTCATCATTGCAAACTCAGATAGGCCAAAACGTACTGGCAATCCAAACTTCCTTCTACTTCTTACAAAGAATCCTTCTCAAGAGGAGGTTAGGCACCAACTTGGTGCCATACAATGGATAATCCGGCAATTGCATGAAATGACCGAAACAACTATGAGAAAATCTCTTTCTCAATTACAAGCTTTTCAAAACGAATTCGAACTCTATCATGCCCATGGCCAACGACGATCGAAAAGTAATCTTAATCTTCTATTGAAAAAATTCATTGTTTTCTAGGTATGTGGAATAAAGCTCCTCAGCATTCTTCCTAAAAAAAATATGACCAACATCTTGATACTGCTAATAATTTTAGAATATAATTAATAAAATAAATCAGAATGAAATTAAATGACATTATAGAAAAAAATAAAATGTTCGGAACATAGTGGTGAAGATGTCCTGAACTATTAACTTAACGTTCAGAACATCTTCGCTAGGATGTTCAGAACGACTCGATGAATGCTACCAGCCTTAATATTGATATTGGGAACATTAGATAAGATGTGTAGAATATTCACATGGATGTTCCGAACAATTCACGAGTTTCAATTCAACAATCACATGGGCTTTCTCTACCTTCAATCTAAATGTTCCTTCTACGTACTTCCTTCTCATCTACAATATCTTCACCTGCTTCATTTCAACATCCCCACCTTCATCCTTTACAATATCCCCACCTGTTTTAACTACTTTTATACGATCCCTCAAGAAGTTTCTTTTTAAAATTTCATCCTCCACCTCTCTTTTTCTTCTTTTAATATTTTTTGGACTCTCCCCCGACTCATCTACTTCTTCTCATTTTTCTCTAGCATCCCCACTTCTACTTAAACCATCACCTTCTTTATCTTTTTTTCCACCTGCTTCATCTTTATTTTCTTTAGAATCTCTCTCATTATCACCATCTTCCTCTCTAGGCCTCAAAAATTCACTTTTTAACAGTTCACCAATAGTGACGTCATCTAAATCCTCTCTTTTTTCACCCTCATCTGCTGCCCTCTCCAAAGCCTCCCCACCTCTACTTAAATTGTAACTTCGTGATAGGTTTTGGCTTTGTTCTTGTTGAGCACCTACTTCCCTATGTTTTGAGGACATACTATTTCTCCTTCCTCATCTTCACTCTCTACAGCCAATTTTCTCCTTGAATTTGTTTTTGGCATTTAGGAGTAGGTTCTACATATGTAGGAGTACGTTTCGAATCACTAGAAGCACTAGGACTAGCAGTAGGCTTTTCTTCGACTCAGGAGTATTTCTTTTAGAAATTCCCTAGCTTCTTGGGAGACTTTGTAGGCTTCTTCTTCTACTCATCTTCATATTGTGTTAATTTTCTCGATCGTAAATTTACCATTTTTCTACAAAACAAGGGGATACAAATTTTAGTTACGGAAAAGCATGAACGTCCAATGAGATGTTCTTAACCTCTTATGAATTGTTGTGGAAGTATTTAAGATGTTAGGAACATCAAACGATGTATAACTGCAATCACTTTTTTTTGCAACCAAATAAAGCAGCATTGGTTCATACAAAACCCAAAAATTGTCAAAATTTAACCAACAAAAGTAAAAACAATAAACAATTCAGTAGAACAGCAAAAATCTCCTTTTGTAGTTTGGAACTTCATCCCCACTAAAACTCATAATGTCATTCAATTTCCACACAGTATTACACCTTTTGTTCAAAAACACACACCGAAAGCAACTATAATCACAAATGACGAAGAAATCGAAAAAAATCCTAGAGTTTAAATTTACACCACAATTTTAAAAACAAGGACAATGTTTACCTTTTTGATTCCATACACTGCGAAAATATGTCGTTTTGATCGTCGGATTGCTTGAAAAATTGAGGAACGACAGAGATATTGAGAAAATTTTGGTTGAGTGTTGTATGCAAGTTGTGTTTGAAATGAAGTGATGGGAGTTATGGTAGAGAGGAGAGAGAGAGAGAGAGAGGAGAGAGAGACATGGGGGTGGTTAATGGGAAGTTCCCAAGATTTGAAATGATGAATTTCCATGTTTCAAGAACGACCCTTCAGTTTTAAAAGTGCTAATTTGGTACCTGATTAGTCCTAATCACCCTTATAGCCTGTTTGGCATTGCTTCTCCAAAGCTAAAAGTGCTTTTTTTTTTTAAAAAAAATTTTTTTTTTAGAATTTTGAGGTGTTTGGCAACAAATAAAAGTACTTTTAGTAGAAGTAGAAACAATTTTTTTGCTTTTGGAGAGAAGCTACAAATACCTGCTTCATCTAAGAAGCAGAAGCAGAAGCAGTTTATTAACTTTTTCAAGACAAAAATATCCTTACCAAAAATCCATATTTACCAAATTATTCTTCATTAATTAACCATATCTCTCAAAATAAAATTATATCTCTCTTTTCCTATTTTTTTTCCTACTATGTACTTTTACAAATCCTCTCCCTCTTCGGTCTAGTTTTTATTTTTAGGTATCTCTATCAACCGTATATGATCTCTTATTCTTTAAATCATCTTTTAAAAATAAGTAATTACAACAAATTTTTAATTTCGTTATCACTTTGATTTAACTATATTTTATGTTTTCAATAGGTTAAATTTATATCTTTTACTTTATCTTTTGCATTTTGTGATTTTAACTAAATAAATTTATTTTATTAAATTCTTTTATGATAAATATTTAAAAAAATTTTTATTCCTATTCATCTAAATGTAAAATAAACTTGGATGTCTTTTTCGTAATTTGACACTCAAAAATACTTTTTGTAAAGATTAACCAAACATAAATTATTTATCAAAAGTACTATTCCAATAAACACAAACTGCTTATTATCTAAAAGTACTTCTTTGAAAAGTATTTCTACCAAAAGTACTTCTCAAAATAAACAGTTTTTTTGCAGCAATGCTAAACAGGCTCTTAGAATAAAAAAAAAAAAGAGAAAAGAAAATGAGAGGTCCTGCCACGCCAAAAAAGACTTGAGGGATTCTGAAACACCACTTTCTCCCAAAACTTATGTCTTGTTGTGTTAGATTTTAACAAACAGCCTCCGACAGCAAAACAAGGCTGCTGGTTTATGTGCAAGTAAATGCATCAACTACACATCTAAAAGTTGATCTCTTTTATATTAGCTCAACCACCAAATTATATATGGGAAATTTTGATCACTAGCCATTTTTGGACGCGCTCATTGGGGACTATCCACCGTTTCCAAATTCATTGAAGAATAGCCAAAAATTCGCGCGCACACATAAGCTCCATTAGCGTTGGAAAAACACCCCCAAACTAGTCCCATAACAAAATACTGGGGCTTTGAACAAAACTTGTTCACAGCCCCATCATTTTGTTATGGGACTTTATATATAAAACTTCAGTCCCATAACAAAATGATGGGGCTGTGAACAAGTTTTGTTCAAAGCCCCAGCACTTTGTTATGGGTTATGGGACTTTATGTATAAAGCTTCAGTCCCATAACAAAATGCTGCAGCATTTTGTTATGGGACTGAAGCTTTATACAAAGTCCCATAACAAAATGCTGGGGCCTTGAACAAAACTTGTTCAAAGCCCCAGTATTTTATACTGGGGTTAGTTTACTGAAGCTTCCCAGTATAAATACTGGTGCTTTGAACAAGTTTTGTTCAAGGCCCCAGTATTTATACTGGGATTTGTCCGGAGATGGCTATTTCTCAGCGAATTTGTTTTTGACGGCTACAAATCAATTAACGCGCGCCAAACATAATCCTGCACGAAATTTTTTGATTATATATTAGCTCTCCATTTGTTGGATGCGCCTACTATGTGTTCAAGATCAATTCCCCCTAGATTTTGTAATGATTTAGCCCGAACCTACTTGTTTGCTTAATGTTTAATATATAGTTAATATATAAATCATATTTTACCCCCAAAAAAAAATAGAAATTATAAAATTCTATAAAATTGGAGAAAAGAAAACAGATACAAATACAAATTAAAGCATGACCACAGAAGAAGATCTGATAATTTCACTCTGTTTTTTCCTTTGGTTAATTACAGTTATTCCGGAACATTTATCATACAATTCCCGAACAGAATGACCACGTGTAATATAGTGATTGGAGTACTGAAGTATAAATTGAGCAGGCATAAAGGAAATTTTTCAAAACAGGTACCAGTTTTAAGTTGAAACTCTGACATCTCCACATTATCTTTGTTATATTTCTATTGAAGTTATTCGATCCGAAGATGCCTCGTGGAACCCTTGAAGTTTATGTTGCAAATGCCAGGGGCCTTGACGACACAAATTGGCTTAGTATGTTCCTCACTACCTAACTCCATCTTTTTAATTTTTTTTTTCCGGAATGTTCATATAATCAAGGAGTTGATTACCACTATAGGTTGTTATGAAGTGATAAATATCAACCATCATTAGCTAAAGGTCGTGAGTTTCAACTATGAGAATAGAATCATCTTTGATATAAAGTAGCTTTTTACCAAAATAGGACTTCCCATCATGATATGAGTTAGTAGGCCCTAAAGTGGATTTTAGATACCAATAGAAAGCCAGGCAAATTGATTATATTTTATAGAGGATCTTCATTTAACTTTTAGAAACTTTCACTTTTCTTGTCCCCTACATAGACGAAGATGATGTTTCTCGTCATGAAAAATGTAGGATCTAATGGACTACCAACTCAACCAGATCTCATTCGTTTTAGTACACAGTATATGTTAGCTTCTTTTGGTAGTGAGTACACATGTATGAATTCACATGCTCATTGATGCACGGTTAATTCTAGAGCAGACTCTGGGTATACAAAAAGGACAATTAGATCAGATATATATACCATATAAATGCTAAAAAATAATCCATTCTTTGATTTCTCTTGCTTGGAATATTATATGAATTGGTTTAACAAATTTCAAAAACTTCAATTATCATGTCCCGTTAAGGCTGTATTATTCAACTTTACTTAAAAGAATTGGAAGTAGTCATATGCATGTCGCCTCGATCTTTATTTTCTCAATATGCTGTTAATCCTTCATCTCTCGTATTAAGACATTTGATCATTTCTTTTCCCCCAATTTACAACAGCTGATATGAATCCCTATGTGGTCATCACCTGCCGTACTCAAGAGAAGAAATCTAGTACTGCATCAGGTTCATAATAAATTAATTGGATAAACCTTATAATTTTCTTGTTTCCAACCTATGAACACAGAGTGAATATCTCAACATAACTTTGTTTTCACAGGTGAAGGTGAGGATCCTGAGTGGAATGAGTCGTTCCTCTTCACCGTTAGCCGTGGTTGTGACGAGATCAGCGTCAAAATTATGGACGAGAATACTTTCCAAGATGACGATTACATAGGAGAATTAACGTATTTATTAATCTTGTTCTACATTACTTCCCACCCTTTATGGATATTTACTATTCTAATTTTGTTGGTGATCTGATTGTATAAATATTTTTTGTTTTTGTCAATGCATAGAAGGAGTTTATTTTTTCTTTTCCCACTAATTTGATCTCCTTTTTTTTTTTGTTTTTTGTGGTCTATATTGTAACAGACTAAACTTGGAAGAAGTGTTTAATCAAGGAGAAGTGCCAACAACCACTTATGATCTTTACAATAGTGATGGCCAATGTGGAACCATCAAACTTGGCCTTACTTTCACTCCTGAGGAGGTAATTGGTTCTTCAACAAAAAAAATCAAATATATATTCACAATTTTGAGTGTGATTTTAGTGAAATGATCTAAACTGATCAATAATATATTTTCCTCACTTGTAGGGAGGTGACGAATGTGACGAAGACTACTAAATTTTGGTGTCATGCCCTAGAGTTTGTGTTCATCGAGGGGTCGTTAATTATTTAGCTGTATTACAGGAAATAATACTAGTTATATATTCTGATCTAATCGTACATCCATCGGTGTCGTCATGCTTTGTTGTAAAGATGATGGACGAATTGGATATGCGATAATTTTTGTATTACTTATTATGATAATACTGGATTCCACGTGAAATAAAGATACCCGTTTTAGCAAATTACCGTTTTATACCATAGTTCTTCATTTACATTTCTCCTGTTATCTGTCATTAGTTTCTAGTGATATTAGTACTCCCTCCATCCCAATTTCCGTTTGCACCATTTCCTTTTTTGTTTGTCCCAAAATAAGTGGCACCTTTCTTTATTTGATAACTATTTAATCCATCATCTTTATTTTACTCTTGTTGGGCCCTACATACTTTTAAACCTACCAACAACTTTTTTATTACTCAAATCTTCTCTCTCTTACTTTTTCAAGGGTAAAATTGATACTTAACAAGTTCAACCTCTATTTTCTTAAACTCCGTGCCCGGTCAAATGGTGCCACATAAATTGGAATGGAGAGAGTAATATTTATCTTTAAATTAAAAGAAAATATAAAAAAACAATTATTCCACGCTTAGAAGATAGCGCGACATTTGGGTATTTCCTTTTATCCAATATTTTGTGCACATCGTTTAAATATTATTCTTTTCTTTATATACTGTAAATGTTCTTTTTAAATTCTAAATGTATTCTCTCTTCGCTCTTACAAAAATTACATAATTTTATTATTAATTCGTTCAAAAGAAAAAATAGCACAATTCCAAAAAAATAAGACTCTATCTTTTATGCCTTTTAACAGCTACCAAGAGATGCTAACGGCCTTTTTTAGCTGAAAAGATGACAGCTTCCAAGTTTTAGAATTAGATAAGACGAAGTTAATTTTTTACATAGTTAGTAACTTGTAGTTTAAAACTGGTAAACATAAGATTAAAATTTTTAATTAGCGAAACACGAACTAATTTGACAGTTCTTAACCGGTTTAGTTAAAATTATAAATCAGCAACCAGATCTGAACTGATTCCCAGTTCAACTAAGCTGATGGCAGCCCCATTTAGAAAATACTACTGTCAATTTCATGATTAAATAATCTTTCTTGCAACTATTCAACATGATGCTTTATTTAATATCTCTGTTAAATCGTGATATATATGGACATATATAGGATTTTATCAGATTTAGAGAGAGAAATACTGGAAGAGGAAATCAAATTCTATTATTCACCCTCACTGAAATGTGTACAATGAGCTGATATATATCCTAGCTCAGCTAACTAACCACTACTCTAACATAACCGACTTA
Source organism: Petunia x hybrida (assembly GCA_037355625.1). NCBI lineage: Eukaryota > Viridiplantae > Streptophyta > Magnoliopsida > Solanales > Solanaceae > Petunia > Petunia x hybrida. The sequence goes on from JBBBVM010000648.1 coordinate 1,041,869, forward strand.
CCTAACTGCAATAATTAACTGATTAACTAACTATTGACAATCACTAACAACTACTTAGCTAACTACTAATCAGTAGCTTCTTCTATATCTGCAATACTCCCCCTCAAGCTGGACGTATTGAAAATATTCAGTACTCCAAGCTTGGACAGTAAAAACTCATGTTGTGTCCTTCCCAGAGCTTTGGTCAATATGTCTGCTCGTTGGTCTTTAGTGTTGATGTAGACTGTCTTGATCAGGCCCTTTTGCACCTTCTCTCGGATGAAGTGACAGTGTATCTCGATATGCTTTGGTCCTTTCATGATAGACTGGATTAACAGCAATCTGGATGGCTGCCTTGCTATCACAATGAACTACCACAGCCTCTTCTTGTCTTACACCTAATTCTTTAAGCAGATTCATGAGCCAGATCACCTCACAGGTAATTGATGCCAAACTCCTATACTCTGCTTCAGCTGAGCTCCTTGAAACTGTATCTTGCTTCTTGGACCTCCAAGAAACCAAAGAATTTCCCATCTTCAATAATTTTTCAGTTACAGACCTCCTGGTATTTGGACAAGCAGCCCAGTCTGCATCACAATACCCTATCAGCTTTCTATCCCCATCTGATGACATGAATATTCCAAGTCCTGGTTCCTTCTTAATGTACCTGACTACTCTGAGTGCTGCATTCCAATGAGATAATTTTGGTGTTTGAAGGAACTGGCTAAGTGTTTGTACTGTGAAAGCTATGTCAGGTCTAGTGATTGTCAGATACAGTAACTTACCAATCAGCCTTTGGTACTTAGTCACATCTTTCAATATCACATCCTCTTGTCCAGTCTTTCCCCCATACTTGTCATATTCAGCAGTAGTCAACTTTGTATTACATTCCAGTGGTGTTATTGCAGGCCTTGCACCTGCTAACCCTGCCTGATTAGCTCCATTGCATACTTCATTTGATTCATCAAGATCCCTGACTTGGTTCTGCTGAATTCAATTTCTAAGAAGTATCTGAGTTCTCCAAGATCCTTAATCTTTAAGTTGTGGTGCAACACTCCCTTTGTTTCCTCAATCAGCTCAATGCTATTGCCAGTGATAAGAAGGTCATCCACATATACCAACACAATCACCAAGGCATCACTTCTTCTTTTGGTGAACAATGAGTAATCTAGGTGACTCTGATTATATCCAGAATGCAGCAATGCTTCAGTCAACTTGGAGTTCCACTGTCTTGAAGCCTGTTTAAGTCCATAAAATGACTTAACAAGCTTACAAACAGTGTGCTCCCCCTTGCTAACAACTCCCTGGGGCAACTCCATATACACTTCTTCTATTAAATCACCTTGCAAGAAGGCATTAAACACATCCATTTGGAAAATATTCCAGTTCTCTGATGCTGCTAAGGTAATAACAGTTCTGACAATGACCATCTTCACCATTGGTGAAGATGTGTCTTGGTAATCAATTCCTTCAGTTTGATTGTACCCTTTTGCCACAAGCCTTGCCTTCAACCTTTCCACTTCACCATCAGCCTTGTATTTGATCTCAAAAACCCATTTGCAACCTATTTCCTTCTTCCCTTTGGGTAAGTCAACTAACTTCCATGTCCTGTTTTCTTCAAGTGCTTTTATTTCTTGATTCATAGCTTCAACCCACCTTGGATCCTTCTTGGCTTCTTCATAATTTCTAGGTCCAGTCTCTGTTGCAAACTTACCAAGATAGACTTGATAGCTGGATGATAAACTCTGATAGGATACATAGTTTGCTAATGAATAAGGTGATGATTGTTTCCCCTTTGGTAATGTGACTACATAGTCCTTTAACCAGATAGGTGGATTATTAGACCTTGAAGGTCTTTTGGGAGCAACAGCTGATGGTATCACTGGTGGATCCTGTATAGGCATTGTATTGAATTCTGCATTGTTATCAGGTATTGCAGGCACTTCTGCATTATTGTTAGTTAAAGTGTGTTCACAAATGTTCTCATCTTTTTCTGGAATGTCTGTTTCACTCCACACATGTTCTGGTAATAACACCTCTTCTTCTGGTATTGAGTTCAGTACTGACTCAAGGCATGGATCATCATAGAGATCAAGGTTGATAGGATCACCTACTACACACTCCTCATCATCTGCAACACAATGATCTGTAAACAGTGGGACATTGTTCTCCTTCTTGGCAGCCTTAAAAGGAAACACTAATTCTTTGAAAACCACATCTCTACTGACTATGACTCTTCTCTCAGTCAAGTCATACAGGAGATACCCTTTCTGGTTTGCTGAGTATCCCAGCAACACACATGGACTAGCACGACTAGAAAACTTAATCATGCTTAACAACTTTAGTAGCCTAGCATAGACAGCCTATTGTCCTCAGGTGATCAAGCTTGGGTTTGTGTTTATGGAACACTTGATACGGTGATTGGCCTCTCAGAGTGACTGTATGGAGCCTGTTAATCAAGTACACAGCTGTCAAGACACACTCACCACAAAATCTAAGGGGAATATTCCCTTGAAATCTGAGAGCCCTTGCTACCTCTAAGATGTGTCTATATTTCCTTTCCACCACTCCATTTTGTTGTGGAGTGTGGGGGCAACTACTTTGGTGTATAATCCCTAATGAGTCAAACAAATATTTACATTCTCTATTAAAAAATTCTCCTCCATTGTCTGACCTGATAATTCTGACACAATGGTGAAACTGAGTTTTTATCATGACAAAGAAATTCCTCAATATTGTGCACATATCACTTTTCAATTTCAGCAAGTACACCCAAGTCATTCTTGAGTGATCATCAACAAGGGTCAAGAAGAATTTAAAACCATTATAAGTAGCATGCTTGTATGGACCCCACACATCCATATGTACAAGATCAAATACTCCTGAGTTTCTACTAGTACTTATAGGGAATGGTAATCTAACTTGCTTTGCTAAAGGACACACTGAACATTTATTCAAGAACTGTTGATCTACTACATTATTTTTCACATAACTTTTCTCTGCTAAACCAAGCTGCTTCATGACCTTTATTGAAGGGTGACCCAGTCTTCTATGCCATATCTGCTCACTAACTTCTTTCACTTGAGCTGTCATCAAACCTGCAATGCTGCTGACCCTTCTTTCACATACTTGTTGGGGTAGATAGTAAAGGCCTCCTCTCTCTCTACCAGTCATTTTCACCTGCCCAGTGGACAGATCCTAGAAGAGACAAAACTCAGGGAAAAATGTCACTGAGCACTGCAATTGTCTTGTAATTTGAGACACTGACAATAGGTCAAATTTGAAATCAGGAACCACTAACACATTGGACATCTTATTTTTATCAGTGATAGGGCAACTCCCAATATGTGTGACTCTAGTACTGTTGCCATTTTGGCAGGTTTACTCTTTTGTCACTTGTACTGATGTGTTCAATATCTTCAAGTAACTCTAAATGAGAAGTCATATATGTAGATGCTCCTGAATCTATTATCCATTGGTGGCTTGCATTATGAACAAAAAAAGGATTAGCTACATTAGCAATACCTGCCATATTAGCTGTTACATCATGTGAGTTTTCATTGCTGAGCATCCTAAGGATTTGGCCATACTGTTCTTGAGTGAAGACAGGCTGTGACTGAGCCTGATTAGCTGTGTGATAGGTGCTCTGCTGTGTGTTGTGCTGAGGTACATCTCTATGTACAACAGGACCAAATATGTCCTCACAAACAGCTTGATTTGTATTATGACCACCTGCATAATGGCCACTTGCCTTATACTTTCCTTTGTTATGCATAGGATGATTAGGAGGATATCCTATTATCTTCCAGCATCCCTCTTTACTGTGTCCTTTCATTTGGCAATTGTCACACCACAGATTGTTCCTTCTCTGTTGTCTAGAGTTTGATCCACCTCTAAAGTTACCACGATTAGTATACAGGGCAGCCTCTACACTATCAGCAGTGGTACTAGCTAAATATAATCCTGCTGTTACCTTTTGACTTTCATCAGATAATACCATGGAGTAGGCCTTATTCACAATAGGTAGTGGGTTCATCATCAATATCTGACCCCTAGCTTGGCCGTATGACTCATTGAGTCCCATTAAAAAGGCAAACAACCTCTGATATTGCATATGATTAACATATAATTTGGATTTTTCACAATCACAGGAAGGGGATGGGACTAGAGCATCAAACTCATCCCACAACACTCTCAATTTTGAGTAATATGAAGAAATAGATGAGGTACCGTGATGAGTATTGCAAATTTCCCTATGAATCTGAAAAATCCTTGCTCCATCAACCTTATCAAATCGCTCCTTGAAATCTTCCCAAACAACTGCTGTATTTTCAGCATAAACTATTCCACTGAGTAACTCCTTAGATATTGTGTTCATGATCCAAGCCAGTACAAAAGCATTGCATTTCTCCTATTGTTCTCCTAGATCTGCTGCGAAATCACTCCTTTTATGAGTACCTAGAACAAATCATAGTTTGCTCTTAGCTCGCAGATTGATCAACATTGATGTGCTCCAAACAGAGTAATTCTCTGTACCAGTGAGTTGTACTGAGGTCAAAATGGACCCTGGTGTGTCTGATGGATGAAGATATAGTGGATGATTGCTCCCTAGGGTTAGGTTTTCATGAAATTGCTTCTCCTGTGCAGGCATTTCCGCCATTGCCACAGCTTGAGCTTAGATGAAGTTTCCAGAAAATTTTAGAAGGTTCTGGAACTGAATGACTGGAGCATCGAGAAGGATGAGTCAATTATTGACTCACCAGCTCTGATACCATATCAGATTTAGAGAGAGAAATATTGGAAGAGGAAATCAAATTCTATTATTCACCCTCACTGAAATGTGTACAATGAGCTGATATATATCCTAGCTCAGCTAACTAACCACTACTCTAACTAACATAACCGACTTACCTAACTGCAATAATTAACTGATTAACTAACTATTAACAATAACTAATAACTACTTAGCTAACTACTAATCAGTAGCTTCTTCTATATCTGCAATAGATTTTTAGCAACATCATAGCGACACGGATTAGTAAAGAACATAACTTGATGGATGCTGTCGCACGCCTTCAACATTTGAAGGTATTCCACTACTAACGCGCAACTCACGAGATTAACACAACCAAATACTAATAGGAACAACTTTTTTATTATAGTGAAACAATAAACAAGCTTACAATTGATAAACAATACTGATAATTTTAAAGAATAGATTGGGAAGGGAAGTGAAGATATAAAGAGAATTGGGGATGATAAGCTCTGAAGAATTAGGATGCATGAGACTCTGAGAAGAAAGACTTTGCCATAAACAGGTTTCACAATACCCATACTACTATTGCTTAGACAATGCACTAATTATAAACCCCAATATTCTCTCTTGTCACGTGTTATTGTTGATTACCATGTGTCCCACACAAAATTAGAGTGAAAATTTCGCACACAGATCACTTTTATCAGTGGTCTTTGGTTTGAGGTCACTTTTTTTTATTAGTTTTGCATGAGCAAAGAATTTCACCGCGTTCCCTCCATGATGCAGGGTAAAAACGAGTAGAAGTAAATAACAAGACGTAGAAGCAATATATGACATAAACAATAAGATAACAAGAAAGTCGAGACTAGGAAGAACAGAAATAGAAGAAAACATTGCTAAACGATTCAAATCATGAATTGATTATCCAAAGGAAAAAGTGAAACTCGAACCATACAAGGATTTCATGCTAGGATGAAATCCACATGATTCCAAGTCAAGAGATAAACGAAGCTTCAAGCTTCAAACACGAGAGGCTAAGCCACTTCTATGTTCTATTCTTCAATGTCAAATTCTAACTAATGAAATGAAATGACTGAGTGTGGTATTTATAGGTGTTCCACACTTCTAAAATGACTAAAACACCCCACAAGTTGGGTTTAATGAATAAGACCACGCAGGGTCAAAATAGTAATAATTAAGTAAAATTCAGATTGCAAAAGAGGGCAGGCGGTGAGCCCACACCTAGGCGGAGCGCCTGGATAACTTGACCAGTGGCCAGTTGAGGCGGAGCGCCCCAACTTTGGGAGGAGCGCTTCACTTCTTGGCCAGTGAGCATCTCGAGCGGAGGGCCTCACTTGAGGTGGAGCGCCTAAAGCTGAATCCAAGTGCCAAGTCTTCAAATTGCTTCCGAACTCCCTCTGAATCTCTTGATCTTCCGTCCTTTGCATCCTTCAAGCTTGGCTCTTGATGGTTGGTGCTTAGGCTTGATTTTCCACGCATCATCCTCCCCTTCTTAAAAGGATTTCGTCCTTGAAATCAAACCATTAAGACCTACAACAAAATACAAGCACAACCCAAATCTCTTACTACAAGAGTAGGTTAGTCTGAGTAGTGTGGAAAACACACTCTTGTGGTATAACCAAGTATCAATGGAATGGAAAAGATCATGTCCCCCAGGGAAAGGACAAGTACTTGGTGTAACAAGGAGGTGCACTCAACACAAGAACTGACAAAGAGATCAATAGAACATAGGACATGCAATATTAAGCAATCAAATTCCCTATGACCCCCAAACTCATGATTAACAAACCAAAACTTCCTACTACAAGAGTAGGTAAACTCAATAAGGGTGAGTGCAAGTGATGTGGATAACACACTTTTGTGATAGAGCCAAGTATCAATTTCATTGAGAAAGTCTATGTCTCCAAAAGAAACAACAAGTTCTTGGCTCAACAGTGACAAGCACTCACTAGCATAACAAGCAAAGAGATTAATAGGGCATAGAACATGTAAGGCTAAGTGATCAAGGAACCTATCATCTCTAAGCTCATAACCAACACACCAAGCCTTCAATACATATTTATCACAAGGTGACACAATGGCTTTGGCATGCTCAACACTCAAAGTGTGATCAACATATGGAATGGAGCAAGCAAGATAGTTTAAGCGATAACTAATATCAAATACTCCACTCTCCTTCTTAAAAGCACTCTTACACACACCAAGAGGTACCTTCTCACCTTCAAATTCCCCTCTAAGACAATCCTCTTCACTTGGAAAACTCCCAAGGAAGGTCTCCATAATAGGTTTTTCATCATTATAGCCTATACAATCAAGATTAGGACTACTAGAAGATGAACCGACAGAATCAATACCAAGACCATTCATCTCACTTGGAGTTCCAAATAATGGATTGTCTATAGAGTCAAACTTTCCAAACCATAGAGGTTCAAGTTCACACTCTTCTCTAACTTGATATAATTCACCAACTCTATTGAAGGTGCCCTCAAACAAAGGATTAGTATAGGCACACTTCTCAAGCTCACTACCCAACAACAGTGAGGTATCCACACTAGAGTCATCATCCACACTTGAGGAGTCATCAATACAATCCTATCCATCTCATCCACTAGGGACTCCTCAAGGTCACTACCATTCTCACTACAACACATAGGTCCACCATAGGCAATTATATCAACAAGGGTATGATCAAATAACTCATCTTCCCTTTTATCAAAAATTGGTGGTGTGTCATAACAAGGGTCACAAACGAGGTCAACTACACTATCTACACTAAAAAGAGGTTCATTGAATACCGGGCTCACATCATGGTGTAGCTTATCAATCCTCTCAACTAATGGTTCACATGCACACACAAGTTGACCAAGAGACTCTACACTAGTTGCAAACACATTATAATCATACAAATCATCAACTAGCATTGAGTTTTCACAAACAATATCACATGACAAGGAAGTAACATGCTCATGGAAAGAAGAACTAACACTTACACGTGAATTGCTATCTTGCTCACTCAACGTACTTGAAGTGTGATGAGTAGTCCCTCTACCTTGAAGCTCACATTGAAGATCTTCTTCACCTTGTCCTTCTATCTTAGAACATGATTGAGGCTCCATTGGTTTGCCTCCAAAAATACCTACACAAGAACTCACACAAGTAGAAGAAGAAAATAAAAAGTTAGTGTTAGAATAAGGGGTGTCCTCACTCTCCATGATTCTTTTTCCCTCTCTCTTCTCCCTCATTTTCTTTTCAAGGTCGGGTGTAGATTCGGGTGGTGACAACCCACTCACATAACTCAACACAAGCTCTCCTTTTTCCACTCGAAAGTTGTCACCGGTCACTCCCTTACTCCTCTCAATCTTTTATCTTTCATATTCTGGCGAGTTGGGACGAGGCCAAAGAATACCCATAGCCGGAGTAGGTGGACTCTTTACATCAATCCGGAATCTAGGACTTAGAGAATTATCACTTGATGACTCCTTCTTCTTTGGTGAACAACTTGAATTTGAATTTTGTGGTTTTGGGTTCACCTTGTCGACAATTTCCAACCCCTTACTTGCATTTGTCCCACCATTTCATGTGATTGTAGGACTTCTTGATTGCACTCTTTCAATCATAGGACTTCTCCACAATGGCATCCCACTATTTCTCATGCTCGTGGGCCTTCTTGCTTGTACTTCTCCTTTCCTAGGAAGGAGTGTTTGCAACTTTCCTTGTGCTTTAACATGATAGACGCCAAGGACCTTGTTACACTTGTAGTACCTTTGGTGAAGCCAAGGTCTCCCCAATACGACATGACATCCCTCTATAGGACCCACTTTACACTCAAATTCTTCTTCATAGTTCTTTTACGAAACAACTACCCGGGTGACACGACCCGAAATCCGACTAGGCCGTACGGGCACCCGACATCCTCTCCTAGACCTGTCGGGTGAACCCTTACTAATTAAATTAGGAAAATAAATATAATTCAATTCATACATAAGAACAAGACTAAAAATAAAAACACAGACATACTGATACCTCTAAGCTGTACAAAGAAATTACAGCTGACTACCCAACATATTAGGTTTAGGGTTATCCAGACTAGACATCTAAGAGTAAGAGAGAAGACAGATACCTCCTGAAGGGAGAAAAATGCAACTGAAATGATAAACACCAAACTGGTGGCCATCCGGAATAAAAGCTGGCTCACCCAGATAGCTGAAGTCGTCTTCGCTCCTTCACAACGTGGCGAACTCAATCCTGGAGCGAACCTGCCAAAACAAAATAGATAGACAAGAAACAAACAACAAACAAGGGTGAGTCAAAAGGACTCAATAAGTGGGGCAGAGTAGCCACCTCAAAGAATAGGATAGCTAGCCAGGGGAAAAAAAACAGATAAACCAAATTCCTCTTATTTAAATTATGAAAAGGCAGAGCCAGATAATAACTAGAAACACGTATGGAATCACAAACTCATTAACAACCAGGAACGTAAGATAGCCAGAACATATAGGTATCCCGAACATATCAACAATCAGAAATACATCCTGTTGCGGCGTGCAACCCGATCCATATATTCATACTATCGCGGCATGCAACCCGATCCATATATTTATACTGTCGCGGCGTGCAACCCGATCCATATATTTATACTGCTGCGGCGTGCAACCCGATCCATATCTTTATACTGTTGCGGCGTGCAACTCGATCCATATATTTGTACTGTTGCGGCGTGCAACCCGATCCATATTTTTATACTGTTGCGGCGTGGAACCCGATCCATATATTTATACTGTCGCGGCGTGCAACCCAGGATACGAGCCAGAAATATATAGGCAAACTGAAATATATCCACAATATGGTATACATACCGCATACACAGAACACAACACAATACACACACACTAGTCCGCATGTGGTGTAATGAAATGGGATGAATGCAGTATGATGCAATGGGGTCACATGTGCCAAATGAATGGAGCGGAATCCTCCTGCTCTTAGGGCGGAATCCTCCTACCCTCACTATGATGCAATGGAGCGGAATCCTCCTGCTCCTGGGGCGGAATCCTCATACCCCTAAATATGATGCAATGGAGCGGAATCCTCCTGCTCCTAGGGAGGAATCCTCCTACCCTCAATATGATGCAATGGAGCGGAATCCTCTGGGGCGGAATCCTCCTACCCCAAAATATGATGCAATGGAGCAGAATCCTCTTGCTCCTGGGGCGGAAGCCTCCTACCCCTAAATATGATGCAATGGAGCGGAATCCTCCTACTCCTGGGGCGGAATCCTCCTACCCTCAATATGATAGAATGGAGCGGAATCCTCCTGATCCTGGTGCGGAATCCTCCTACCCCTCATTATGTGCAATGGAGCGGAATCATCCTGCTCCTAGGGCGGAATCCTCCTATTCTCAATATGATACAATGGAGAAAAATCCTCCTGCTCCTGGGGCGGAATACTCCTGCACCCAATATGATATGCAATATAATGCATATGAATGACATATAATGCATATGAATGCAATGTGATGCAATAATAACCCTTCACCGGTGCGGGACTCTCATCGACAGCCGGGATGTAGATGCCAACTTACAGCCAGAGTACAATGCTCAGATCCTTAATGCAATACCAACAACTGGACATAACATATATTATACAATGTAAATCCAAAGCTAACGCATAATGAGTACGCCTATCGGCAGCTACACACGTTAGGAACACGTGGTAGAAAATCCACGAGGCCAGGTGCCTCCAAAGAAATGGATATAAATACTTACCTTGTTACAAAGTTAGCACAGTTACTCAACAATCGCTTTTTCCTTTGGATTCACTGCTAAACGATCCTGCTGTATTCAATAAGCAGAAAACTATATCAAATAAGGCTAAAGACTTCTTCCCTCACATCTTAGGGCAATCAGGTTAGGAACCTGATACCCTATTCGCATATGCAATACGCAGGCCAGGCCTATGTACAGGGTTTAAGGTCACATAACCAAACCCTAAATAAATTACATTTATATGTTGCCCATAACTCACTGAGTACGAATATATAATCAGTTCCATTATCGGGGTCCAATTGACCCTTTAAACTATTAATTGAACTTATTAAAATGATGTCTAATATCCCAATTTTTACCGTTAAAATATATTCAAACACACGTAATAAACTCAAATAATATATTAAGATCATTACCTGAATGTTTCAGGGTAAAAATTCTATCTTTTCTCCGGCACTTTTCTCATTTTCTGGCATTTTTTCCTCTGCTACGTTTTCTGTTTTGTGCCTGTTTCTCGTTCTTCACGTTTCTGTTCCCGTTTTATTTTAATGCTACTAAGAACTTTAGCTAAGGGATTAATATCCCTTAGCCCACCGCCAACACTTGCTCTTTTTCTTTCTTTTTTTTTTTTTTTTTTTTGTCTTTTTCCTTTTTATTTTATTTTCTATTATATTTTATTTTCGTATTAAAATTAAAATGCAGTCCTACGAAATTCAGAATATTCCCAAATTTTGCATACAAATTATACAAAATATATGTAACATACTCGCTAAGGCAGATCTCAAATCGGACTCTCGAAACTCAATATGCAAATTAAATGGAAAGAAGTGTCAAATTATTTAACTTTCGGTATTTTAGCGGAAACTAACCAAACAACATCGAAATTTACTTTCGAAAAATCACTAAATTCATAAATAATCATACGAACCTAACGGCGCTTTCGGATTTCGAATCGGAGCTCATCTGCCAAAATAGAGCTCGAAAATCTCTTTTTAATATTTATCGATAATAAAAACTAAAACCTTCTTCCGATACGTACCAAACGAGGTCTGATTTAACCCAAATATTTACATACAGGTCCTAATGGACCCTATGAATATTTTTAAATTATCGGCTCGCAAATCGGAGTCCTAACTTTCGAAACGACTGACCGAGGTCGTTTCATTCTCCTCCACTTATACTCTTGTTCGTCCTCGAACGAGCCTAAGTCTAAAGAAAAATTCGCACAGTAAACAAGAGAACTTTCACGACCTTCATGACCTACTCCACGGGCATTATTTCCTGATTACAGGATCAGAATTATAACACGCATATCGAACTTTTGGAATAAAATATATCTGGATAATATGATAACACCATTGTCCGGCTAATTCTGACTAAGATATTCCTTCCTCGATCACGAGAGGAGAGTTCTACATTTTTGAAATAAAGTACACAGATCTGTGGACGTATTAACATGATTCCCTCCGCCAATATAATGAATCACCTTGTTTATATACTTTTCGATATAGAACAGGTCGATGAAACTAAGAACTAGCTTACACTTCAGCAACGCCTTAGAGATTTAATATTAACATTCTGTATTGGAGGAAGACTCCTCCACTTAGAGCATAAGCTCATACAGCTAATTTGAATAGGAATAATCATCCTCGTTCCACCTGCTGGATAAAGGAAGACTTAGCTATATAGAGAACGTGGCTCAGAACTGAGCTACCAAATTACTCTCTCAAGTTGCAAAACAGCTGCAACTCTCGAGTTCACAACTCCATACATTTTCTATAAGCACCACCGCCTGATGGATCAAATCAGAGGTCAAATGATGCCTCTCATTACCCTTAGTAGCCTTGAAAAACAACAATGTGCTTACCTGGCTACCTTGACATGCACTCTGGCTCAACATAGGGAACATCACAAGAGGCTACTGACCGTCTAAGCTCACTAGCGTCGGACAAAGAAAAGATGACAATGGACTGTGGATAGAAATAATTAGAGCTTCAGGAAGCTCATCTTCTTATTGCTTGGTTACCAGAGCTAGACTACTTCCGAGTCAGGCTAGCCAAAGAATCTAAATTGAAGAAATAGACATTAAATAAGCTTTATGGAATGACATCTATGCCAATTTAACCTCCCAATAAGAAGAAACTCTGACAATTTACCAGAAAACCCTTTTATAACCCAGATAAGCTCATGGGATAACATGACTGTACTAGCGTCTTGAACAAAAGGAAGACACATAAATTGCATATTACTTACTTATCACTTTGCACCGGAAGAAACGATAACACTTTCTGATGGAGACGAATTAGGATCCCATTATCCTACCAACATTGAATTCCGACGAGAGAGGTAAACTAACTTGACATAATAACAGAATGAGGCACAACAAGATGCCAAGCAAACAATACCGATACTCACTCACAAATCTCTCACATTTAAACCAGATAAACTAGTAGGGTCATCATAAATGCCAGGAATAAATCATATCAGAAGCTCACCCCTCTACCGCAACCGATTCTTAATAGAAACGACATCTAAGGAAACCATCTAAATATGATAAGACACACCATTTCTAGATCGATCGAAAGAATCAAATCTTACTCACATTTAAGAGAAGAAAAAATCCCAGGGTCTACCATATCGGATACCTCAGCATCCCGCCAGACAAGCAGTTCATAGAACTGCCTCTGCAGCTGAGCCGAGCCGCTACCCTGATAATTACTTCTAGAAGAACCACTACCACCACGCTCTCGACCTCTACTAGATGGTGGCATTTCTCTGGCCGATTGAGATCTAAATGAAACTCTTGTGACTGTGCAGGTGCCAGATGACGAGAGAAAGACGACTGCCTACTTTTCGGAGTAATGAAAAACTCCTCAAAGGATAACCAGACTCACGACAATGATAACACATTTTCGCTGAAAATGGAAACTGGACATATTATTGATAGCTACAAAGAGAAAACTGAGTCTATCTTGATGAAATACTAGCGCACTTTGAGAATTACGCTCTACAAGCTGAGATAACCTGGCAGGTGACCTCCCAAAATAATCAGAACTCTTACCTCCAAATGAGGTACCATGGTTGCCCACTAGGGCCATGGGATCTCTTGCTCTCCCGCTCTAACTCTTCCCGCTCTAACTTATGGTATGCCTCGTACCTCCGAGCAATATCAACAACAACATCAAATGAAATCCCGACCTCAATCTCTCGAGCCATTTGGCATCTCAAGGAAAAAGAAAGGCCGTCAATAAATCTTTGACTCTCTCGAAAGGTTCATGGACTAGTTCTAGTGCATATCCAGCCATCCTAAAGAATTCAATTTCATAGTTTAAAAGTGACAAGCTTACCGACAGAGTACCCTGTCTAATCCACTCAAACTGGCGACGCTTTTCATCTCGCTCACTGCACGAAAGGAACTTTTCCACGAATCTAGAAGAAAAATCGAACTAAGTAAGCTAATAAGAGAGGGGCCCACCAATTCAAGGCTAGACCCCTGAAACTGGAATGAAGAATAATCAACACCATACCGCTCGATATAATCAAGAGCCTGAAGGATACACTGACATCATTTTATTTTTTAAAAAAACTTGCACAGGGATTATTTGATGCATGGCTTAAGAACATCAGAAGGTTCAATTGGGTAAAATAATGCAGCCTTTTCAGATACTCGAACCGAGCCATTACTTGGGCTAGCTAACCAGCCAGAATAACTAGAGGCACAACACATGCTGCCTCCGGAACATACTTTATTGCGGCAATATTAAGAACTGGAATAGGAGCTCCCTTAGACCAAACATCTACATCTACGGCAACCTGATAAGCTGCCTAGCGAATAATAGGTTATTGTGGTATCTGCATCGCCACGATTCTCGTAAAAGCATCGTAGAGAGCCAAGGGAACTACAAGGCCCTACTCCCTTGCCCATCGCGAACTCGTATAGCTGGGGCCTCCACAATTGGATCGTTAGCACGATCCACAACTCTCAGGGCTTGAGTAGCTCTAGCCCCAGGCTAGACTACTTCATCCTGAACTCCTATCGTTTGCTGATTTGTCGCACGAGGGTTTACGATTACCACGAAGGAATTAACGAAAATACTTTTGCATCCTAGACCGACGCACGATCAGAAAAAAAGGAAGAGAAACTTCCTAAATGCCATCATAGCCTCTCGTAGAGAAGTACGGATGTCTACGTACCCATCAGCGAGACTATACTGAACACTGTCTTAGTCCGGATAGACTCTAAACCGGGCTCTGATACCAACTGACACGACCCGAAATCCGACTAAGCCGTGCGGGAACCCGACATCCTCCCCTAGACCCGTCAGGCGAACCCTTAGTAATTAAATTAGGAAAATAAATATAATTGAATTCATAAATAAGAACAAGACTAAAAACAAAAACACAGACATACTGATACCTCTAAGCTGTACAAAGAAATTACACCTGACTACCCAACATACTAGGTTTAGGGTTATCCAAACTAGACATCTAAAAGTAAGAGAGAAGACAGATACCTCCTAAAGGGAACAAAATGCAACTACTATGATAAACACCAAACTAGTGGCCATTCGGAATAAAAGCTGGCTCATCCTGACAGCTGAAGTCCTCTTCGCTCCTTCACAACGTGGCGAACTCAATCCTAGAGCAAACCTGCCGAAACAAAATAGATAGACAAGAAATAAACAACAAACAAGGGTGAGTCAAAAGGACTCAATAAGTGGGGCAGACTAGCCACCTCAAAGAATAGGATAGCTAGCCAGGGGAAAAGAAACAGATAAACCAAATTCCTCTTATTTAAATTATGAAAAGGCAGAGCCAGATAATAACTAGAAACACATATAGAATCACAAACTCATTAACAACCAGGAATGCAAGATAGCCAGAACATATAGGTATCCCGAACATATCAACAATTAGAAATACATCCTGTTGCAGCGTGCAACCTGATCCATATATTCATACCATCGCGGCGTGCAATCCGATCCATATATTTATATTGTCGTGGCGGGAAACCCGATCCATATATTTATACTGTTGCGGCGTGCAACCCGATCAATATCTTTATACTGTTGAGGCGTGCAACTCGATCCATATATTTATATTGTTGCGGCGTGCAACCCGATCCATATCTTTAACTTGTTGCGGCATGCAACCCGATCCATATATTTATACTGTTGCGGCGTGCAACCCAGGATACGAGCCAGAAATATATAGGCAAACTGAAATATGTCCACAATATGGTATACATACCGCATACACAGAACACAACACAATACACACACACTAGTCCGCATGTGGTGCAATGAAATGAGATGAATGCAGTATGATGCAATGGGGTCACATGTTCCAAATGAATGGAGCGGAATCCTCCTGCTCTTAGGGCGGAATCCTCCTACCCTCACTATGATGCAATGGAGAGGAATCCTCCTGCTCCTGGGGCGGAATCCTCATACCCCTAAATATGATGCAATGGAGCAGAATCCTCCTGCTCCTAGGGAGGAATCCTCCTACCCACAATATGATGCAATGGAGCGAAATCCTCCTGCTCCTGGGGCGGAATCCTCCGACCCCTAAATATGATGCAATGGAGCGGAAGCCTCCTGCTCCTGGGGCGAAAACCTCCTTACCCCTAAATATGATGCAATGGAGCGGAATCCTCTTACTCCTGGGGCGGAATCATCCTACCCTCAATATGATAGAATGGAGCGGAATCCTCCTGCTCCTGGGGCGGAATCCTCCTAACCCTCAATATGTGCAATGGAGAGTAATCCTCCTGCTCCTAGGGCGGAATCCTCCTACCCTCAATATGATGCAATGGAGCGGAATCCTCCTGCTCCTGGGGCGGAATACTCCTGCACCCAATATGATATGCAATGTAATGCATATGAATGACATATAATGCATATGAATGCAATGTGATGCAATAATAACCCTTCACCGGTGCGGGACTCTCATCGACAGCCGGGATGTAGATGCCAACTCACAGCCAGAGTACAATGCTCAGATCCTCAATGCAATACCAACAACAGGACATAACATATAATATACAATGTAAATCCAAAGCTAAAGCGTAATGAGTACGCCTATCGGCAGCTACACACGTAAGGAACACGTGGTAGAAAATCCACGTGGCCAGGTGCCTCCAAAGAAATGGATATAAACACTTACCTTGTTACAAAGTTAGCACAGTTACTCAACAACCGCTTTATCCTTTGGATTCACTACCAAACGATCCTTATGTATTCAATAAGCAGAAAACTATATCAAATAAGGCTAAAGACTTCATCCCTCACATCTTAGGGCAATCGGGTTAGGAACCTGATACCCTATTCGCATACGCAATACGCAGGCCAGGCCTATGTACAGGGTTTAAGGTCACATAACCAAACCCTAAATAAATTACATTTATATGTTGCCCATAACTCATTGAGTACGAATATATAATCAATTCCATTATCGGGGTCCAATTGACCCTTTAAACTATTAATTGAACTTATTAAAATGATGTCTAATATCTCAATTTTTACGTTAAAATATATTCAAACACATGTAATAAACTCAAATAATATACTAAGATCGTTACCTGATTGTTTCAGGATAAAAATTCTATCTTTTCTCCGGCACTTTTCTCATTTTCTGGCATTTTTTCCTCTGCTACGTTTTCTGTTTTGTGCCTGTTTCTCATTCTTCACGTTTCTGTTCCTGTTTCATTTTAATGCTGCTAAGAACTTTATCCCTTAGCCCACCGGCAACACTTGTTCTTTTTCTTTCTTTTCATTTTTTGTCTTTTTCCTTTTTATTTTATTTTCTATTTTAGTTTGTTTTCGTATTAAAATTAAAATGCAGTCCTACGAAATTCGGAATATTCTCAAATTTTGCATACAAGTTATACAAAATATATGTCACATACTCGCTTAGGCGGATCTCAAATCAGACTCCTGAAACTCAATATGCAAATTAAATGGAAAAAAGTGTCAAATTATTTCTCTTTTGGTATTTTAACGGCAACTAGCCGAACAACATCGAAATTCACTTTCGAAAAATCACCAAATTCACAAACAATCATACGAACCTAACGGCGATTTTGGATTTCGAATCGGAGCTCATTCGCCAAAACCGAGCTCGAAAATCTCTTTTTAATATTTATCGATAATTAATACTAAAATCTTCTTCCGATACGTACCAAACGAGGTCTGATTTAACCCAAATATTTTACATACAGGTCCTAATGGACCCTATGAATATTTTAAAATTATCGGCACGCCAATCGGAGTCCTAACTTCCGAAACGACTGACCGAGGTTGTTTCACTGGGCCACTCCATCAATACAAGGGATTCCTAACCTTCTCACCACCAGAGGACTAATCTAACTTGCTTCACCTTCATCCACTTGAAGCACATACCCACGATTCTCATTAAGACTCACTACTAATTGACAACAGCATTTTGTTCTTTTTAAGAGCTCATCGTAGTAATGTCCTTTAAACTTCCCATCAATAGTAGTCTCACTTGAGGCACTACCACGAGATGGTTACTTCCTTATTTCTCCACTACTAGCAATACCACTATAGTAGCTTCCACTTCCCATCACCCTTCCAACATCACTAACGTAATTGAAAGTCTGGGAAGGAGTCCCATACCTTGTTGCAACATCACTAGTTTGGTTGCTCTACTCAAGGTATCTATACGACTTTCTCCTAGTTGTAGTAGTATGGTAAAAAATCTCCTCCTCCAATCCATCCCCATATCCATCCAAACCTCCCTTATGGCTCCTTGTACCTGCAAAAGACATTAAGAAAGCACAAAGGATAGTATAAAGAACCTCACTTGCACTCCCTCACTTTTGGTGGTGGTACTCAACACTCTTTTTAGGATTCACACTCCCAAAGCCCCACCTAAAGATGCCCGTTATCTCTTAGGAACCACGGTGGCAAGATCACAGACTAGTACGTCCAAGTATTGGTTCGGAATGGAGTTTATGTGACTCGATGGACGGAGGGCTATTTAAAGTACGCAGTTGAAGTCAAGAAAGTTCTACGACTATAGAGGAAGCTCCAAGACGCATGAGACCCTAAAAGCTCAAGAGTTAGTGTCAATGGAGTAGGACAATTACCCTAGTAACACTAACCAAGAAGTTCGGAAGCAAAGAATAAGCGAAAACCTAGGAAAAAAGCTACCCAAAAGCTGACACAGGGTCAGGCACTCCGCCACTTTGGCTACTGCCTATGGAACTAGGCGGTCCGCCCTAGCCCCATGAGTACCCGTTCTGCCTATTTTTCACCCAATTTTTCTAACGATTCCAACCCGTTTCTCAACTCTAAAAGTACCCAAAGGTGTATTCAACTATTCTAAACAATCCCCAATGGTTTTCAACCCCAAACTAACAACAACAAGCTTTGATTCAAGTTTGAAGCGATTTCAAGGGTTTTCAAATTTTCAAATTTCAATCCGTAACACCAAATCGTGATATGGGGTGCCAAAACAACGGGATTTCATTATATATCAATCCTCAATGCTTTTTAACACTTAGGGAATCAAGTCCAATCTAATCTATGAATTTTTTTGTAGTTTTCAACTTTTTCAATTTTTTTTCTTCTTTTCAAGATAACAGCAATAACAACAACAATAAGAAGTAAAGATACTACGCACGATGAACAGGATGAGGGTTTGTAAGAAAAAACCTAGCCATGCTCTGATACCAAACTGATGCAGGGTAAAAACAAGCAGAAGTAAATAACAAGACGCGGAAGTAATAAACGATAGAATCAATAAGATAACAAGAAAGTCGAGACTAGGAAGAACAGAAATAGAGGAAAGAATGGATAAAACGATTCAAATTACGAATTGATTCTTCAAAGGGAGAAGTGAAACTCAAACCTTACAAGGATTTCATACTAGGATGAAATCCACATGATTCCAAGTCAAGAGATAAACGAAGCTTCAAGCTTCAAACACGAGAGGCCAAGCAACTTCTATATTCTATTCTTCAACGTCAAATTCTAACTAATGAAATGAAATGACTAAGTGTGGTATTTATAGGTGTTCCACACTTCTAAATAAAATGACTAAAACACCCCCACAAGTTGGGTTTAATGAATTAGACCGTGCAGGGTCAAAATAGTAATAACTAAGTAAAATTTAGATTGAAAAAGTAGGCAGGCGGTGCACCCATACCTAGGTGGAGTGCCTAGATAACTTGACCAGTGGCCAGTTGAGGCGGAGCGCCTCACTTCTTGGCCAATGAGCATCTCTGGCGTAGGGCCTCACTTGAGGTGGAGCGCCTAAAGCTGAATCCAAGCGACAAGTCTTCAAATTGCTTTCGAACTCTCCTCCGAATCTCTTGATCTTCCGTCCTTTGCATCCTTCAATCTTGGCTCTTCATTATTGGTGCTTAGGCTCGATTTGCCCCGCATCACTCCATCAGAGGTGGTTTTGAAAAAAGGCCTGCGCTAAGAAATGTTATAGCAAAATACCCTTTTTCGTCCGGAGCCAAGACTTCAAGGCAAAAATCTTGTAAGTCTAGTCAATTGCCGAAACCTCAAAGGCAAGTAATGTTTTGCCAATACTTCAAGTTATATGGCGAGAATGCAGGGAACGACTGGAAGGGGGCAATTTTTTGCAATTGATAAGACTTACGACCAAGTGCGGCAAGTGTTGCCTTTTGCCAACACTTTTAAGGGTAAGTGTTGGAAAATAGAGGGGTCAAAGGCAAGTCTTAGCGACCAAGTGCGGCAAGTATTGCCTTTTTCCAACACTTGAAGGGATAAGTGTTGAAAAGTGGAGAGATATAAAGGAATGTCTTGCCCCTGACCTAAAAATTTGACGGGGGTATTTTCCTTAGGATTTTCACTAAACCTTAAAAGGGGCATTTTTACAAAACATCTGTTAGCACGGACGAAAAGGCAAACCATTTGTTCCCGTAGCATATATCTGCAAATCAGCCCTGTATGAGAGGCCACTTTTTGGAACTTCAATCTTTGTGGGCTGAACTTCATACCACAAGGGTTGAAGTTCAACTTCAGGCCACAAGGGTTGAAGTTTATGCATTCTATGCCTAAAAGTTCAGCCCGCAAACTTCATACCTTAGACATGAAGTTCAGTCCACAAGGTTTCAACTTCAGCCCAGAAGGATTGAAGTTCCGAAAAGTGGCCTCTCATAAAAAATCAATAAAAAAAGCCTCAAACTAAAGATCAATGGTAAAAGTGGCTATTCGTACACTTTGCCCAAAATTAGACCTGTTTTTGGGCTGCTTCACTCTTCTGTTTTGCCTTAAATGGCCCCAAGGCCCAACTTCACTAGTTTGACTCCCAAGTCTATAGTTGGGTTCATAACAAAGATTCACTAAAGTCTTCCGGAATTTTCTTTCGTCTTTTCCTTCTGCCAACAATGTGAAGACTGAATATTTGTGATGGTTTCGGTGATTATAAAAAGATACATGTTATAGAAAACTTGAACTTAAATATACATTTATTTTACAAGGGATGAACTAAAAAATAAAAGATTGAACGCGCATATCTTGGACATGCATTTTGAAAATATTAACCAAGTAATAATACAACTACATAAGTTTCTATTATATATTAATTAAACTTAACAAATTGTATGTGTGCCTCTAAATAATGCGACACTTATATTCAAGGCCATTGATGTAGCAAGCAGCAAGAAGTTAGAAGAAGCCAAGCAGCACAAAATTAATTTTTGTTATTGAAAAAACAAAAACATTCAATGAGGTGCGGAATTAAATATATGCAAATATATAATAATAAAAGGTGGCTTGGGGTCAAGCCTCGCATATATTTCATGACCGGTGGAAGTGGAGATCAATCTATTTTATCTTTGATTTCTTGTGGGCGTGAGCCTATTAATTTTATGTCACGATTGTCACTCGTCATATTTTACCCAAGGGTCTCTTAGATAATTATTAACTATGTTTTAGTCCTTTTATTATTAGTTCTATAGTCTTTTTATTCCTACTTAAGTCCTAGACAGTTGGTCCAATAGGAGTAGGACACGCGTCCGTAGTTTGTTATGGTTGTTATTCTCAGTAGAGACGAGTTAGTATATTAGGAGTAAGGGAGCTGTAAGCATGGTTATCCAGAAAAATATGGAATCAAGTTAATTTTCTCTTTTGCATCTAATTTTTTATTGTAATTTTGAGCTTCTGTTGACTCCAAATCGTAGAGTAGGCTACAATTGGTATCATAGCCCCTCTCTTAGGCTGAAATGGTTGTTAAAGATGAAGCTTCGTCGTCCGGCAGTGCTCCGTGGAGCTTAGAACTCCAAGTTCAGTCGTTCATCACGGCTTCTAATCAGCGTATGGAAAATATGGAGACCACCCAATGTCATTTAGATGATCGGATACAAACATGTGCTGATTCTTCTCGTTAAAGTGTAGAATCAGCTCAACAGGTCGAAAATATGGTTAAGGGGTTTCGACATAATGATGGGTCGGGATCTTCATCTGGAGCTATGGAACGTGGTAACTCATATGCAGATTCGGGTCAGTCATCAGTGGCCGGTGCTTATAGATCCATGTCATATCTGTCAACCTCTGCTTACTCACCGGCACCGACAGCTGGTTCTCCTTTGTTGACCACCGGTACTAGAGGTTTGACTACACACCGCACTACTACACCCCCCACTACTACCTTACCTGTGTCTATGGTCACTTCTTATTTCCCTGATGATGTTGTGTCGGCTCTGATGAACCCTTATTTTTCCCAACAACTTCCGCGTCCACCATCTATTCTCACTAACACATCTCGTCCCTTCTCCCATCAGTCAACTCTCATTAAACCTCAAGAAATATTTACCTATTCGGGTCCTATCACAACTACTCAAGCTAACCCAGCGGTGGCATTTGCATCTGGGGCTTTTGCTCCGTAGATCATTCCTTCGCTGCAAGCAATGGGTTCAGCTATTACTTCCCCTTATTTCTCATAGGTCACAAGGTCCAACTACACACCACCCTTACTACCAACATCAGTATTCATACCCCATGACCCAAGCCCAACACCAAAAACCCTTTACACAAGCCCAGATGTATTCACACCCCATAATCCAAGCCCAATACCAAACACCCTTTACACAGGCCCAGATATATTCACAACCCATGACCCAAGCCCAGTATCATCCCCAGATAGCCCAGTATCCATACCAACAACCTACCTACTATAATCCATATCAACAACCTATACCTCAGTATGCTTACCAGGGATGGACCCCACCGGTGGAATCTCAGCATAATCAGTAAAGATCATCTAAGGCAAAATTGCCATTTCCTAATTTTTAAGAGAACAACCCTCGCGTGTAGGGGTGAGCACAAAACCAAAAAAACTGTAACACTGAACTGAACCGAATTAGTTCGGTACTTCGGTTTTTCAGTTCGAGTTCTGTCTAAGAAATTTTAAAATTTCAGTCTTCGGTTCGGTCTTCGGTTTCGGACAACCCGGAACCTTGGGTCCCGAAAAAACTGAGGTTTTAATAAACATATTCAAAAAATTCCTAAATTACCCTTACTCCTTACCCAAAATCCCAAAACCCAAATAACCCTTTATCCTATTCTGCTACACCGCAAATAAAAAGAAAGAGGCAAAGAGCCCTAAGCCATACTCAAGCCTTATCCCGATCTAAGCCCCTAAAATCGAGATCAGATCGCTGTTCGCAAGGTTAGTTTCCATTTCTTTTTATCATCATCTTTGTTTATCAAAGGTTAGCTTCATCTTTGTTCAATTGTTTGTTTAGCTTCATCTTTGTTCAGTTGTTTGATTACCCCTGTTGATATAAAGAATCCTAGGCGTAGTTTGCTTCTCATTTTAATCCCAAAGCACTGTCTTTGAAAGGTCTTGAATGAATAAAGTCCTTTACTTTGGAACCAATGTGGATAACCATGAAAATTCCAATGTAATATCAATTCAAGTGCACATTGAAATTTCTTTCCTTTAAACCAAAATAAGGATAAGTGCATGACTATTATATTCCTCTGGTTGTCATTTATGTGCGGTGACAAAATTGTTAATGAATACATATCTATACTATTTGATACCCATAATTAGTTTAGTTGATTTTCGTTTACTCACATGGTTGCTACTTCTTATCTCTTTTCTTTGTATGTCTTCTGAAATGAGTTTAATTTTGGAAACTCTAATTGCTAAGTGCAAGTTAACTGAGGTCGAACTAAGTTACTTGTCCTAGCTACTGTCAAATCCTGCTTTCAATGAGCTTTCTTTATATATAAAGGTTACTTTCTTCAGTTTTGAAAAAATGGTAAAGGTGGTATCTTACCCTGTGATTCAAAATAGTATATTATTAGCCTAAGCTTAAATTTCTCGAGTTTTTTTTCCTTTCGAACATGACAGTTAACCTGATATATAAAAATAGTGTTGTATATCAGGTTAATTCTTTGTTTTTGTGTATAAGTAGCATTGGATGTGAATAGCTGAGGTGGTTTACTAATATCATGTATTACTACCATCTTTGTTCAGTTATTTGTTTTGACAAATTCTGGCTTCTATTCTTGTGAGGAACATTTTTGGTCTGGAATAGTACCAACATACTTAGTTGACAGAAAATTTTCATGTCTTTTGGTATATCCAAGTGTTATTTGATCAGGCAAAGGGCCAATATAAACTGGTCATGAAGCACTGATTGCTGCCTGCTTCTATATTGCAATTGTTGCATGTTGCTTGGCTTGTTCTTTCTTGCAATTTAGTATATATCTCTTGTCTAAAATATTGTGTATTTGTGCTTGTTCATAGATGGTGGATGAATGTAGAGTTAGTGCTGATGTTGCCTCGACTGAAGGTGTACCTGAACCTGCAGAAAATCTTATATTTTTTTTTTTGCTATAAACTTTGGTTTAAACCGAAACACCGATGTACCGAACCGAAGTACCGAACTAAAAAACCGAACCGAACCGAAGTATAAAAATTACGAGTTTTCTACACTTCAAACTGAACCAAAGGCCGAAGCACCGAACCGAAGTTTCAAAAAACCGAACTGAAGTACCGAACGCGCATCCCTACTCGCGCGTTGATAATGATATATGATAATTTCTTTGATTTATATCATGTGGCTGATCATGAGAAGATGCGTTACGTGGCTATCAATATGAGGAAGCAAATTAGTAGTTGGTATGATCCATATATGATAACTCATGGGGGTAGGGTGTCATGGCACCAGTTTTGTATGGATGTTAGTGAACGTTACGATCAAAGGAAGCCTCTTAATATGGTGACTGAATTCAATCATGTGCAACAGTTAGGGGATGTGGCTAATTATCAAAAGAAATTTGAGGAGTTGTGTTGTCATTTAATGATTGCTCGGCCACATTTGGATGAACCTTATTTCATTCAATATTTTGTTGGTAGTCTTAAGGAGAACCTAGGACTAATGGTAGAAGTTGTAAATCTCAAATCCTTGTTGGTGGCAAATAAGTTTGCAAAAAATATGAACGTTCTCTTAGTGCCACATCAAAGCAAAATAATTCTCGCATTCATAATCAACTAGTGGCCTATTTTTATAACGAGCCCAGGTCCCTTTTGTTCCATTGCATAGTACTAATGCAAGGCCAAACAAACCAGTGGGACTTCATAACCCATCCATTGAGACGTTGCGTGTGTAATTTATGCTACAAATGTTATGAAAAGTATACATTGGACCACCAATGCAAGCATAAATTGAATACTATGGAAGGGGAGGATGCATTTCATGAAGTTCTTGATGAGAATTAATAGGGGACAAGGGGGAGTTAGAGGTGGAGGCCCAAGTCGAAGGGGACATTAATATGTTATTAGGTGTGAATCAGACCCCTTCCACAATTAGGATTGAGGGGTGGATTAAGAAGCAACCTGTTATGATTGTAATTGTTAGCGGTGTGACGCATAGCTTTGTTGATCCACAGATTCTGAAAAGGTTGAATTTGTAACTTGAGCCTATAGATAATCCATTGCAAGTGCGGATTGCAAATGGCCAAATTATGCAATGTACTCATAGTTTCCAGCTTTTTCATGGATCATTGATAACGAGGTTTATCAGTTTAATTTAAGGTGTTAAGGGCTAGTGGTAGTGATATGATTTTAGGTATGTATTGGGTCAATACAGTGGCTCAAGCTGTGATTCACACAGGCCCTACGATATCTCTTTCTTTGAAAATAACAAGCTCATTACATTATTGGGCTCTGATGCTAATGGGCCAATGTTGCCAGTAGATGCAAAGGAAATCTGGAAGTTGTTAAGGGTAGATCCTTGTGTATTATCGGCCCAATTGGTTTCCCTTGGGGATGATAGTGTTTATGCCTAAATTTGTACGTCTAGGTTATACAATTAATTATAAATGAGGTCACAAGCAATACGGTAAATTACGACAGAAAAGTAAGTAAATACGATGAAAATAAAGACAAGTAAATAAGCAAGAAATAATTGAGAAAGCAAAGTAAATCTTATTCCTTGAGAGTAGCCGAAGTTGATGGCGAATTGTCTGATATGTACAATAAAATGTAAGGAGAGGTATTTATAGTTGTGATACCCAGTCCTAAATAAGGTAAAATACAAGTACTAATAGCCATGGGCCGACAACTCAAGGCGGTGGTATACTTAACCTTAACAAGAAGACTGTAAACTCTAGGTGACGGGATGTGTGCTCTACGCCTTGTGGCAAAACTGCCTAAATGGTCATTGTCTCTGGGAGCGGGCGTATATCCTTAGTGCCCGGTGACCTAATCCCGCTAAGCAAGAACAGCTACTGTTGCTCCCAACGCACACGCAAGTATACGTGGTCGACAAGTAATGAAGTGATAAGTAGAGTATCGTTCCCACGAGGACTATTCAGACTGGACTCCTAACAAACAATTTCTTAACAACTATTCAGGGATCTTTTCCAATAGTGAGAATATTATCAACTACAAAAATAGTAATTAAAATGGTAGAAGTGAATTCAAACAATGGAGCAAAAGTTGGTTGTAAATAATATTAAGGAGACGGTCCAGGATCAGAGTTACGAATAATCCAGTTGAGTTATCCTGTTGATTCCACTTCTCAAATCCCGGATTACTAACTAACAGATTAAATGTACCCGTAAAAACCTTTCGATTCTTCACTGTCTATGCAGGCTACTCCAATCCCTATATGTCTATGGGTTGAATCACGTGCACGCATTAACGAATTCTGTATTTAGCTAAGCAAGGTGAATAGGTATATGTCTATCCTACCCACAAATTGATTCCCCGATATCCAGGTTCACAATCAAGCCCTATTCTTTCTTATCCGCGTTCATAAATTCCCTCTGTCGAGTTCAATCTAAGAACCGTAGATTGTGTTCAATTATACGGCCGTTATAATCAAACAATTATGATCAAGAAAGAATAAACAATCTATAATTGGAATTTAATTCATAGAAATCAACATTCTAACCTCAACCTTCATGAATTCGCTCTAACCCTAGAACGATAAATTTAGCCACGCATACTCATAATAACAACACAAGGATTTGATGAAATAATGAAATAATGATGTAATAGAATAATGGAAGGAAGAAAAACCCTTGTCCAAGGTGTTATGAGCTCTCCAATTGCTCCAAAGTCTGAACTTCTATGAAAAACGAAGTAAAAGAGTATTTATAGTGTTTACAAAAGCCTAGCAATAAGTTACACCTAAGCC
Organism: Petunia x hybrida; assembly: GCA_037355625.1. Classification (NCBI taxonomy): domain Eukaryota; kingdom Viridiplantae; phylum Streptophyta; class Magnoliopsida; order Solanales; family Solanaceae; genus Petunia; species Petunia x hybrida. The sequence continues at coordinate 1,069,048 of JBBBVM010000648.1, forward strand.
TAGACGAAATAGGAAGTCCAAAAACGCTCCAGGGGCGCTATAGCTGGCGCCCCGCGCCTCCGAACACGCGCACCCAAGCAGAACCCATCGAATTCCACGCGCAATAGCCACGCTCCGCGCCGAAAAATGCGCCAGCCGCTTTTGGGGCGCCCCGCGCCAGTAACCGCGCCAGGAAAAGTTCATGCTTTCTTCGTTCGCAGTTTGCTTCGATCCGTGCCTTCGTGTGCTAAATCCAATCCTCAATCCAAATTCAATCTTTTCTTGCTCGATCATGCTCTTTAAAGCTCCAATTGCACTTCATAACAACCTACAATCATACGACATAAAATCAGTACAAAATCATATTCATTAACTAGAAAACGGGCGAATAAAGTACTCAAATGTGAGGAAATATTAAGGAAATATAGGCATAAAATGCCAAACATCACCACCCCACACTTAAACATTTGCTCGCCCTCGAGCAATCACAAATAACTTCCCAACCTAGGTAGAACAGGTCTGCCTATGACTATGGTTGATACCGACCATTGAACAAATGCATACATGACTACTATGGGTCCAACAAACATGCCAACAATTTATCAAACTCAAAAACATGAGAACAACCATCCCAAGACAACTCAAATGCACAAACTCGACTCATTGCAACCATGCTCCCACAAAGTCACATCTATCTACTCAACCAAGAAGCCACAACTTCACATATCTCATGCAAACCGTGTGCCCTCACCAAAATGAAGCAAGAGAGTGTCCCCCAAATATCACACACAACAATGAATATCAAGAATAGAACGGGGACAATAGCATAGAAAGAATTCACTCACTCTCATTAAAAACTCACATGTCACACATGATGTACCATAGGCTTGCCCGTAGTGTAGGACTCCACTAATGTAAGCTCACTCCAATCGGGATTAACTAGGACTTTGAAAGGTTGTAATGTAGGCTAAGGGCTGGTAGGATACATATGGGTAATAGTGACTACCTCCCTAAGTACTTTAATAATCACAATACAAATTAAACACAAGTCTCATCAAAGCCACCCAATCAACAACTTTCACACACACCTTTTTCAACAAGTAGCAATTTTTCTTTTAAGCACAACACTAGCAAGGATGGATATTCTTTTCTTTTCTCTTTATTCCTTTTTCCAATTTTTTTCAGCTTTTTTTTCATTTTTTTTTCAATTTCAATTCAATTCACTCCAAACCTTGCCAATGCTCCTTCAACTACTTCACAATTTTAGCAAATATTCCCCTCATTGATTCCACTCAAAAACCACTCCATATTTCAACCACAACTCCACAATAATATAAAATCATTAATTAAAGTGCTTAAGGAGTAAAGGGTCAAAAGAAAGAAATTTAGAACAAGTGGGTAGGCTTGCGGTATGGGTGCCAACAAAAGGTCAAAGGGGTCACAACAATAAAGGGTGCATATAAGGGTAGGCAAATCAAGGTAAAAGGCTTATCCAAGAAGGCCTGTATCATCTCCCGACTAGAGCAAACCTAGGATTTCGCTTTGCACACACACGGGGCAAGTTCTAGACACCAATATGCAATGTGGAGTACAATAAAAATATGCCTCACAACACACATTGCACACAGCCCCCACAAAATGGCTCCATCACAACTCTCAATCAAGCAAATAGGGTGCACTTGTGGAAAATTAAGCACTAATGCACAAAGGTTCACCACAAAGTCAAGTGAGTGGACTCAAGCATCTCAAAGGGGTCGTTCCATTTTTCTAAGCATGCATCACAATTTAAAACAAAAGACACCACAAATAGCACATGCTCAAGTCCAAGTACACCGGTATCAAACAAATCAAAGGCACCTAGCATTCTACCTATTCCTTTCGTGTAGGGCCACCTACAACTAACTACTCTAATCCTAATAAAAATAAAAACTACCCGGTTCAAAGGCCTCCCCGTGGAAAAGAACCGAGGTCATAAGAAAAACCACGGGGTGGATGACATGTACCACTAACAAAGACTAAGAAGATAATCTTTTTGAAATTTTTCATTGGTTTCTAATTTTTTTTTTTTCATTTTTTCATATATTAAAGCAAGAAACAAATAAAAATAAAGTCAAGTGACAAAGAAAAATCCTAACGGTACATGCATCCCTAACCTCAAAAATAAAGGTGGAGTTTTCCCACCCCACACTTAAAACAAGCAGTGTCCTTAATGCTAAAAATAAAAAGTACAAGAGGTGAAAGAACTTCCCTGAAGGCTCTAGTCCTTGGTGCTAGAATCCTCCAAGCTTCCGTATAGTATGAGGCACTCAGACTTCCCCCAACAGGTCATCAATATTAGGCAGGGGTGAGGACACCCCACACTTAAACTCGACATGACATGAACCTGCAATCCAAAGAAAAACAAAACTACGTGACACTATAAATAAAATAATACAAGTACAAACTCGGGTTGCCTCCCGAGAAGCGCCTTAGTTAACGTCGTGGCACGACGACACTTTCAGCTCACTTCCAGCATTTATGTCTTCTCCTCTTACGACGAACCTTTGCTTTCTTCCTTTCTTTGAGAGAACCAATCTTCACTTCAATTGGTTTACTTCCACATTCGATCATAGAGCACTCTTCAACCTTAGTTATGTGCTCCTTCTCATTATAAACCTTAAAAGTAACCTTTTCTCCATGTGCTCTAACAGTCATCTCTCCCAGCTCCATGTCAATAATTGCCTTCGAGGTGACTAAGAATGGTCTCCCCAAGATGATTGGAGCATCTAGGTCCTCTTCATAATCTAGGACTACAAAATCAGCAGAGAATGTAAACTTACCAACTTTAAGCAACACATCCTCCAACTTACCATCAGGGTGAGTGAGTGATCCATCCGCCATCTTAAGAGTAACTGAACAAGGCTTGATTGCTCCTAGCCCTAACCTTTTGCAAACAGATAGAGGCATGAGATTTATGCTCGCACCCAGATCACACAATGCACCAGTGATATTATGCCCTCCAATGATGCAAAGAATAGTAAACCTCCCAGGATCTTGAAGATTTGGAGGTAACTTGCTCAAGATTGTGATGCACTCCTCTACTAACTCAACTGTATCTATCTCTTGAGGCTTTTTCTTCTTGACTATAATCTCCTTTAAGAACTTCACAGAGGATGGCATCAATTCAAACACATCAGTCAAAGGAATATTAACTTGAAGCTCTTTCAACATACTCACAAAGTTTTTGATACTGGGCCAAATCCTTAGATGGTATAAGTCTCTGCGGGAATGGTGGAGGCGGCAGAGGTGCCTCCTTTTTCTCTTCTTTCTTCTTTACCTTCTCCACTTTTTCAACTTTTTCTATTTCAGCTCTCTCCTCAGACTTGGCCATCAGTTCTCCACCTTCAATTAAAGTCATTGCAAGACATTGTTCAGGCTCTCTTTTAACAGTACTTACTACTCCCACCAACTGCCCCAACTGGTGCTCAAGGGTCTTTTGAGCATTGACAAGATCTTGTATGGCATGTGCATTGGCTGCAGTGTCAGCTATCACTCTCTGCTGGCCTGCCATTATCTGCTTTAGCATATCTTCAACTGAGTTGCTAACCTGCTGTGGTGGAGCTGGAAGCGGTCGGTAATTATTTGGGGCTCTCATGTTGCCTTGTTAATAAGGATTACCAAACTGATTTTGACCGTGCTGCCTGTTTTGATTACCCACGTAATAAACTGACTTTGGATTAGAGGAGCAAACCTCTGTAGCATGATCTTGACCACAAACCTCACAAAAACTCTGGAGTTGTTACACTGGAGCCACTGGTTGCTGAGTCTTTGGCAGAGCTAGCTTGCTAATTTGATTGGAAATAGCATCCATCTTCGCCCTCAGCTCTGAAACTACATCTAACTGAAGTACCCCAGCAGATTTCTGCGTAATAGCTCTACCATCTCCCTGCCAATCAGGATTGCTCTGCGAAAACTTATCTAGTAATTCATAGATCTGGTCAAAGTTTAAGGCCAGTACTTGGCCTCCAGCAGCAGCATCTACTACGATCTTAGTATGCGCAGTCAACCCCTCCACAAAAGTATGAGCAAGAACCTCGTTTGATTGGTTATGGTGTGGACAATCTCTCAATAAAGCTTTAAACCACTCCCAGGCTGAATACAAAGACTCTCCTTCTACCTGTCGGAAGGACATAATTGCACTCCTCACCCGGGCTGTCTTGGCAGATGGATAAAACTTAGCTAAGAACTTCCTAGCCAAATCATTCTAAGTAGTGATAGACCCAGACTTTTCAGCCTTTAACCACCTCTTTGCTGCCCCAATCAGTGAAAATGGGAACAATGTCAAGCGAACATAATCAATAGGAACTCCCGTCGGTGTATAAGTATCACTGATCTCCAACAAATTCTGGATATGTTGTTGTGGATCCTCGCTAAGTAATCAAACAAATTGTCCAGTTGCATGTAACAGTTGTATCATGCCGGACTTAATCTCAAAGTTTCCAGTAATTTCAGGCTTAACTATGCTCGAGGCTACTCCCTCCAGGCTGGGGAGAGCAACATCTCGTACAGCTAAAGCTCGTTCTGCTGTCATTCTTGTAGGTAAAGATCAAGCAGGAACTAATACCTGAAACAGCACAAAACTCAAAACAAAAATTAAACCTGAATAGAAAATAATAAATCGTCTGAAAAGAAAACAGTCAATTGTTAGTCCCCGGCAACGGCGCCAAAAACTTGTTGCTCCCAGCACACGCAAGTATACGTGGTCGACAAGTAATAAAGTGATGAGTAGAGTATCGTTCCCACGAGGACTATTCAGACTGGACTCCTAACAAATAATTTCTTAACAACTATTCAGGGATATTTTCCAATAGTGAGAATATTATCAACTACAAAAATAGTAATTAAAATGGTAGAAGTGAATTCAAACAATGGAGCAAAAGTTGGTTGTAAACAATATTAAGGAGACGGTCCAGGGTCAGAGTTACGAACAATCCAGTTGAGTTACCCTGTTGATTCCACTTCTCAAATCCCGGATTACTAACTAACAGATTAAATGTACCCGTGAAAACCTTTCGATTCTTCACGGTCTATGCAGGCTACTCCAATCCCTATATGTCTATGGGTTGAATCACGTGCACACATTAACAAATTCTGTATTTAGCTAAGCAAGGTGAATAGGTATATGTCTATCTTACTCACAAATTGATTCCCCGATGCCCAGGTTCACAATCAAGCCCTATTCTTTCTTATGCGCGCTCATAAATTCCCTCTGTCGAGTTCAATCTAAGAACCGTAGATAGTGTTCAATTATACGGCCGTTATAAACAAACAATTATGATCAAGAAAGAACAAACAATCTATAATTGGAATTTAATTCATGGAAATCAACATTCAAACCTCAACCTTCATGAATTCGCTCTAACCCTATAACGATAAATTTAGCCACGCATACTCATAATAACAACACAAGGATTTGATGAAATAATGAAATAATGATGTAACAGATTAATGGAAGGAAGAAAAACCCTTGTCAAAGGTGTTATGAGCTCTCCAATTGCTGTAAAGTTTGAACTTCTATGAAAAAAGAAGTAAAAGAGTATTTATAGTGTTTACAAAAGCCTAGCAATAAGTTACGCCTAAGCCTAGACGAAATAGGAAGTCCAAAAACGCTCCAGGGGCGCTATAGCTGGCGCCCCGCGCCTCCGAACGCGCGCACCCAAGCAGAACCCGTCGAATTCCAGCAAAGTGGACGCTTTTGGGGTGCCCCGCGCCAGTAACCGCGCTAGGCAAAATTCCTGCTTTCGTCGTTCGCAGTTTGCTTCTATCCGTGCCTTCGTGTGCTCGATCCAATCCTCAATCCAAATTCAATTTTTTCTTACTTGATCATGCTCTTTAAAGCTCCAATTGCACTTCATAACAACCTACAATCATACGACATAAAATCAGTGCAAAATCACATTCATTAACTAGAAAACGGGCGAATAAAGTACTCAAACGTGAGGAAATATTAAGGAAATATAGGCATAAAATGTCAAACATCAGCTACCGACACCGACTCTATCCTAACGACTGGTAAAGCCCTCTCTCTAGCACCAATAGCGGCACTGAGCGGCCAGAGATTGATTGAAAAGGCGGGGCTTTGGGTCCTCCTACTACAAGAAATTTTCAAGAGCTTTCAAAAGTTTTTCTTATGAAGTTTACCTGGTCAATAAGATGGGGGTACCCTTCCTCCTTTTTGAGGCTTTTAGGCGTCAAGTCTAGTCTCTTCGGATAATTCTAGTCTCACTAGTTGGACATGTATTCCCGTAATAATAGGTAGCATACACATACAGTCGCCCCCACTTTCTGAGTGCTGATGAAAGCATTAAGGAAGTGAAAGCGGCGTGATGTGAAAAGATATCTTACTGACTCCTTGAGACTCGCAGTCTCTTTGACCAAGAATGATATTGAACTATTCGAGAACTTCGCCTGTTTCCCTCTGATTGGCTGATACCGATCTCGTGCACCTTTTCAGGAACTGCCATTAACTGCTCCAAGTCATTTCATATCTCTAGTAATAATGACGCTTGACTGTTTCGTGCCTCAGCCTCATCCTACTCTGCTATAAAAGTGACCTCATGACGATGGAAAAATCACAACTCTTCTTCATAAATAATTCGCTTCTTTAGTAATATCCTATGATAGTTAGAAGCTTTCCTTTAAGGACGTTTGCCTTTGATCCTGGTTTGATATCCCTAGAAACCTTCTTCGCTTTGTGAATACAAGGCACGAGGAGATTGCGAGGGGAGACTCGTCTGCAGTTTTCTTCTTGTCTTTCTTCGTTTGCGAGAGAAAGATAGAAGTCTCCCGAGCCATGATGCGCAGCCGAGACTTTAATAGAGGTATTCTTCGGAAGGCCTTCATCGTTGCAGCCATATTAATTCTGGTCTTGCTCTATCATCATGTGTGGTGATTTTCTGTGATATTCTTTTTGTCATGTGGCGCAGTTCAGTAGAGGTATGCCAATCCCTTTCGGGCTTCTTGTAGTTCACTCATCTCCTGGTTGCTAGGGATCATATCCAAGAAGCAACTTCTTTTGTACGAGGAGCGCGTCCTGGGATATTCTCTCCTTCTTCGAGCGGTTGACGCTTGAAAGCATTCTCCATACCAGCAGTGTTCAGGGTGGCTGCATAGCTCTGTCTTGTTTCTTGACTATGGGGTTTGCATAAGCTTCCAATCATTCGGGGGAAGGGAGAATATAAGGAGTTTCCGAGTTTTATGGTGATTCCTCATTGGAGTCTCTCCGAGTGAATCCAAGTGAAGTCTTTGGTGCCCGTTCTGCTGCCTCCGCCGTACTACCGAGGGATGCCTGGGGTGGGCTGACTTTCCTCCCCCCGGTGGTGCAATATTACAAAGATGTTGCTGCTTGGGTACCGGGTTTGAAATTTCGCCTTCGAATCCCGGGAGAAACTTCGATGCAAGAGCTACAATCCAGATGAAGAATCTCCGGGGATACAAATTCAGAGGAACTTGCAGTTTTAGTCTTCCCTTTCCTTTTTGTTTCTAAAATTGTTATAAACAAATGTTGTATTCAGGAAGAACTAAATATATATTTTTGGGCCCATTTTGTGGTGTATTAACTTAAATCACTTGTCTTTGTTTGTGGCATTTTTTAATTTTTTGCGATAAACAATAAGTAATGCAAAGTTATGTCTCTGTGAGCATTTGCATCTAAAATTAGATGGTTTTCGGTCATCCTGATTGTTCAAGTTATTTAAGAACGTGTGTCAGTGTGCCTGTATTGAGCAATTACGTCCGTTGTGCACCGATAGACGGCGGCTAGGTTGCATCCGTAGTAGATGGTTGTTTGCACCCACAATGGGGACAACTTTAGCCCTATTGGAAACAGTCCTTTTGTGTTTTGAGACAAAACGCCTTCGTTTAGTACTCGAGTATTTAAGACTTTCTGGCACTACGCGGATAGGCGTCCCCATCGGCGTGTAGGTGCAATTGTTGATTTAATGAGATCAATGGTCGATCAATGCCTGGTGGCTGAGTTAGACGTGGTCTAACTCTAAGCGAGTAGTGTGCTCTACTTTCTTGTAGTGGAAAGTGAGTGTATTACTTCAATTTAGATCTGGCCAGGGCTATGAATAGTTGGATCGTACATGGGTCTAAATAAATGAATAAAATCGATTAAGTAAGATAGTAGTTTTATTGATATGGCGCTGAGCCATGCCGAATAAGGAACGGGGCTAGATGCCCGTTGTCCAACAAAGAATGGGGCTGAGGGCCTGTTGTAAATAATTTTGAGAAAACCAGGAAAAGAAAAAATACATATCTCGAGTATACAGGCTTAATCGGCCTTTCAAGATTAGTACTTCTTTAGCCATATGATATTCCAGTTATTTGGAATGGCTATCCCTTCCATATCTTCGAGAACGTACGCATCTTTTTCAGCGATACGCCGTACTTTGTACGGTCCTTCTTAATTCAGAGCGAGCTTTCCTGCTACGGCCTGTTTGGTGTTCTGAGTAACTTTGCAAAGGACCAGGTCCCCGATGTTGAAGGACCATAGATTCGCCCTCGCGTTGTAACACTTCTCTACTCGCTGTTTCTAGGCTGTGAGGTGAATGGCTGCTATCTCTCGTCGTTCATCCAAAAGATCAAGGTAAGCCTTTAGGGCTTCGTTGTTGGGCTCCTCTTCAGCGAACGTCTTTCGTAAACTGGATTCTCCAATTTCCAACGGAATCATTGCTTCTGTTCCATACGTCAGTAAAAATGGTGTTTTCCCAGTGCTGGCTTTAAATGTTGTTCGGTAGGCCCACATGACTCCGGGCAGTTCTTCGAGCCATCTTCCCTTGGCCTCCTTGAGCTGCTTCTTCAGATTCTGCACTATCGTCTTATTTGAATATTCAGCTTGGCCGTTGGCTGAAGGGTGGTAAGGAGTGGAGGTTATCCTCTTGATTTCCCATTCCTTCCGAAAAGCAGTGATCTTGTCGCCTATGAACTGAGGACCGTTGTCGTAAGTGATTTCTGCTGGAATCCCAAATTGGCACATGATATTTTTCCAAATAAACTCTATGACTTCCAGTTCTTGGATCCAGGCATACGCGGCCTCCTCGACTTATTTGTTGAAATAATTCGTCATAATAAGAATGAACTTGACACCGCCAGGCGCTTTAGGCATGGACTCAACGATTTCCATTCCCCATTTCATGAAAGGCCATGGGGTTGTTACTGAATGTAACAACTCCTCCGGTTGATGAAGTATGTGAGAGTACCTCTGAATGCTATCACATGTGAAGGCAAACTTGCTCGCGTCGTCTTCCAGTCAGGGCAAGAAATAGCCCGCCCCGATAAACTTTCGAGCTAGAGACCGTCTGCCAGAATCATTTATGCATTGTCCTTCGTGGATTTCTCTGAGTGCGTAATCCACCTGAGAGGGACCTAAGCATTTAGCCAAAGGTCCACTAAATATTCGCCGATACAACTCTCCGTTGATCAAGACGTAGCAAGCCGCTTGAGCTCTCAACCTTCCGCTTCATGTTCGTAGAGAGCGTTCCGTTGTTAAGATATACAATGATAGGGTGCCGCCAGTCTTACGATGACCCTACTACGTTGACTTCGTAGTGTTTGACATCTGCGTAAGTTAATTTAATAGTAGAAACTGGGTTGTCTGCGTTTAGTTCTCCAGTGGCCGCTAGACTGGCTAGTGCATCAGCCTCCGTGTTTTCTTATCTTGGTATCTGATTAATAGTCTATTTCTGAAAATTCTTCAGACATTTCTCCACTCTGGTTAGGTACTCTTGCATGCGGGCATCCTTGGTGGTGTACGCTCCGCTCACCTAGTTCACTACGAGCTGAGAATAACAGTTGATGTTGACCTCCCTGGCCCCCAATATGTAAGCTAATTCTAAGGCTTGAATTATAGCTTCATATTCTGCTTTGTTGTTCATCATCTGCGAGCAGCTGAGCTTTCCTAAGCATCTTCGTAGGGGATTTGATCACTAAACCAAGCCTGACCCCTTTTACATTAGAGGCACCGTTGGTGTGGATCACCCGTTCTCCGGGAGTAATACCCTCTATCATTTTGCGTTCCTCCTCGGCCTTCGGCATTAAATCCACACTGAAATAGGCGACAAAGTCCGCGAGAACTTGCGACTTGATGGCCGTTCTTGCTGATAAATGATATCATACTCTCCAAGCTCGACAGCCCACTTCGCAAACCTACCTGACAGCTCGGGCTTGTGCAATACAGTCCGGAATGGAAAAAAGGAAACCACGACAATGGTGTGACTCTGAAAATACCGCCGTAGCTTTCTTTCAGCCATGAGTAGGGCAAGTGCGAGCTTCTCTAGATGTTGGTACCTTGTTTCAGCATCTAGGAGGGACTTGCTGACATAGTACACTGGTGACTGCACCCCTTCTCTTCTTGCACCAGGACGGCGCTAACACTGACTTCGGACACCGCTAAGTACAGTAATAATGGTTCTCCCTCGCGTGGCTTGGTATGCAACGGGGGAATTTTCCAAATACTTTTCCGCTCTTTTAGCGCCTTGTTGTACTGCTCCGTCCACTCAAAGCTTTTATTCTTCTTCAGGATGTTGAAAAATTGATGACAATTTTCTGATGACCGCGAGATGAACCGGCTGAGTGCTATGATTCGATCATTAAGCCTTTTAACTTCCACTTCATTATTCAAGACCTCCGGTATTACCTCGATCTTTATCGGCTTCGCTTGTACGCCTCTGTTGGAAATAATGAAATCCAGGAACATTCCGGAGGATACGTAAAAGGCACATTTCTCGGGATTGAGCTTCATCCCAAACTTGTCCAGGATATCAAATGCTATCTCCAGGTGGCTAATGTGATCTTTGGCAAATTCTGACTTTACCAGCATGTCATCGATGTAAACCTCCATGGTCTTGTCAATCTGCTCCTTGAACATTAGGTTCACTAATCTTTGATAAGTTGCTCCTGCATTCTTCAGTCCGAAAGGCATCACTTTATAACAATAAGTCCCCCTATCTGTGATGAAAAAAGTATTCTCTTGATCATTTGGGTTCATGAGGATATGATCGTATCCCAAATATGCATCTAAGAAACTCAAGGCCTCATACCCTGCTGTTGAATCGATGAGTTGATCAATGTTAGGCAGTGGGAAGGAATCCTTTGGGCATCCTTCACTTTCTGTTCTTCTTGGGGGCCACTACGATGTTTGATGGCCAGTCAGGGTATTGAACCGTGCGAATTGAACCATTGTTGAGTAGTTTCTCGACTTCTTCATGGACCGCCTACCCCTTCTCGCGGCTTATTGGTCGTTTTTTCTACTTGATTGGCTTGAAGTTTGGATCGACGTTTAGGTTAAGCGTTACAACGCTAGTCGATATTCCTGGCATGTCAGTGTATGTCCAGGCGAAGGTGCCTGACCGAGCATGCAGGAAGTTAGCATATTCTTGTTTTGCTTTGGTAGAGAGCTTGGCCCCTACGTAGAATTTCTTGTCCGAAACATTCTCATTAAAGATTACTAGATCAAGGTCATCAACTGTAGCTTTAGTTAGCTGATCTTCTTCCTCCGGGCGGGAGGGCGTGACGATTGGTTCACTGGATCTAGTCACCTTATGGATCTCGTGTCCTAAGGGTACGCTAGTGACTAGACCGGGCCCGAGTAACTTGTCCAGTTTCTTCTTGTTAGCTTGGATAAGCTTGAAGTTTTGACTGATGACTAAGGAATAGATCCAAGGACATGTTCCTTTGAATCACTGCATCTGAATAGATAATTCATACAAAATTATTTAAGCTAAAATATTATTTATTATCCTAAGTCTAATGTTTATCTTGGTAATTATGCAGGATTACACGAGATATGAAAGATTTCATAAGAGTGGATAAGGGCTAAAGGATTTCGGGTAACCTAGGGAAGAGTTCAATTAGGACTCAAACTCTTGGGAGCGTTGGAGTTCTAATTGCTCAAGACTTCTTGGGTTTTGGAAGCTATAAAAGCAGAATGATTTCAACTGTTGATAGGTGCACAAATACAGAGAGAATCGAGCCATAGCATTGAAAGAGTCTTTATCTTATTTGTGTAATCATTAAGCTACAGGGAACTAAGTAAGAACCTGTTCCTTAGATTGAGTCTTGTAAAAGTTCAGTCTTAGTTCAACTGTAGTAGGTACTATCGAGTTGTATCATTTTAATTCAAGTCGTGGACTTGAAGAAACTTCACTGATCGTGAAAGGGGTCACTAGAGGATTAGAGTTAGTCCTAGGTTAGTAAGAAGGTAGTCTTGTAACCAACTGAGTCTTTTACATAGTGAAGTTGAAATTCTACTTGGAAGAGTAGGTCGTGGTTTTTTTATCCCTAGTTAATGGGGGGTTTTCCACGCTAACATCGAGTGTTAATTACTTATAGTTTTAATTCCGCATATATTAAAGTAAAGGAACACATTGAAGAAACTGGTCCTTAAAACAGTAAGTGGTGTATCTTGGGAAATAACACTTCTTCTGATTTTTGGTCTCTTTCTTGGTGGCATCGATCACTACAATCATGTAACAGCTTCAAGATAGCTTCTGTTCCCCCCAAATTTCTTTTACCCCCCAAGGAGTCGGGTATTTGAGGACCTGGTGAAGTGTAGACGGCACAGTGTGTACTTCGTGAATCCAGGGTCTCCCAAAGATAATGTTATACGAGAGGTCGCATGTCATTATTTGGAAAGACCTCAACCAAACGGCTCCTGGTAGGTGTACCTAGAGGAGAATTTCTCCCACAGACTTCTAGCTGGAACTGTTAAAGCTGGTTATAGTGTACGGGCTAGGGACTAACCGACTCTGCATCTCCATCTGACAGATGACCTTCGAGTGAATAATATTGACTGCACTGCGGGGATCCACCAGCACACGCTTGACTCGAGCATCATGAACCTACAGAGTAATTATTAAGGCATCATCATGAGGATGATGGGCCCGCTGCAAATCTCCATTATCAAACTCGATGGGGTTGAGGCGTGGCTTTTTGGCTATTTGCTGGTAAGCTTCACAGACCATGATGACTGTAGTCTCGTTGTTCCTAACTCCGGGCCCCCCGAATATCGTGCTGATGGATCTTTTGTCTGCCGATTCCGCTTCTTGATGAGGGTTAATATGCTGGTACTCCTTCGGCCTTGACAACGGATAACTTGATTCGGATCTTAGATAGAAATTTGCAATTTCAGTTGTGCTGACTGAGTCTTGGATTATCTATTGGATCTCATTATCGATGTGTCGTATGGCGGTACTTTATTTTGACATGGCTGCGCCTCTTCCTTCATAGAATACCTACAATTTTCTGGGCCCCATGGTGGGTGCCAAACTGTTTATGTCTAAATTTGTACGTCTAGGTTAAACAATTAATTATGAATGAGGTCACAAGCAATACGGTAAATTACGATGGAGAGTAAGAAAATACAATGAAAATAAAGACAAGTAAATAAGCAAGACCTAATTGAGAAAGCAAAGTAAATCATATTCCTTGAGCGTAGCTGAAGTTGATGGCGAATTGTCTGATATGTACAATACAATGTAAGGAGGGGTATTTATAGTTGTGATACCCAGTCCTAAATAAGATAACATACATGTACTAATAGGGCCATGGGCCTACAACTCAAGGCAGTAGTATACTAAACCCTAATTAGGAGACTGTAAACCTTAGGAGACGGGATGTGCGCCCTACGCCCTGTGGCCAAACCTCCTAAACGGTCGTTGGCTCTAGGTGCGGGCATATATCCTCAGTGTCCGGTGACTTGTAGGATAAGTCTAGTCTCGCCAGCTGGACTCGTATCCCCATAACAATAGGTGGCGTATTTTTGCCCACACAGATAGTACTAATGCAAAATGGCCCAAACAAATTGAGGACCTCATTGAATCGTATACCGATATTTTTCAAGAGCCAACGTCACTTCCTCCTGTAAAAAGATGTGACCACAGTATTGAACTAGGTCCATGGTCTAAACCTGTGAATTTGAGGCCTTATCGTTATTCTTTTGACCAAAAAAATGTGATTAAGAAAATGGGAAAGAGATGTGTGAAGCTCAGATCGTGGAAACTAGTACATCTTCTTTTGCATCACCAGTGATCTTGGTCAAGAAAAAGGATGCTTCTTGGAGGTTTTGTGTTGATTACCGCAAACTAAATGAAATAACCATCAAGAACGAGTATCCTACAGCGGTAGTGAAAGATCTTTTGAATGAATTGAATGGTGCTTGTTTTTATTCTATGTTGGATTTAAGGTCGAGGTAATACCAAGTGAGAATGAAACAGATGAAGAGTTCAAGACAGCCTTCAAGACACATCATGGACTTTGGGAATTCAAAGTCATGCCTTTTGGATAGACAAACGCTCCAACAACTTTCCAATAATGCATGAGATATTTGGTCCATTTGTAATGAAGTTCGTGCTTGTGTTCTTTGATGACATACTTGTGTATAGCAAGGACTTGGTGAATCATGTCAAGCATTTAGAAATTGTTTTCTGGGTTGCTAAGACAACATAAGTTGTTTGCAAAATTTTCTAATGCAGCTTTGTCCAAGCACAAGTAGAATATTTGGGTCACATTATCTCAGCCCAAGGGGTGAGCACAGACCCATCGAAGGTTGAGGCCATGGTGAATTGGGCCTCTACTTCTACCATTAAGGAGTTGCGAGGCTTTCTTGGTTTAACTTGATACTACCACAGATTTATAAGTAATCTTGGGTCCATTAATAAGCCCCTTACGGAGCTGCTTAAAAAATGAGCTTTTGAGTGGAATGACAAGGCTGCCATGGCCTTTGATGAGCTGAAAAGGGCCATGATCAGTGCCCCTGTCCTTGCATTGCCCAATTTTTCGTACCTTTTATTGTGGAAGTTGATGGAAGTGGATTGGGTGTAGGGGTTGTCATAATGTAGGACCATAAGGCTATGACTTTTCTCAGCCAAGCCTTGAGTCTTAAACACCTAGGATTGTCCACTTATGAGAAGGAATTGATTGCCCTCTTGTTGGCAGTGGAAAAATGGAGGCATTACCTCCAACCCAGACATTTTATTGTCAAAACAGACTATTTCAGCCTCAAATTCTTGAGGGATCAGTGAATCACGACAGCCCTACAACATAAAGGCATCACCAAACTCATGGGGCTGAGTTATGAGATTCACTACAAGAAGGGAGTAGAAAATGTTGTGGCTAACGCTTTGTCTAGAAGGTTTGAAGCTAAGGAAGAGTGCAATAGCCTATCAATGATTCAACCTCAGTGGGCATTGGAGGTTTTGGACAGCTATCAGGGTGATGAGGAGGTCCAGGAGATACTCACCAAATTGCTCATTGACCCAAATGCTCTGCCAAATACTACCTTAAAGGATGGTGTCATTAGATACAATGGCAAAGTATGGGTGGGGAGTAATCAGCATTTAAGAGCAAAGATCATTGAGCAATTACACTCCAGTCCTTGGGGAGGGCATTCAGGCATCTTGAGGACTCAACAGAGGGTGAGGTCGATATTCTATTGGCCAAATCTAATGAAGGAGGTAAAAGATAGAGTAAAAAGTTGTGATATTTGTCAACGGAACAAGGGAGAATCTGTAGCTTATCCGGGGCTATTACAACCCTTACCTATACTCAAGCTTGGGAACATGTTACTATGGACTTCATAGAGGGATTGTCGTTTATGGGCAAAGACACTATCCTAGTGGTTTGATAAATTTACAAAGTATGCTCATCTTTTTACCCCGACTCACCCCTACAATGCTACACAGGTTGCCCAAATTTTCATAAATAATAGATGCAAACTCTTTGGGAATCTTTGTTCAATTCTCACAGATAGAGATCCAATTTTTACAAGCTTGTTTTGAAAAGAATTATTTAAAGGGTTACAAATCCAATAAAAGTTGAGTTCGGCTTACCATCCTCAAATGGATGTGCAATCGAAGAGGTTGAATCAATGTATCGAGTCCTACTTGAGATGCATGACTGGTCACAAGCCCAAAGAGTAGAGCAAGTGGATAGCAATGGCAGAATTTTAGTACAATACTAATTTCCATTCAGCCATAAGTATGTAACCATTCCGAGAACTTTATGGTTATGATCCTCCAGAGCCTACATTTGAGTTGATCTTTCGTCCTAATTAGAGTCTGTAGATCAGTTATTAAGGGAGAAACATGTCATTAATAAAGAACTAAAGGATAACCTAGAGAAGGCGAAAAGTCGAATGAAACAATTTGTGGATTTGAAAAGAAGTGAATGGAAGTTTGAAAATGGAGACATGGTTTACCTGAAATTACAAACCTATCGTCAAATGTCTGTGGCAATTAGGAAAAGCTTGAAGCTTTCTTCCAAATTCTTTGGGCCTTATGAGATCATCATAAAATTGGGGTAAGTCGCACAAGAACTGAAATTACCTCAGGATCAAAGATCAAGCCTGTATTTCATGTGTCACAACTTAAAAGGAAGGTGGGGGATCATATTACACCGATTCAAGATCCACCGTACTGCGACAAAGATGGTCAGGTTTTGACAGCTCCAGTGGCAATCTTTGATTGGAAAATGATAAAAGAGGGTAATAAGGCAGTGGTTCTTGTGTTAGTTCAGTGGGCAAAATCTATCCAAGGAAGAAGCAACATGAGAGGAACACACATTTTTGAAGTTACAGTTTCCGGAGTTCAGTGCCTGAAGTGGTGGCTTTTGTCTGAAGGGAGGTGGAATGTCACGATTGTCAACCGTGACATTTTACTTAAGGGTCTCTTAGATAATTATTAATTATGCTTTAGTCCTTTTATTGTTAGTTCCATAGTCTTTTATTGTTACTTAAGTTCTAGACAGTTGGTACCAATAGGAGCGGGACACATGTCCCTAATTTGTTATGATTGTTATACTCAGTAGAGATGAGTTAGTATATTAGGAGTAAAGGAGTTGAAAGCATGGTTATCCAGAAAAAGATGAAATCAAGTTAATTTTCTCTTTTGTATTTAATTTTTTATTGTAATTTTGAGCTTCCGTCGAATACAAATGGTAGCGTAGGCTACAGGCTTGTTCTTCACTAGCCAAGTAAAATTAAACATTCGTTATAAAGTGAAAAAAAAAAAAAAAAAAAAAAAAAAAAAAAAAAAAGCCTCTTCTTTATCAAAATGACGTCAGACACCCTTTTTTAAGATACACATCCACTAGTTTCCAACATGTTTGGCAAGGGAAAATTGATCTTTTGGGATACCCCTATTTAGTCTGGACTCTGGATCGTCAACACAATCTCAGATTTTTCTGTCCTTGGCAGAGCAAAGGAACAATGTATGCGAGTCATTTGGTCTGAAAGTTACTTGGATAACCTTAAATCTGTTTTTGCTTACATACTTCAAAATTCAGTTGACAAGGTTGTTGGTGTTATTTAGTTTGATATTAATGTGGGATCGGGATTAAGTCTGATAAGCTGCGGCACTTGATATAGTTATTGCATAGGGAAATTTGCTTTTATAACAATTGTGAAAAGGTAATCAGTTTTTACTAGAATTTTTACAATATTTTCAAAATAAATTTTTCGGACACTGACACGTGTATTATAGTTATTGGGGTGGTTAACTATAAATTGAGCATTGAACAGGTCCAAAGGCAATCATTCAAAACAGAAAACAGGTTCGGATTGAAGCCTAATATATCTTTCAACTATCTTGTTCTACTTCTGTCAAAGTAATTAGATCCAAAGATGCCAACTGGAACACTTGAAGTTTTTCTTGGAAATGCCAAAGGCCTTGAAGACACAAATTGGCTTAGTATGATCCTCACACACTCCATCTCTAATTCAATTTACCCTGATTGCTTAGGGGAAGAGGGAATATATAAGTTGTTTGAGAATTTGATCTAGATGATTCAATGCTCATGAAATGTTCACATTACCAAAGATCTTTAAGAGAAACTAATATTATTCATCTTTCCCTATTGCCACTAAATTGATAATAGACATGGAAGGAGAGTATTTCATGCATTGTACATTTGATAACACGTTGAGTAGACCAAGATTATCTTTCTCATCAGAAAATATGTAGGATCTGATGGAATATTTTCCAGATTTAATCCGTTTAATTACTCCACTTTTCAGGATATATCTATTCGTTCATATCTTGTGTGTCTCAAAAACATAAACGATTAAAGCACAAACGTACGCATATAGCTTCACTCCTAATAACACCCCTGCATGCCCACGCCTCCAAATGGAGCAGAGCGTGGACAATATAATATGGGGGACCAGATTGATCGAGCTCCGGTACCATGTTAAATGAACCGTGGGCCTAATTCAACCCCAAAGCTAGTTTACAAAAAAATGAGTGTACACTATATAAGAGCAACCAACACATTCCCCAACCAATGTGGTACTCTAATCCATACTTATCAATGACGTTATCCAACCTTGATTTGTCCTTAATTTGCTAATCATATGCATGTTCCTTTGTCCCCATTATTCTACGGTATTAATCCTTCATCTCTTTTTGAATGGTTTTGCAAATTTCAACAGCTAGTATGAATCCGTACGTAGTCATCACCTGCCGGACTCAAGAAAAGAAAAGCAGTGTTGCATCAGGTTTGTAATTAATTACTTGAATTTACATGTCTCTATGGTTTTGTGTCAAAGGCTAGTATGATTATATTATTCAGATTGAACAACCTATTATATATACTTAGAGGATGTATATCTCAATAATATGTTGCTTAATTTCTGCAGGTGAAGGATCTGAACCTGAGTGGAATGAGACTTTTCTCTTCACTATTGGTCGTGATGTTGAAGAGATCACCCTCAGGATTATGGACAAAGATACTTTCAGTTCGGATGATTTTGTTGGAGAAGCAACGTACATTATTAATCTTTATGATTCCTTTCTCAGCTATGAACATTAATCTTCCTTTTTTTTTTTTGGTGTTGACTAATATGGTATTCCTTTTTGTCTATATTTTGTGGTTTGTTAATCGAACCAGAATTCCCTTACATGAAGTGTTTCGTGAAGGAGAAGTGCCTACAAAATCTTACAATGTTGTCAAGGATGAAGAATACTGTGGAGAGATAAAACTCGGCCTCACATTCACTGCTGAGGTAAGATATATAATCTTGAATATGTTTATATTAGAAGGTTAACTTTTATACACTAAAATCATGGTAAACTGGAAGTTGTATACTAGTATTAGATTGGTTATCTGAAAGATAATTATATGGACCTATATACTCCAACAATGAGGACAAGTTACCAGCAAGATAAGCAAGTAATCTGCTATAACATGTTAAAATACAAATAATAAAACCAATTATATTATTGTGAATTGTACATATTAGTATTTGCAAAACAAGACTGAGAAAAGCTGACTTTTGCTCGCAGCCGGGTTCTAACAGAGGATGTGATGAAGAAGACTATGGAGGTGGATCTAGACAATCACGCAATGAATACAGGGGACATGATGAAGAGGACTATGGTAGAGCTAGACAATCACGTGATAACTACAGGGGACATGATGAAGAAGACTATGGTGGATCTAGACAATCACGTGATGAATACAGTAGACGTGATGAAGAAGGCTATAGTGGATCTAGACAATCACACGATAGCTATAAGGGACGTGATGAAGATCAGGACTATGGTGGATCTAGACAATCACGCGATAACTATAGGGGACGTGATGAAGATAATTATAGTGGATCACGCGATGATTATAGGAGACGTGATGAAGATAACTATGGTGGATATAAAGAATCACGCGATGACTACTAATCCCAGGAGTTATGGTTTATTTTGGCCGTTTAGTTGCCTCTACTACTGGAAATAATCCTAGTAATAAATTTTGCACTAGTTCTCGATTGTTTGTTACATCTCAATCTTAGACTTGATTATCAACATGCGTTGGGATCAATGGCTGCTCTCCTTAGGCTCATAAACTCTTCCAAGTAGCTAGGCTTATTCTATTCCTTAGGTTGGTTCCATGTGAAAGATGAATAAGTACATTTATTGATTGCTTTTAGCTCATCTCAATTTTTATCAGGAGTACTACATTGACCAAGGTCTCCATGTAGTCATAGGGGTACAACTCTACCTCATTAGCAATGTCCTTGTTCAATCCGTTGTCATTTTGTGTTTCTGTATGTGTGCATAATATATGCATCAGTTATATTGTAGTTATTCTATAATTTTATACAGAACTCCAAATGAAATAGTGATGCAGGTATTAGTAATAGAACACTTTTTGTTATCAATTATTTAGTTAACCATATCTTGCTTGTTAAACATAAATTATTTTTACTAATGTCAGTCATATATTAACTTTAAATTATAAAATAAGTGTTTGAAACAATATTTAAGTTTTTTTTTTTATTGGGTAATAACAATATTTAAGTTTATAACTGGAGGATGCAATACTCACTTTATGAAAGAAAGCTGGAGGGGAATATTATACCAATATCCGATCCCTACAAATCAAACTAGGGAGATCTAATCTAGACCAAATGACAATGTAAAACTAGGGGATATACAGTACTAAATTAACCACATGAAGAATGGTAAAAGAGATTAATCATTCTTTGAATATTGGAAGGTTCTTTCTATATGATCTAGTAAATATGGGAACTTCTTCGCTTCACTTTCTTCTAGATCCAATTTGGAATACCTCTTTCTTGTCCACAGATTCAACTTCTGCATCACTTTTGTTTTGAGTTTTAAATGGCGGCCATAAGTATTGTTGATTGAGATTTTTACACAAAAGTACAATTTTTAGAAGTTAGGACTAATTACTAAACATAGCAATATTTTAGCAAAATTACCGTATATAGACGAAAATAA
Organism: Petunia x hybrida; assembly: GCA_037355625.1. NCBI lineage: Eukaryota > Viridiplantae > Streptophyta > Magnoliopsida > Solanales > Solanaceae > Petunia > Petunia x hybrida. The sequence continues at coordinate 1,089,798 of JBBBVM010000648.1, forward strand.
AAGTTAATTACAAATATAGCAACAACATAACAATTTTTTCCCATAACATACCAAACCCTTATATTCTTCTTCCTATTTCTCCCACTATCACTTTTGCTCCTCCCATTCCCTCCTATTTCGCTTTTCCTCCCACCATTTTCCCAATTTCACTTTTACTCCTCCTATTTCACTTTTACTCCCATTTCAGATGGTATCAACTCCGTTTCAGATTGTATCAGACTGTTTTAAACTGTATCAGGTCCCGTTTCAGACTGTATCAACTCCATTTCAGACTGTATCAGATTGTTTTAAACTGTATCAACTCCCATTTTAGACTGTATCAACTCTGTTTCAGACTGTATCAGACCATTTTAAACCGTATCAAGTCCCGTTTCAGACTGTATCAACCTGTTTTAAACTGTATCAAATCCCGTTTCAGACTGTATCATACTGTTTTAAACTGTATTAACTCCCGTTTCAGAGTGTTTCAATAATTATTTCAGATTGTTTCAATGCCATTTCAGACCGTATCATACTGTTTCAACATCGTTTCAGATGTATCAAACTGTTGCAACAACTGTTTCAATGTTTCAACAATATTTCAAACCGTACATATTGTTTCAACGCCATCAGTCATGAGCAATAGAAAAGGAGTTCAAATTTATTAATCTGACAAATATGTACAGACAAGAACAGAAAAAATAGAAACGAAATCTGAACAATTCTAGAGAAACAGAAACGGAACAAAAATGAAACAAATCTAAATAACAGAAAATGATACTTTTTCAAAAAATCAAAACTTTAAATCAAGCTCCGTCTCAAGAGTGTTTCAGCAGTGTTCACTTTCATATACATTACCACTTAGTGGACCAAAAGTGAAAATGATCTAGGAGGGGTTATAAATGTAACAGTGCCGCTGAAGTGTCCTATCTCTGTAAATCTTCACTAACAAAAGCAATCTCCCTGTCGACTTAGACATATGTCGCCGCCATCAGTTTTCAGATTAGGGTTCCGCTACCAAGCATGGGAAGAGACTGTTTGTCGAAGCCTTAGGGTCCCTCCGTTCCAGCGTCAACAACATCACTATTCGCATTGAGGATCTCAACGGGAGTAATTGTACCCCGCGATAGATCCACAGAGGCTTCGTAACAGAAATGGAGGAGACAAATCGTAAAGGGGAAAGGGTAATCGGCTCTCCATCGTGCTGTAGCTAGTTTCCGGTGAAGATCTGGTGAAGATGATGACGGTAATGGGCCGATTTTTTTGAGTTCGTTTGAATCGGAATCAGTGACGGATCGAGTGAATCCGTCACTGATGGTGGTGGCTGTATGTATCCGGCAGCGGAGATGGCGGAGATAATGGTGGAGATGAAAATGGGGTGTATTTGGACTGTTTCAGCGTGGAGGAATTGAGAAGGGAATGGGGTGGGGCTGATTTGGTTTAGGAAAAGTGGAGTAAATGTTTTAGGGTTTTTAGGAGAGTGGGTGTAAGTGTGTATATTAAATATTATCATTTTTCTATTAAAAATATTGCTATGGCTTGTAATTTGAAAAGTATTGCTATTTTTTCGTAATTAAGTGTTTAAATTTGTATATTTTTGTAAAAAACCCTTGTTGATTCAGCAAAATTAGTGAAAGACGATTTGCAGAAATAGGACACCATAAGCAATTGTTTGTCTTTTTGTCCGCGCTAACAGTGGTTTTGCAAAAATGTTCCATTAAGTTTAATGAAAAAAATTTGGTTGTAAGTCTTAGCAAAAGGCCAACACTTGCCCCTTCTAGTCTCTTCCTGCATTCCCGCCATATATTATAGATTTTAGTTAAGCACAATCACTCAAACTCCAAATTTATTATAGATTTTAGTTAAAAATCTTAGGGACCTTTTTTTTCAAAAAGGGCACCTCAAAAGAGGAAACTATAAAGGAAGGATCCATTTTCTTTTTAATATGTGGGCATATCACATCCAAATTTTAAATTTTGGGCTCTCATTCAAAGGAAAAAAATCCTAGATGGCACTTTCCCCCTCCCCGCCACTAATCCGTCGGCTCCCATCCTCCCAGTGTCGGCGGCACCGCTGCCCAACGGTGGTCGGTTACTGAAAAAATTAAAATCGTAGGATTTTACCAAAATATTTTTATTTCTTTGTCGGAGTTACTTTTTTTTATTTTACCTGAATTATTTTTATGATTTTGTTTATATCATTAATTTTGACAAGTTTATACATACAAATCAACCAAAAAAGTAAATTATATATGTATATACATAGAGAAATGCGTATTCAAGGAGAGAAATATAAGAAAAAGTACAAAACACCAGAAATTTAAACAAACATCCATGGTAATACACTAGTCTAAAAATTTATATAACTTAATTCATTTTACATGCACGCATATATACACTTCTGTAAACGTGTAGAAGCTTGCATCAAATATTTATAAATACATAAAAATTCTTATACACTTTTTTGGGTAGATCTACATAAAATCCATAATAAAAAATCAGATTTATGCAAATTTCTACAAGAAAAATGCTAGATTTAAACATAAAAAATTTCAACAAAGAACTAGTAGATGTCGCCGGATTTTTTGAAAGACGTAAAGGAAAAAAAAAGGAAAAAACATAATTAACAAACTCTCACCGAAGCTTTGACCAGAATTTACTTCGAAAATTATCATTATTCATCAAAAAGTAAAAAAGAAAAAATATGCGGCGACGCCGCCACCTAGGAGAAGAAGCAGTGGAAGGGGTGGGGGAGGAGGGGACAGTAACAGAGGGAACAAATTTACGATTTTTCTCTTTGGAGGGGACGAAGAAGAGAAGAAAGCATTGGGGGCTTGGGTTTTCTCTTTGGAAGGGCTGCTGGGGTTTGCAATTTGTGTTTCAAGATATGACATTTATGGGACTACTTTGGTAAGATTCTTAAATAGGGGTCATATTGAAAATTTTTGTGCGCTCCTTACCTCCTGGTGTGAAAATAAAAAAATCTTATATCAAAATACTAGAGTTTGAAGTGAAAAATCATAAATTTAAAAAAAATATATATATATTACTCCCTCCGTTTCAAAAAGGATGAACCTATTACTATTTGAAGGGTCAAACAAGATTATGTTTGACCACATATCTTACAAATATTTTCTAACTATTTTGAATTGTTAACTATTGTGACTTATAGTATTTTTCATGTAGTTTCTAAATATGTGAATTTTATTTAAAAAAATTTAAAAATTCGATGTGCAAATTCTCGGTCAAAATTAGTCAATTTGACCCTCGTACTCCGCAAAGGTTCATCCAAAGTGGAACGGAGGTAGTAATAGTACTAACATTCTCAAACTCCATTAATTTTTTCCTGAAATTCGGAATTTTTACCTTTAAACTTTAATATTTTAATCTGAGATTTTGAACTTGAATTCATAATTTTTTTTGAGTTTGAGCAGTTGTGACTCTTTAACTAAAACTTTTCTTGTTTATCACCCTAAAATTGGCTATTTTAAAAATTACAAAAGAAAAAGAACAAATTTAGGTTAGAGTTGAACTAATTTGAACAATAAAATCTTTTTTCTACAAACAGTTATTAAACTTTTGTAAATTCGTAGATCATATGGTGAAGGATGCCAAGGAACATGAGATGTTCGATGTTGGCATGAAAAAGTTAAGAAATATAAATTTTCAGTTCAACATTCTTGTATGTTAACCCACATTTTCTTGCAAATACAACTACTTATCATTTTTGTTTCAATAAAAAGAATATCAGAGGAAAAAAAAAGTTTTGGGAGTAGAAAAGATCAAATGCTCTCAAGGCACAGGTTAAGCTTTGTTTACTAACCTAGGCTGGCCAGAGATGATGAAGAAGAAAAAGCAGGTACTCTCCGCACCGGAGCTACCAAAAGAGAAAACTAATACTTCCCGACAAGTCACCCTAGAGAATGGAGAAGGTCAAACCCTACTTCCAATCCAATTTGGGCAATGGATCCCTGGTGGAGCACTTCCCACTAGCTGGAGGAGGCAGCTGAAAAACCCATTATAGCTGAGATTGTGCATGATAATAGAGCACAATATCAGGGTATGAAGCTAGGTTATTACCCTCCAGTGTTGAAGGAAGGAGTCAAAGTGGTCCAGTTGAATCCAGTTAAGCTAGAAGAGCAGAATAATAAGTGGAAATCAGCTTTTATTGGGTATGTACTTGGGGTTAACCCCACTTTCAAAGAAATGTTAAAGTTTGCACCCACACTCCAGGTTTATCTTCATAATGAAGGATACTTTATATTTAGATTTGACTGTGAGGAGGATAAATAATGTATTCTGCAAAATAGCCCGTACACCTTCAACACTAGACCATTGATTCTGAAGCAATGGGAGCCCAATTTTCATATTAGTAAGGAATCCAATAGGATAATTCCCTTATGGATTACTTTTTCTAACCTGCCTATCTAATATTGGGCAGTTGAAAACCTGAACGGGATAGCAAGTTGTCTTGGCAAACCTATATGCACTGATAAGCTTACAGCCACTAGTAACAGAATATCCTATGCTCAAATGTTGATTGAGCTAGATATAAATCAACCTCTCCCCGAATCAGTGCTAATAGAAGAACCTGATGGTCTACATAGGATTCAACTTGTTGAATATGACTGAAAGCCAAACTGTTGCTTAGAATTTTTGCAAAGTGGGAGGCATGCTGATACTTGCAAAATGAACAAGTTTAAAGTCACTCAGGTTGTTCAAAAGCCTAAAGGGAAGGAGAAAATAGCAAAGACCAAAGTGCAACAACAGGGAAACTGGATGGCAAAATCAATCCAAGAACCTGTCAAAGAACAGACCAGAATATTGCAACAAAAGAGAATATCCCAAATCAAGAAGTGTAGGCTAATGTAATATCTCTTGAGTAGGGTAAGCATAAAGAGAAAGGAAAGTCCAAATACAGGACAAGAGTAATGAACATCCTCGAATCAGTGTTGAACAACTGCTGGTAAGAAACCAATTCAGTGTTCTGGGAATACAGGACAATGAGGATAATGATATATCAAGATGGGCAAGTGATGTGCAGAAAAATCCCCCATGAAGCTGCATTGTAGGAACATAAGGGGTTTGAACAAGACCTATAAGCAAAAGGAACTCAAGACCTTTTTATTTATTAATAAAGTTACTTTAATAGGCCGTCTTGAGACTAAAGTTAAACAAAGGAAAGCTCGAAAGTTAAAACAGAGTTAGGGGAGTGCTTGGCAAACTTTCTCTGATTATGCTAGTACTCCAAATGGTAGGCTCTAGATTTGCTGGAAGCCTCAATAGGTCGATGTGACCATTCTTCTCTCAGCACCCCAACTGGTGCACTGCTATGTAAAGGAGCTGGGAACACAATTTGACTATAAAGTTACTTTTGTGTATGGGTGGAACACTCTAAAAGGTAGATAAGCATCGTGGGATCATCTCAGACTAATAAGCAATCACATTCAAGAACCTTGGCTAATCCTTGTAGACTTCAATGTTGTATTGACAAGTGAAGATAGGATAAATGGCCTACCAGTGCATCATCAGGAAACAATGGAGTTCCAAATATGCATAGATGCTATTGGAGTGGGGCAGATGACTAGAAAGAGATGCAGATACTCTTGGTGTAAGAAAAGAGAGGCTAGTAATAGGATATATAGTCCGATTGATATAGGGTGTTTTTGCATCAACAAGCTTTCACGGATTTAACTGAGGAAAGTTGGGCAAAGGAATATGAAGGTTATGCCATGTACAGGGTTTGGAAAAAGCTCAAAGCAATTGAAAGAAAGTCAAGATCCATGAACACAGAGGTGGGTTCACTTGATAAAAAGATAGCCAGAATTCAGGAAGATCTTCACAAAGTGCAGGACAAACTGAGTAATGATCTGTTCAATGCACAACTGATAGATGACGAGAAGGTTTTGATTGAGCAATTGCAAAAATGGACAATGCTGAATGAGCAAGTTCTCAAACATAAATCATGAGGAACGTGGATCAGACATGGTGATTCCAACACTAAGTTTTTCCATGCATACTTAAAAGCTAGACAAGCTAGAAACAAAGTCTCTTTTATATGCAATGATCAAGGAGATACACTAAGTGATACAGAACTTGTTAAACAAGAGTTCATTGGTTTCTTCAAGCAACTTCTAGGCTCTAATGAAGAAGAACTACCTTGCTTAGACCCTCCAATTGCACATGATGGACTATGTATTAGCAAAGATCAGCTGTTGATCCTAATACAACCAATCACTAAAGAAGAGGTTACAAAAGCCTTGCAAGATCTACCTAATGACAAAGACCTAGGAATAGATGACTTCCCTTCAAAGTTCTTCAAAGCATACTGGAAGCATTATAGGGGGAGGGTCGGTCAAGCTGTCATTCAGTTCTTTAAAATAGGTAACCTGCTTAAGGTAATAAACTGCACCACTGCCAATCTGGTTCCAAAAATGGATAATCCCACTTTTGTCAAAGAGGTCAGACCAATAGCCTATTGTACCGATATGTATAAATTAATATCAAGATATTACAGCTAGGCTAAAAATAGTGGTGGATCTTCTGGTTGGTATATCCTAATTTGCCTTCATAGAAGGCATGAATATTCTAGATTAGGTGATATAGCCCATGAACTGGTTAAAGGATATACAAAGAAGGGAGTCTCACCCAGCTACATAATCAAAATTGACATCAGAAAAGCCTATGACTCTATAGAATGGGGCTTCTTGAAAATGATTCTGCTGGAGTTTGGCTTTCCCACAAAATTTGTCAGTCTGATAATGGAGTGTGCTACATGTGTTAGTTATTTTTCTACTCATAAATGGTGAGTTGACTGACAGATTTGAAGCAAAGAATTAAGGAGCTGAGGCAAGGGGACCCTACGTCCTCATATTTGTTTGTGCTTGTTATGGAATATTTGCACATGTCCTTGAAGCAACTAAGACATAACCCCAATTTTAACTACCATCATAGATGTAGTAAGCTTGGGATAGTCCACATCTGCTTTGCAGATGACTTGTTACTATGTTGCAGAGCAGACTAAGTGTCTATACAATTGATGCTAGATGCCTTCAATCACTTCTTTGAAGTATCTAGATTAAAGGCAAATATGGAGAGTACCTCCTTGTACATTGCTCGGGTGAGCCAGGACTTTAAAGATCAGATTCTTACTTAAATATATTTCACTTTGGGTCAGCTGCTATTTAGGTTTCTGGGAGTACCTCTCTCTTTAAAAATGCTTATTATCCACCAATGTATGCCTTTAGTAGAGAAAATGATTGCAAAAGTAAGAAGTTGGTCAATTAAATTCCAACCCTAAAAAGGCTTACTATCCACCAATGTATGCCTTTAGTAGAGAAAATGATTGCAAAAGTAAGAAGTTGGTCAGTTAAATTCCAATCCTACAGTGGAAGAGAGCAGCTCATCAAGAGTGTTCTCTTTGAGATTCACACATACTGGGCACAGATCTTCTTAATCCTTAAGAAGGTCAATCAACTAATTACTACTGTATGTAAGACCTTTCTCTGGAGTGGAAGTGAAGAGAAATCTAGGAAAGCTTTAGTCTCTTGGGAGACCCTGTGCAAGTCAAGGTCAGCTGGTGGCCTAAACATCCTAGACTTTCAATTATGGAATATAGCAGCCCTATGTAAGCTGATATGGGAAATTCATTTAAGGAAGCAAACCTTATGGGTCCGGTGGATCCACATCTAGTATGTATGTGTGTGTATATATATATATATATATATATAAAAAATTTCCTACTATGACAGCTTCTACTCAAGCATGTTGGCTTATAAGGAATCTTTTTTATGCAAGAAAATGGCTTCCCTCTCTAGACCTGAATGCTCAGCTAGGATAGTATTGCTAAGCAGGTAAATTTAGTATTAAAAAAGCCTAACTGGAGATGAGTGGCCAACACCAGAAAGTGCAGTGGAAAGAGATGAATGTGAAGCAAGGACCAATGCCAAGACACCAATTCATCATGTGGCTAGCAATGCATGATCGGCTTGCCACATTGGATAGATTGAGAAAGTGGAATATCAATGTTCCACCTGAATGTGTGTTGTATGACTCAGGATTGGAGAAAACTGCCGCTCGCCTCTTCTTTGGCTGCTCTTACTCAAACTATTTCTGGAGTATAATCCTGAAATAAATAGATAAAGGTAGAGTAGTTGGAAGCTGGACAACTAAGCTACAGTGGATCACTAGCAGAGTCAATACAAGAAGGCCTAAAGCTGAAATATTGAGGTTCCTGTTTTGCAGCAACAATCTATCATGTATGGCAGGAAAAAAACAAAAGAAGATTCAATAATGAATAAAGAAGCAATGTCCAAAGAATCAGAGAGATAGTGCAGCAGCTCCATATCAAAGGACAAGCTAATAGTAAATGAAAAAATCAACTAAAGAGACTGAATGCATATCCATGCTAACAGTGTAAAGTCCAGAATCTGGGTACTTAGTTTAGCTTAGTATATATGTTTAGCATAGTTATGATTTAAAGTGATTGTATATTATTGAATTGAGATCAAGTTCCATAATCTAATAGGAACGAGTGGGTGTAAATAGTTACTTTAGTTGAATAAAATTTTTTCTTTTGACCCAAAAAAAAAAAAAAAGAGATTAGATAGTGTTTCTTGTTTAGATTTTAATTTATTTAAGAGATAATGGTCAAATATCCCTTTAAACTATCATTCATTTTTATGTTTCCTACTTAACCTATCGGGTAGTTATGAGTACCCATTTAACAACAACAACAACATACCCAGTGTTGTCTCACAAGTCGGGTCTGGAGAGGGTGAGATGTACGCAGACCTTACCCCCAACAAAGCGGAGAGGCTGTTTCCGAAACACCCTCGACTAAAAGAAAATATAATTATGGAAACATGCTAGAAAAGAAAAACACAATGAGAATATAAGTGCAAATAAAATAACAACATAAGATTTAAAGACAACCGAAGTCAACACCACACACCAACAGTAATAAAGGCGAAAAGTGAAATAAAAGTAACATATATACGGATAATACTAATGCTAATAAGCCTAGAAATCCCGTGAGAAAGTCATGTGTACCCCTTGAACTATTATTTTTCATTTCTAAAACATTCATGCAGTGCAAGTAGTAAGGAGGTTGACTTCACTATCTTTGTAAAGCATCCATGTAGCATTTTTACATTTATCTTTTAAGAGTAGTTATTCTTATTTCTTATTTAGTGCTTTTATTTTTCTAAATTTTTGAATTTCTTCTTCTATTCTTCTTCAAAACTGAAATAACATATATATATATATATATATATAAATTATAGCCCATATTCTTAAATAAACACTAAAAAGAAAAATAATTAATAATAGTAAACCTAATTACAAAATAGAATAGGATTTTCTCAACAATAATAACTCAAATTAAAATAGTGGATATTAAAATATCTTTCTTTCGTTTGGTAAAAGATGGCACAATTCGCGTTTCAAGAGTCACGTTATTTAATTTTGACCGTTCATTCGGACATAGTCTCTTTAACTTTTTTGAAATAGAATTTATTTATTAAGAAGTTTCATAAAAAGTAATATAAATCACAATAATTAATGATTTAAAATATACAAAAATATTGTGGACAAAGAAAAATTCGTTTAACACTCGAAATCCGAAAAGTATCATCCTTTGTGGCAATGGACGGAGTACTTAAGTATATATTATGCCTGTTATGGGTTATGTTTAACTGGGTTTCCATTATTGATAAAATTTAGTGGTAATTTGGAACTAGGATTATTATTTTTTGATTAAATTATTTCTAGTATTATTTTTATTTTAAGGGTACACGTGTCAACTAATTTACCGCTATTTGCAAAAAAATATAGAATTTTGAATTAAAAAAATTAATTAGAAAATAAGAAAGAAAAAGAAAAAACAAATAAATACTACTCGCTCAGTTCCATCAAGGATGACGTAGTTTGACTTGATCAAAGTTTAAGAAATCGAAGAAAACTTTCGAAACATGTGGTCTAGAATAAATCATAGATAAATGTGTGGTTGTAAAGTATCTCATTAAAGGTAAAGTGGTAAGGAAAAATTACATTAAATTATATGGAATTTGTTTGCGAAACATAGAAATTTTTACAAACCTTACAAAAAAATAAACCAAAGTATTTAAATTTGTTATTATAGCAAAAATTAGAAAGTGTGAGGAAAATAAAATTTCTAATCCTAGTATCTTCTCTCTCTCTAGCCCTCGGCATCCCCCCGCCCCTCTCATTCCCTTCTCGGTCGAGTGATAGCTTGCCGCTACTGGTGTCTAGCTGGTGCTGCTATCTCCGGTACTGCCGGTTCGAGTGACGTCGAGCTGCTGCTGCCATGTTCATTTATCCGGTGACGTGCTACTACTTTCTTTTTCAATGAGGTGCTATTGTTGCTTTCTTTTCCAGCAATCCTTTATCCAGCGAGTATTAGATCCATATCTGATGCAACGAGCATTTGGTCTTACATCTTACTACACCTATGGTCAGGATGTAAGAAATACCTCTTGACCATAATTGTGTTTATCCGACGAGAATTTGGTCTTGCATTTGGTCTTTACCCTAATTGGTTTCTCCGACAAGCAATGTTACATCGTTTCAGATCTTCTCTAGATCTGAAATTTTTACATTTATATGTCAATTTTATATTAGGTGTATCTGAATTGTATCAATGGTATTGGTCTTTCTTCTTTTCTATTTTGCTTGTATATCTGTATTTATAGTGCTTCTTCTTATCTTTTTTTTTTTTTTTTTTCTTTTCATGGTGGGTGTTATACCTATGGTGCTTTTGGTGGTAGTTTGCAGATGGGAGGATTGTATGTCCACTATTTTTTATTATATATACGGTGATATATTGGACATACATTGTACATGAAATGGACATACGATAGACATGCACGTAATATTCAACGCATACATCAATTGTATAGCTGTATGTCTTGTGTATTTCCATCCAATGTCTAGTGCATCACTGTATATATAAAAAGATACACTGACATACGTGCATATACAACGACATACATCAGTGTAGATGTATTTATATGTATCTTCATTCAATTTTATACAATTGTTAAAAAAAAACATGACATTCAAGTATAGACAATTTTAAAAAGAAAAAAAAATTAAAAAGATTGTCAGTGACCGGCGGCCATCACTGGACCAGTGCGGCTAATGGAGACCGAAGATGTATGTCGGCTGATGGGGCAGCATGGGGCAGAGTGTAGGCGGCGGTGGATGGTGGCAGTATGGACGAAGAAAGGGGATCTAGTGGATTTTTACCACATTTATGTAATTTTCTATGTTTGAAAAAACATATATTATATTTTGAAAATGCTATATTATTTCTATTTTGTGTAAAGTTGCTTCTAACATTGTATAGTTATGTAAATGGTCCAAATGCACAAGGATCATGACCAAAAGAGAAACTATAATACATTAAATATGATATGAGATAATTTCATAAACCTCCCCTTAGGTGTGGTTACGTGACGCTGATCTCCATAACTGATTACCGTAAAGGAGGTCAGTGTGACGAATCCAAACCTGAAGGAAGGTCTCTAAAATTATCTCTAAATAGAAAATACACAACAAAAGAGAAAGATTAGAGAAAACGAAATAGCGAGAGAAGAAGATACTACCAAAAATTAGTCCTATGGCAACAGTTTTGAAAATATTGCAATAAATTAGCTATTGGGACAGGATTATAATAGTTTTACCCCTTGCAAAATAAAATTTGATATTTGGTAGCAATTTTGAATAGAAGTGTTGCATTACATACAAAAACCATCGCATTAGTGCATTTTAATACAAGAGTTATTTGAATCTTCGCTCAAGGTATTTAATAACCACGGTTATTTTGGTGCATATTTTTTTTTGGAACACTTAATTATTTTAGGATTTCCCTTTTCAAATTCTCTCCTAAATTTTTCCAACTTTTTTCACAGCTAATGACGTTAGGTAACAGATCGAAAAAATAGGCTATTTAGGGGAACACAATGTATTTATCCAAACAGAAAAAAAACTCAAATTCCCCATTTCCGCAAATTTCAGTTCCATCTCCATGAACTTAAACTCTCCATCTTCTAGAGCTCTAGAACCATCAGAATATGCAAATATCAGTTCTATCTCAAGTCTTTCAGTTGAAAGCTGACTCGCTCAATTCACAAGGAGCTAGCGAAGGAAAATCTAATTAGTTCAAATGAATTAAAGTTTAGTTGTGATTGCTTGAAGGATTCCTAAATAGAGATTGGAATTTGTATTGTAAACTAATGATTGCAACTACCAAACAGAAAGTAATAAACAATTGTGTGAAAATAATAGATTAAAAGCTAGGGTTTAGCCGCCTAAGTGAAATTTAGTTACATAAAACCAATGAGTCAAGTGTATATGGTCGAACTAACATATTTAACACTGAAAAACATCTAGGAATAATGAGTGTCTATTCCATTAAGCTCGCTAGAGACAAACCAAAGCGCATAAAGACCTAGTTTATAAACCCTATGAAAGAGAATCTATTTCTGACAATCCATTTTAGATGGGTTAGGCTATTTGAGCCAATAAAACCCAAATCTTAGCTAGTTCTTGTAAACCTACGCCTATTCAACCTCGCTAGAGTGATGAAAAAATAAGGTGAGATAAAATCCAAATGTCACGATCACCCAAACATGAGTTTAGACACAATAAGAACTAAATATATACTAACCCAAGGTTTTTATGCAACAAAATCAAACATCCATTGAGAATTAATCATACCATTGCAACTAAACTCCTAGTATGAGTTTAGCTACTCATACTAGATTCTAACAAATAACAAGTATTTATTAAAATAGCAAGAATCATAGCCGTAATTGAAGAAATGAGTTTAAGATCCTTACAAAAAATGATGTTAAACCCTTGCCTTATTCTCCAAGTCACTAAGACTAAGATATTCAAAGATAAGTGCCTTAAGAGCCTAATGTTCTATTTATAGTGTTGTGTTTAGCAGTTATTCTATTATTTTAAAAAAATATCATTTTGCTATTGAAATTCAAAAAAGATCGATGATTCTGGCTGCCTATCACATTAAACGGCCGCCGACAGCCTAGTGCTGACTCTTGTGTTTTCTTCTTTTTAGGATCGACAGAGCATCGAATTGGTGATTGAATCATCAAATATTCAAACAAGGCATGCTAGGATATTCTGTGACCATCATCTATGAAGCCGATAATTGTGCGGCCGCCCTTTTAGATTTCGATGGCTTCCGAATGAAATCTGCGTCTAGCTGCTTTTCACCGCCACTTGTCCTGAGAACACCCTATCTCCTCCAACGCTTCTTGATCTGCATTTCGCCTATGAATCAGCAGGTCGCCGATCACTTATGCCCTCTACATTTTCTAGTTTCTTTTTTGAGTCCAAAGCTTTCTTTTTGCTTATCCTAGAATATTTTCAGCTTCCTCTGGCTCGTTAGCTCATTCAATAACCAATTTCCTAAAACAAAGAGAATTACATAAGATTCGCTTACCATTTTAAGCTAAAAGACTTTAAGCCTTATGAAAGAACTAAATATGGAGGTAAAATACCAACACATCAACACCCCCAAACATGAGCTTTTGTTTGTCCTCAGGTAACACTAAATCTCTATCTTATGTTCTATTGTTAGACCAAGACTTGGCTTCACATGATAATGGTCAAAGCACGAGAGTTTATGACTTCGATTGGTACAAAAATTTAATATTAAGCATGATATTCTAATCAGAATGGCACCATCCACAAGAACTAATGTCACATAACACAATGCATGAAGCTTTCAATGGAAACTAAGGCGTGCTTAGCACATTTCTAACTCTCATCTCTTACTCAAGACTCATTATTTTGTGTCTTCTATCTTTTTAAGTTTCAAGTGCCCTCACCGCAAAGAACAGGTCCCTTTCTCACACATAAAGTTAAAATGAGGGACCCTATATTAAATAACGCACACTCTTGCAAAGAATGCAACTGATGAAAATGCAATGCCATAAACTTGACCTTTATGTTAATCTTCATTCATCTCATATTTCTTGGTGAAGGATCCAATAGGTCTTTTATCTAAGGTTTTAATGTAGGATAGGGCGTAAATAAGGTATGTTTTGGATGAATGGTGACTAAACTCCACGCTTCAGCACCACACTAACTTTTCATGTTCTTCGTACACCTTACTTTCCTTTCGTACCTCTCTTCTTTTTCATTGGCTTCTTATTCCCACTTTTTACTTCTCATTTTGGAATTTTGCTTTGTGGCTTTGATTTTTCTTTGCTTATTTTGTTTTTTACTATTTCCATTTTCTTTTTATTTTTGTTCTTTTTCTTTTGCTATTTTCTTTTCTTGATTTTCTCTTTTTCTCTTTATATACAACTTTTATATTTCGGAATCTTTTCTTTTGTTTAGCTACTTAGCTTTCATTTTCTCACTTTCCACCCCCAAAGTTAGACTAAGAAGTCTAAGTTGCACGTCTCTTAATGCTATAAGGAGGATAGTTCAAGAGAAGGTTAGTGTTTTAAACAATTAGAATTGGGTTCGGCTAATTATGTGGTTTACCAAAAGAATGATATTAGGCTCAAAGTTTGCTAGCTTAGAATATCTTTTGGATGGCTTGAATGACTCAAACGGGTCAAGAAAACCTATTATCCTATGCAACACCAGCATGCATTTCAATTTCAATCTGATAAGATTCCGACCAAGTTCTCGCATACAATGCATCACAAGCAACAACTAAATCCTCACCACACATGACACATGAGACAAGATAGATGGAATCAACTCACACAAGTTCAAGAGCAAGAGCTCAAGCTAGTATTACTTTACATGCCTAGAGACATCAAGAGAACCTAAGGGTCGTAACATGCGACTTTCACCAATCAATCCACAATTATTTCTCATGCATTCTCCGAACATGTTAGTACCAAACAAATTATGTCACAACTTCCAGAAGAGCACTTATATCGAAAATTCCTATAAAGTGTCTCGTTCAAAAGAATTGATTTTTACCGAGACAAAGAAAAACTAAGAATGTTATTATCTACATCTAAGAGTTATTTACAAGAATGGTATTTACAGTGGTTATTTCGGGCCTGAGTGAGTTGCCTAAGTATCTCAAGAAGTGTGAATCGGAGGAAGAAGGTAACATCTAGCGCGTAGTTCATGAGACTACCTTTTGATATTTTTGATATTTTTCAATTTTTTTTCATTTTTTTATGTTATTTTCATATTTTTCATTATTTTTGTTGTTTTTCAATAATAGGATCTAACTAGGAATATAAGAAAAACTACACTAAGATTTTAAAGACAAAGCATGAGATAGAATGAGACAACTTGCTCATAATATCAAGCAATTTACATGTACACCTACCCTGAGCATAAAAAATATTGCCTTGTCCCCAAGCAACATAACCCCAACAAATAAAACTAGATAGAGTAAGGGTATAGGAGCTCCATGTCTAGTAGTGGAATGTGGAGTGACCTCGGGAGCATCATCCAAAGCATGTGAATAGATGGACCATCCTTCATTTGATTCTTCTCACCCACTTTTGGATCTTGGAATGTCTCACGGGGAGCCGAAGATGATGATCCAACAAGAACGACCGATGGACTCTTTTCTTTATGTATCTTCTCTGTTCTCTCCTCATCCTTCCTCCTCTCTTCTTCAACCTTCTCAACTTTCACTGTTCTTTCAACTTCCATATTTTTCTTTCTTTTCCTCTTTCTTCTTCTCTTCTTCCATTCTCTTCTTATCATCCTCTCTTTTTTTACTCTCAATTTCACACTTCCTCTTCTTTTATTCCTCACTCTTTTTCTTTCTCTCAAGCTCTCTCTTTTTCTTTTCTTCCTCTTCTTTCTTCTTTCTCTTAAACTCTCTTTTTCTCCTCTTTCGCCTCTCTCTTTTTTCTCTCAAACTACTTCTTCTTTCTCTCTTCCTCCTCAATATTTTGTTTCTTTCTAGGATCTTCTTTTTCCTCTGTAAACTTTTTGCTTGTTCATTGAGTTACCTTATTCTTTGCCCGCTTCCTCTTCTAGCCTCTTCTTTTCTGCTTTCATTTGCTGAAATTTCTCGGCACTCATTAGCCGATGCTTTTCAAGAAGCTTCCCTATTTTCTCACGGTCGTCAACATCAATTTTTTTCTCCTCTTCCTGCACTTCATCCTCGTGCCTTTATTTTGAAAGTACCAGAGTAGGCTCGGGTGTGACCCTAAACATATCCAAAATATTACCCGTCCGCATATTTCTAAGCTCATCTTTCAAAACTTTAACCTAGGTTTTTATTTGAACATTAAAATTTTTTCGGTTTGTGTTATTTTGTAATTGCATCAACAGTAGACTTAAGAGCCTTTTCAAGATCTTGAGAATGAGTTCTCAATTAGTTAATCTGTGCCTCAAGATCGGTGAGTTGTGTTGTAATGAATCTAAAAAAATGGGGATGTTGAATAAGTTGAAATGCCTTTTCGGAATATCCTCTTCCCCCTTTGGTCTAGGAGCTCCCGAAGATGGAGTAGCTCTTTCACTTGGTTGTGCACTCAGTAGGGCTTGTCTTCTTTTTAGCTTCTTACTTCCTCTCTTTCTTCTCCTCATCTTGCAATATTCGTCA
Organism: Petunia x hybrida; assembly: GCA_037355625.1. Taxonomy (NCBI): domain Eukaryota; kingdom Viridiplantae; phylum Streptophyta; class Magnoliopsida; order Solanales; family Solanaceae; genus Petunia; species Petunia x hybrida. The sequence goes on from JBBBVM010000648.1 coordinate 1,106,361, forward strand.
ATCAATGTCCCCGATAGCATCAATCAACTATCAATATCAATCAATTTGGGCACTCGACCTTTCATCAATGAAGTAATCAGACACGAAAAACCATATGCGGTACTTTGTTGATGATCTGTTGTGTCAATGATAAAAAAGAAAAGCTATCCCACATCAGGATTCATCTCATCCATTATGGCAACTATGAGAATTGCCTTCTCCATTTTGATTCTGGCATCATTGAAGGAGGGATAGAAACGGCTACTCACTATAGCATTCCATGCTTTAGCAACAAAGCTTAATGAGCTTTTCTCGATTTTGACCCCTATTTTTATCCAACGTAAAGTAATGCCCGGGGCTACAATGATAGCCGTAAGCCAAACCCTCAAGCTAGCTTCATCCTCTCCTTTCTATCTCATTTTCTCATCAAAGTCATGGGTGCTCAATGGCGACTCCACCCCATAAAATTTATTGATTTCGTCAGATGAGAAGAACACGCAGCACCTCGAACCTTCATATTCATGGACTTAGGTGGATTTTTTGACAAGTTGGCATAAAACTCCTGCACAAATACTCCATTATATTCTCCTTGAGGTGCACACAAAAATAACCATTCCCTGCGTTCAAACTCATCATACATATCCTCGCAATGCTCCTTTGCCAACTCAACTTGTCGCATCTTCTCAACATTGATAGACTTTTGAGGTCTCTTTTCGAACATCTCCCTTCCTTTATTGTTTGTGAATCTCAACTTCATGATCTTCCAAGTTTTCTCCGGATCCCTTAATAGGTCAAGAGCCATTTGGACTCTTTGTTCATGCCTCTGTTCATCTTCTGAGTCGGAAGAAGAAGAAGAATCAACCAAAGCTGTTAGGAATGAATGCCATTGTTCGACATCATCTCTCAATGTAGATTGAGGCCTCTTCTTTCCCTAAGGTAATTTAGGGATATCTTTCATTTTCCCTTTAATTTGGACAACTCTACTGTTGGGATTTTAGAATGTGAAGAGTGTGAATGGGAAATGGGTGGAAAGGTGAAATGGTAATGCACTTTCTCCCACATTGGTAGTGGAAAAGGCTTTTGCTGGGTTTAAATAGAGAAATGCTTCTTCTAACTCTTAAAAGGGTTGAGAAGAAGGGGAGCCTCGTGCCCTCGTCGTCGCTCGCTCCTCTCGGATTCAGTCAATTGATATGATTGATTGACTTAATTTTTTGGACCAACAAAAACTAAAAGTATTAATTAATATTAATATTTAATATTAATCCATTTTTGTAACGGGAATCTGAAATCAGATTGATTCATTCCTCCACTTTAATTTTTTCCCGTTATGTATTAAAACCAGCCATTAGTGTGGTCATTTCTGTAACAGCCACATTTGAAAGGTTGTGTCTCTTCATATTCTGTCTTCCCTTAGTTATAAATACGTGTCTTACATCAGTCTTTTTACACACAGAAAAACCATCTGACTATCTCCTCTCTTTTCTGCATACAAACAGTAAGTGTCGTATGATTTGCTCCGCTTCTTTGAGTTCGTCGAGTTCTACAGTTTGAAGTGCCGCTACCGTAGAACTGTTATCCCGTTCCATCCTGGGAGGAATTAACCCATTAATCTTGGGCAACTATGAGGAGGTTAGATTCCTTAAGGAGACACAAGGAACTTGTGGGCTCGGGATTGTCCAATACACACTGATTATACATTTCTATTTTGTATTTTCTGATTTATTTAAATGCAGGAATAACATGCTTAAGGAATCTAACGTTATTTATTTTCTGCGTTTAAATTATATATCATTTAAGGAGACTGATTAAGGAGACTAAAACCTTCGTGGTTTTCTACTCCTATTTACTGCTAATTAATCTGTTTGTGGAGATTAAAAGCCTCCATAGTTTTTGTACCTCGACTGTTTAAACAGTTTGTTTGCATTCGGTTTGAAGATTTAAATACTTCACCGGTTGTTGATATTGTTTCTGCTTGTGTCATTTTGACAGAGATGATAAACAGAGTGGAACCAACTGTCTCTGTTGTGAGTGGTACTGCTACCACAGTTTCTGGTGCTGCAGGGTCTAGCCGTGCTGCTACTGCAATGGTTATGCCACCTGCAGAAAAGCTGGGAAAATTTTCTGGTGTGGACTTTAAAAGATGGCAGCAAAAGATGTTCTTTTATCTGACCACTTTAAGCCTGCAAAGGTTTATTAAGGAGGATGCTCCGGTCCTGACTGATGAAACACCTGAAAACGAGCGCTTCTTTGTGATTGAGGCTTGGAAGCATTCTGACTTCCTATGCAAGAATTATATTCTAAGTGGCTTGGAAGATGACTTGTACAACGTTTATAGTAATGTTGAAATGTCAAAGAAACTGTGGAATGCACTGGAAAAGAAATACAAGACTGAAGACGCTGGACTGAAGAAATTTGTGGCTGCCAAATTTCTGAATTATAAGATGGTGGAAAACAAATCTGTTGTATCCCAAGTCCAAGAACTTCAAGTCATTATCCATGATCTCCTTGCGGAAGGTTTGATCCATATTAATACTTATGTTAAAACTATTAACTATATTGTTGCTAACAAACTTTTCTTTGAAGGTTTGATGATTAATGAGGCGTTTCAAGTTGCGGCCATGATTGAAAAGTTTCCTCCATTATGGAAGGACTTTAAAAATTACTTGAAACATAAGCGCAAGGAGATGACCCTTGAAGATTTGATTGTACGCTTAAGGATTGAAGAAGACAACAAATCTGCTCAAAAGAAGGCTCGTGGAAATGCTACAATAGCGGGAGCAAATATTTTTGAGCATAATCCAAATCTGAATAAGAGAAAGAAGCCTTCTGGAGGGAAGACCAACCCTAGCAAGAAAAAGTTCAAGGGAAATTGCTACAACTGTGGCAAGAGTGGGCATAAGTCCGCAGACTGTCGTGTTGCAAAGAAGGACAAGGATAGGAAAAAGGAAAAAAGGTCAAGCCAACATGGTTGAAGAGAAAAAATTGGCCCAAGGAGTGCAAGATATTGATTTGTGTGCTATGATTTCTGAATGCAACTTGGTTGGAAATCCTAAAGAATGGTGGATTGATTCAGGAGCCACCCGCCATGTTTGTGCTGTGAAGGAAGCCTTTGCTTCGTATGCTCCCGCTGGACCTGATGAGACACTCTCTATGGGAAACTCTGCAACGGCCAAAACTGAAGGATATGGAAAGATATGCCTCAAGATGACATCTGGTAAGGTTGTGACTCTGAACAATGTTCTTCATGTTCCTGAAATACGGAAGAACTTGGTGTCTACTGTACTTCTCGTTAAAAATAGGTTTAAGTGTGTCTTTGTTTCTGATAAAGTTGTAATAACTAAGAATGAGCTGTATGTCGGAAAAGGTTACCTGACTGAGGGCCTTTTCAAACTCAATGTAATGGTCGTTGACACTATGAATAAAAATGCAGCTTCTTCTTACTTACTTGAGTCAAATATTTTATGGCATTCTTGTTTGGGACATGTCAATTATAAAACCTTACGAAAAATGATCAATTTGGAAGTATTGCCTAAATTTGATTGCGAAAAGTCAAAATGTCAAATATGTGTTGAGTTTAAATATACTAAACACCCTTACAAGTCAATTGAAAGGGATTCTGAACCATTAGACTTAATTCACACTGACATTTGTGACATGAAGTCAATACCATCTCGCGGTGGAAAGAAGTATTTAATAACTTTTATTGACGATAGTACTCGTTACTGCTATGTTTATTTACTTAGTAGTAAAGATGAGGCAATTGACGCATTCAAGCAATACAAAAATGAAGTTGAAACGCAACTTAACAAAAAGATAAAAATGATAAGAAGTGATAGGGGCGGCGAATATGAATCTCCTTTTGAACAAATATGTTTGGAATATGGCATTATTCATCAAACAACTGCCCCTTACACGCCTCAATCTAATGGGATTGCGGAAAGAAAAAGTCAAACATTAAAGGAGATGATGAATGCCTTGTTAATAAGTTCGGGTTTACCTCAGAACTTGAGGGGGGAAGCTATATTCACTGCTAATCAAATACTCAATCGAGTTCCCCATAGCAAAACACTTTCCATTCCATATGAGAAGTGTAAAGGAAGGAAGCCCAACTTGAATTATTTCAAAGTGTGGGGGTGTTTGGCAAAAGTGCAAGTCCCAAAACCAAAAAGGGTTAAGATAGGACCAAAAATAGTTGATTGTATTTTCATTGGATATGCTATAAACAGTAAAGCATATCGATTTCTGGTTCATAAATAAAAAAATCCCGACATTCATGTAAATACGGTGATGGAATCCGATAGTGCTGAATTTTTTGAATATGTATATCCGTATAAGAAGGAATTGAAACGACCTCGGTCAGTCGTTTCGGAAGTTAGGACTCCAATTGGCGTGCTGATAATTTTAAAATATTCGTAATGTCCATTAGAACCTGTCTGTAAAATTTGAGCTAAATCAGACCTCGTTTGGTAGGCATCGGAAGAAGGTTTCAGTTTTTATTGGCGATAAATATTAAAAAGAGATTTTCGAACTCGGTTTTGCCGAATGAGCTCCGATTCGAAATCCGAAAGCGCCGCTAGGTTCGTATGATTTTTTGTGATTTTTGTAAACTTTCGAAAGTGAATTTCGATGTTGTTCGGCTAGTTTCCGCTAAAATGCCGAAAGTTAAATAATTTGACTTCTTTTCATTTAAAATCGCATCTTGAGTTTCGGGAGTCCGTTTTGAGATCCGCCTTCGCGGGTATGTTACATATATTTTGTATAACTTGTATGCAAAAGTTGGAATTATTTCAAATATCATACGGTGCCGTTTTAATTTTCGTCGCGAAAAGAAAAGAAAGTAAAAGAAAAGGAAAAGAAAAACGACAAAAAAAGACAAAGCGAGAGAAATTATATATGTCGGTTACCAATATCTATTGATCCCTTGGCAGATATGTTCAACAAAACAGAAACAAAGAAAGCGAAATATGAACAGAGAAGAAAGATAGAAACACGCAGTGGAAAAATGCCAGAAAATGAGAAAAGGAGCCGGAGGAAAATAGTATTTTTACCTCAAAAAATTCAGGTAATGATCTTAATATATTATTTGAGTTTATTACGTATGTTTGAATATATTTTTATGGTAAAAATAGGGATATTAGACATCGCCCTAATGACGTAAATTGATAGTTTAAAGGGTCAAATGGACCCCGATAATGAAATTGATTATATATTCGTACTCAGTGAGTTATGGGCAACATATAAATGTAATTTATTAGGGGTTTGGTTATGTGACCTTAAACCCTGTACATAGGCCTGGCCTGCGTATTGCGTATGCGAATAGGGTATCAGGTTCTTAACCGGATTGCCCTAAGATGCGACGAATGAAGTCTTTAGCCTAATTTGATATTTTTTTTCCTTATTGAATAGAGTGGGATCGTTTGGCAATGAAACCAAAGGACAAGCGGTTATTGAGTGGCTGTACTAACTTTTGGAAGAGGTAAGTGTTGATATCCATTTCTTTGGAGGCACCTGGCCTCGTGGATTTTCTACCACGTATTCCTTACGTGTGTAGCTGCCGATAGGCGTACTCATTACGCCTTAGCTTTGGATTTATATTTTATATAATATGTTATGTCCTACTGTTGGTATTGCATTGAGAATCTGAGCATTGTACCCTGGCTGTGAGTTGGCATCTACTTCCCGGCTGTTGATGGGAGTCCCGCGCCGGTGAAGGGTTATTATTGCATCACATTGCATTTATATGCATTATGTGTCATTCATATGCATTACATTGCATATCATATTGGGTGCAGGAGTATTCCGCCCCAGGAGCAGGAGTATTCCGCTCCATTGTATCATATTGAGGGTAGGAGTATTCCGCCCCAGGAGCAGGAGTATTCCGCTCCATTGTATCATATTGAGGGTAGGAGTATTCCGCCCCAGGAGCAGGAGTATTCCGCTCCATCGTTGTTGAACCCCAAAAATTACCCCCCGAAAAGGATAAGTTCCGGAATATCGACAGGATGGACTAACTCTTTTGGAGTTTTTGGAGTCGCCAACCAATTTAAGGAAAACAGGGAACCACATTAACAAATGCATGCAAAAACTCCGTTTTTGTAAAAGACGGTCTTTTCAGAGATTCTAAGTAAGAGGTTTTATTAATTTCGGAAGAAGGTTTTTAAGGCACTTCAAAAATTCCGTAAAATACGGTTAATCCGACAGGTTTCCAAATATTTACAAGTGCGCTTTTCTTTCAAAAGAATTATTTTAAAAATAGTAATAATATAATAATAAGAATAATTAATCGAATAAAAAGCTTATTTGCAAAATATTCTTTTACTTGCACGCATTTGCTAAGATGGCCCCAATTTGCAATAAATTAAATAACGACTTCACAATAAAAGATAATGGACATAAAGTAAAGCCACATACAAACAATCAAATATTATTGTCAAATAAAATAATTCACACATTTTATTTACATAAATATCTAAGGAAAGGAATGCGAAGTTAAAGATAGAACCCGTGATATTGATCAACTCGCGGGAGCCTTGAATTTTCTAAATTTTCTAAGGTCTTATGTCTTGACTGCTTGAGTTCGAATTTAAGCCCAAACGACTCCAATGCAATGGACTATCCCCATTTGTAAGTTAGCCAAAAGGGCTCTCGAATTGTTCGTGCCAAGATGTACCTCGCAATAAAATGGGAATTAAACTGGATTAGTACGATAATAAAGTGTAATGATTAATAAAATAAAATAACAATAATAAAGTAACAAAATAATAATAATAATAATAATAAAATAATAGAATATATAATAATAATAATAATAATAATAATAATAATAATAATAATAATAATAATAATAATAATAATAATAAAGGGGGTTGTTTTTTGCAAAATTTAGGCTCAGATTTGTATGGCGCGTCATGTAGAGGCTCGGGATTTGGTACAGCTGCAAACACGGAGCCCGGGCCGGTTGCCACGCCAGGTACCAAACCCACCACTCTATTCGACTTGCTTTGCATTAATTTCATACATTCATCATCGCCTTTTGCTTTAGGGACACGGGAACGGGAGGGTTCAAGTGTAGCATCATGTTCAAAATCAATCCCGAGGCCTCAATACGTGCATATGTATTTTTTCATAGGCCAATGTAGGCTTTAGGGACACGGGAACGGGACGGTTCAAGTGTAGTATCATGTTCAAATCAATCCCGAGGCCTCAATACGTGCATATGTATTTTTTCATTGGCCAATATAGTATCGGTTCGAATCAGTCTAATAATCTGTGATATACTAAATTTATCCAAAATGGATTCCTGCACTCAGAAAATCCAGTCAATGCATAACAGTAATCCAACCATGTAAGCGGGCCAAACCAATAATCCAACCGGGTCAAACGGCAACATAATAACAGTACAGCAAAACCAACTGATTCAACGGGTCAAACAGCTGCATAAGCAAGATTCAATAACATGTAGCAAACTAAGTCCAAAAACCAGCGTAACAAAGTGCAAAACTCGGCAAAATCAGTCAACCCAGGGGTTAAGAGGATAAATACAGTAGAAATGTTAGCAGCTGCACATCACTATGAAAAATCAGTCAACCACGATATAGTGGTCAACAACAATTAGAAACCAGTGGAAATCCATAACGTCAATAAGAGACAAGTGAACAGAAGACAAAATTCCGATGAGTGTCAGTAATAAAACAAGACTGAGATCAGCTTCTCATTCATCATCGCAACAGCAATCGAAAGGGAGGAGCAACACCGCTTTTGCCTAACGGCGTCACTACTACTCCGATTCTCTGCTTTCCGATCAAAACTCTCCAGCGAAAAACAACGGCGGTGGTGTTAACACTGCCTCTATTTCCAAATCTCCATATCCCGATCCCTTTTTCTTTTTCGATCTATGCCCTTACTCCTTTTTCTGATCCCCCAATTTCCCTATATTCCAGATCTGCTCTGTTCTTTGATGTTTGTGTGTATTAAAATGTATATGTTACTGCCGTGTGTGTGTGTAGGTGTTGAGAGGAGCGGGAAAATGTATAGGGGAAAGGAGATGGGGTTTTTTTGTGAGTGGGTGTTGGTGAATAATAGTGTATATTAGTGGAGGAATGAATTGTAGATCTGATTTTTTATAATGAAGATGATGAATGAATAGTCCATGGAGGCTAGGGTTTAAGGGTATATATATGGGTGAGGGGTAGGGTTTTAGAATTGGGCTAGGAAAATGGGGAAATGCCTATTGCATAAATAAACTAAGACTTAAAATGAAGAACGATTGCGGCCTTTTTCGTTAAAATTACGAACTTAATTAATTCTAAATAATTAGCCTTATTTTAAACATAATTAGACGTTAATTGAAAATTCCGGGACAAAATTGGGTGTCAACAATTGTATCATATAGAGGGTAGGAGGATTCCGTCCCAGGAGAGTGCAGGAGTATTCTGCCTCAGCTTTACATTATATCGGGTGCAGGAGTATTCCGCCCCAAGAGAGTGCAGGAGTATTCCGCCTCTGGTTTATATTATATCGGGTGTAGGAGTATTCCGCCCCAGGAGCAGGAGTATTCCGCTCCAGTTGATTATCAGATTGGATTCCCCTCGAATGCAGGAGTATTCCGCTTCGAGATGGGAGGATGGGCACATGTGACCCTTTGCATCATATTTCATTTCATCTCACTTCATTTTATTGCATCTCAATTCATACCATTGTATAGACTTGCGGTACATGACTACTGTTCTGCTTATATGTGCATAGCTTATTTGTTAACATGTTTCTGGCTCACATTCCTGGTTGAGTTTATGGGTTCATTCATGTTTCCGGTTATTATCTGGCTCTGCCTTTTTATAATTTAAATAAGAGGGATTTTGTTTATCTGTTTCTCCTCCCTGGCTAGCTATCCTATTCTTTGAGGTGGCTAGTCTGCCCACTTATTGAGTCCTTTTGACCCACCCTTGTTTGTTGTTTGTTTCTTGTCTATCTATTTTGTTTCGGCAGGTTCGCTCCAGGATTGAGTTCGCCACGTTGTGAAGGAGCGAAGACGACTTCAGCTGTCAGGGTGAGCCAACTTTTATTCCGGATGGCCACCAGTTTATTGGTTATTATTTCAGTTGCATTTTGCTCCCTTCAGGAGGTATCCGTCTTCTTTTGTACTCTTAGATGTCTAGTCTGGATAGCCCTAAACCTAGTACGTTGGGTAGTCAGCTGTAATTTCTTTTGTACAACTTGGAGGTATCAGTATGTCTATGCTTTTTCTAAGTCTTGTTTTTTATTTATGAATTGGATTATATTTATTTTCCTAATTTAATTGGTAAGGGTTCGCCCGACGGGTCTAGAGGAAGATGTCGGGTGCCCGCACGGCCTAGCCGGATTTCGGGTCGTGTCAGTTGGTATCAGAGCCCGATTTAGAGTCTATCCAGACTAAGACAGTGTCTAGTAGAGTCTCGTTGATGGGTACGTAGACGTCCGTACTTATCTACGAGGGGCTATGATTGCATTTAGGAAGTTTCACTTCCTTCTTTTTCTGATCGTGCGTCAGTCTAGGATACAAAGGTATTTTCGTTAATTCCTTCGTGGTAATGGTGAAACCCTCGTGCGATAAATCAGCAAATGGTATGAGTTCAAGACGAAGCAGTCTGGCCTGGGGTTAGCACTTATGAAGCCCCAAGAGTTTTTGATCATGCTGACGATCTAATTACGGAGGTCCCAGCTGTACGAGCTCGTGATGGGCAAGGGAGTAGGGCCTTGTGGTTCCCTTGGCTCTCTACGATGCTTTACGAGAATCTTGGCGACGGAGATATCGTAAGAACCTATTATTCGCTGGGCAGCCTATCAGGTTGCCGCATGTGCAGACGTTCGATCTCAGGGAGCTCCTTTTCTGGTTCTTAATATTGCTGCAGTAAATTATATTCCGGAGGTAGTATGTGTTGTACCTCTAATTATTCTGGCTGGTTAGCCAGCCGAGGTATCAGTTCGGTCCGAGTGTCCGAAGAGGTTGCATTATTTTACGCGGTTGAACCTTCCGATATTCTTAAGCCACGCATCTGATAGTCCCTGCGTAAATTTTAAAAACAAAATGATATCAGCGTAATCTTCAGGTTCTTGATCATATCGAGCGGTGGTGTTGATTATTTTTCTTTCCAGTTTCAAGATCCAGCCCTGCATTGGTGGACTGCTCTCTTATTAGTTAACTTGGTTTGATTTTTCTTCTAGATTCGTGGAAAAGTTCCTTTCGAGTAGCGAACGAGATGAAAAGTGTTGCCAGTTCGAGTGGATTGGATAGGGTAGCCTGTCAGTTAGCCTGTTGATGTTTCAGAATATAAGATTGAATTCTATAGAATGGCTGGATATGCATTAGAACTAGTTCATAAGCCTTTCGAGAGATTCAAAGATTTATTAATGACCTTTCTCCTTCCTTGAGATCCCAGATGGCTCGAGAGATTGAGGTCGGGATTTTATTTGATGTTGTTGTTGATATTGCTCGAAGGTTCGAGGCATACCATAAGTTTGAGCGGGAAGGGTTAGAGCGGGAAAGCAAGAGGTCCCATGGCCCTGGTGGGCAACCATGGTACCTCCTTTGGAGGTAAGACTTCTGGTCATTTTGGGAGGTCACCTTCCCAGGTTATTTTAGCTTGTGGCACGTGATTCTCAGAGTGCGCAAGTAGTTCGTCAAGATCAGAGTCAGTTTTCTCTTCGTAGCTATCAATAATCTGTCCAGTTTCCATTTTTAGCGAAAAAGGTGTTATCATTGTCGTGAGTTTGGTTATCCTTTGGGGAGTTTTCCCTTACTCTAGCAAGTAGACAGTCGTTATTCTTCTTGCCCTCAGGCAGCTGTCCAGTCGCAGGGATTTCATTCAGATCCCAATCAGCCAGAGAAATGCCACGATCCAGTAAAGGTTGAGAGCGTGGTGGTAGTTATTCTTCAAAAGGTAATTATCAGTGTAGCGACTTAGTTCAGCCGCAGAGGTAGTTTTATGAACTGCCAGTCTGGCAGGATGCTGAGGTATCCGGTATAGTAGACCCTGCGATTTCTTCTTCTCTTAAATATGAGTAAGATTTGATTCTTTCGATCGATCTGGAAATGGTGTGTCTTATCATGTTTCGATGGTTTCCTTGGATATTGACTTAATTAAGAATCGGCTGCGGTAGAGGGGCGAGCTTCTGGTATGATTTATTCCTGGCATTGGTGAGACCCTACTAATTTATCTGGTCTAAATATGAGAGATTTGACAGTGAGTGTCGCTATTGTTTACTTGGCATCCTATTATGCCACCTTCTATTATAATGTCAAGTCGGTCTACCTCTCTTTTCGGAATTTCGTATTGGTTGGATGATGGGATTCTAGTTCATCACCATAAGAGAGTGTCATGGTTTCTTCCGGTGTAAACTGATAAGTAATATTCAATCTACCTGTCTCCTCTTGGTTCAAAACGCTAGTAAAGTCATGTTATTCCATGAGCTTGTCTCGGCATAAAAGGGTTTTCTGGTAAATTGTTAGAGTTTCCTTTTTATGGGAAGGTTAAATTGACATAGATTTTGTTCCATAAAGCTCATTTAGGGTCTATATATTCAATTGCGATTCTTTGGTTAGCCTGACTCGGAAGTAGTATAGCTCTGGGAGCCAAGCAAATAAAAAGATGAGCTTCCTGAAGCTCTAATTATTTCTATCCTCGATCCATTTCTATTTCTTCTTCGTCCGGCACTAGTGAGCTTGGGCGATTGGTAGCCGCTTGTGAAGTTCCCTGTGTTGAGCCAGAGTACGTGTTATTGTAGCCGGGTAGGTATATTATTGTTTTGGATATCAGTTTATCCGGGTATCCATTCTCATGTATAGTATAGTGCTGGTTCTGTTTTTGCGGATCATCCAGTTTCAGGGGAAACTCTGCCGAAATTTTTATATAGAAGTACCATCCATCAGGCGGTGGTGTTTACGACAAAGGTATGGAGTTGTAAACTTGAGAGTTGCAGCTGTTCTGCAACTCGAAAGGGTAGTTGGTAGCTTAGGTCTGCCTACGTTCAGCTTTTAGCTAAATCTTCTTTAGTCCAGCAGACTGTGCGAGGATGGTTATTCCTATTCAAATGGCTGCATGAGTTTGTGCTTTAAGTGGAGGAGTCTTCCTCCAAATACTGAATGTGAATATTAAATCTTTAAGGTGTTGATACCACTTTTCTCACGACCCAAAGTAAGGCCACGGCAGAAATCTACAATGAGTGTCGATCATTGTTAAACCCACTAATAATCTATTAATGATAGAGATAAGCTGGCAATTAGAACACTGAGCCGCAAGTTCTGCTATGTCACACTTCATTCCGTCCCACCAATAAATCTGCTTAAGATTAAGGTACTTCAAAAGCTTCCCCTATTGCATCAAGTGTGAGCTAATTCCTAGTTCCATCGACTTGTTCTATATCGAAAGGTATATTGAAGAGGTGATTATCGGCTTAATCATGTTAACCCATTCAAAGTTCCGTGAATCTTTGTTTCAAAAATGTAGAACTATCCTCTCGTGATCGAGGAAGGATCATCTTAGTTAGAATAATCCGGGCAATGGTATTATTATATTATCCAGATATGTTTTATTCCAAGAGTTCGGTGTTCGTGTTATAACTCTGATTCTGTAATTATGAGATAATGTCCGTGGAGTAGTTTATGAAGGTTGTGCAAGTTCTCTTGTTATCTGCGTGAATCTTGCTTTAGATTTAGGCTCGTTCGAGGACGAACGAGAGTTTAAGTGGAGGAGAATGAAACGACCTCGGTCAGTCGTTTCAGAAGTTAGGACTCCGATTGGCGTGCCGATAATTTTAAAATATTCGTAATGTCCATTAGAACCTGTCTGTAAAATTTGAGCTAAATCAGACCTCGTTTGGTAGGCATCGGAAGAAGGTTTCAGTTTTTATTGGCGATAAATATTAAAAAGAGATTTTCGAACTCGGTTTTACCGAATGAGCTCCGATTCGAAATCCGAAAGCGCCGCTAGGTTCGTATGATTATTTTTGATTTTTATAAAATTTCGAAAGTGAATTTCGATGTTGTTCGGCTAGTTTCCGCTAAAATGCCGAAAGTTAAATAATTTGACTTCTTTTCATTTAAATTCGCATCTTGAGTTTCGGGAGTCTGTTTTGAGATCCGTCTTCGCGGGTATGTTACATATATTTTGTATAACTTGTATGCAAAAGTTGGAATTATTTCGAATATCATAGAGTGCCGTTTTAATTTTCGTCGCGAAAAGAAAAGAAAGTAAAAGAAAAGGAAAAGAAAAACGACAAAAAAAGATAAAGAGAGAGAAATTATATATGTCGGTTACCAAGGGATCAGATACGTTCAACAAAACAGAAACAAAGAAAGCGAAATATGAACAGAGGAGAAAGATAGAAACACGCAGTGGAAAATGCCAGAAAATGAGAAAAGGAGCTGGAGGAAAATAGTATTTTTACCTCAAAACATTCAGGTAATGATCTTAATATATTATTTGAGTTTATTACGTATGTTTGAATATATTTTTACGGTAAAAATAGGGATATTAGACATCGCCCTAATGACGTAAATTGATAGTTTAAAGGGTCAAATGGACCCCGATAATGAAATTGATTATATATTCGTACTCAGTGAGTTATGGGCAACATATAAATATAATTTATTTGGGGTTTGGTTATGTGACCTTAAACCCTGTACATAGGCCTGGCCTGCGTATTGCGTATGCGAATAGGGTATCAGGTTCTTAACCGGATTGCCCTAAGATGCGACGAATGAAGTCTTTAGCCTAATTTGATATTTTTTTTCCTTATTGAATAGAGTGGGATCGTTTGGCAATGAAACCAAAGGACAAGCGGTTATTGAGTGGCTGTACTAACTTTTGGAAGAGGTAAGTGTTGATATGCATTTCTTTGGAGGCACCTGGCCTCGTGGATTTTCTACCACATATTCCTTACGTGTGTAGCTGCCGATAGGCGTACTCATTACGCCTTAGCTTTAGATTTATATTGTATATTATATGTTATGTCCTACTGTTGGTATTGCATTGAGAATCTGAGCATTGTACCCTGGCTGTGAGTTGGCATCTACTTCCCGGCTGTCGATGTGAGTCCCGCGCCGGTGAAGGGTCATTATTGCATCACATTGCATTCATATGCATTATGTGTCATTCATATGCATTACATTGCATATCATATTGGGTGCAGGAGTATTCCGCCCCAGGAGCAGGAGTATTCCGCTCCATTGTATCATATTGAGGGTAGGAGTATTCCGCCCCAGGAGCAGGAGTATACCGCTCCATTGTATCATATTGAGGGTAGGAGTATTCCGCCCGAGGAGCAGGAGTATTCCGCTCCATTGTATCATATTGAGGGTAGGAGGATTCCGCCCCAGGAGAGTGCAGGAGTATTCTGCCTCAGCTTTACATTATATCGGGTGCAGGAGTATTCCGCCCCAAGAGAGTGCAGGAGTATTCCGCCTCTGGTTTATATTATATCGGGTGTAGGAGTATTCCGCCCCAGGAGCAGGAGTATTCCGCTCCAGTTGATTATCAGATTGGATTCCCCTCGAATGCAGGAGTATTCCGCTTCGAGATGGGAGGATGGGCACATGTGATCCTTTGCATCATATTTCATTTCATCTCACTTCATTTTATTGCATCTCAATTCATACTATTGTATAGACTTGCGGTACATGACTACTGTTCTGCTTATATGTGCATAGCTTATTTGTTAACATGTTTCTGGCTCATATTCCTGGTTGAGTTTATGGGTTCATATGTGTTTCTGGTTATTATCTGGCTCTGCCTTTTTATAATTTAAATAAGAGGGATTTTGTTTATCTGTTTCTCTTCCCTGGCTAGCTATCATATTCTTTGAGGTGGCTAGTCTGCCCCACTTATTGAGTCCTTTTGACTCACCCTTGTTTGTTGTTTGTTTCTTGTCTATCTATTTCGTTTCGGCAGGTTCGCTCCAGGATTGAGTTCGCCACGTTGTGAAGGAGCGAATACGACTTCAGCTGTTAGGGTGAGCCAGCTCATTCTTTTAACTAACTGAGGAAGAATTTGCAAATTGATAAAACCTGGTGGGCTGGTTATTATTTCAGTTTCATTTTGCTCCCTTCAGGAGGTATCCGTCTTCTTTTGTACTTTTAGATGTCTAGTCTGGATAGCCCTAAACCTAGTACGTTGGGTAGTCAGCTGTAATTTCTTTTGTACAGCTTGGAGGTATCAGTATGTCTATGCTTTTTCTAAGTCTTGTTTTTTATTGATGAATTGGATTATATTTATTTTCCTAATTTAATTGGTAAGGGTTCGCCCGACGGGTCTAGGGGAAGATGTCGGGTGCCCGCACGGCCTAGCCGGATTTCGGGTCGTGTCAGGAATGTGAGTCAGTTGGTAAAAGATCCAAACGACCTCGGGAAGGAACTAAAGAAAGTACACCAAATGAGGAAGAACTAAGACGTAGCAAGCGTCAAAGAACTTCTACTTCATTCGGAGATGACTTTGTCATTTTTCTTTTAGAAAATGAGCCTCGGACGTTTAAAGAAGCCATGTCTTCTTCAGACTCTCCATTTTGGAAAGAGGCAGTCAATAGTGAAATAGAATCTATTTTGAACAACCATACTTGGGAGTTGGTTGATCTTCCTCCTGGAAACAAACCATTAGGTTCTAAGTGGATTTTTAAAAGAAAAATGAAAGTTGATGGCACTATTGACAAGTACAAGGCAAGGCTTGTTGTCAAAGGCTATAGACAACAAGAAGGTCTTGACTACTTTGACACATACTCGCTGGTAACCAGAATTACATCCATACGTATGTTAATAGCGTTAGCAGCCGTGTATGGTCTTGAAATCCATCAAATGGATGTTAAGACAACATTCTTAAACGGGGATTTAGAGGAAGAAATTTATATGGAACAAACTGAAGGGTTTGTGGTTCCTGAAAAGGTAAAAATGGTGTGTAAACTTGTTAAGTCGCTTTATGGACTAAAACAAGCACCTAAACAATGGCATGCAAAATTTTATCATACAATGTTGACAAATGGTTTTAAAGTTAACGAGTGTGATAAATGTGTTTACATTAAAAACACTCCTAATTATGTAGTCATTGTTTGCTTATATGTGGATGACTTGTTGATAATGAGTAATTACATTGCCAATATAAATGCTACAAAACGCATGCTAACTAGCAAATTTGATATGAAAGACTTAGGAGTTGCCGACTTAATTCTGGATGTTAAGATCCATAGGAATCCTCAAGGTCTGGCTTTGTCTCAATCTCATTACATCAATAGTGTGCTTGAAAAATTTAAATATTTGGATTTTAAAGTTTCAAAGACTCCTATTGATGTAAACCTTGCTCTTAAAAAGAACAAACGTCAAAGCACGTTGCAATGAGATTATGCTCGTGTTTTGGGAAGTTTGATGTACATCATGAATTGTACTCGTCCAGATATAGCTTGTGCTATAAGTAAACTAAGTCGATACACGAGTAATCCTAATCAAATTCATTGGATGGCAATGAAACGTGTTTTGGGATATTTAAAATACACCTAAGACTTTGCATTGTATTATAACAAGTATCATGTGGTTATTGAAGGATATTGTGATGCCAATTGGATCACCGGCACAACTGATTCTAAGTCCAAAGTGGGTATATTTTCGCACTTGGTGGAGGAGCGGTATCTTGGAAATCGTCCAAACAAATGTGTATTGCCCGCTCTACAATGGAAGCTGAATTCATAGCTTTAGATAAGGCCAGTGAAGAAGCTGAATGGCTACGGAATTTTTTGAAAGACATTCTGTTCTGGCCTAAGCCGTTGACACCAATTTGTGTATAATGTGATAGTCAATCGGCTATAGGACGAGCTAGGAATGTCATGTATAACGGTAAGAATCGTTATATACGACGAAGACATAAAATCGTTAGGGACCTACTCTCTAGAGGAATTATCACCATTGATTATGTGAAGTCAAGGGATAATGTGTCGGATCTGCTTACAAAAGGCCTAACTAGAGAGGCGGTTGAGTGTTCATCGAAGGGAATGGGACTATGGCCAAGGATAAGTCATCACTGCGGCAACTCTACCTAGAAGACTGGAGATCCCAAGAACTAGGTTCAAGGAGAATACAAAGTTGTGTATGACGGTTCAACATTATCAAATTAAATTTCTTGGTCCATTCTCGTGATGAGACAATGTTCAAGTAATAAGGATAAAACGCTAGAGGCGGTTTTTAATGATTATCTAAGTTTGATATTGTAATTTTCAAATAGTGTACATCTATGCGATTACACATTTAGAAATCACCTATGTAAGTGTGAAGTGGAAGCCGCTTCAAGGAGAATTCTGTGTGGCCAATTCTCTACGCACTTATGAAACCAGGCGGTGTTCATCGCTGAAATGAATACAACAGTGAGAACCCAAGACGGTTAAGGGTTAGTTGTGTGACTTACGTTGTCTAGGTATACACCAAAGCTCAACGGTTCAAAGATATCAAATCTACCGATTGACCGAGTATATCCGATGTATGTTCACTACGGAAAGTTCAAAGGGAAACCTACTTATCCCGATGCAACTAATTCTTTCTTGCAAATCACACAAGTCTGTCATGCATATTTCCATAATATAGCCATTCCCCATTCATGTGGGGGATTGTTGGGTTTTTGGAATGTGAAGAGTGTGAATGGGAAATGGGTGGAAAGGTGAAAAGGTTCCTTTTATAAGGAAAATGCACTTTCTCCCACATTGGTAGAGGAAAAGACTTTTGTTGGGTTTAAATAGAGAAATGCGTCTTCTAACTCTTAAAAGGGTTGAGAAGAAGGGGAGCCTCGCGCCGTCGTCATCGCTCGCTCGTCTCGGATTCGGATTCAAATTTGGATTCGGATTCGGTCAATTGATATGATTGATTGGCTTAATTTTTTGGACCAACAAAAACTAAAAGTATTAATTAATATAAATATTTAATATTAATCCGTTTTTGTAATGGGAATCTGAATTCAGATTGATTCATTCCTCCACTTTAATTTTTTCCTGTTATGTATTAAAACCAGCCATTAGTGTGGTCGTTTCTATAACAGCCACATTTGAAAGGTGGTGTCTCTTCATATTCTGTCTTCCCTTGGTTATAAATACGTTTCTTACATCAGTATTTTTACACACAGAAAAACCATCTGACTATCCCCTCTCTTTTCTGCATACAAACAGTAACTGTCGTGTGATTTCCTCCGCTTTTTTGAGTTAGTCGAGTTCTACAGTTTGAAGTTCCGCTTCCGTAGAACTGGGAACCTGGGAGGAATTAACGAATTAACCTTGGGCAACTGTGAGGGGGTTAGATTCCTTAAGGAGACACAAGGAACTTGTGGGCTCGGGATTGTCCAATACACACTGATTATACATTTCCGTTTTGTATTTTCTGATTTATTTGAATGCAGGAATAATATCTACCTCTTTGTCTTCAGTAGCGCAACTTTAATTTTCACCTGGGCCTCCTCTTGAGCTTTCTTTGCAGCCTCTTTGCCCCTTGTACTATCAGTACCTTTGCTTTATTGGGCTTCCCCCCTTGGGTGGTACTTTCATCCCTTTTGAAGTTTCCATGAAGAGAGTTTGTACAAAGCACACCGAAGCAATCCATTAGTACATAATTCATGTAACCAACTATTCTAAACTATCACTAAACAATCCTAAAACTAGCACACATGGAGTCCAAGGAGAGTTAACAACTCTATTAAGCACAA
Organism: Petunia x hybrida; assembly: GCA_037355625.1. Classification (NCBI taxonomy): domain Eukaryota; kingdom Viridiplantae; phylum Streptophyta; class Magnoliopsida; order Solanales; family Solanaceae; genus Petunia; species Petunia x hybrida. The sequence continues at coordinate 1,125,035 of JBBBVM010000648.1, forward strand.
TAGAGGTTTCTCAAAAAGCAGATAAATCGACGATCATCGATCGTCTTGGGCGTCCGCGCATTTGGATTAGGCGGCCACTGAATCTTGAGCGGGACTGCCAATCAAGGCACTTAGAGAATGAAAATTTTCTGTTACCATCGGCATAAAATACCTACACATCATCATGCAAAGTCAAATATACAAGGCATCAACTTTTGAAGAGTATTGATCGAAGAAAATACTTGTAATCACCTGATTTTTTACCCTCTTTTTTAACTTCTCACCATTTTTAGGGTCAAATAAGTGAATTTAGGTTTTATTTAAATACTTGATTTTCACCTTAATTTTAGTTGAAGGGTTCTGCTCGTTGTCGCTTCGAGGAGGGAAGAGACGCTTAATCTTTTGGTTTCATCTCCTTTATATATTCAATTTTCTATTATGTTCTTATTTTTTAGTAAACCTTGTGAACTGATTCCCGATTCTTAATTCTCCTAGATCTGCAATCTAAAGGTTTGAATTTTGATTCTTTTTTTTGTGGTGTAAAATGTGTTTGAGAGTCCATGGTGTTGATTAGCGCATATTGTAATGTTATACACATGTCACACAAGTTTATGTTGTTTTTACTTTGATCCTTTAGTCAAAGAATGTTTTTAGAGTCTTACAATATGGATTCTTACTTTTAAACGTATTTTAAGCTTTATTTGATTACGGAATAGTTGTGAATGAGTCTAAGTGTCGAGTTTTGCTATAATTTGTTGTGCTCTCTTTCAAAAGGAAAAGGTTTTTGGATCAGTTATTATTTTACAACACAGTTCCGTTTCTAATGTACTAAGATGTTTACTTTGAATCTAAGATTATTAAGCTTGAAAACTTAAAGCATAGAATAGTTACACAGGGAACTTGTTAAAGAAAAACAATAATATTGCTCAATTTAGATGTTCTTTACAGACTCCAAACAGGTATTGACTACATATAGTACAAAAAGAAAGTACTTCTAACATGTGTTAGAAATTGGAACAGAAAACAATGAAGAAATATGGTTTCGAGGTACGAAAGGTTGCTATCTTTCAAGAGATATTGACTGTATATTCTTTTGGGGATTTACAGACTAATTCTCTCAAAGGATACAACAAAACCAAAAATTTACTGCAAATTTTGATGGCCAATTCGTAGCAGGAAATTCTGTTTTTATAGAATAAAAACAGACCTTTTAAGAAGAGACACATCTCTTCTACAAATAGACACTTTCAGTTTCATCCAAATTCAAATTCGAAATTTAAATTTAAATAAAAAAGAATTTTCTGTCAAAATAAATAAATAAATATTTATTTCAAGGTCCGACCCGCGCCCGCGTCGCAAGTCCAAGTCCAAGTCTTTGATATTAATATATATATATATATATACAAGTATTGGACACATTCAAAGTGACTTGTGGGACATAGGCTTATAAAGTCACAAAAAGTGACTTCTCCCACCGATGTGGGAGAGTTTTCCTCTACAAAGTGACAAACTACTCTAACATTCCCCCGCTAGTTTGTCATATTTCTCATAATATCACGCATATCGAAAAGTATCTTTCAGCAGATTTGAACTTTCCATTAGTATAAATATTCTAAAGTTTTAACGAAGTTATTGGTACCTTAAAAGGTTTGAACCACAACTCCTTGTGTCAAAACCGAGAATATCACACACATGATATTATATCTTGGCTAAAAAAATCCAGTAATTGTTTTAGCACGTTTCTGGCCATGTGCTTATTCCAATTCATGAATATTAACAAGATCAACCCTTTGAATCTCGCTTGAAGCGGCACCACTTCAATATTCATATAGGTGGAATTTAGTCTCTATGTCCCTGTTACTAAAGACATTTGCTAATTCCATTAAGAATTTAATTCAACCTCTTCTTGTAACAGTCAACACTTCGGAGTTTGTCCTTTGCTCCTCTTATTACGAGCAATTTAACAACTCCTTCACTCCTCAAATGACAGTAAACGGTACATTAAGCCGGCCTATTAACGAGGAGTCGTGTGTATAAACAACACAAATAACTTGTTGTTACCCATTGAACTTTTATTGTTAGAGTGTATACTAACTCAAAGTTGGGTTCCCATTACTTGTGCTTAATTTAAGGGTTTTAGCCCCATTCCTTCTCCAGTTTGTTGTACCGCATCTCTTGGTAATGGTTTGGTAAGTGGATCAGCCAAATTGCTTTTTGATCTCACATACACAATAGCAATAGTTTTATTCTTTATTAATCTTCTAATAAACTTGTGTCTCAAGCTTATGTGTCTATTCTTCCCATTATATATCTTATTGTGAGCAAGAGACATCGTATTCTCACTATCACAAAATAAGGAAATGGCTGGCATAGGTTGTGGCCACAACTCAATATCCATTAATAAATTCCTCAGCCATTCCGCTTCTACTGAAGCATCTTTCCATGCAATGAATTCTGCTTCCATTGTAGAATGGGACAGACACGTTTGTTTCTTGGATGCCCAACTAATGGCGGCACCCCCTAATTTAAATATCCAACTAGTAGTGGATTTCGTATCATTAACACTCTTCACCCAACTCGCATCAGTATATCCTTCTAATACAGTAGAAAATCCACGATAAAAAATGCCCAAATGCTTTGTTCTTTTCAAATATCCAAGCACCCTAGTTATTGCTTTCCAGTGATCATTACTTGGACTACTTGTAAACCTTGAAAGTTTACACACTGCGAAAGCTATATCAGGTCTAGTACAATGCATTACATACATCATACTGCCTATGGCACTTGCATACTCTAGTTGAGCTACTGTTCTTCCCCTATTGTTTGCAAGTTTGATATTAGGGTCATAAGGTGTTTTAGACTCTGTTATGCCCAAATGTTTGAATTTATCAAGCACTTTATCAATATAATGTGTCCATGATAAAGTCATTCTCTTATCGCTTCTTTTAACCTTTATTCCTAAGATAGTATCTACTTCATTTAAGTCTTTCATTTTAAAGACTGAAGTTAGATACTTCTTAGTCTCGGTTATTCCAAGCATATTCGTACCAAAAATCAGCATATCATCGACATAAAGACAAATAATAACTCCATATTCATTTGTGAATTTGGAGTAAATACATTTGTCTGACTCATTATGTACAAATCCATTTGATAGTATAGCACTATCAAACTTTTCATGCTATTATTTTGGCGCTTGTTTCAAGCCATAGAGAGACTTAACCAACTTACAAAATTTATGTTCATTCCCAGGAAGAACAAACCCTTCGGGTTGTCTCATATAAATTTCTTCTTCTAGATTTCCGTTTAAGAAGGCCGTTTTAACGTTCATTTGATGTACATACAAATCATATATAGAAGCTAAGGATAAAAGGAGTCTAATGGACTTTATTCTTGCTACTGGTGCATAGGTATCAAAATAATCAATACCTTCCTTTTGAGTGATGCCTTTTGCCACAATCTTGCTTTGAAGGTTTGAATAGAACCGTCTGTATTATGTTTCCTTCTAAAGACCCATTCACAACCAATGGGTTTTGATCCAGGAGGAAGATCAACTAAAACCCAAGTGTTGTTGGACATTATTGAGTCCATCTCATCATTGATCGCTTCTTTCCAGAAAGCAGCATCTCTAGAAGACATTGCTTCCTGAAAAGTTTTTGGGTCATCTTCAACAATTAATAAGATAGGAATTTGTTCACAGACTTCTTCTCTACTTCCTTCAACAAGAAATACTATGGCTTCTGAAGAGATGAAATCAGAACCAAAATCATTTTCTTTTCTAATTCTTTTACTCCTTCTTGGTTCTATTTGCACATCGTCACTGTTCTCTTTAATTATTCCAGAATGTGACAGCTTGTCAACACCTCTTTCACTTGATTCAGGCAACTCATCAATAGAATCATGAATAAATCTATTTTCAATAAATTCAACATGAATAGATTCTACAATTACCTTAGACTCTAACTCTAACAGTCTATATGCCTTAGAATTTTGTGCATACCCAACAAAAACACTTTTTATTCCTCTAGGGCCAAGCTTTGTTCGATTATGATCAAGAACTCTATAATAAGATATACAACCCCACACTTTAAAATAACTCAGATTTGGTTTCCTACCATTCCAAAGCTCATAAGGTGAAACATGCATACTTTTAGAAGGCACTCTATTTAAAATATAACAAGCAATCAACAAAGCTTCACCCCATAAATTATGTGGAAGATGTGCATTTAGCAACATAGCATTAACCATATCTACTAAAGTCCTATTTTTCCTTTCAGCTAATCCATTTTGTTGTGGAGTATAAGGAGCACTCATTCGGTGAACTAAACCATGTTCTTCACAAAACTGGTTAAATTCATTAGAAAAGTATTCTCCACCTCTATCACGTCGAATAACTTTAATTTTCTTTCCTTTTTGATTCTCCACAATTGACTTATATTCCTTAAACTTTTGGAAGGCTTCATCTTTAGTTCTAAGCAAGTAAACATATGTAAATCTAGAGAAGTCATCAATAAAAGTTATAAAGTATCTTTTTCCTCCTCTAGTTAATTCTCCATTTAATTCACATATGTCTAAATGTATTAAGTCTAATAATTCTGTAAACCGTTCAACTTTACGAAATGGTTTCTTAGTCATTTTAGCTTGTATACATATTTCACACTTTCCTTTATGTTCACCATTGCACGTTATATAACCATGTTTGGATATATAATTTAAGGAACTAAAATTTAAATGTCCTAATCTTGCATGCCATAAAGAAGAATCAGAATCAACAATATAAGCAGAAATATAATTTATTGCATTGATACTTAATTTAAACATGCCATTACAAGTGTACCCTTTTCCTATAAACAAGCCATTCTTAGATACTATTACATGATCAAACTCAATCACTATCTTGAAGCCCTTCTTAGACAGCAAACTAGCGGACATTAAGTTCTTTATAATGTCAGGAACATGGAACACATTTAACAGAGTCAGCTTCTGTCCAGAGGTGAAGTTGATTTCAACTGTTCCTTTTCCCGCAACCTCAGCAGTAACATGGTTGCCCATCAACACCTTTTCAGAATCTTTCACTTCTGAATATATCTTGAACATATTTTTGTCATGACAAACATGAATGGTTGCACCAGAATCCAACCACCAGTCTTGATTCTTCGTAGTTGTTTCAGCCATATTCAACTCTTTTACCATTTCAGTTGGTAATGGTTGAATCATAGCAACCAGTCCATGAGAAGAACTTTCCACGGCCTTCACCTTTTCAGGATTTTCAGATTTCCAGAATTTTTGGAATCAAAATTTATTCCTGCTTTCTTAAATCTGCAATTCTTTATCTTGTGACCTTTCTTCCCACAATGATGACAATTAAAGTTCTTTCTCTTTTTATTAAAAGACTTGGAAACTTTCAGATTTTTATTTCCGTTTCCTGAATTATTCTGACTTACTAAATTAACTGTGGAACTTGAATTTTGAACAAAAGTGTCACGAGTTCGAGTCTCACCTTCAATTTGAATGTGTGTTCGAAATTGTTCCACAGTCAGTTTATCAGAAGAATGCAGTACTTTCTTTCTATAGTCATTCCAGGAAGAAGGTAACTTAGACAGAATTGCACCAATCTGAAGTGCATCAGGAATTTTAACTTCAAGATCACTTAGTTTTGAAACTAATATTTGCAGTTCATGAATCTGATCCATAATAGGCTTAGTATCAACCATCTTAAATTCGAAATATTGCAAAGACAGAAATTTGTCAATATCTCATTTTTCGTTTTCATATGCAGTTTGCAACGCTGTCCAGATTTCCCTTGGGGTCTTCAGATTTGAATACAGATCATAGAGTCGATCCGTCAAAGTGTTCAGAATATGCCCACGACAGAGCAATTCATCTTCTTGATGTTTCTTCCATTCTTCTTTGATTGCATCTGAATCCGTAGGGGATGGTTCTGGCAGATAAGGTAGCGTTGGATCAAGAACATAGAATATTTTCAACGCTGTCAGTAAGAAGATCATCTTATCTTTCCAGCGGGTAAAATTGGTTCCATCAAAACGATCAAGTTTGATGAACTCCTTTGGATTTTTAACACAAGACATCAATTTCTCCATAGTGGTATATCTCTTGAAAATTGTTAGAAATTGGAACAGAAAACAATGAAGATATATGGTTTCGAGGCACGAAAGATCGCTATCTTTCAAGAGATATTGACTGTATATTCTTTTGGGGATTTACAGAATAATTCTCTCAATGGGTACAACAAAACCAAAAATTTACTGCAAATTTTGATGGCCAATTCGTAGTAGGAAATTCTGTATTTATAGAGCAAAAACAGACCTTTTAAGAAGAGACACATCACTTCTACAAATAGACACTTTCCGTTTCATCCAAATTCAAATTCGAAATTTAAATTTAAATAAAAAAGAATTTTCTATCAAAATAAATAAATAAATATTTATTTCAAGGTCCGACCAGAGCCCCAAGTCTAAGTCCAAGTCTTTGATATTAATATATATATTAATATTATACAAGTATTGGACACATTCAAAGTGACTTGTGGGACATAGGCTTATAAAATCACAAAAAGTGACTTCTCCCACCGATGTGGGAGAGTTTTCCTCTACAAAGTGACAAACTACTCTAACATTCCCCCGCTAGTTTGTCATATTTCTCATAATATCACGCATATCGAAAAGTATCTTTCAGCAGATTTGAACTTTCCATTAGTATAAATATTCTAAAGTTTTAACGAAGTTATTGGTACCTTAAAAGGTTTGAACCACAACTCCTTGTGTCAAAACCGAGAATATCACACACATGATATTATATCTTGGCTAAAAAAATCCAGTAATTGTTTTAGCACGTTTCTGGCCATGTGCTTATTCCAATTCATGAATATTAACAAGATCAACCCTTTGAATCTCGCTTGAAGCGGCACCACTTCAATATTCATATAGGTGGAATTTAGTCTCTATGTCCCTGTTACTAAAGACATTTGCTAATTCCATTAAGAATTTAATTCAACCTCTTCTTGTAACAGTCAACACTTCGGAGTTTGTCCTTTGCTCCTCTTATTACGAGCAATTTAACAACTCCTTCACTCCTCAAATGACAGTAAACGGTACATTAAGCCGGCCTATTAACGAGGAGTCGTGTGTATAAACAACACAAATAACTTGTTGTTACCCATTGAACTTTTATTGTTAGAGTGTATACTAACTCAAAGTTGGGTTCCCATTACTTGTGCTTAATTTAAGGGTTTTAGCCCCATTCCTTCTCCAGTTTGTTGTACCGCATCTCTTGGTAATGGTTTGGTAAGTGGATCAGCCAAATTGCTTTTTGATCTCACATACACAATAGCAATAGTTTTATTCTTTATTAATCTTCTAATAAACTTGTGTCTCAAGCTTATGTGTCTATTCTTCCCATTATATATCTTATTGTGAGCAAGAGACATCGTATTCTCACTATCACAAAATAAGGAAATGGCTGGCATAGGTTGTGGCCACAACTCAATATCCATTAATAAATTCCTCAGCCATTCCGCTTCTACTGAAGCATCTTTCCATGCAATGAATTCTGCTTCCATTGTAGAATGGGACAGACACGTTTGTTTCTTGGATGCCCAACTAATGGCGGCACCCCCTAATTTAAATATCCAACTAGTAGTGGATTTCGTATCATTAACACTCTTCACCCAACTCGCATCAGTATATCCTTCTAATACAGTAGAAAATCCACGATAAAAAATGCCCAAATGCTTTGTTCTTTTCAAATATCCAAGCACCCTAGTTATTGCTTTCCAGTGATCATTACTTGGACTACTTGTAAACCTTGAAAGTTTACACACTGCGAAAGCTATATCAGGTCTAGTACAATGCATTACATACATCATACTGCCTATGGCACTTGCATACTCTAGTTGAGCTACTGTTCTTCCCCTATTGTTTGCAAGTTTGATATTAGGGTCATAAGGAGTTTTAGACTCTGTTATGCCCAAATGTTTGAATTTATCAAGCACTTTATCAATATAATGTGTCCATGATAAAGTCATTCTCTTATCGCTTCTTTTAACCTTTATTCCTAAGATAGTATCTACTTCATTTAAGTCTTTCATTTTAAAGACTGAAGTTAGATACTTCTTAGTCTCGGTTATTCCAAGCATATTCGTACCAAAAATCAGCATATCATCGACATAAAGACAAATAATAACTCCATATTCATTTGTGAATTTGGAGTAAATACATTTGTCTGACTCATTATGTACAAATCCATTTGATAGTATAGCACTATCAAACTTTTCATGCTATTATTTTGGCGCTTGTTTCAAGCCATAGAGAGACTTAACCAACTTACAAAATTTATGTTCATTCCCAGGAAGAACAAACCCTTCGGGTTGTCTCATATAAATTTCTTCTTCTAGATTTCCGTTTAAGAAGGCCGTTTTAACGTTCATTTGATGTACATACAAATCATATATAGAAGCTAAGGATAAAAGGAGTCTAATGGACTTTATTCTTGCTACTGGTGCATAGGTATCAAAATAATCAATACCTTCCTTTTGAGTGATGCCTTTTGCCACAAATCTTGCTTTGAAGGTTTGAATAGAACCGTCTGTATTATGTTTCCTTCTAAAGACCCATTCACAACCAATGGGTTTTGATCCAGGAGGAAGATCAACTAAAACCCAAGTGTTGTTGGACATTATTGAGTCCATCTCATCATTGATCGCTTCTTTCCAGAAAGCAGCATCTCTAGAAGACATTGCTTCCTGAAAAGTTTTTGGGTCATCTTCAACAATTAATAAGATAGGAATTTGTTCACAGACTTCTTCTCTACTTCCTTCAACAAGAAATACTATGGCTTCTGAAGAGATGAAATCAGAACCAAAATCATTTTCTTTTCTAATTCTTTTACTCCTTCTTGGTTCTATTTGCACATCGTCACTGTTCTCTTTAATTATTCCAGAATGTGACAGCTTGTCAACACCTCTTTCACTTGATTCAGGCAACTCATCAATAGAATCATGAATAAATCTATTTTCAATAAATTCAACATGAATAGATTCTACAATTACCTTAGACTCTAACTCTAACAGTCTATATGCCTTAGAATTTTGTGCATACCCAACAAAAACACTTTTTATTCCTCTAGGGCCAAGCTTTGTTCGATTATGATCAAGAACTCTATAATAAGATATACAACCCCACACTTTAAAATAACTCAGATTTGGTTTCCTACCATTCCAAAGCTCATAAGGTGAAACATGCATACTTTTAGAAGGCACTCTATTTAAAATATAACAAGCAATCAACAAAGCTTCACCCCATAAATTATGTGGAAGATGTGCATTTAGCAACATAGCATTAACCATATCTACTAAAGTCCTATTTTTCCTTTCAGCTAATCCATTTTTTTGTGGAGTATAAGGAGCACTCATTCGGTGAACTAAACCATGTTCTTCACAAAACTGGTTAAATTCATTAGAAAAGTATTCTCCACCTCTATCACGTCGAATAACTTTAATTTTCTTTCCTTTTTGATTCTCCACAATTGACTTATATTCCTTAAACTTTTGGAAGGCTTCATCTTTAGTTCTAAGCAAGTAAACATATGTAAATCTAGAGAAGTCATCAATAAAAGTTATAAAGTATCTTTTTCCTCCTCTAGTTAATTCTCCATTTAATTCACATATGTCTAAATGTATTAAGTCTAATAATTCTGTAAACCGTTCAACTTTACGAAATGGTTTCTTAGTCATTTTAGCTTGTATACATATTTCACACTTTCCTTTATGTTCACCATTGCACGTTATATAACCATGTTTGGATATATAATTTAAGGAACTAAAATTTAAATGTCCTAATCTTGCATGCCATAAAGAAGAATCAGAATCAACAATATAAGCAGAAATATAATTTATTGCATTGATACTTAATTTAAACATGCCATTACAAGTGTACCCTTTTCCTATAAACAAGCCATTCTTAGATACTATTACATGATCAAACTCAATCACTATCTTGAAGCCCTTCTTAGACAGCAAACTAGCGGACATTAAGTTCTTTATAATGTCAGGAACATGGAACACATTTAACAGAGTCAGCTTCTGTCCAGAGGTGAAGTTGATTTCAACTGTTCCTTTTCCCGCAACCTCAGCAGTAACATGGTTGCCCATCAACACCTTTTCAGAATCTTTCACTTCTGAATATATCTTGAACATATTTTTGTCATGACAAACATGAATGGTTGCACCAGAATCCAACCACCAGTCTTGATTCTTCGTAGTTGTTTCAGCCATATTCAACTCTTTTACCATTTCAGTTGGTAATGGTTGAATCATAGCAACCAGTCCATGAGAAGAACTTTCCACGGCCTTCACCTTTTCAGGATTTTCAGATTTCCAGAATTTTTGGAATCAAAATTTATTCCTGCTTTCTTAAATCTGCAATTCTTTATCTTGTGACCTTTCTTCCCACAATGATGACAATTAAAGTTCTTTCTCTTTTTATTAAAAGACTTGGAAACTTTCAGATTTTTATTTCCGTTTCCTGAATTATTCTGACTTACTAAATTAACTGTGGAACTTGAATTTTGAACAAAAGTGTCACGAGTTCGAGTCTCACCTTCAATTTGAATGTGTGTTCGAAATTGTTCCACAGTCAGTTTATCAGAAGAATGCAGTACTTTCTTTCTATAGTCATTCCAGGAAGAAGGTAACTTAGACAGAATTGCACCAATCTGAAGTGCATCAGGAATTTTAACTTCAAGATCACTTAGTTTTGAAACTAATATTTGCAGTTCATGAATCTGATCCATAATAGGCTTAGTATCAACCATCTTAAATTCGAAATATTGCAAAGACAGAAATTTGTCAATATCTCATTTTTCGTTTTCATATGCAGTTTGCAACGCTGTCCAGATTTCCCTTGGGGTCTTCAGATTTGAATACAGATCATAGAGTCGATCCGTCAAAGTGTTCAGAATATGCCCACGACAGAGCAATTCATCTTCTTGATGTTTCTTCCATTCTTCTTTGATTGCATCTGAATCCGTAGGGGATGGTTCTGGCAGATAAGGTAGCGTTGGATCAAGAACATAGAATATTTTCAACGCTGTCAGTAAGAAGATCATCTTATCTTTCCAGCGGGTAAAATTGGTTCCATAAAAACGATCAAGTTTGATGAACTCCTTTGGATTTTTAACACAAGACATCAATTTCTCCATAGTGGTATATCTCTTGAAAATTGTTAGAAATTGGAACAGAAAACAATGAAGATATATGGTTTCGAGGCACGAAAGATCGCTATCTTTCAAGAGATATTGACTGTATATTCTTTTGGGGATTTACAGAATAATTCTCTCAATGGATACAACAAAACCAAAAATTTACTGCAAATTTTGATGGCCAATTCGTAGTAGGAAATTCTGTATTTATAGAGCAAAAACAGACCTTTTAAGAAGAGACACATCACTTCTACAAATAGACACTTTCCGTTTCATCCAAATTCAAATTCGAAATTTAAATTTAAATAAAAAAGAATTTTCTATCAAAATAAATAAATAAATATTTATTTCAAGGTCCGACCAGAGCCCCAAGTCTAAGTCCAAGTCTTTGATATTAATATATATATTAATATTATACAAGTATTGGACACATTCAAAGTGACTTGTGGGACATAGGCTTATAAAATCACAAAAAGTGACTTCTCTCACCGATGTGGGAGAGTTTTCCTCTACAAAGTGACAAACTACTCTAACAACATGTTTACCTTCTACACCAGGTATCTCCTGTAAGTGTAGAATTTTAGCTTCTAGTCTTATTGTTCAACAAATATAGAGTTGGGATACTTTGAAAATAACCGAGCAAGCAAAACCATGTGAAACTTCATGTGCCATTGCCTCTCACACTTGGCCACCAACTTTTCTTCACCACTAAACATTTGAATATGACAATGACTACCTATAAATGTAAAATGAACTCTCACTACCTCTTGATTATTCCCACAAAGGACTACATCTCTTGATCTCGATACTCAATGAAGCAAGAGTACCCTTTATATCAAGGCACATAATAAAAACATATCCATACAGGGTGTATACACCAAACCATATCAATTAACAATAGGTAAGTGATTTAATATGGTGAAAAGATATGTTAATTAACTATGGTTAAGAGAGAGAAAGCATGTATGCCAACACATGTCATGTATGTATTGGATTGGTGCATGCACTTGGTGTGGTAAATTTTTTCTCATATTTAGTCTAGTAAAAGTCACAATTTCGTATAAGAATAACAGTAAGATCACTAGAGAATCCCTAACTTTAGAACTCTTAATTTTTCTAATTTAGTATAGTAACTAATGGACTCGATTAGAAAAGAATTGATAATGAGATTCATATAACCGACTCTACAGGCAGTTTGGGATTGGAATAGTTTAATTTATCCATGTCCATATAGTTAAATTTTCATTTGATTTGGACTTTTGTTTGATCAAGAGGTGCAGCAGTAAGTAGATTCCTTGTGCTAATCATTGCATTGTACAGAAAATTAGAGGTACCAACCTGATGATATTGTTGACTTCTCGATGACCAAATTGAAAATTGAAAGCCACAACTGATAATAAAACTAATGCACCGAGTTTAAGGTTTATATATACATCTGAATAATCCCTATACTTTATGTTTACAGTAATAATATATAAAAAATTTATTAAATCAGTTTAAATTGACATGTAACAGTAACTCTATAGCAAAATTGATATGATAATTTCTGCTATAGCCGCTTATCACTAGTAGTTATATCTAAACTATATATCAGTAGATATAACTTAAATCAAAATGAAAACCATATGTTACTACTCGGATAATTTGGTTTGGTGAAAATTTCTTTATACAATATCGTATCCGAGTTAAGCAGTAGTAGAGACTATGGTGGACATCAATGTAGAGAAGTCCATTAACTCAGTATACAATTATATATATATGTCAAATGACTAGTTGAAGAGTTTAAACCCTAGAAGAACATGTTCATATCCATAGTTTTGAGGAAACATTTGACATTGAAAAAAATAAATAAATAAATAAACAAAAAGACCAAAATAGACAAACATTAATCTAGCACGTATGTATAGAGGGTTTCTCTTATATACACTCTGACAATATAAGAATTTTGACGCTACCGGTATATTTTAACTGTCTGTAACATGTTAGAACTACTATATTTTAAAATTACAAAATTAGGATAACCATAGATAATTACTACCTCCATTGCTTAAAAAATGTCCATTTTCTCCTTTTATTTATTCCAAAATAAGTATCACTTTAAAAAATCAATACATAATTGATTGACTTTTTGTAATCCTACCCCTACGATCAAAGAAATGATGATTAATGTAACTTAAATTTAGTTATCGAGATTAATAATTAAGGGCAATTAGATAAAGTATACATATTACTCCCTCGTTTTAAAAAGGATGAACTCATTTGACTTTGCATGGAGTTTAATAAAGAAGGGAAGACTATTTAAACTTGTGGTCTAAAATAAGTCATAGATGTTTGTGTGGGTACAAATTATTTCATTAAGGTAAAAATGAAAGTTTATTTTCAAATTTAAAAAGAGATCATTCTTTTTTAAACGGAACAAAAAGGAAATAGGTTTATACTTTTTTAAACGGAGCGAATAATAATTAGCAGGACAGAGCCAGAAATTTACAGAAGGGGGTTCAAAAAATATTAGAATATTATATTTGGAATTTGAGCTCGTGATCTAAAGTAATTCTTGAACCCCCTTCATCACTTTAGTAGCAATTTCCCTTGTATTAAGGGGGTTCAATAGTATGTATTTTACCAAAAATTTTCGTTTTTATCCTATTTGTGCAGTATAATTATTCGACAAAGGCCCTTCCCAATGCCTAGCTCCGCCCCTAATAATTAGTAGCAATATTTTCTTAATAACGTGAAAAGAATAAAATCTAACACTTGTAATAGACGGAGGTAGTACATGATGTAATAGGCCATTTCTAATGGTATGAAAAAAAGAATAGTTGGTGTACATATTTGGGGAAAGACAGGTGCATGTAGCTAATTTAAGGAGGAGCAGAAGTTGTGTGCTAGTTGTAGTGGTAATGCCTCTGTATGCAAGCGAGAGTGTTAGCTGCCTCGAAAAGGAGCTAAGTTCATAGAAGTGCACGAGCAACCCCATTACCCAATGTTCTTGTCTCTCTGCAACACTGCCTACTGCGGCTCATTTCATAGTACTAACCCTAAATATAGTTAAAAGACCAGTCAAACAGGAAATCTAAAGAAGTACTTGGAATAATAATGCCCATACCTCTCTAAGTTCATCACTCCTGGCTATTTCGCACGTACTCATACATCTGTCAATTTCCTTCTTACATACCCTTCAATTCCTCACGTTGAAGCAGCTAGCATATACCACAATATTTTCATTTCTGATTACTATGAGTTTAATTTCTTTATACTGACAATATAAAACAATAAAAAATAACTACACATGATCCATAAAAGTGAAATTAGTAACATAAAAATAAGACAGATCACCTGCAATACAAGATTAACATGCATTAATTGGTAGAATAAACTTCTTTAGCACAATATTTATGTATAAGTTCAAACTATATTTTCATATATAAGTAATAATGATGCCAGTATGCCACCACTTCTGCTAATGATGTTGCAATTCGGGGTAATAATGCCAGTATCTCATTATGAGTGGCTTTATTTTGAAGAAGAAGAACATGCATGAGTCAAGACTCGGGTATGATGAGTTCTTTAAATGTATCTTAGTGCTACCATATCAGTCAATTGGATAAGAGAAACTTCAGCACTGCAATCACTACTGTAATAAAATAAGAAGAATTTAACTTCTATACACTATGAGAGAATTTTTGCATTATCAGATAAAACCTCACGCTATGGTGCACGATAAGTGGCACTAGTTACCTGAAATATAAAGCAAAAAATTAACTTGCCATAACAATTCTTCTGCACTGTCACTATGCATAAGATATATTTAATCCACAAAAAAACCATTAAGACTTCTTGAATCTGTACATCTCTTACTAATCAAAAGGTAAGATTAAAACTAGTAAGAGTAATAGAGATTTATTAACAGCACAAACTCAACAACTACTTGTAAAAGTAGAGGAAATGCTGATGCAAAGTGATATCCATGTAATAAACTGCGAAAGGAAAACTGCTCTAGTTTAATTTAAGTTCCCCGTTTTTGTCAATAAGGAGGACGGCCTGCTGTTCCCCAATAAGCCTCGGCTGGTAATTGACTTGAATTTAAAAGATTTGGAGGAAATCCTTGATGTAAAGAAGCATTATCACGATCACCAGCCATAATTTGCTGAGCTTCTTGTTGGGTACTGCTGACAAGTCCATTTCCTTGTGAGGCCGGGGATTCTTCGTCCTCAAGAGGTAGCTTTTCATATGCTGCATTCCCAAAGGAAGCAGCCATGACCACTACTCGACCAGATGCTAGTAGTGGTCCCACAACGCCACCACCAACTACTTGGCCTTGACTACCGGCCAAGTAGATCGTCAGCCCAGAAGCTGCAGATGGTGCTGGCGGTGGCAAACAAGAACCCGAAAGAGATAAAATCTCAAACCTCCCATGTAAAGTCACTACAGCACCGGGAGAAGCCGGCTGCCTCAGTGTAACATTTGTGACCGTTCCACTTCCGCTCAAAATGCAAACGCCTCGCTGGCGTTTCGTTGCGTAAGTAGAAATACTTTCTTGAATATCACTACCATCGGCAACTTCCATGACATGAGATCTAAGGGTATTTGCACTATCCCTAGTGATTATGATAGGTGGCTTTGGCTTGTTTTTGGAACCAGATGGTCTTCCTCTAGGTCTTCTCATGCTTTCTTCACCACCCTCTCCTGAGCTCCCAACGGCAAAATTGTCATCTCTGTCTCGTGTTTGCTCTCGATTTCCATTTTTTCTTTCGTTTTCAGATTTTGGGCTTTGTTGCAAGTGATTGAACTGGTTGGAAAGATTCTGTAACTGAAGATCTCTTGTGTGAAAAGGAGGTGGCAGTGAGCGGCCATGAGCTGAAAGTGGATCCATCTTTTTGGCTTTTTCTTCTACTTATTCTCCAATATCTTAAAGTTTTCTTGGAACTTGGTAATTCAAGCTGAATAGTAAATTTGAGACTATAAAGAGATAGGAAGAACTAACCAAGGCACAATGAAGTAGTCACTCAACAGATTGTCAACTGACTAAGATGAATCAACCATCTTTGTGATGATCTCTAATTAAGCTCATGTGGTAAGTGTAGTATCCTTTGTTGTTGCAAAGCGGCTGATTTTCTTTATCTTATCAATACTATGGAGAAGATGTTGAATTTGGAAAATGAAGAAAGAGGAGATAAGTTTGGGATAAGGCGATCCCTTTATGTTAGGGGAGTTTGGGTTAAGGTAAATAGTGTTTGGGTTAGGGTTAGGATAGGATAGGTGAGTCAATGTTCAAATTGGATGACTAATGGGTTCGGTTTTGGTATATAAGACAGTGCGCATGGGTGGTGAGAACTTGCCTCCTCTCCTCCTTTCTATTTATCCATTATCTTAAACGAATTCAGAATTTTAATATTGTGAATATGAGAAGTATTTTGAAATTTATGTATCTACTTTTATTGATATCTTTTCGTACGCATATATAGGATTCGACCTTGAAACACCGAGTTTTCTAAATCAGGAATCTACAGTTATATTCAAGGGCGAACCTAGTAGACAATTTATGAATTCATTATTCGAATTTAATAGCTTTAGCCCGAATTCTACGTGTATGTTGAAAAAATACAATAAATTACTACAATTTTAAGATTTTCAACACCATAAGTTAAATGTAGTGTGGTAGATCAATCTCAACCTCGAATATTACTCCCATAATATTGACCACCAACGCCCACGTCCATGGTCCACGGTTCACCTAGAAAAAAACTTACCCACAACGGGTGTATGCATCAATCCAATACATGCATGACATGGGTTGACATACATGATTCTCCCTATTAACCATAGTTAATGGGTAAGTGATTTAATAAGGTGAAAAAATGTGTTAATTAACGATGGTTAAAAGGGAGAAGCATGTATGTCAACACATGTCATGCATGTATTGGATTGGTGTATACACTCGGTGTAGGGAAATTTTTACTGCCCACACCTATCCGTTTCGGTACCTTAAAAGCGCCTGCGAGGGACCTGTTATGTGGCTAGGGAAAGGTTTGGCGGGCTTTCATAATCTAAGACAACCAAGTGTGACAGGTTTCGCACCTGCCGCAATCATATGATATATCTTAATACTAATCGATTGTCGCACTCGTTTCCTTTTGTCAATCTAGAACAAGAACCTACATGAACAACATATAGATAGATGAACCTATCTCCAATTATAATGAATGAATAAATCGGACGAGTCATGAGAAAGGGAACTAACCTTTCATTGCATTTTATTACTTTGATTGTAGTATTAAATAATTATATATACATATAAGAAAGCTTATTGATTGAAGCTTGCGGTACGGCGGTGGTAATGGGATTGGGTAGTTGTGACTTGTGAGAAAGAGCGTTACAAAATTTTGTTTAAATACAAGACAAGTCACTTATATAAACTAGTATCGTTTATATGCATACTCATACTAATATTCTGCACTCCATCCATTTCATTTTTATATGATACTCTAAAAATAAAAATAGATCATATCTGGCTAGATCTGGAAATTCTTTTACTTTATCTCCATTTCACCCTAAAAATACAGTTAAAGCTATAAAGAAATTATGGAATATTTAGAAAAATCCCAAATTCTAAAAGCACTTCTATTTATATATATCCACCTTGTTTGCATTTTTAGGAGCCTTTTTTTTTCTCAAATAACACTATATAGTATATAGAAATACTTCCGACAATTAAATTGTTTAATCTACATAAACACCAAGCGTGGATGAGAAGTAGGTCCTTTGTTTTTGGCAGGAACAGTTCCAGCCTTTGTTGCCCCTAGAGTAAATCTACTTAGCGAACATCTTACAAAAGTTTATCTCCGCAATTCATGTAATGGGGAGTAAGTGTCGTAACAACGGAGATTCAATCTAGTCTAAGGCCTCGTTTGTTTATAAAATTTGGGTCGAATTTGAAATTAGTATTTGAAATATTACTTCAAATTTTTGTTTGTTCATAGGATTTGTGCAAAATTTGAAAATCTAAACTTCAAATTCCCAAATTCTAGTTGAGAGTCGTATTTGGGAGATTTTGGAAAAATTACTTTTTCCCACTCAAAACTTCAACTTTTTTCAAGTGAAAATGTATGTCCAAACACAACTTCAAGTTTCAAAAATTATTTTTCAACTCAACTTCAAATACTCAAATTTTCAAGTTTCAACCAAATCTATGTCCAAATGCTAGCTTAGTTTTTCAATGCAAGAGAAACTCTGACGTTATATCAAAGCTGATGAAGACATACGCACGCAAACACACACACACACAGCTACTTCTCCCCCGGAAGACACGGTCTGATCATTTATTGTTTTTGGGACTTTGGCTCCTTCTTAATACCCACATGATCACATCCTCCAAATGTCTCGAAATTATTTTATGTCATACGAGTGCGACAAAGTAGGAGTTAATGATTTCGATATCATTTGGTTTGACCATACATTTGAATATATAGTTCATATATAATCACATTTTGTTAGAAGGTTTGCTTATAAGGGGTGAAAATAATATTTTGTGTTACCAAATGCTGTTTTTAGACCTTTTTTCTTAAGTACGATCTTTCCAATGCAGCAGGAGTAATTGTTTTCTGAGAAAAATCAGTACATATCAAAATTATATGGTTTATAAGGTTGAAATCTCACCTTTTTAATGTTTGACCTAAAACTTATGCTCCATTTGACAGAGAGAATCCTTTTTTACTAGTTACCACTCGTATCACCAATTTGCCCTTGTACACAGGTAAAAAGATTTTCTAAAATCGTTGAGTAGTTGTTCAAGAAACTTTTAGCAATTCTTTTGTACTGTTAGTCACTTCTTAATAAAGAGATTATTGGTCAACGTCAATGTCTAGTGTAGAAAATTAGAGTCCACCCAAAAGAGTGCCTATTAGGTAAATCCATTAATTTTGATTATTATTGTAAACATAGAAAATATACAGATACAGTAGTTCTGTTGTATTTTCCCTACCTTTGTCTCTCTCAAGGTTTCGACTATGATATAAACGTTGCTCCAACTCGTACTAATAATTTCAATCGCGGTTCTTTTAGTTCTATCGCTTCTGCTACTACAAAAAGATTACAAGCAAGTTCCATCTCTTTATGATTTGTGTACTATGTATATATATGTTCTTTTAGTTCTATCGCTTCTGCTACTACAAGAAGATTACAAGTAAGTTCCATCTATATATATATATTGGATCTCTCCTGCCTCAGACTCTCACTAAGATCGAAAACTGAAGACTAAATTTTATCATAGAAAGTCAACTATCAGGTCAAACTCCAAAGTTCCCTACGTTGTTACTTAATTCGTACGTCAAAATGCTACCTAACAATTCAACTAAACAAAGCTAATTAGTCTTGCAGGAGTATCATGGACCACCGTTAGCTCCAAATGAGAGATTTCATCTTTTAATTTTACATGTGAAGTGCACCTATTAGGTGTTTGTCTTCCGGAATCTTTTGGCACGCTAATGTTGTTACTTTTTTGGGAAGTCCCTTTCCGCCAAGTGATATTGACACGACGATTCTCATCTTTGATCAAAGGTATAATCAATTTAGTATTAAGTATTGTTTGTTTTATTAATCAAGAATCATGATACTTTGATTCAAGCTGTAGGGAGAAAATCATCCTGAGATAATTATTCTCCACTTAAGAATTCAAAGATTAAGATCGGAACTGGTTGTCGTATTCACTTCTATCATGGGCTTCCTTCCCAATGACCAATCTATAGCGCTCTGGTTGTGATTACATCAAAATAATTGGCAACTTTAACATATATGAATATTTAAAGCCATATACAGCCGACCATGTCGAGAGCTATCCACGTGCATAGGATGAACGCGATTGGCTTTGAATAGACCCTTAGTCAGGCATCCACCTGCTGCCAATTTTTCTTTTGCTTATTCTTTCCTTTGACGCTTGAGCATCCATTGGCTGGTCTAATCTAATAAATTCACCGAATGTCTTCATTTTATGAGTGTTGTTTATGTTTTACCCCATTTAAAGAATTTGTTCAAAAAAGGCCTCAATGTACAAGTTCTGACGACCGTGCCAAAGGTTATGAACAATTTTAACCAAAAGTTAAATTATTCACAAATTTTGTTGATTCGGGTACATTCGCTTGTAAGTTTGCACAAAGTCCTTAAAAGGAGATAAAACTTAAACCATGCATTAATATTATCCTATTTGGGCAGGTTTCCCTATGCCAAGAAGTTTTATGTTAAATCCAAGAATTTAGTTTAAGGATGAAGAGATTTATAGGGTGTGCATTCGATTTTTCTATTAGGTTTTCAATTATTCAGTTTTGATTTTTTGATTTTTGGTTTTGAAAAGTTGCAATCCAATCCAAACCAAAATAAGTTTGGTTTGGTTCAGATTTCCTCTTTTCGGTTCGGTTTTTCGGTTTGATTTTTCGATTATGTCATATAAAATAAAGCTTTAAAACAAAATACTTGAAAGCATATCAATACATGTTCAAACATAATAATATAAAATCTAAAGTATAAATCATAATCATATTTGAAAAGAGAACTTACAATTCAAGAAATAGAACTTAATGGAGGTACTGTACATTGAAACTTTTAATGAGAGATTCGTAAGTGTTATACCATAATACAAAGAGGTGTGATCATGAGAAAAGTAATAAAGGTAAAAAATACTGAAATATTCAAACTCTAACACCCTTAAATAGCTATATATAAGAAATACGAATAAAAGTATATATATATATATATATATATATATATATATATATATATATATATATATATATTAAATAATTTATTTTTTGATTTTTATTTTCTGAAATCCGAAAACAAACCAAAAATCTCATATTTCAAAATTTTCAATCAAAATCAAATAAATTAATTAAATAATAAAACCAAACTAAAAAAATAATTCAGTTCAATTTGATTTTTCGATTTAATCCAAATAGTGCACACCCCTAGAGATTTACTATTGTTGGGTGGTTCTAAGCCCTCTATTTTTAGTAGAAAAAATTACACAAATAACTACTTAAGACACTTAATTACCTAATACTCCTATAATTATACTTTTAAAATATTAGTAAACATAGCAATTAGCTTACTAATGTATAAATAACTCAAAAAATTTCACCCAGTGCCCTCAATAAGACATGGTCTTACCTAATTGCCCCCACTTACAAATGTTTTAAGTAAATGCCCTCCACATCATATCCCCCCTTATGAAAGGACTATTATGCCCCCAACTGTGTTTAATTCACGCAACAGGTTTCCTTCTCTCTTTTCCCATTCCTGGCCTCCTTCTTTCTTCTTTGTGTGCTGAAAATTTGGGATTTTTTATTCTTTTTTTTCGTATATTTGTTCCTGTTACCTTTTTATACTTATTATTTATATATTTATCTGTTAGTTTTTTCCATTTCGATCTATTATTGTTGAATTAAGTTTGAGGTTCCTGTGGATTTTTTTTCTTGTGTTTGCTTGATTCCAGTGATTTGAAGGTTTTTATTGCCTATGGCTATTAGATATTCATGTTTTGCATAGAGCTTAAAATCTTGACCATGGCCAAGAGTTGCATAAACTTTCTCTGCAAGTTACTTATTGCAGCAGAGTTTAAAGTCTTGGCTATTGCCAATACTTGCAGAGATGTTCCGTGTAAGTTGTTGCTTCCACCAGAACTTAGAGTCTTGGCTATTGCCAAGAGTTGTAGAGACTTTGTCTCCAACTTGTTCACTGCAGTAGAGGTAGAAGTCTTTGTAATTGCCAATACTCTTAGAGATTTTTAGTGTAAGGTCCCCCTTGCAGCAGAACTTAAAGTCTTGGCTATTGCCAAGAGTTGCAGAGACTTTCTCTGCAAGTTTTGCACTGCAATATAGGTTAAAGTCTTGGCAATTTCTAATACTTGCAGATACTATTTGTACAAGTTTCTCTTTCCACTAGAGTTTAAAGTCCTGGCAATTGTCAATACTTGCAGAGACTATTTGTACAAGTTGCCCCTTCCGCTGGAGTTTAAAGTGTTGGCTATTGGCAATAATTGTAGAGACTTTTTCTGTAGTTGTAGAGACCATGGCAACTGGGCTTAAAGTCTTGGCAATATGCAAGAAGTCTCTACAAGCCTCCTATTTCAGTAGAGTTTAAAGTCTTGGCTATTGCCAATACTTTAGAGATTTTCAGTGTAAGTTTCCCTTTGCAGCAGAACTTAAAATCTTGGCTATTTCCAAGACTTGCAGAGATTTTTTTCCTGAAGTTGTGCAAGAGGGCTTAAAGTCATGGCAATAGCCAAGAAGTCTCTCCCAGGTACCCATTGCACCAGAACTTAAACTCTTAGCTATAAGCCAAGGGTTGCAGAGACGTTCTCTGCAAGTTGGCACTTGCAACAGGCCATAGAGTCTTGGCAATAGGGAAGAAGTGTATGTAGGGTGCTGATTGCACCAGAGCTTAAACTCTTGGCAATAGTTGCAGAGAACTTTACCCTTGCAACTTGAAGAAATCTTACGTTGAATCTTCTCTTGAACAGAGCAATCTGTAAAAGGAATGGGGTTTTATGGTTTTCTTGATCGCGTGAATGGAGAAAAGGAGGGGGAGGGACTGGGCGGGTCTTTTTATTGGTTGTGAGGGGTATTTTCGTCCGGAATAAATTTCATTAAACTAATGGAGGGAATTTTTACTAAACCACTATTATTGAAGGGCATTTTGGCAAACCAACGCTTCCCGTATCATATTATTGCAAATCAGCATAAATAACTTGGTCCATTATGTTGGGCTTTAGCCGAGGTACGTCAACAAAATCCCTTTTAAATCAATTTGATTGACATTATTGATCCTCTATCCTCGTTTCGATAGAAAATGAGAAAAATGAAAAAAAAACTGCCATTATATTACTCATAAATTTGATTAGTCATAGTGTTGATGTTAACTGATCTTTTTTAAGCTTTAGGTCACTTTCCTATTTGTTTAAATAGTACTGATGGATGTTGAGTCCCTCCTCATGCAAAACCAACTTAATCATTCTAATCAAAGAACATTTAAAATGCTAACTAAGATAGCAGGTTCAAGCAGTGATACCAACATAGATGGGAAGCTCAAATAGTGACCTCAAAATGTATCCATTTCCACTCACTCCATGTCACCATATTAGTCCCGGTCTCTCATCCAAGTATTTGAAAACACAAGAGGAGGGTGAATTGTTCGTTTTAAATTAATTAGTCGACTTAGGGGAACAGGAAGTTGATTATATAGTATAAAATTAAAGCTGAACAGAAAATAAATGCAGAAGTATAAAAAGTGACACAATAATTTTATACTTGTTCGGAACCAAAGTGGTTCCTAATCCAGTCCCTTTGGGTCACAAGGGAGAGTATCTCTTCTAGCTCTTTTAATTTCAAAGTACACCGTATGGTTTGTCATTCACCATAAACGATTCTCTCGTTGGTTTTTGGACCTTTGCTCACCAACAACAACACAGTTTGCTTTATAGCTTATCAGACAAACTTCACCGTGACACAACTATTACCTCTACCTTGATATTTTCTCTCGTTTCTTTTGAACACTCGTAACTCTCAAGTATACAGTGATAGTATTAAGTAAAAGCTAGAGAATGGTGTAGACATTGAATAGAAGCGTAAGTAGCTTCTTTGCTGAGGTCTTCTATTTATAGTCTTCTATTGGAGAGTAGCTGTTGCAAGGTTTCTTAGTAACGTCTTCCAAAAGCAGCCTTGATTGATCTTATTCTATAATTTCCTTTGTGATTGATTTGATTGAGATCGTAATTTTCTTTGACAGAATATTTTGAAATACTCCTTCTTGCAAAGGAGATACTTTGACCCAAGAGAATTAATCCTTTAAAATTTCCTTTTGAGATACGAAATCTTTTTTAGAATAAGAGAGGGCTAGTAATCAATGTTCACACTCTCTATTGCTTTCACACAGCATAGCTAGCCCTGAAGGCTTTAATTGCTGATACTCTCTATTCAAAAACTTCCCTTAATAAGTTGCCGTCTTTTAATACCGGTTGTTTTCTTTCCATACATAGCAGAGATCTTCCTAGCTCCAGGCTTTCTTTAATTTCTTGGATCTTCTTAAATCTTTGTATATCCTTTCTTCCTTTCTTCTTGCTTGGATTTTACTTGTCTTTGATCATCCATGTAACCTGCCATAAATACATTAATTAGTGTAGTTTTCTCATAATCAAATTAGTTTAACAATCTCTCCCTTTTTTATGATGACAAGGAGAGAGAGAGAGAGGGGGAGAGAGAGAGGGGTAAGTGGACGTGAGAAGATGCTTTCCTGATTTGTATTAGTCGACTCCTTGTGGGTCTCTTCAACGTCAGATAGATTTTACTCCCCCTGTCTTCCTGCACATTAGTATTCAAAGACTATGTATATGTATAGTCGACTTGTCCAAATATATATAGCAACCTTATCTAAGTTGACTCCCCCTATCTTCCTGCATTCAGATTAGAGTTTTGCAAGCATTTAAAATAAGGATTAAACTACAGTCTTCCCCCCCTTTGGAATCAGCAAAAAGGTTGAGTAATTAGCATCCTACCATAAGTCAAATATTACAAAACCAAAATAAGCAAAAATTAAAGTTGTATCTTATAAGGGGGTAAAATCATCGAGAAGCAAGGAAATATGTCAGGGTGTTGACCACATTGTCTGTCATTCTGTCTAATTTTCCCTGCACATCTGTAGAAAAGGTGTTAATATGCCCTTGGATGTCGCTAGACGCAGCATCAAGCCTTTCATGCACATGACTAATTGCCGCAGCTAAATCTCGAACAATATTGTCGATCTTCAAAGAGATTCGTCCATTGTCAAGTTCAACTTTAGCAATAGTGGTAAACAGCTGATCCTGTTTGTACTGAACACTCAAAAGAAGATCTTTAAGGTTATCAACTTCCTTGAAAATCATAGTTAACTCCTCAGATAGCACATGATTAATCGATGTTGAAGTTCCAGCATTGTCAGATGGGACAGGGACATTTTATGTGTTACAACGAGGGGGTATTCTGACTATATTGTTTAACCCAAACTCCTTCAACACGTACATAACCCATTGAGGCAAAGGCACGAGAGTTATAGCAGGTAGAGACAATCATCATTTTGTATCCAGAAAAATTTACCTGATAAAAATTGAGAATTTTCATGATGAGCATTCCATAAGGCAAAGATGACTTATCAAAAGCACTTTCAAGCATATAGTTAATGATCCACGCACAAAGATTTAACTTTCTTTTATTGACAAGGCAATAGACACGAAGGGTGTCTCTTTGGGTCATTGTGCTTAGTGAACCAGTGCGGGAAAGTAAAGTTGTGCTAAGAATATGAGCAATAACACGTCATTCAAATGATAAATCCAAAGGACCAAGTTGTTGTCCTTCAGGGATATCAACATAGTTTTCACAGATGCACATTTTAGCTTGTTCAAAGGTTACCTGACATTTAGTAGGCCAGCCAACTTTAAAGAACTCAAAGAAACTAGAAAACTTACACCCAAGAATATGACCCAGAATGGTTGGATTTACCATTAGACAGGTACCAAGTACCACAGATTCAACACCATCATCACCAAAGGGGTAAAGATTTGCATAGAAAAGCTCGATAAGATATTGACAAACATCTTCAGGAGAAACAGAGAAAATATTAATCAAACCTTGAAAAGTAAAGAAAGTTTTAGTCTTACAGTTTAGTTCTTCCATGGCGTCCAAATTAACGATACGCCCATGGGCCATAGGTTTGTCTTTCCGAGAGTGAAACTTTTCAACATAGGAAGGGTCCCAAAAATCAACAAATTCATCAAATTTGGGGGATTCTCTTTTTTCGCGCTTGACGAAATCAACTTCTTCTGGTTCCATGGGACATTTCCTTTGCCTTTGGTGGACATATTCGAGTTTTCAAAAGATTTTTAGGAAGAGATGGTGTGTTTTCAGAGTGGTTGGAATCAATAAGTACTGGAGAAGAGGATGAGAGAACTTTGGAAGAAACGCGAGGGCTTTTTTGAGTGGATGTGGCTTGTCTCTTTGCCTTTCCCATGATTTTGAGGTGAGTAAGTGAGAGGAAAAGGGATGAGTTTTAAATAAGAAAGAAGTGGGTTTCCTGGAGAGCTAAACTGAGGCATCTAATCAGACGAAAAGGTTGCGTCAGAACAGAAGTTGTAGAGGAGAGAGTAATAATGATAATGGAAAATCAGGAAAACATGCAACTTTTGTCTTTCCAATCAAGAGTGAGTGACATATGTGCAGTACAAAGAAAATAAAGACAAACAAGTAATAATCACACAATGTTTACCAAGTTTAAGACTAGCGAAATATTATGCCATATTTAATCATGGTACTCACGCAATACCTACCATATATGGAAAAAATATTATTTCTAAATGGAATGCATGGTACACTAAAAATAAAATTAATGAGTGAAAATTTTATTTTAGCACGGATCATAAATAATTCCAAGTGATTCTCTTTAAGGTGTAAAAATGTTCTTCCAGTAGAGGTTTTGTGAAAATGTCAGCTAATTGAAAATCACTGTTAACGAATGTAATATCAACATCTTCTAATTGAACATGATCCCTAATAAAATGATATCTAACGTCAATATGCTTTATTCCAGGATGATCAACTGAATTGTGTGCAAGATTTATAGCACTAGTATAATCACATAACATAGGAATAGGTTTAAAATGTAAATCATAGTCAGAGAGTTGTGATGACATCCATAGAAGTTGAGTACAACAATGTCCAATATACTCTGACTCAGTAGTGGATAGTGCAACATGGTTTTGTTTCTTGCAGTGCCAAGAGACAAGTGACTTTCGTAGAAAGAAACTTGTCCTACTAGTACTTTTACGATCAACTATATCACCTGCACAGTCAGCATTAGAAAATCCTATAAGATCATAATTATTAGTATGAGGATACCAGAAGCCATAGGATATAGTTCCAACAAGATAACGAATGATTCTTTTGACTGTCACGAAATGAGAGACTTTGGGAGCTGACTGAAACCTAGCACATCTTCATATAGAAAATATGATATCTGGTTGACTAGCAGATAAGTAAAGTAAAGATCCAATCATGCCTCGATACAGTAAGGCATTTACATCAGTACCTTTTTCGTCAATAACCAAGCTAATTGCTGGACTCATAGGAGTTTTGGCAGTATTAGCTTCAATTATTTCGAATTTTGCGATTAGTTCCTTGGTGTACTTGGATTGGTAGATAAAAATTCCTTTTTCAGTTTGTTTAATTTGAAGTCCACGAAAGAAAATCAACTCTCCTATCATACTCATTTCACATTCTCCCTGCATCAAAGTCTCAAACTCCTTGCACATAGATTGATTAGTACTACCAAATATAATATCATCAACACAGATTTGTAAAATCAGGGTACCATTGGGAGTTTGTTTGATAAATAAACTTGTATCGCTTACTCCACAAGTAAAACCATGTTTGATGAGAATGAAATTTAGTCGTTCATACCATGCTCTATGGGCTTGTTTTATGCTATAAAGTGCTTTAGATAGTTTGAAAACATGGTGAGAAAACTTTTATACTTTCAAAACCTAGAGGTTGTGTTGGCCTAAATGTGATTAAGACAATAAATCGAATTTATTTTGGGTTAACTAGCAATTATTTATATCAAAGCCGTAAAATGACAAGGAATTCAATAAAGAAGATTGGACAATAGCTAAGAGACAAAAAGTAAGTGTTTTTGATATATTTCTGGATGGATTTCCTTGACTACATAGCCCCTATTTATAGTTTACAAGGGTGAGGGAATAATAAATACAATTAACGGCCATTATACCACTGTATTTCTTAAAAAATGTATTTCAGGTATTACAATTAAATTTGTATTTAGTTGAGTCTTAGGCGATCGTTTGTATCTCAATTTGACCGGTTGATAAGCAATTTACATGGACGAGTGACCGATTTGCTAAATGTTATTTCGAAAACAGTGCAAGTAGTAAATTTAACAGAACGAACAATAGCAAACTTCAATGATGTAGTGCAATGAATTCAATTCGAGAGCAAGTGTGACCGAATAAACGAAGACAACCAACGGATTCACAAAACATGACGAAGAGATCGAACAGTTACAGGCAACTGATATTATACGATTTCGAACACAATCAAAGGGACTAGTTTTACTTAATTTCAAACAAGCGATTTCGTCAAGATTCGATGAGTAAGGCTATGGTAGAATTAGATGACTAATATGCAAGATTATATGACTTAGCCGATGATAGATTGGAATAAACCGGTAGAAATGCAATTGACGAAATGAATTTTATCGAATTAGATAAAAAAAGATAATAACAATTCCTTAACGTGGCCGATATTAATCAGAAAATACGCTAAGATATGAATCAGTTATGCGATCAATGCAATGACAATGAATTAATGAAATCGATGATGATAAACAGATATGTTAAACAGTGGAAATAGCAGGCAAACAATGAAATAAACAATAATAAATCAAATGAACGAAAGCAGTAAAGCTTATTGTATTTGAAGAATTGGAGGGTTGTGCTTCGATGAAAGAGATGAATCCTCCTCCAAGTCTGAACCAAACTGTGACCGATGCTTGATACAATGATTGAGATTGCAACAATACTAATAGATTTGTTATAGTAGTAATGGTGTAATTGAATGATAATAATATGACTGATGAAATAGGGGCACTTTTGTTCTGATGAACGTAAGTTCAAATGGGGAAAATGGGGGTTTATTTATAGGTTGAAGAGATATGAAGTTCCTAACCCTAGAAGAACTCCACTTTCTCACGTCTCTCTTCAGTCACGCAACAGTAGTTGCCCACGTTCAACAGCTTCCGCCGAATCTGCTCTGACAAAATCGGGATAAGATCAATCAAAGTTATATGCTAAAACAATCGTCTTCGAAATATTCCGATTACAATGAAAAATAATCTATCACATCAATGATCGAAGCTGTTTTCAATCCGACCTCATTTTGTAACGTCTTCGGAACCTGTCCTCACTTTGCCACGTAGTTGACTACGTGTCCTTTGCGTGATCGAACAAAAATCGACCAATACAGATAGTCCCCCCACTTGCCAAGCGTGTGTTCGAAAAACTTGGCAAGTGGCCTGAAACATTAGGCGAGAAAAACACGTGGAGCATTCGTGGCCCTTCAATTTGAAATGTCAAACCGTCACTTCAACTTCTCATCGCCGCACGTGTCAGGCATCGTGCGGATGACAGTTTTCACCGGTTACTGAGGCAATGATGACTTTTGCCTCATAAATACCAACTGCAAATCATTTCTACAAACTTCACAACTTCCAAACTTCTTAAAATTCTTCAACTTCTTCAAGTAAATCTCGAAATTTCTTGCTTGTGTTTATCAATTTCTACTTCAAGTTTCTGATCTGGTCATTCAAATCATCAAGTTCATATTTGTTCAAGATGTCTTCACCTAGCCAAAACGTTACTGATATTGAAACTGCTGCTTCCACCACTCCCGTTGCCACAGCACCGCCGCAGTCCGTCGCGGCGGTGGGGCAGATCGCCACCGTTGTTGGTCCTTCAGGGGATAAGAAGGACAAAAAATGAAAGGAGAGAAAACCAAAGGACTTCGGCCCCAAAAAGCTATATCCAGAAATCCTTCTGAAGAAGTTCACTTATGAGAACGATTGCAAGGTAAGCATTCAAAGTGAATCAGAGAAGAGTAAGAAGAAAAATATTCCAACCGACTCTGTATACTACGCAATCACTCCTGAGTCGATACCACGAGTTCGGGAAGAATGTGGTTGGAAGACTGGCATAGTGGATGTGATGTGTCCTCCGAGGAAGACGACTTTGTCTACCCATATCAAAGATCATTCGGTGGTGCTGACTTACCCTTTTACAATCGGTTTCGCTCTTCCGGTCGACAATGTGATCGAGGAATTTTGTAAAATGTACAATGTTTGCCTTGGACAGCTTTCTCCAGCGATATGGAGAACGGTAGTGATTATGCGATGGATCGCAGAAAAGGCGGAAGTGGAGTTGACACTTCGCCATATCCTTAACATCTACTCCCCTCGAGTTTATAAAGGAGGGGTGATCAACTTGGCCAAACGAGGCCAGCGGGCTCTGATCTCCGACAACGATGATGATCTTCGGGGGTGGGACCAACGTTTTGTTTTCATCCCCACGGAGCAATTGACCGTGCCCGGAAGGGAGCCGCTTCCAAGCGTATGGAACCGAACTCATTAGTGTTTATCTATTTCTTATTCTTTGAATAAATTCGTAACTTGTCTGACCTTGAAAATTCATCTTCCCATCTTCAGCCGACAAGGTCTTGTTCGATCAAGTTTCCGATATCGTCCCATGGTTGATCAGAGTCCTGGATAAGACAAAGAACGATCAGAGGGCTTGGAAGCCGGTCGCGGCTTTGCGGACCCTGAAGGCCAAAAATCATGGTAAACTTCTTTCCTCTGAATTTGTGTTTTGATTTGCTCTTCCCACTAATCTTTGAATTTTTATATGTATTACTGGCATCGTAGGCGAGCCCCACGACGAAGAAGTTGAAGTCGAGGGCGAGGAAAAGGTCGATGACGCTCCTCCTCCGAAGAAAAAGAAGAAATCCTACAAGGATTTGAGAAGTAAATATTTGCCCAAGGTTGTGGGAAAAGAGCAAGGGGGCAGCTCATTGGCTGCGCCCCAGACCATCGAAGAGGTGATTGCTGGGACGAGCTCAGCTATTGCAGCGGCAAAAGCCACCGAAGAAGTGACCTCAATTGTTGACCTCGAGGAAGACGAGGCTGGAGAGGAATCGGGGTCTGATCGATTGGTGAGGCATCCCAAAAAGCCTGTGAAGGAAAGGCTCCAAGAAACGGCTATTTAGCTTAAAGCGGCTGAACAACTTGGGGACCTTTCAGCTGACTTGGGAGGCGAAGATTCCCGCCTGTCTCCAATAGCCGAAGAGGCCACTTCGGGCTCAGGAGGCTTACCAGCAGAGAGGGTGCCATCGTTTCCTTGGGCATTGTGCCTGAGGTTCAAGAGGAGATAATCAATGCATTCAATCGAAGCCTCGAGGAGAGGGATCCAGCAAAAGGAAAAATTCCAGCCTTAGATCGACCAACGACGACGGCGAAATCTAAATACGATGAAGAAACGGGTTCGTCGTTTTTTGGTGCGGATCATGCTGATCCTATCGTACCTCTTCCTCGAGGTGAGGATGTTGCTGCCTTCGCTGCTTTGGGCGAATCTGAAGCGTTGGGCGACAGGTCGCTTATAATAACTGTGCCGCACAATGTTGACTTGCTTAGATGCCTAAAGCGGCTTGCCGACTATCTTTTTGATGTTATAGGCCCGATGGAGCAGGCTCGTTTGAATACGCACGCCGACTTGAGCTTGCCTTCGCAGATTGCTTTTGGTGCTTTTAGGGTAAACTTCTATCATCTACTTTCCTTCCTTCCCTTTGCATTTTATTGAATCTTACTTATGACTTGCTTTCAGAATTCCATAATGGCGATCAAAACGGCTGATCGGAGCCAACTTCAAGACGGAGCCAAGGTGCTAAACGAACAAATTGTTCATCTTACTTCGGCGGGGGAAGACCTGCATCGAAAACTGAAGGCTCTGGAGGCTAAGCACGCTGAACTTTTGGCCAATTTCGACAAAAGCACGAATGAACATGCCATTCGTCAATCTGAGTTGGAATCTTAGATTCGAGCTTTGAACGAGCAGCTTAGCAAACACGAAGCCAACTCAGAATTGAAACGTGCCGAACTCAGCTCTGCCTTGGAGAGCAAGAATCGAGAGCTGGCTGAAATGTCCGAGGAGCTCCAAATTCTTCGTAAAGGCAACGAAGACTTAAATGTTCAAGCTAACAGCCTGTCGGAGAGGAACCGATTGCTTCAAAGGGAGTCGACCAACCTAAGGCGCGACCTCGAAGAGGAGTTTGAGAAGAAAAAGGACTTGATCCTTGCTGAGTCGAGGCGCGATGTGCTAAGAGAGATGTTGGATCGAAGTATTGATATTCCCACTGAGCTGAATGACGCAGTCACCATTGTGAGGTTGGCTCGTGAAGATCTTGGTCGCCCTGCAAGCTCTTCCAATGAAGGTTCTTACGGAGATGATGAATGAGTTGTGATTTGAACTCGTCTTTTGTTTAGTCATTTTGGACCAGTAGCTTGGTCTTTTATTTTTGAAACGATGAGGTATTTTGACTAATGTATGTAAATATTTTTTGAACGAATGAATGAATTATGTTTTTAAGATTTCCTTTTACCGCTTTGTATGTTGTTTACTGAAGATAAGCTAGTTTGATCGTTCGAAATGCTTAACGATTGAGCGATAGTCATCAGAAAGAATATGATGTGATTGGGGCCAAATGTACTTAGTGCGTAGTGAAGAATGACGTCTCACTTTCACGCAATGCACTCTTCGAACAATTTCAAGTTCGGGAATTTAGGTTCAAGTACATGTCGAAAATTGGAATTGTTAAATTCAGCAATGCAAAGATCGATAAAACAAAATGACCAGTGTTGTAGAGATCGTAAAAAATGACTTAAGTGTTGTATATTATTGAAGTATTGGCTGCTATCGGGCGCTTGATACATTTTGGGATCGGTTGATTCGATCGGTTACACAATGTGGCCGTTTAAAGGTATTAATAACGAATAAATTTCTTGATCACTAATGGATCGTTTACATATTGCATGTCTCATCGAAACGAACAGTCCCCAGTTTTGAGTGAAAACATTGGGGCTTGATGTTTTTGTCCAATTTGATCGAGTCCCCAGTTCGAGTGAAAACGTTTGGGCTTGAGGCCTTCATTGAATTTTGAACGAGTCCCCAGTTCGAGTGAAAATGTTGGGGCTTAAGGCCTTTGTTGAATTTTGAACGAGTCCCCGATTTTGTCTTCCATCGATCTCGTCTTGAACTTCGAGAGAGGTCCCCGGTTCTTGTGCAATCCCCAGTCCTTGAATGCGCGTTTATCTTACTAACTCCATCCCCCCAGTGTTTGGGTGCGAAGTATGAGCAATCGAGCACTGGACCTTAATTTTTGACATCTGAAAAGAAAACGTTGAAGGAAAAACAACGAGAGAAAGCGTTAAAGATGAAGACTATGTTAGAGTATTCGTCAGACTTATCGACCCCGATTGGAGCGTTTTGAGCTCAAGTGTTCGTGGGTGATGTTTGTCATCATTCGATTCCAACTATGCCTATCATCTAAAAGTGTTAGTATCAAATAATCAATAATCAAATGTGTCCGATGGAGGGGAAATGAAAATTATGTAGAGAAAGAAAAAGGAATTCGATCATACGACACTGTGGCATTCTCAGAAATAATACTTCTTCAATTGTTTGATATTCCAATTGAAGTCGATTGGCTTAGAGTCGATTATTTCGAGCTGGTATGAGCCTTTTTCGATCACTGCTTTGACCCGATAGGGTCCCTCCCAATTTGCTCCCAGTTTGCCTTCGTTTGGTTCATCCTTCTTTGGTCTTTTGATCTTTAGTACATAATCACCTACATTAAAAGCTCGATGCCTGCTTTTTTTGTTGAGGTAGTTTTCTGCCCTTTGTTTCTGTGCTTGTATCCGAACTACTGCCATATCCCTCTTTGCCTCGACCAAATCCAAGTCTATCAGCATGGCTTCTTTATTTGATTCGTCGGTGGAATGAGCGAACCAAAGACTAGGTTCGCCGATTTCCACCGGAATCAGTGCTTCTGCTCCATAGACAAGTGAGAACGGAGTCTCCCTGTTGCTGTGTTTCACCATTGTTCGATGAGCCCACAACACAC
This sequence comes from Petunia x hybrida, assembly GCA_037355625.1. Taxonomy (NCBI): domain Eukaryota; kingdom Viridiplantae; phylum Streptophyta; class Magnoliopsida; order Solanales; family Solanaceae; genus Petunia; species Petunia x hybrida. Next base: position 1,158,985 of record JBBBVM010000648.1, read on the forward strand.
CTGGGAGCTCGTTCGGCCAATTGCCCTTTGATTCATCCATCCTCTTCTTCAAGTACTCGATTATTGTCTTGTTGGAAGACTCAGCTTGTCCGTTTGCGCTGGGGTGGTAAGGTGTTGATGCAATCCGCTTGATCCCCCACTTCTCGAAAAAAGCTGTGATTCGTCTCCCCACGAACTGTTTTTCGTTGTCGTATGTGATCTCTTTCGGGATCCCAAAACGACAAATGATGTTCTGGTGAATGAACTTGATAACTTCTCGTTCACGAATTTTAGCCAAAGCAACTGCTTCTACCCACTTAGAAAAATAATCTGTTAAAATTAAAATAAATCTTACCCCATCGGGCGCTATTGGAGGCGGCCCGACCAAATCCATTCCCCACTTCATGAACGGCCACGGTGACGTGACCGAATGAAGAGGCTGTGCTTGTTGATGTATGAGGTTGCCAAATCGTTGACATTTATCACACTTACGAACGAAATCCTTGGCATCCTCTGCAATCGTCGGCCAATAATATTCAGCTCTGATTATCTTTCGCACCAACGATTTGCTGCCGGAGTGATTGCCACATTCGCCTTCATGAACTTCTCTCAACACAAGCTCGTTCCATCTGGCCCAACGCATTTTTCTAAAGGGCCATCGAACATTCGCCTATAGAGTTGGTTATCTATAAGGGAATATCTGGCCACTTTAACTTTGAGCGATCGGGCAGACTTTTTGTCTTCAAGCAGAGTGCCTGTCTGCAAATAAGACAAATATTTGTTTCTCCAATCCCAAGTATGGTTAACATTGTTTACCTTTTTGATGCTCCGACAGAGTGGGGATTCAAACAAATGAACCACCATTTCGTCAAGTTCTCCATCGATGGCAGCTGCAGAACTAAGGTTGGCCAAGGCATCTGCCTCGATGTTGTCCTCCCTCGGGATCTGGGCTATCTTCCATTCCTGAAAAGAAGTTAGATGATTTTGTACCTTGTCGAGCAGTTGCTGCATCTTCGAATCTCGAACTCAAAAATCCCCTTGGATTTGGTTCACCACTAGCTGTGAATCGCTTTTGATATCCAACCATTTGATTTTCAAGTCTTTTGCGATCTTTAAACCTGCAGCGAGGGCCTCATATTCGGCCTCGTTGTTAGTTTTTGCATGTAATTTAATCGCATACCTGAGTTTTTCACCGGTAGGTGCTATCAGCAAAATTCCGAGACCAGTTCCTTTCACGTTTGAAGCTTCATCGGTGTACATCATCCAGACTCCGGGATCTGGATCTCTCATCATTAGTTCCGATGTTAGCGCTAAAGTCTGCTACAAAATCAGCTAAAACTTGAGATTTGATGGCGGTGCGAGGCTGGTAAGTGATATCGTACTCACTCAGCTCGACCGCCCATTTCATTAGTCGACCAGAGAGATCTGGCCGATGTAAAATATTTCGTAATGGAAAAGTAGTTATAACAGATATAGAATGACATTGGAAATACGACCTTAGCTTTTGTGCGGCAGTGACTAGTGTGAGTGCTAGTTTTTCTAAATGTGGATATCTTATTTCTGCATCTAATAGTATTTTACCAACATAATAGATAGGAAATTGGTTACCTCCGTCCTCGCGAATGAGGACAGCGCTCACAGCCACTTCGGAAATGGCTAAGTAGATCAGCAACATTTCTCCTTCGACTAGTTTTGAGAGTAGTGGAGGGTTGGACAAATATTGCTTCAATTCTTTGAGGGCTCGTTTGCATTCTGGTGTCCAATCAAAGCTTTTGTTTTTCCTTAGCACCAAAAAGAACTTGTGACATCGTTCAGATGACCTTGAGATGAACTTGCTGAGATAGGCTACTCGATCGGTCAGTTGTTGAACTTCTTTCACCATTGTCAAATCTTCGGATATGCTTTCGATCGCCTTGATTTTGTCTGGATTGGCCTCGATCCCTCTCTGCGATACGATGAACCCAAAAAACTTACCGGATCCGACCCCAAACGCGCATTTCTCCGGATTCAGTCTCATGTTGAAGCGCCTTAGTATCGTAAAAGTTTCTTCTAAATGACTTAAATGATCTTTCCTTTCTAACAACTTAACCAACATATCATCAATGTACACCTCCATCGTTTTTCCGATCAAATCCTTAAACATGGTGGTAACCAAACGTTGATAAGTAGCCCCAGCATTCTTGAGGCCAAAGGGCATAACTGTGTAACAATAAGTCCCCGTGTCTGTGATAAATGAAGTTTTTTCCCGATCTGCTGGGTCCATCGAAATTTGATTATAACCTGAATAAGCATCCAAAAAACTCAACATTTCATGCCCTGCCGTCGAATCAATCAATCTATCGATGTGAGGCAGTGGGAACGAATCTTTTGGGCAAGCTTTGTTAAGGTCGGTGTAATCGACGCATACTCTCGACTTCCCATTTTTCTTCGGTACTACAACAGTGTTTGCAAGCCACTCTGGGTACTTAACATCCTTAATGAACCCATTCGCCGACAATTTATCTACTTCATTGTTAATAATTTTCCTTCAGAATCCTCCATTCGACCGTTTCTTTTGCTTTACCGGCCGATGTCTTGGGTCGACATTCAACTTGTTTGTGGCAACCTTTGGGTCGATCCCTATCATGTCCGCGTGGGACCAAGCAAAACAATCAGAATTATCCTTAAGAAAAGATATGATTTTCGCTCTTACTTCGGTATCCAACTCTGCCCCGACGTATACTTTCCGATCTGGTATGTCATCGAATAGCGTTACTTCCTCTAATTCTTCTATCACGGAATCTTCAGCTTTTTGTTTGTGTGGTTCTCTAACACATGACGGAATCGGTGCGAATTCGTCTTCGACTATGGGCTCCGCTAACTGTACTCGTTGAGCACATGACGGAGTCGCAGTGAAGTCTTCGGCCACAGATTCCGCTAACTGTGATTGCTATTTTTGAACGCCATCCTTAACAGCCACTGAGTAGCACTCTCGAGAAGCCTGCTGCTCACCTCTTATTTCGCGCACTCCCCATGGAGTGGGAAATTTCACAACTTGATGTAGAGTCGATGGAATCGCTCCCTTAGCGTGGATCCATGGTCGACCAAGTATCACGTTGTATGCCATGTCACCTTTCATCACTTGGAACAACGTATCAATTTCAACGCCTTCTGCGTACGTCTTAATTGTAATTTCTCCAATGGTTACTTCGCTCGAATTATTGAAACCTGATAACACCGTTGAACGAGGAACGATCTTATCGTTCAACTGCAACTGTTCCACTACCCTAGAATGTATTACGTTAACCAAGCTGCCGGCATCGATTAACACCCTCTTTACATCGGCATCGTCAACCCTTATCGTAACCACCAATGCATCATGATGGGGATGAATCCTTTCATCGAAGTCGAAATCCCCGAACACAATCTCATCGTTCATGTCGTCTCGTGTCCTCTTGTCTCGTGTAAACGAAACCTTTGCGTATTTTTTTGTAGTGTAAGTTACCCCACAAACGTCATCTCCTCCAGTTATGACGTTCACCTTTTTCCTAGGAGCAGGAGGTTTTGGTGGTTCAACATCCTTCTTTTTGTTGAAATTATTTCGCCCCCTTTCGGTCAAAAGTTCTACTAAGTGTCCTTTTTGCAATAAACTGGCTACTTCATATCGTAATGCCTTGCAATCTTCGGTTGTATGGCTAAAATCATGATGAAATGCACACCATAAGTTTACATCCCTTGTGTTTGGATTCGTCTTCATGCGACCGGGAAACTTCACCACCTTTTCACCCATTCCTCTCAAGTGATTTACTAGATTAGATGTCAACACACAAAAATTATTTTCTGCCACTTTAGGAGGCAGTGTTCGATCCTTCGGAGCCGAAGATGAATTCGACTGCCCCCTCTTCGGTTGATTCTTTGAGCTACCAGCTTCGTGGTTGTTGCTCCCCATTCGAGGGAAACTGTAGGGCTCCCATCGTTGATCGCTGTAGTTTCGCCTATCATTCTCAGTTCTCCGTGGTGGTGGTCGATCATATTGATAATTATATCGGGCTACCTGCAATTCCTCTTCTTCACCCCTAATCTTTGGTTCGCACTCACGATGCAAGTCCTCAAAGGTCCACGCATTAATTTATCTTAGACGATCTTTCAACTTTGCACCTGCCTTCGTTGAGTCGTTGCGTAAGTTATTGGCAAAAGACAAACAAGCCCATCTCTCCTCGAGGTTTGGGATGTTAATCTTTTCATCATTGAACCGTTTCACAAACTGTTTGATAGTTTCACCGGGTCGCTGCTTAATATTCAAGATATCTTCCACTCTTGGTTCTATCTTTTTAGATCCAGTGTGTGCTCGAATGAACTTAGCTGACATGTCATTGAAATCTGATATCTCATTTTTGGGTAGCTGCAAATACCATTTCAACGCTGCCCCTTTCAGCGTTTCACATAACTTTTTCAGACTAACTGAATTGATCTCATCCGAAGTCAGGTCATTTGACTGAACTGCAACCAAAAACATATCGATGTGATCCCTTGGATCTATAGTTCCATCGTATCTCAAGCTTTTTGGCAACTTGAAAGTCTTGGGAATAGGTAGTGAGGCTGCACTTGGCGGAAACGGACGCTTTGAGATTGATTTCTTGGCGACGTCGTCCGTTAACATTGGAACACCTGGCAGCTTCTCCATAAACGACTTCATCTCATTGAATTTCTTATCTACTGTATCGTTTAACAACGTTTGCATCGTAGCCAACATCCTTACTTCTGTCGTAACGGAGGCTGGAGCTCCCGTAGCCACGGCGGCCGTACCCCACTGCAAGTCCCCCTGTTACGATGCCCTAAAGAACCGAAGTCAGAATGCTTGCGGGGGGTGTGATCGGGGAGGTGGGCGCTCTATTTCCGATACAGCTAGACAGAATCACCAACTGCTTAAGGATCATTTCAAACTGTGCATCATGCCTTTTCAGATACACCATCAATGCCATATTCGTATCTACTGACTCAACTTCGACCGCGGGTTCCTTACCGGGTCACTGTCCTTGAGGCGCGTTCAATCGTGAACCAGCAGGAATGTCGTCGCGAATCAGATCTTGCTCGTAATTGGATGATTCATCGACCGCTTCAACATTGTCCGGAACATGAACCCCGTCATTGGGACTGAGCTGTTGTTGGCCGTTCAAAGCGGCGGTAGCATCAATATGACGTTCATCTGCCATCGTAAGACAAAAAAGCAAACGTAAGTAGTATCAAACGATTCAAATTTTGGAACAAATCGATTGCCTAGACCCCACGGTGGGCGCCAAATTGTATTTCCTAAAAATGTATTTCAGGTATTACAATTAAATTTGTATTTAGTTGAGTCTTAGGCGATCGTTTGTATCTCAATTTGACTGGTTGATAAGCAATTTACGTGGACGAGTGACCGATTTACTAAATGGTATTTCGAAAACAGTGCAAGTAGTAAATTTTGCAGAACGAACAATAGCAAACTTCGATGATGTAGTACAATGAATTCAATTCGAGAGCAAGTGTGACCGAATAAACGAAGACAAGCAACGAATTCACAAACACGACGAAGAGATCGAACGAATACAGGCAACTGATTTTTATACGATTCCGAACACAATCAAAGGGACTAGTTTTACTTAATATCAAACAAGCGATTTCGTCAAGATTCGATGAGTAAGGCTATGGTAGAATTAGATGACTAATATGCAAGATTATATGACTTAGCCGATGATAGATTTAAATAAACGTGTAGAAACGCAATTGACGAAATGAATTTTATCGAATTAGATAAAAAAAAATAATAACAATTCCTTAACGTGACAGATATTAATCAACAAATACGCTAAGCAAAGAATCAGTTATGCGATCAATGCAATGACAATGAATTAATGAAATTGATGACGATAAACAGATATGTTAAACAGTGGAAATAACAGGCAAACAATAAAATAAACAATAATAAATCAAATGAACGAAAGCAGTAAAGCTTATTGTATTTGAAGAATTGGAGGATTGTGCTTCGATGAAAGAGATGAATCCTCCTCCAAGTCTGAACCAAACCGTGACCGATGCTTGATACAATGATTGAGATTGCAACAATAATAATAGATTTGCTATAGTAATGGTGTAATTGAATGATAATAATATGACTGATGAAAATAGGGGCACTTTTGTTCTAATGAACGTAAGTTCAAATGGGAAAAATGAGGGTTTATTTATATGTTGAAGAGATATGAAGTTTCCAACCCTAGAAGAACTCCACTTTCTCACGTCTCTCTTTAGTCACGCAACAGTAGTTGCCCATGTTCAACAGCTTCCGCCGAATCCGCTCCCACAAAATCGGGATAAGATCTACCAAAGTTATCTGCTAAAACAATCATCTTCGAAATATTCCGATCACAATGCAAAATAATCGATCACATCAATGATCGAAGCTGTTTTCAATCCGACCTCGTTTTGTAACGTCTTCGGAACCTGTCCTCACTTTGCCACATAGTTGACCACGTGTCCTTTGCGTGATTGAACAGAAATCGACCAATACAAACACGTTCAATCATGGTCTCCCTCTTAAATTCTCATATAACGGTCGACAGTCACAGAAGACAAATGCTCGTTCTTCAAAAAGTGAAACCTCCCCGAGGGGTGAACTGCTCGCCTTGTGATGGTTATCTTTTAGTCGCCCCGAGCAGTAACTTGTAACCAAGATTCACTTTTGACTGAGGCACCTAGCCTCGAGAACTAAACGCGCTCTTCGAGGGGTTATTTCCAGAAGACCCAACCGCCCTACGTCTCGAGACCTAGCGTCGAGGCTCGGTAAATTTTCACCCAATACAGATAGTCCCCCCACTCCTCGATTGATTGCCATAATTTGGGAAAGCGTCGTGGTAAATTATCCACCAAGGAATTTGAAAAGGTTGTCGTCTCTTCAACATCACATTCACCGCACGCAGCTTTTTCTGAGCGGTCGTGACCCTTCGATTTACCTTCCCAATGTAAAAGTAATGATGACTACTTTTAAGGCATTTGAGCAATCCCTCTCCTGTAAGTTAGCCAACTTGTCTGCCATTTTCGTTGTTTCTTAATCCTTCGATCAAGAGTCAAAACTTTCTGCAATTCTTACTTTCTCTTTACATAACCTTTCCACACCGTCTTCTACTCACTCTATCCAAAATTCTCCTGGATCATCTGAGGAGAGAACCATTGACAACAGCACCGCGGCAATGGGTGATGAATTGATGAGTGTGTCCGTGCCACTGAAAGTCATTCCGCCAGTAGAATGCGATAATGAAGCCACTTCTCATTCGAGTGACCGTCGTGATACCACCAATCAAGAAGGGGTATCAGTGGAAGACGATCACTACAAGAAATACGGCTTTTTGTAATGACAAAAGTTGTCACTAAAAGTAAAAAGTCACCTCTAAAAGTCATTCGCGGCGACCGAAGGGTCGTTGGCTATAGTCAGTAGCTGAAAGTTATTAGTGGCGACTCCTGTACGCTGTCACAGATACCCATCTTGTTGTGGCGACTAAAATTGCCACCAAAAGCCGTCCATAAAAGTGTTCGAAAAGTGTCGCGACAGAAAGCTATATTTGTAATGGCAACTCGTCGCTGCAAATGCCCCTCTGTCATATTGAGTGGCAACTTGGGTCGCCACTAATGCTCATTTAATTGTTAAAAAAAATATTAATAAGCAACTACATTTCTACTAGCTGCCTCACAATATTAACAATATACTCCTAACAAATATGGCACACTTCAACAAAATGATGCAAGAGCTTTTTATTATCATATTGCCTTTACAACACTTCAAATATATTGTAATTGTGAGTACATATAGAACTAAAAAGCAAAATAAAATGGCTTCAAGCTATTCATTGCCCAACTTATTTCCTTTGCTGAAGAGCTTTCTCCCTACTTTTTATCAAGAAAATGCTAAGGATTATTTCGATAACTATAGTACATTAAAGAAAGTTCTACTATAATAAATAGCATTACATGTATCGAGTCTTGCATTCCATTAGATAAATTGAGCTATATCTCTAACATCGAAATGTTCAATACGCTAAAAGATTTTTCTGAAATAAGAAATTAGAAAAAGAATGAAAAGAAAAGACAATTGTCAATGTAAAATACAAGGGTATACAAGAATACTCTTTGATTTTCGATTAGGCCCAGTCTTATGCAGAGAGGCTGTACCAACCAAAGATTATATCAAAACTCAATTCTGATTACTCCACCAAATGAAAGAAAGGCAATAAACCACTAAGCTTAAGTGCATATAATTATGTTAGTTAAATAAAAAACTACTGATGCACAGAGATATGACCTTCGCAAGTACTTCCCTGTTGGAAAAAGGTGAACACCAACATTAGGAAGTCTCTAAAATTTCCATTAGCAAGCTAAACTATGAGTTCATGTGTCCTTACTTTTTTAACAAAATGTGGAAGAAAGTACATAGGAAGCACGTTACAGTGCCTTGTAAAAGGCAATAACCAGAATTTCACTAAATTTAAGATAAACTTATCATTCATCAATATACACTCAATTTCCTATAGCAGTGGTATGAAGTAAAAAGTTGAATATCAATTCCACTCTGCTGCTGCAATTTGAAAGGCAACTTTGCAAGAGTAAATTTTCATATCCTGTGTAGCTAAGGCTAGTTACTCTGCAATCAATACAAGAGTAGTGCAGATACCAGAGGATACAATTACATAAATGGAGAAGAGGTGCTTATGCTTGTTTTCAATTACACCAATGGGACACCAAGAAGGTAGAGCTAACATAAATACACAAATGGCCTATTCAATGCCTCTTGGAGAAGTAGAAGTGAAAATTCACTTTTTAATATAACAAAAAGCTTGTGTCCACTAATAAGTTTCAGGGCTTATAATATAAGATCCAAAGAAGTCAGGAAGTTGGTGAATGTTCTTCCAACCTTTGGATTTAATTTACAAACCACCCACTGAACAAGTTTACTAGACTAACATTTACATTATGTTAGAATGGCTACTTCCTTTTTCTGGGAAAGAGAGGTGAAGAAATTTAGCATTGACGCCATTGAAATGCAATTGCTCTCATAGAATTATGTTCCTCCCATTACTTAAATTAATCTTACCTAAAAAGAACCTTAAGTTGAAATCTTCTACAAAGTTAGAAATACATAGTGAGCTTATCAAGTTAATAGATCAGAGATATTAACGAGTACACATTTAAGATATTAACTAGTACAAAGCCAAATTAATTCCAGCAACCGATTACCTTTCCATAAAGGTGAAACCAGGTTTTGAAAAGTTGTGATCTGGTAAGATAACTTCTGGCTTTTCACCAATGACACCTACACCACAAGCGAAAATTCAACCATTACAGAAAGTTATAACTTAATTTGGTACTTACAGAATGTGCCCATACCATGACATTTATTATAAATTGGCAATAACATTAAGTCGCCACAATAACCCCCTTTTTTTGCCGCGACTAGAAGAGTTGCCACGAAATTTCGCCACAAAAAACCTCATTTCTTGTAGTGTCTATGAAGCTGCAATTGAAAAAGTTGCTAATGATGGCAATGATGAAGCAGAAGCCGCAGAAGCTTCAAAGCCCAAGAAGAAATCTTACGTCGGAGAACTCAAACCACATCAAGTGATCCACTCAAAGTATGACCCCGGTAAAGATTTTAGAATACAAAAGCAAACACCCTCCGACCTTGAGAAGAACAGGAATGTGCCCGTTCAACTTGCACCGAGCCTAATTACACAAGCTCACATAGATCTGGTTCGAGAAGATTGCAATTTGGGCCCTGAGGTCCAAATCATTGTTCCTTCTCTGGAGAGTCGTACTTGCGATAGAATCGCCGGGTTCTCCTTCGTTTATACTTATCCCTTCATGATAGGTTTTACCCTCCCTATTCATCATATAGCTGACATCTTCTGCGGAACCTACAAGCTGTGCTTGGCTTAATTGGCTCCCGGCTTCTAGAGTGTTATTCAATGCCTTGACTTCTTGCGTCAATGAGCCAAGGTCCCTTTTATTTTTGACCACTTGATCTCTCTCTTCTATACCACTATACACAAGGATCGAGTTGTTCAATTGAACAAACGAGGCAAATTTTCTTTAATCACGAAGGGTGCTGATACTGAGGATCGTGGGTGGTGTGATCGGTTCGTTCTCATTCCCACTACTCTTATTTCTACCAAGGCTAGGTTCCCCAAAGCGTGGAACAGAATTCGTAAGTGACCGAACCCTTACTTCTCCTTTTTCATCTTCATAATTCCTCTAACTTAAATCAATCTTTTGTATTTCCAGCGGAAAAATTTCTAATCAACCCTCCGAAGGGTTTGACTGCCTGGGTACAGGCGATTATCGATGCCAAGTCGAGGCCAAAGAGATCGTGGATGATCTTGGCGGTATTGGATGAAAACCAGTGGTCATGCAAACGGCATGGTAAATGTGTATTATGTTTTTTTCTTCTTAATTCAAAGACTTGCTCTTATTCTACCTCTTTCCTTTACAGGCTTCCCCAATAGGGCAGCTACCGAGCCTGAGGAAGTATAAAAGAAAGAGAAGAAGAAGGAAAAAAACACTACAAGAAAAATGGCCTTTAGGGATGAGAAATCCGATCCCTAAAAGTGTAATTCTGGTCCTTAAAAAGTAAATAGCAACCAGAAAATCTGGTCGTGGCTGGCCGTTATTGCCTCCGTCGTTATAGGTTTATAGCGACGCGATTTAATTTCTGGTCCTTAAAGCTTGTTGGCAACGAAAAAAAATCTGGTCCTTGAAACACTTTTAGGGACTAGAAATCTGGTCCTTGAAACACTTCTAGTTGGTGCATAATCATCTTGCGACCAGTTTTTGTTGGTCCTACAAAGGCTTTTAAGACCAAAAAGCTGGTCCTTAAAGAGTCTTTTTTATAATCATTGTATACATAAATTTTTTAAAACTATACAATTTTCAATATATAAATTATATATAAAAAAAATTAAACGCATATCAACAAAATTATCAATGAAATCATGCTTTCATTACCAATGTGCACATACAATACAATTGGCAACTAAGTACAAAGAATGTTAATTCCACTAACTGTATAACTATGATACATATGTCAAGGTACTATTAGTACATATTTCCCTAAGTGCCATAGAAAAAATGATAGCTAATTTGTCAACTTGTATGAAGCCTTCAAATACACCTTCAAATATTGTATCTTAACTTGTATGCTCAACTCTTCAGACCCTGTACAAGAATAAAAAAATAAATTACCTTCAAATTACAAAGTTTGAGTTAAGTATCTGGAGATAACAATAATGTGCAAGTAACTAAATACGGTTTAGACTTTTACAATCAGTTCCTACTCAACACATAGTATGTAAGCCAGCACATACTTAATACACAAGTTACACTAATGCAATCTCATAAGCTTGTGATAGTGACAATCTCAAGAATCTGAACTGAAGAAAAAAAGTAAAGTTGTTTGCTAACCTCATAGGCAACTTTTGAGAGCAAGATAAGTAGCAACTTACATAATAAGAGCCTATTACAAATTATACTACACAATTTTTATGGATGAAGAAACAACCAACTATTCTCCATATGTCTATGTCCAAGTAAAATAATTTTTATTTATAGCAAACATCATACTTAACCTCATAACTCAGTCATATAAATCACAACTGTGCAAAAAAGGATAACATGTTAAGGAATTGGTAAAGGAAACTAATAATGAATATAACTTCGTGTTATCGAAACCAAGCAGGAGTTGGAAATTTTATCCAACTTTTTAATAGGCAAAGTAAAATTCATTAACATTGCATGTCATAGATGCTGGGAGTTACAATTAGCAGTTTTTATTTACAATACCATGTATATTGACATGTCCTCCAATCCAAATCTTGAATCTTAACAAAGACATCATTAATATCCATGGGTTGGCCACTCATCTCAGGGTATCATAATAGAATACCTACAAAATTGGACATAGAGGTTATACTAACTATGAGAAACAATTATACTACTGAAAGTGCTACTAGGTGACATGTCATAGTGAACAACATATGAGAAATTTTTATGAAGAAATAAAAAAAAGAAGAAAAGAGTAGAAACTAATCCTAAATTTACCTGCTCTTCAAGCACTTTAAATAGAAAATGATTTCTACTTTCTGCATATCTCTGTTTCTCCAAAATCCAAACTCATAATCTAAGCGCACGTGGTTCATAAAATGGTTCAAAAGCGGCCATTTGAGCTTTACAACCAACCTACGTAAAAGAATCATTCTATTCAAGATTTCACTCTGTTTCTCTATTCTATTCTAATCAACAAAAGACTGGAAAAGATAATTGTGATTTCTGTCAGAACACCCAGCTATTGTGCATAGGAAGATAATATATATTATTCACACAGTGCTACCATACCAACATAAATGTAACTTGCTTTCATGTATTTATCAGATATGTGTGTATGTGGGTATTCAACAAGGGTACTTTAATTTATTTCCTATATTTTATTTTGAATTGAAGATTTTCACAAAATTAACCATGCCTATTTATAATTACCAGGCATAAGATATAGGTACGCCAAGGAAAATGGAAGAACATAGCGGCTAATGCAATATAATGCACCACAAAGCCAAATTAAGATAAAAGTTTCACTGAACAATAGAATAGAGAGAGAATATAATTTTGGTAGGCCTACCTAAACAACTACAACAACATCTATTTCTACAAATCAAGCCATATTAGATTACACTAACACATCAGATCTTTGTCGAGATTAATTTGGGAATAGCCAAAACCATTTTTTTTTTTTTTTTTTTTCTTTGAGTCATTGTTTGGCCAATTAACTTCTCAATCTCAAACAACAAAACTTTGTCGTTCAAACATAATAAGACAAAATTCTAGTTGAAAAAGGCCCAAGTGACAAGTTATGTTTGAGAATTATAATTCTTTCTTTATTTTCAGCTACATAAGAAGATTTTGTCTAATAAAAGGATTAAAATTGCATTTTTGAAAAGGATTTTGTTTTGAAAAGTCTTGTGACTTAGCTCAAGTTTTGTAGAAGAATGCTTGCATTCCCCTTAAATGAAGAGTTTAACCCTACACTTAATTATTTTATTTTATTTATCTTTTTCATTATCAAATACCCATATGAACATTTTCATTTCACTATAACTCTGATCTAACATTATCAGATCTAAAACAAGAAAAAGCACAAAGCATAAGATTAAAAACATAAATTGGGGAAAACTTGTGGTTTTCAGTGAGTGAATTGATTTCAACGGAAATTCTACCTTGCTATGAGCCGAAATATTTCGGGAACACAAGGGAAAAGTACCAAAATATAAAAAATCCACCATTCATAGACTAAAAGAATACCTTAAAAAAAACATAAATAAGAGTGACAAAGATATCCGAAGATGAAATTACCTCAATAACTTTGAAAACAACAGCTGCAGATATGTTTGATTTCAGATCTGGTGGTTTCTAATAGATTCTAGCGCTAGGGTTTTTGAATGTTATTTCTCTGGCTATGACTCTAATTTTGTTGCCTTTTCATTCGGTAAATTTCCGAACAAGGAAGGAGAGATGGCCAACAGATCCAAGAAATCTGTGAAGAAGAAATGGGTACGCCAAAATGAGGAGGGTTTAGAGATTTTGATAGAGAGCATATGATTTGTTGGGGACCAAAATTCTGGTCCTTATATGGATACTTTAAAGACCAAATTTATAATTCATCCCTAAAAGTTGGTCCCTAATAGCCAGTTTTCTTGTAGTGAAATAAGAAAAAAAAGAAGGAAGAGAAGAAAGAAGTTGAAGTCCCCGAGGCTGGGGATAGTTTAAAAGACTTGGAGGACTCGGTTGAGGTCCTCTCCAAAGCCAAAACTTCGAAAAAGTCACCGAGTCGCAAGACTTCAAAAGGTTTGAATCTTAATTGCTTTCTTCATCTCTTCTCTCTTTTTTCATTAAATGATCTCCTTATCTGCTCAGATTCAAAGAAAGGGAAGTTAACACTAACTAACCCTTCCAAAGCAAACCATCCTCGGGTTGAATCACCGGAGGCTCCTCTGCGAGACCTGATTGACGAGACTGTGGATTAAGACGCTCGTGATGAAATCGTGGTGACTAACCTCAAAGAACCAAACCAAGCCACTGAAAAGGCTAAGGGTAAGGCCAAGGTGGCTAAAAGCCTTCCCACCAAGGAAAAGATGGTTGTTGAACCTACCCGAGCTGAAGAGAGTGCCTCTGATGACTTTGCTCGGGCTGCCTCCCGACCTGACTGCACCTCGGCCTCCAAGATGACCCCTAGAATGATTGGCATCCCCCCTGATCTATGCATGTTGGATGACTCAGTGGCCGTTCTTATTAGACTTAAGGATTTGCTTGGACCGACAAAGCGAGAGCGCCTCAAAGATTTCCCCATTGGCGACTTGATGGCCAACGCAGCTCAGCATGCAGTTCATATAAACTTTTACTGCTTTAAATCTTTTTATCCTTAATTACCTTTGCATCCTTATAACCCTGTTCACCTTGCTTGTAGAGCTTTGTCTATACTATGAAGGCAGCTGAGATTGAAGCTCACCGAGCAGCTAACCTTAGGAAGGTTGGGGAGCGATGGGACCGTGTAAAGGCTGGACTTCAAGCCAAAATCTCTGAGCTTGAGAAGCATTTGCTTGATTCTGAGGTCGATTTAGATCAAGCCCGCACAGTAGTTGAAGAGTCGGACCTTGAGCTAACCAAGTCTCATGAGATTATTGCCAAACTTGAAGCTGAAAAGAGGACTGAAGAAGAAAACCTCCCGGCTGAAATTGATGCGGCTAATGCAACGATCAATGATTTGACCGGACAGCTTCAACACCAGTCAAGGGAGTTCTCATCAAAGGTGATCGAGCTCGAGGCCTAGACACAAGCCCTTGAGGCAAAAGTTGAGACACTTCGGGGTGAAGGAGCCATTTTTTCATCTGAGCTGAAGTCCAAGATCAAAGCTAAGCTGAAGTCTAGAGATACTAGGGCCCGTGTTGACAGAAACTGGTCTATCATCCAAACCAAGCTAAAGACTCTCGAGCAATGCAAAGCTGGAGTGAACTTGGATGAAGAAATTGCCAACGCAAAAGATGGTGTTGCCAAGGCTCAGCAGCTGATCAGCAAACTTCTCTCGAGTAGTGAAAGCTCAAGTGATGAAGATGAAGAGAGTGAAGGTTCCGAAGCTTCGTCTTCTAGTGCTGACGAGTGAACTTCGTCAGTGTTCTCATCTCTTTTTTTTTTTTGTCTTTGTTTAGGCCTTCGAGCCGCTATTTTGTAAATATCCTTATGCTGGCCTTCGAGCCTGTAATAAACTTTTGAATGCTTTAAATGTTAGTCTTTACTTTGTATTGAAAGCACTTGACATGTCATTCGATCATTCGAGAATTTTACTTGCAAGACTTAGATAAATTTTGCTTAGAATAAGCTAGCTTAGGACGACGTCTCGTCCTCGAGCCAAGGCTTAAAATAAAAAACTGCTTCATACATTGGATAAAAAAGAAACTAAATCAAGTTTTATTCCATTCGAGCCGATTTACGTAAATGCTAGTCGTGACAAGACTTAGGCAAATTCTTATTACAA
Organism: Petunia x hybrida; assembly: GCA_037355625.1. Classification (NCBI taxonomy): domain Eukaryota; kingdom Viridiplantae; phylum Streptophyta; class Magnoliopsida; order Solanales; family Solanaceae; genus Petunia; species Petunia x hybrida. The sequence goes on from JBBBVM010000648.1 coordinate 1,174,544, forward strand.
CAGCCACCTCGGGCGATTACGACAGACAATTAGGCTAACTCCTAAGAGAATAGTCCCCGGAGTATGGATTGCTAATCTTCGAGTTTCGTTTGAAGTCCTCGATTATGGAGTGAGTCGAAGGCTGACTGAGCTAACTCCCCTTGCACCCGCCAGTGATCGGGTGTGAAGAATGTAGACCCGAGCACTGTGTGTCGTTCCTTCGGCTTCCTGAAAAGGACAAGAAAAGAAAAACGAGGGGCAAGTATCATTCAACCCAAGTGTGGGAGCATTGACAGCTCGATGTTGTAGGTGAAAGATTGTGTTTGACGTAGAGTAACGTACCTCAACGTCAGAAATAACGGTCCCCAAGGTTTCTATATAAATACTGGGACCTTTTCCACTTCTCCTTGAGAGCCTATTTTAAGAACCGAGCTCTCCTCCTCACCGGGCCCCGAGCTAAGTAACTACTATTTGGACGACCCAACCGTGCCGACTCCACTCTTCATCGCAACCGAATAACATTCGCAAGCTATATGTTGCTCACCTCGGATGGCACGAATTCCCCATGGGGTTGGGAATTTAATTACTTGGTGCAAGGTACATGGAACAACTTCCATCTCATGAATCCAGGGCCTCCCGAGGATAACATTATAAGCCATATCCTCGGTCATCACTTGAAAAATAGTTTTCTTATCAACTCCTTCAGCAGTTGTAGTAAAAGTAATCTCACCTAGCGTCTTCTCGGTAGAGTTGTTGAACCCTGTTAATAGGGTTGCTTTCGGGACGATGAAGTCCTTCAACCACATCTTCTTAACAGCCCCATAATTGATGATATTTACCGAGTTTCAAGGATCGATCAGGACTTGCTTGACATCACAATAATTAATCCTTAACATGATCACTAGAGCATCATGATGGGGAAACATCATCCCATCATAATCTTCTGCATCAAAAACGATTTCATTCTCTGACCCACCAGCTCGGGTCCTTTTCTCCATGGTGATTGAAAGTTTTACGAATTTTTTCGCGGCAGCGAAGTTGACACCATTCATCTCTGATCCCCCCAGTTATAACATTCACCACTCTTTTAGGAGACTGCGCCCTCGGTGGCTGTCCCCCTCCCCTATTCTTAACAAAATTGTGCTTCCCCTTATCGGTGAGATACTCAGCTAACAAACCCTTCTTGAGGAGATGGGCCACCTCGAGGCGCAATGCTTTGCAATCCTCGGTGGCATGCCCCTAATCCATATGAAACTCACAATATTGAGTCTGATCTCTCTTTCCGGGGGTGTTCTCATGTCTCTTGGCAACCTTACACCTGGATCTGTCATCCCTTTTATAGCGTTTACCAACTCAGAAGTGGAAACTTTAAAATTATAATCAGGGATTCGGGGCAAGTCTTTATCCTTGGACACCAAGGATGGTCCCTATGAGTTCTTTTGATTGGCATTCATGTTGACTTTCCCCCTAACCTTTGACTTACATGTTGTTGCCCTCCGGGGCTTTGGTTTACAAGCTGCCTCTGTGAATTATAAGGCTCGTATCTCTCTTTGGAATTCCCTCGTGGCACATCGGCGCGTCGAGAGGACTCTGAGTGACCTCGGTATGAATTATACCGGCCTGGCATCCTCTATTCAGTCTCCTCGAGCCTAATTTTTGCAGAAGCCCTATCGTACAATTCATCCCACATCAGGACCAGGTACTGCTGGAGCTCTTTTTTCAATTCAGCAGCAGCCTCGGAGTTGCTCACATTTATGTTTCTTTGAAAATCCATGACAACCAAATTGTCATCCATTTTTGGCAGATCCATCCTTTCAACTTGAAAGCGCTCGAGGAAATCCTTGATTGGTTCAAGGTACTTTTGTTTAACCTCGAAGATATCCTCCATTCGCTTGAGGATTTCTGGGCTCCTGTATGGGATTTGATAAACATATCAGCCAATTCTTCGAAGTTGATATTGACTCGGAGGGGAGGTGCATGTACCAACGCAACGCTCCTTTCTTAAAGGTATCAACAAACTTTTTGAGAAACATGGACTCCCTTTCTACCAGGGTCAAGTCGTTGCTTTTGACCATAACCATGTATTCAGTTATTAGATCAACGGGGTCATTCGTGCTATCGTATTTCTTTAGGATATTCAACTTAAAATATTTGGGAATGGGAGAAGGAGCAGCCTCAAGCTTGAAAGGTTGTTGTCTGCATTTCTCAATATCTATCACTTGCTTAGGCTTTCTGACCCCAGGGACATTTTCAATCCGCTTTTCCATGCTAGCCTCAAACTCTTTTTTCCACATTTCAGAGTCTGACGGGATGCTAGTTTCAGCCACCGTTGGAGCTACCCCAAAGGGCTGAGCGCCTAATGGGGTGGACCCCGAGCCTCTAGATGCGGCTCCATTTGGAAGTCTCCATGTTGTTGTGCATGTGGGAACAATGTTCGGGAAGCTTCTATTAAATGTAGTAGGTGGAGGCTCGGTGGGATTTGTTGAGCTTCTCTGATCTATGCTCAATCCACTCACCTATAAAGGTGTGGGGTGATGGTCAAAGATAGTAGTACCCAACTAGAGTCGGGGTCGATTTCCTCAGGAAGCTAGCTTGCAATCTATTAGTCTTAGATTTAATAGCAACGGGTTCTATGAATTGTATGTATTTTCCTATATATAAATTGGTAAAAATTGAGATAGCTACAACTGCGATAACGACTAACACTAAAAGCATGCAACAAGCTCAACTCTTTAAAGTAGATGTAAACCTGGATAATGAGCTAGGGGTTAACTCATTCCCATAAGATTCTTGTCACTCAAACTCTTGTCTTAACCTTGCAAATCGTATGGGTAATATAAATGGCCGGACCTCGAATGTATTACTCAAAACCCGTTAGGGATAGACAGGGTTTACCACATCAAGCTTGTTAGGGTCAATAATGGGGTGCGAGAAAACCTAGTCCAAGGACCCGAGCGAGAATGACCATTTTGGGATCTTTCCCTTTAGATGGGCTAGGCCGTAGCCAATGTATCCCAAATTTTCGCTAATTTCCATTAACCTACACCTTCAGGCCCATTAGGGCAATGAAAGGTAAGTAGGGTTAGGTTCAAGAACGACTGTGCCTCAAACCCTAGACAATGAAAGTACGAAAGAGAACTAGAGTCATCTTTACCCATAGATTACACAAGATTAAAAGTAAGTTTTAAGTAAAAATCATCAAGTCTTCATGAATAAACCCCTAGTATGAGTTTAGCTACTCATACTAAGGTCTAACAAACACATAGTAAGAGATGATATGGCAAGAATCATATGAAGAATTAGATTAATAAAAGTAATTCTTACAAAAGATTTAAGTTTAAACCCTTCCTTTGCCTCCAAGAATATTCAAAAATGTAATAAAATATATTCTAAGCTGAAAAAAAGTCTCTTTTCTAGGAGGAATAACAGGCTATTTACAGGCATGGGTTTGAAAACTAGGCGAATATTTACAAAATTACCATTTTACCCTATTTTATGCTAGACCATCGGTCATTTGGCGGGCCGCGTAATGAGTTGCGCGGCTGCCGAAGGCTAATCTAACTCTTCTATTTTCTTGTTCTGCGGTGCAGGTCCGGCTGGGCGTAGGTTAGGCGGCGGACAGCTCCAAATCTCACAGATGTCTTCTAAGCTCACTGTGATAATCGGCGGAATCGCATATGCTTCAGTGGGGTCGCTGAGTGTTTTCAGCATATCTTTTGGCGGTTCGCCTCTTAGCTTCACAGGAACTTGATGAGCTCTTGAACTCGATCCTTCTTTGGCATGTGATTCGATAGGTCGCCGATCAAGCTGCTACATGTTCTCCTTGTTCTTCAAAATGTAGCCAAAGTTCTCTTATTTTTGTTCTTTTCTTCATTCTTCTTGGCTTTATGCATTGATATTCTTTGTAACCCTGAAACATGGAGATAAACATATTTACTCAAGTGATAAAGCTATTAGGACGTGAAAGCTAGTCTAAAAGAGTCGCAAACGCAAAATGCTAACATATCAACTCCCCCAAACTTAAGCTTTTGTTTGTCCGCAAGCAACATTAAGAACTATCTTATGTATCATAATTTAGTACCGGGATTGAGTTCAACAATGAGACTAAGAAAAGAGGAAGTTCATGACTTTGGTTGACACTAACATTTAATTTCACACATGAGAATTCAACCAACAATCCACCAGTGCAAAAATCACAACTACATCACCAGAGCTTCTAGTGATGACTAGAGCATGCATAGTACAATTGCTTCCTCAACTCACCTAAGACTCTCTTAATTTCATCTTCAAGTCTCAAGTCCCCTAATGCTCTCACCACAAGGAATGTGTCCCTATCTCTCAATATAATCTAAATAAAGGGACTTTTAAGTCTAACCCCTCACTCTCACAAATGAATGCAAGTTAAGCACATACAATGGCATAGGCTTGGCCTTAGTGTCATTTTGTTATATCTTTCATGTCAATTAGTGAAGGATCAAATAGGACTTCTAAGGTTGTAATGTAGGCTTTTGGTCATAGGTAGGGTATAATTTGGATAAAGAATGACTAGATTCCATCCTTGGGCACTACATTATCTTTTCATTCATTTCACTTTGAGCTTTCTTTTCACATTAGCTCTTATTCCCACTTTTCTCACTTGATCTTTGCTTTGTGGCTCTTATTCCTCTTTTTGCTTCACTTCTTCTATTTTTTTATCTTTTCAATATTTCTTTTGTTATTTCAGCATTTTTCTTGATTTTTTTCTTTTTCTCTTTTGCCACTTTTCTATACAATTATCTTCCTTTTTTTTAAGACCCACTTAGCTCTCATTTCTTTGTTCCCCTCCCCAAACTTAGACTTTTTCACGTCTTTTATGCCTCAAGGAGGTAGGGCTAAGAGAAGGTTAGTGCTATTAAGTACTTAAAATTGGCTCGGGCTATTTGCGTGGCTATCAAAAGAAAGAATATTAAGGCTCAAAGTTGGCTAATTAAGGATTAATTTTATTTGGTGGCTTGAAAGGCTCAAACGGGTCAAAGAAATGCCTATCATCCTATCCAATCACTAATTTGACACTCCATTTATTTCTAAGGACACATAAGCCAAGTTCTAACATGCATATGCAATTAACAAGCTTAATCAAAAACTCACCTCACTAGCATAAGGGACAAGAGATAAGAACATCAACTTTCAAGAACTTAAGGTAAGGATTTAGCCTATAGTACACATGCATAGAGTTATCAAAAGAACCTAAAGGTTGTAGGTGCAACTCTCAACAAAAAATCCACTAAAGTTTCTCATGTGTGCTCCTAATATGTTGGTATCAAACAAGTCATACAACGAGGATGGCACTTCTATGATTAAGTCCCAACAAGTGCCTGGTTCAAAAGAATTGCATTCTTGAGAAAAGAACCGAGTCAAAGAAAACCAAGAAGGTTAGTTACCACTTCAAAGCTATTTACAACAATGGTATTTACAATGGAGGTGGTTGTTGTTTCGGGCCCAAGTAAAAGTGAGTTTCACGAAGGTTGCCTACGTATCGCAATAAGTGCGAATCAAAGGAAGGAAGGCAACATCCTAACCGTAGTTCACGGGAGTACCTTTGGCATCTTTTTGTGTTTTTCAAAATTTTTCAATTTGTTTGGATTTTTGGATTTTTCATTTAACAACTAACAACAATCATTAAACTATGAATTAAAAATACAATCATTAAAGACAAGCAATTAAACATCCTACATTAAACATTAACATTCTATATTTAAGTTTTAACATCCTAAATTAAGAACATCAATATAAACATAGTTTAGGACATTCAATTAAAAACAAATTAATTATCTCACCCCTAATATAAAAAGTTGCTATGTGCCAAAGCAACTAAACCAAAACAAAAACACAAGTTAATAGGTAAAGGGGTGAGAATGCTCCCTAAGATGGTCATCATGATGATGGAGGAGCCTTGTCCTTCTCAAGTGGAGTTGTTGATGGTTCTTTCTCACTTTCCGGACTTTGGATTTTGTCAGTGGGAGCGAAAGATGATGTTGCCATTGGCTTGGTAGCCATGGCCTTCATGTTTTCCTCTTCCAACTATGCAAGTTGTTCTTTCCTTGCTTTTTCTGCTTCTGCTGCTTGTGCTTCCTTTCATCTTCCATCTTTTTCTTGTCTGCTTCCCTTTGTCTTCTTTCTTGCTCTTTCCTACTTGCTCTCTCTTCTTCTGTTTCTCCTTCCTTCTTCTTCTCACTCTTATTTTTCTTTTTGTCTTTTTCTTTCTTTTCTACTTCTTTCTCACAATTCTTTGCACTATCTTTCAACTTTCTTTCTCTCACGTATGATTTTGGGTCCTCCTTAGAGTCACTTGCCTTGTCGCTCTCTTTTGGCTTGGCACTCACTCTTTCTTTCACTTCACCTTCTCTCTTTTGCTTCTTCAATTTAGGGCCTTCACTGCTTTGCTCCTCTTGTGCCTCATTTGTCTTCATTTCTTGTCTCATCCTGATTTTCTCCAGTCTAAATGCATGTATTTGAGCTTGTACCTTATTTGGTTCCTTCTTGATTGTTGGAGGGAATTGTTCCCTTGTGCCATTTTTGTCTTGGAAGTCATCATCTTCTTCACCTACACGAGCATCTTTCTCAACAGCTTTGCTTGGCTTGCTGGTTCCAACTCCTTTGGTTTCCATCAATTCAATCTTCAAGACCCTAAGCTCCAATCTTGTTTTCTAATCAGAGGCTTCCAAATCTCCCTCTCTTTTTCTCACATCTTGCAGCTCCTTGGTGTTGTCTTTCACAACTTGGGTCAGCTCCTTCGTGGCATGTACCACAGGTTTGAGGGCTTTGTCTAGCTCAGCTGATGGCCCCCTTAGGTGTGTCACTTTTGCATCAAGTCCCAATAGTTTGTCATCTAGCCCTTTTAGTGCTTGAGGAATGTTGAAAAGTTCAAACTGTCGTGCTGAGACTTCCTCTAATCTTGGAAGAGGAACTGGAAGCTTTTTGATTGGAGACTTCTTCCCATCTTGAGGAGGTGCAGCTACTATTTCTTCTCTATCCATCTTTTCAAGAGTTTCCCTTTCTTTTACTTCATCATCTTGGATTCTTTTCAGATCAATGGTACCCTTGGCTTCTATCAGGTAGTCAATATCAAGTAACATGGGCACTTCCTGCATCAGTTTAGTGAGTAAACAAGGAAAAACAATAGCAGTGTTGTGTTGATGAGCCTTATCATCGATGTTTTGGAAGATGATCTTGCCCACATTGATGGGGTAGTAGTGCATGATAGAAGCTATGAGCACTGCCTTTTCATTGGTGATTCTTGTGTCATTCAAAGATGAGAAGAATCTGCTACTGATCACAGCATTCCAGCCTTTTGCAATCAAGCTTAGGTCTTTCTTTTTTATTTCAACTCCTGGGTTCACCCAACTTGGAAAAATTCCAGGTGCAGCAATAATGGCTACAAGCCAAGTCCTCGAGCCTGACTCTTCTCCAGTGTCCTACATGTCAACCTTTGCCTCATATTCACTTTGGTTGGATGGTGGTGTCAACCCATATGCCTCATTTTCTCTTCATCACTGAAATAGACATCAACTTTTCTTACTTTGACATGGAAGGATTTCTTCTTTTCTTGTGAGAGGTTGGCGTACAACTCCTTTACCATCACTTCATTTTATGTTTATCTTCCTTTTTCTGGGCATCAGTCAATGTCTGCTTCTTTCCTTATTTGTGAACTACATGTTTGCCCGTCATGATTGCCTGTCAAGATCATCTCAAAGGAAGGTATTAGCACACATATTAGCTATATTATCCTACTCCTACACTATACTAGGATTAACTAAACTAGAGCACATGAGATCTAAGAAACAAGCAAAACAGTTACAGGGTCAAAGGAATTTTCAACTAAACATATCATTCGGCGGCTCGCAGAAAGTAATGCAGAATCGCAGACAGAAGTGTGCGGCTCACACAAAGCCATGCTGATACCATCGGCGGGGCTCCACTGGAAGTGCGAGAGGGAAGCCTCAATCGCATACTTACAAGAACATTCTGATCAAACCGGCAGCCCCGCTAGTGGATTTGCAAGCTCGCCGAATGATCACGTATTTCAACTTGCGACCTTTTTCCTTAGTTCGGCGGAACGCCATTTTTGGTGCGAGAGGCAAGCCTCTTTTGCACAAATTCCAAACGCACTGACTACACCAGCGACATCGCAAGTGGAACTGCAGATCCGCCAAGTAGGATCCGCATTTCAAATTGCGAAATCAAATTCCTCATCGGCGGCTTGCCGAATCATTGGCCAAATTCAATCTATAATGCACAGATTCCAAGTTATTCCATTCTCACGTCCCCTAACATCCCCAAACACATTCCTATGTGGTCTTTTCAACTTCTCACTACGTTCAACACTCTCTCAAGAATGGGACCATATTTTCAACCAGTTTTCAACGAAAAATCAACCAAAAGTCATACCAAGTTCAAGTTGTTTCAAGATTATCAAGCACAACAAGGTGCGTTCATGGTTTCAAGTTAAGTTCATTTTGGTTATTTTCTTTTTCACTCTCTTCTTCTACCCATTTCTTCACTCAACAACAATTTCAACAATATCACACCTAATAGGGTGTAAATTTCTTTAAAATCAAGTTAAAAACAACCCTAACATGATGTTCACCAAACCCACCCCCAACATGATGGTTAACTTACCCCCACACTTAAAAAACAACAAGACTTTAAAAACTTGGGTGATAACATACTGGATATGTAGCGAAAATGAAAATGGGTTGAGGGAATCACGAGCGGGTGGTGAAATCCAGTGATTTGGAGTGTTGGTTTTATTTTGGGGTGCATCAGAATAGTAGTTCCAGACAGTGGGTAGTTTGCTTTTTACAGTGGGGTGTGTGAAAAGTGAAAAATAAACTTACCTGGGGCCTTTTATAGTCGAGTAACCCGACCAGGCCCATGAAGGTTGCGGACCACCGCTTTTTCGGCAGGTCGCTAAAGTCGATGCGACTAGGACGCCGGTTCCTTTTCAAGTGCATGGGGAGGTGAACCGCAGAACTATCTGTGGATTTGGATCGGCTCCCTGCCGTTTGACCGGCTGGATGCTTCTCCATTCTGTAAGAGAATCTTTGCTTACTGACTAAGCCGGCGACCCACAATTTCTTTGGCAGGCCCCAGAATGGCTTTAGCAATTATTCGATGGTTCCTTCCCACATATCAGCTCCCTTCTTGTTTCCTGACTTCTTTTCTTTTCCACACCTTGCATTGTTCCTGCACTAACACCACTTGACCAAGATCAAATGCAACTATCAAGGACTTCATGTGAAATTTTTACACTAACTAAAATTCTAACATCAAAAATTAAAAAAATGCTATAAGCTAAAACTTGGGTTGCCTCCCAAGAAGTGCTTGATTTAACGTCGCGGCACGATGGTGTTACCTCATACCATCAAGGTTCCAGGAGATAGATGCAAGAAACCTCTCTAGGTTCTGTTTCACATCCCAAGTAGTGCTTCACCCGTTGGCCATTTACCCGAAAAGTTTTGGAACTTCCCTTCTCTTGCAACTCGACCCATCCATATGGTGATGTGTCCACCACTTTTTAGGGTCCACTCTATTTGGATTTCAATTTTCCGGGAAAGAGGTGCAACCTCGAATTGAACAAAAGCACACCATATTTCCCGCTTTGAATGCACGGTTCTATATCTTCTTGTCATGGATGATCTTCATCTTTTCCTTATAGAACTTGGCATTTTCATAGGCAAGGAACCTCATCTCCTCAAGTTCATGATGTGACTTGGAAGCTTCTTCCCAATTCATATTTAGCTTTTTCAATGCCCAGTAGGCTTTATACTCCAATTCGATGGGGAGATGGCAAGCTTTACTAAAAACTAACCGGAATGGTGACATCCCAATCGGTGTCTTGTATGCCGTGCGATATGCCCATAAGGCATCAACCAACTTTTTGGCCCAATCCGTTCAGTTCACATTAACCGACTTAGCTAAAATTTGCTTTATCTCACGATTTGACACTTACACTTGACCACTCGTTTGGGGATGATAAGGTGTAGCAACCTTGTGTCTTACCCCATACTTTTCCAACAAGGAATTAAAAGATCAGTTGCAAAAGTGGGTTCCTCCCGTCACTTATGATTGTGCAAGGAGTGCCAAATCTTGTGAAAATGCTTTTCTTTAGGAAGGCAGTAACACTTCTAGCTTCATTGTTTGGCAAGGCAATTTCCTCAACCCATTTGGACACGTAGTCAACCGCCACAAGGATGTATTTCATACTATAAGAACTTGGGAAAGGACCCATGAAGTCAATCCCCCATACATCAAAGAGTTCAACTTTCACAATGGGGTTCTGAGGCATTTCGTGCCTTTTTTAGATCCCTCCATTCTTTGACATTGATCACAACTCTTGGTGTATTCATAAGCATCCTTGTACAAGGTAGGCCAAAAGAAACCATATTCAAGTACTTTCGCCGCCGTTCTAACACCACTATGATGCCCTCCATATGGGGTGGAGTGACATCCTTCAAGAATAGCTCCTTGCTCGGCTTCGGTAACACATCTTCTTATCATTCCATCGCCACATACTTTGAATAAAAAGGGATCATCCCAAAAGTATTGACGGGCATCTTTCATCAATTTCTTCTTTTGATTGAATGAGAAATCCTCCGGAACCTCTCAACATGCAACAAAATTGGCTATGTCCGCATACGAAGGGATCTCTTCCCAAGATACCGCCAATATTCTCTCATTCGAAAAAGAATAATTGATCTTGAGGGTTTCTTTAGGGTGACCCTCCTCCTCCAAACGAGATAAGTGGTCTGCCACTTGATTCTCAGTTCCCTTTCTTACCACCTTCCCTTCTTCATTCAACTTGTTTCAGAAGACCCATTTAGTTCCAATCACTGAGATGCCTTTGGGTCTGGAAACAAGTTTCCAAACTTGATTCTTATCAAACTGTTCTAACTCTTCTTTCACACCAAGAACCCAAAACTCATCTTGAAGTGCTTCATCAATTCTTTTAGGCTCAATTTGTGAGATCAAAGCAAGGTTTATTAAGGGATCTTCTGGTTTTCAAACCATCGTGTGGATCACCAGTGATGAATTTTTGTTGATAGTCTGGTTCACTTTTCTATTCATTGGGAACCACAATATCTAGATCAATAGTCGACTCAGTTGGTTTTCTTCAATTGAGGGTTGTTGATCTTGATTTGTTCTTCCAACTGGAACTTCACGATGTTGAGCCTCAGATCGATCCAGCTGGTGTTGAACATCTTCTTCGCCACCTGTCATTATACCCTTCCCGATATTTTGCCAAGAATTATCAAAAACCACATGCATGATTCTTCAACACATAAAAGTTTTTTTTATTAAAAAATCTATACGATCTGCTCGTTATGTATAAAGCATTTGCTTCCGAAAGGATGAGAATAGTTAGTGTTAGGGCGCTTATCCTTCCATAGCTCATAAGGAGTTTTCTTTAAGCTAGGACGAATAAGACATCTATTTAAAATATGGCATGCAGTACTTATCGCTTCAGCCCAGAAGTGATTTAGGAGTGAGTGTTCAACTAACATGGTTGTGAGTGTAGCCTTGATTATTGCGGAACTCTTCAAACATCTTGCTTTTAAATTCTCCACTGTGATCACTTCTAATGGTAGAGATGTAGTAACCTTTTTCTCTCTGAACTCTCTTTCAAAATACTTCAAAAAATTTCATAGCATCATCTTTGTGAGATAGAAAAATCACCCAACTGAATCGATAGTAATCATCAACAATAACAAGTATATCTTTTACCACCAATGCAAGTTGTCCTTATGGGACCAAAAAAATCCATATGCAATAGTTCAAGATGCTTTGATGTCGTAACAATGTCCTTTGATTTAAAAGACGATCTAGTTTGTTTTTCAAGTTGACATGCATCACAAATATGATTTTTTGAAAAATTTAGCTTTGGAAGACCAATGACTAGATTGCGTTTTGAAATTTTTTCAATTAAATACATGCTAGCATGTCCTAGCTTTCTATGCCAAGTCCATGGATCATTTGCAATAGATGCTAAACATAAATGCTTACCATTTGAAGTACCTCCGTTGTTGAGAACATATATATTGTTCTCTCTTGACCCAGAAAGAACAACTTTACCTTTTGTGTCATGAATGATGCATCTGGATGATTCAAACTTAACTTTGTATCCTCCATCACATAGTTGATTGATACTTAACATATTATGTTTCAATCCATCCACTACGAAATCTTGTTTGATTTCACATCAAGGGCTAAGAAAGATTATCCTAATTCCAATAATTTTTCTTTTGCATCTCCTCCAAACTTAACAGATCCACCATCAATTTTAGTGACAAATTTGAATAGTTGTTTGTCACCTGTCATATGTCGGGAACACCTACTGTCTAGAAACCATTTTCCTCTTTTGTATGCTCGTTTGTGGTGTTCCTACAAAATAACATACTTATAGATTTTTAGGTACCCAATCTTTCTTGGGTCCTTAGGGGTTAGTCTTTGAGGTGCTAGCATCATAGTTGACTTTGGGTCTTTATACCCACTTACCTGGATTATCTCTTTTAGTGTGACCAGATTTTTCACAATAATAGCAAACAGGAACATTCTTATTAAACTTAGTAGAAGAACTTGATGATGACTTGTGCATGGGTGTTTTCTCTTTTGATTTATTTTTATAGGTTGATCGGTTAGATCTACTGGAGTAATGGAGCTTTGGCTAGTTGATTTACGCAACCCATTTAGTTGAAGTGTTGACTCCTGGACCTCTTCTAGAAGGAAATCACTTTTGATTTCCACTACTTCGAGTTTAAGTTCCCATTCTTCCTTCTCTTTAGTCAAGGTTTTTATTTTTTTTCAAAATCTTTTCCATTTCATCAAGTACTTCATCCAGATTTCTAGAATTTGTTATGCAAAATTCACAACGTATCTTACTAGAGTCAGTAGACGCCATGCCTCGTTTACTTGAATCACTGGTAGCTATGAAACAGATGTTTTCATTTTCTTCTTGATCTTTTTTAGATTCTTCTTCATCACTCCAGGATGCATAAGATCTGTTCTTACTTTTGAACTGCTTCTTTTTTGTTTCAGGACAGTTTGATGCAATGTGTCCAAGTTTTCTACCATCATAGCATCGTCCTTCATTTTTGTTATTATTGTTCTGATTGTCCTTCCTGTTCTGAATTCTGGACTTCCTGAATTTCCTTCTTTTCTTCATCAAATTACTGATGTTCTTAGACATCATAGCCAGTTCTTCTTGGATCTCATCATCCTCCTGGTCATTCGCCTTCTTTCATTTGGAACAGTTCATATTTATAGACCAAAAGATTAATTCTCGGTTCATTTACCTTACTGGTTCCTTCATACGTAACTTCCACTTTTTCCATATTTCCTTTGCAGTTTCACAGCTGGATATCTTTTCATACTCCTCTCTACTGATAGCATTGTATAGGATGCTGACAGCCTTATAGTTGAGTTGAATTATCTCCCTTTGCTCATCAGTATAATCGTACATATCAAGAGCAATTGGAGCAGCGGAGGTGTCTCCTTCAGGCTTTTTAGTGGATTTTACAGTATGCAAATCATAGGGTCCCTTCTTGATAACACGCCAGACCTTCTAGTCAACTGATTTAACGTATGCTTCCATACGAATCTTCTAATGAACATAGTTCTTACCATTGAAGTAAGGATGCCTGGTGGCTGAAGTTCCCTCTTGAAATAAAGCTCATTTGACAATATGTGAAGAAATGATCTTTTCTCACTTGCTGTTAGGCAAATAGATAAAACATAGTTAGACCAAACTTCGATACCAATTGAAAGTACATGAGGGGGAGTGACTATATAGTATAAAATTATAGATGAACAAAAAATAAATGAAGTAGTATAAAAAGTGACACAATAATTTTATACTAGTTCAAAACCAATGTAGTTCTGAATCTAGTCCCTTTGTATCACAAGGGAGAGTATCTCTTCTAGCTCTTTTAATTTCAAAATATACTGTATCGTTTGTCGTTCACCATAAATAATTTTCTTGTTGGTTTTGGACCTTCGCCCACCAACAACGATATTGTCTGATTTATAGCTTATCAGACAAATTTTACAGTGACACAACTATTACCTCTACCTTGATCTTCTCTCTCTTTTCTTTTGAATACTAGTAAACACTCAAGTATACAGTGATAGTATTAAGTAAAAGCTAGAGAATGGTTTAGACAGTGAATAGAAGCGTAAGTTGCTTCTTGTCGAGGTCTTCTATTTATAGTCTTATATTGGAGTAGATGTTGCAAGGTTTCTTCAGTACGTCTTCCAATCAGCAGCCTTGATTGATCTTCTTCCATAATTTCCTTCGTGATTGATTTGATTGAGATCGTGATTTTCTTTGAGCTAATGTTTTGCAATATTTCTTATTGCAAAGGAGATACTTTGACCCAGCAGAATTGATCCTCAAAAAGATCCTTTTGAGATACGGAATCTTTTTGAGAATAAGGGAGAGCTAGTAATCAGTGTTCACACTCTCTAATTCTTTCACACTGTATAACTGGCCCTGAAGACTTTAATTGCCGATATTCTCTATTCAAAATCTTTCATTAGTTAGTTGCCGTCTTTTATTACTAGTTGCTTTCTTTCCGTACATAGCTAAGATCTTCCTAGCTTTAGTCTTCCTTTTGGATTTTCTTAAATCGTTGTGTATCCTTTCTTCCTTTCTTCTTGCTTGGATTTCACTTGTCTTCTATCACCCACGTAACCTACCATGTACACATTAATTAGTATAGTATTGTCATAATCAAAATAAATTTAATAGTAATTGCACCATTTCCTGAACTTTTTGAGTGTTTTTTGGCAATAGATACCTTTTTGGGCATTCATTATTTTGGAAATCAGCTATCCTATCTGTGAAGCGTCACTTATGCGACCCTTGATTTTTCATCGAGTACATGTGCTCCACTATTTTCTTTAGTTCTTGCAGCATGACAAATTACTTGAGTCACTGGTGTTCAGAAATTACAGCTACAGATTATACTTGCGAAACGCTCCAGATAGAGCCAGTTTGATTTATCAATTTTCTTTACGAATCCTATATCGTAATTTCGACATAAATAATCTATTCATTATTAATCTCTAGATTATTTTTTCTTATATCACAATTTGTACATTATTCATATATACTTGCATAATTCTTTAGTGTAGAGTATATTTGAGTCTCTTGATAATTTCTGCTCTTATCTTTGTTTTTCTTTTTAGGGAAGTTCAATATTGAGATGTTTCTACTTGGAGGTAATTCTCTGCTCTTAAGTTCTACTAAATAAATAGAAACATAATTTGCGTTAGTAGTATCGCTATCATCTATTTTCAAGCTGGTTATCAGAATAATGTTTCTATGCACGTAAATCTACTAAATAAAGTAAAACAAAAAAAAAAAACATCTTTCAAATATGAGTGCACAATTTACTAAAACAGAGATGAAAATTGTACTTGAAAACAGATAGATGAAAATTGTAAAATTATATCCAAGTAGATCTTAAATTACTGAAATCACTCGGATCATCTACATTATCTTGGTCATGCCAATTAAGGATTAAGAAGAAATATTAGTTATATATGATTTATTAGTCATTTAAAGGCGTATATGTATCAATTATACATGTTCACTCAATGTTTTTTCTTATATTGCGTATTTAATGGTATGAAGAAAAATATTTTTTGAGAAATGACCTTTTTTAACGGAAAAACAAAAATTCTAAATGTATTTTCCGCAGTACCAAACTAATAGGCTGATTTGCAATAATATGACACGGGAAGTATTGGTTTGCCAAAATGCCCTCAATAACAGTGGTTTAGCAAAACTGACCTCCATTAGTTTAATAAAACTTATTCCGGACGAAAATACCCCTCACAACGAATAAAAGACCCTCCCATTCCCTCTCCCTCCTTTTCTCCATTCACGCAATCAAGAAAACCATATGACACGACCCGAATTCTCGGTTAGGCCGTGTGGGTACCCGACCACCTCCCCTAAACCTGTCGGGCGAACCCTATTGAATGAATCGATATAAATTGAGAAAAATTACCTTGAAATGAAAATGAACCAAACTTTAACAACATAAGATAACTCTCAAGGATAGACAAACATACAAGCTGTCTGAGTAATACAACTAACTACCCACGATATAAAGGTTTCCAGATCAGATATCTAAGAAGGCCAAAAGATTTACACACCTCCCGAAGGGAGCAAAAGTAAGGAAAACTGTAATATCTGAAGTTGGTGGCCGTAATGAACAAGATGGCTCACCGTAGACAGCTAAAAACGTACTACTCCTCAATCACGACGTGGCTGGTTGGGTCCTGGAGCAGAATCTGCCGAACGAAAAGAAAACACAAGAACAAATAGGGGGTGAGTCATAAGGACTCAATAAGTGAGGACAAACTAGCAACCTCGAAAAATAGATACGCTAGTCAGGGAAACAGAAGCCATAGCAGTCAACCAGATAAATCATTCACAGATAATTAATGCAATAAATCTATATAGCTAAAAAAATGCATATAAAGATATACAATGATGTATCATGATGCAATGGGATCACATGTGCCAGAAACCTATCTCCGGCGCAGGACTCTCATCGTCTACCAGGAGATATATACAATAATGACCCTTCACCGGCGCGGGACTCTCATCGACTACCGGGAAGTATATGCAGTAATGACCCTTCACCGGCTCGGGACTCTCATCGATTACCGGGAAGTATATGCGATAATGATCCTTCACCGGCTCGGGACTCTCATCGATTACCGGGAAGTATATGCAATAATAACAGCCAGAGTACAATGCTCAGATACTCAATGCAATACCAGCAACATGACATAACATATAATATACACCATAAATTCAAAACTAAGGCGTAATGAGTACGCGTATCGGCAGGTACACACGTAAAGAACACGTGGTAGAAAATCCACGAGGCCAAATGCCTCCAAAGAAATGGATATAATCACTTACCGTATTCCAAAGCTAGCCCTGCTACTCAACAACTATTTTTTCCTTTGGATTAACTGCCAAACGATTCCGCTCTATTCAATAAACAGAAAAATTATATCAAATAAAGCTAAAGGCTTCATTCCTTATGTCTTAGGGCAATCCAGTTAGGAACCTGATACCCTATTCGCATACGCAATACGCAGGCCAGGCCAATGTACAGGGTTCAAAGTCCCATAACCAAACCCTAAATAAATTACATTTATATGTTGCCCATAACTCACTGAATGCAAATATATAATCATTTCCATCATTGGGGTCCAATTGACCCTTTAAACTATCAATTTACGTCATTAGGGCGATGTCTAATATCCCTATTTTTACTGTAAAAATATATTCAAACACATGTAATAGGCTAAGATAATGAGTTAACATCATTACCTGAAGATTTGGGGTAGAAATTCCACTATTTTTCCACCTCTTTTTCCCTTTTTTCCTCTCTTTTCTAATTTTTCCTTTCTCTATTTCGTTGAATGTTTCTGTTGTATCTCGTGACTACTTACTGCTAAGGGATTAAATCCCTTAGCAACCGACATCATCAATTTATTTTTTTTTATTATTTTTTTTATAATAAAATCGCTACGACGATTAAAATTAAAATAAAATTCTAGAGAAGTCTAAATGATCCCAAATTTTTCAAGTAAGTTATAAAAAATATATGTAAATACTCGCGAAGACGGATCTCAAATCGGACTCCCGAAACTCAAGATGCGAATTTAAAGGAAAAATGTCAAATTATTTAACTTTCGGCATTTTAGCGGAAACTAGCCGAACAACATCGAAATTCACTTTCGAAAAATTACAAAATTCACAAATAATCATACGAACCTAACGGCGCTTTCGGATTTTGAATCGGAGCTCATTCGCCAAAACCGAGCTCAAAAATCTATTTTTAATATTTATCGACAATAAAAACTGAAACCTTCTTCCGACGCCTACCAAACGAGGTCTGATTTAGCTCAAATTATGCAGAAAGGTCCTAATGGACCTTACGAATATTTTAAAATTATCGGCACACCAATCGGAGTCCTAACTTCCGAAACGACTGACCGAGGTCTTTTCATTCTCCTCCACTTAGACTCTCATTCGTCCTCGAACGAGCAAGAGTCTAAAATAGATTTCACATCTCTAATGAGAATGCTTACACTAATTTTTCAATGACATTTACTACAAAACAAAAATCATATACAATGATAAGAACTTTTAGGCTTTAAAGACCAAGTTCGAACCTGAATCGTCGAAGAGGTAAGGATACCTCTCACACATACTGGACTCAAGCTCCCAAATGTCCTCCTCACGAGGACGATTATTCCATCGCACTTGAACCATCGGAATCTGCTTCGAACGGAGTTTCCGGACATCACGCGCAACTATAGCAACTTTGAACTCCTCGTAAGCTAGATTCACATCTAGCTGAGCAGGGTCTAATTCGATCACTTCGGAAGGATCTCAGATACACTTCCGGAGCATCGACACATGAAAAACTGGGTGAACTGGCATAGAAGCTGGCAAGTCGAGCCGATAAGCTACCTTACCAATACGCTTCTCGATACGGAAAGGGCCAATGAACCTGGGACTAAGCTTTCCTTTCCTACCAAACCTCTTTACACCTCGCATCGGTGACACTTTCAGAAATACCATGTCCCCGACCTCAAACTCTAACTCTCGGCTCCTCCGGTTCAAATATGAAATCTGCCTACTCTGGGCGGTCCGTGAACGATCCTGAATAATACGAACAACATCAAGAGTCTGACGAACCATATCTGAACTCATTACCTTGACATCTCGAGACTCAAACCAGCCAATAGGAGAACGACATCGACGACCATGTAAGGCCTCAAATGGAGCCATCTGAATGGAAGACTGGTAGCTATTATTATAAGAGAACTCTGCTAACGCCAAATGATCATCCCAGTAACCCCCGAAGTCTAGTGAACAAGCTCTCAACATGTCCTCCAGAATTTGAATAACCCGCTCGGACTGACCCTCAGTCTGAGGATGGAATGCTGTGCTAAGCTGTACCTGGGTCCCCAACTCTCTCTAAAAAGACTGCCAGAACTAAGAAGTAAACTGGGAACCACGATCTGAGATAATGGATACAGGAGTACCATGCAGCCTAACCACCTGCTCAATGAAAATCCGAGCCAGTCTCTGAGCTAAATCAGTAGTCTTTACAGGGATAAAATGAGCTGATTTAGTCAGTCTATCGACAATGACCCAGACTGAATCGTGGCGCTGCAGGGTCTTTGGTACACCAACTATAAAATCCATCGTGATGTGCTCCCACTTCCACTCGGGAATGGGCAATGCTTGAGCTAACCCTGCTGGTCTCCGGTGCTCGAACTTAACCTGCTGACAGTTCAAGGAACGAGATACATAATCAAATATATCTTTTTTCATCCCCTTCCACCAGTATAGCTCTCGGAGGTCCTGATACAATTTTGTAATACCAGGATGAATAGAATAGCGCGAGCTATGAGCTTCACCGAGCACTGACTGCCTCAAATCCCTAACATCAGGAACACAGAGTCGACCATTAAACCGAAGAATTCCCTCTGAATCAAGCTCGAAGGAGGGAACTCCTCCACTTAGGACACGACCACGCAACTCCTGCAGATGAGGATCCTCGAACTGTCTTCCCTTAATCTGATTGACTAAGGAAGACTGAGCTGCAATACACGCTAAGACTCGACTGGAGTCTGGGAGAAGAAATCTCACGCCAGAGTCGCTAAGGGACTGCAATTCTCGGGCCAATGGTCTCATATCAGCATAAAGAAAAGCCATGCTGCCCATGGACTTTCTGCTCAAAGCATCTGCTACCATGTTCGCCTTCCTAGGACGATAGCGGATAGTGAGATCATAATCTTTAATTAATTCAAGCCACCTCCGCTGTCGGCCGTTAAGATCTTTCTGAGAGAGAAGATACTGCAGACTCTTATGATCTGTATACACCTCACAAGGCTCGCCATAAAGATAATGCCTCCATATCTTCAAAGCAAAGACCACAGCTGCCAATTCTAAATCGTGACTCGGATAATTCTTCTCATTCGGTTTCAACTGTCTGGAAGCATAAGCAATTACCTTCCCGTGCTGCATGAGAACACAACCCAAGCCCACACGAGATGCATCACAATAGACTACAAATCCATCGGTGCCCGAAGGAAGGGATAATACTGGAGCTGAAGTCAATAAGGCCTTAAGCTTTTGGAAGCTTGCCTCACACTCATCGGACCATCGAAACTGAACCGCCTTCTGCGTCAGGCGAGTCAGGGGAGCTCCAATAGTAGAGAACTTTTCCACAAACCTCTGATAATAACCTGCCAATCCAAGGAAGCTGCGAATCTCCGTCGGAGTGGTAGGACGAGGCCATTTCTGCACTGCTTCATTCTTCTTCGGATCAACCTTGATACCCTCACTAGATACCACGTGACCCAAAATTGCCACAGAGTCAAGCCAAAACTCACATTTCGTGAACTTGGCATAAAGCTTACGATCACGAAGGGTCTAAAGAACCACCCTCAGATGATAATCATGCTTCTCGCGGCTACGAGAATAAATAAGAATATCATCAATGAAGACAATGACAAAGGAATCAAGGAATGGCTTAAACACCCGGTTCATGAGATCCATAGAGGCTGCAGGGGCATTAGTCAGCCCAAAAGACATAATTAGGAACTCATAATGGCCGTAACGAGTCCTACAAGCAGACTTCGAGATATCTGACTCACAAATCTTTAGCTGATGATAACCAGATCGCAGATCGATCTTAGAAAAGAATTTGGCACCCTGCAACTAATCAAACAAATCATCAATGCGAGGCAAGGGATACTTATTCTTGATGGTGACCTTATTTAGCTGACGATAATCAATACACATCCGCATAGTCCAATCTTTCTTTTTCACGAATAGAACAGGAGCACCCCACGGGGAAATATTCGGCCTGATGAACCCCTTATCAAGCAAATCTTGCAATTGTTCCTTCAGCTCCTTCAACTCTGATGGGGCCATGCGATAAGGAGGGATAGAAATAGGCTGAGTCCCTGGCACAATATCAATGCCAAACTCGATCTCTCGATCAGGAGGAAGTCCTGGCAAATCATCTGGAAACACGTCAGGGAACTGCCTAACGACAGGAATAGAATCAAGAGATGGAATCTCCACAGTGGTATCTCGAACCATGGCAAGATACGCTGAACACCCTTTATCCATCATCCGCTTTGCCTTCAGGAAAGAAATAACATGCCCTATGGGTGGAAAATAAGAGCCCTGCCACACCACCGGTGCTGAACAAGGAAGAGACAACTGAAAAGACTTGGCGTGACAATCTAATGTGGCATGACACGACGCCAGCCAATCCATGCCAATAATAACATCAAAGTCAACCATATCTAGAATTAGAAGATCTACTAGTGTCTCACGACCCCCAAAATATATGGTACAAGTTGGATAAACTCGATCCACAATGATCATGTCTCCAATAGGAGTGGAAACACAGAATGGATCACGAAGACACATATAATCAACATGAAAATCCGAAGCAAAATAAGGAGATACATATGAATATGTAGATCCGGGATCCACCAAGGAATATGCATCTCGACCACAAACAGATAGAATACATGTAACAACAGCTGGGGATGCCTCGGCATCCTGCCTGGCCGGCAGTGCATATAGCTGTCTCTGTGGCTGAACTAATCTACCACCCTGAGATCCACCTCTGGAGGGACCACCTGAACCACGACCCCGACCTTTACCAGATGGTGGTACACCTCTAGCTGGCTGAGACCCTGAAGGGGCACCATGAGGCTGCTGCTGCATAGGCGCTCGAGGGCGAGGGAAAGAACTGCTATACCCTGCTGATAAAGATAAGGGCAATCTTTCTTATGATGCCCTGGCTCACGACAATGGAAACACCCTGGGCCATACTGGCGCTAAACAAACTGCTGATGACTACTAGGAGGAAGCTGGGGATGACCCCGTCGAGGTCCTGGCGCGTCCTGAAAACCACGCGCTGGAAACTGAGCTGGTCTGACAGGAGGCCTACTCTGCTGCTGATAACTCCTACCTCCATACGAGGTACTAGAATGCCCTGGACCACGAGATCTCTTACTCTCCCGCTCTAACTCCTCCATCTCCAATCTATGATAGGCCTCATACCTCCTGGCAATATCAACAGCGACATCAAATAGAGTGCCAGCCTCAATCTCACGAGCCATCTGGGACCGCAAATAAGGAGAAAGCCCATCAATAAAACGTCTGACCCTCTCAGAGGGCTCCTGCACGAGATCTGGAGCATAGCTGGACATCTCTGAAAACAAAAGCTCGTACTTTGTGACTGACAGGTTACCCTGTCCAATCCTCTCAAACTGTCTCCTCTTCTCATCCTGCTGACTGCGATGGAAAAACTTCTCCATGAATCGATGGGAGAACTCACTCCAGGTCAGCTTAGGTAAGCCTTGCCTAGCTGATCGGAGTGCGGTCCACCAACCTAAAGTCGGACCCTCAAGCTGGAAGGCAGTATAATCAGCTCCATACTGCTCAAGATATCTAAGGGCCTCTAAGATACGCTGACATTGATCAAGAAACTCACGAGGCTTAAGCTTATCTGATTTCTGACCAGAGAACTTCGGAGGACTAAGTCGGGTAAAATAATGCAACTTTGCCGGATCATCAACCTGACCTGCTACCTGGACTGGCTGACCAGCCTGAGCAACCGGAGGTACAACACCAGCTACCTCTGGAACATGACCACCTGAAACATGAACTGCTGGGGCTACATGTGGAGCTAGAATAGGGGCTCCCTGATCCTGAGAACCAATATCTACCGCAGCCTGCGGAGCTGCCTGAGGGATAGGAGCATCTACGACAACCTGAGGGATAGGAGCATCTACAGCAGCCTGAGGAATATGAGCATCTACAGCAGCCTGAGGAATATGAGCATCTACGGCAGCCTGAGGAATAGGAGGTCCCTAGGGCATCTGCGTCGCTAAGAATCACATAAAAGCGTCATGAAGTGCGGGGGAAACGAATATGCCCTGCTCCGCCTGCCCAGCAAAAGCTGGCACTACCGGAACCTCTGCAGCAGGATCAACATGATCCACCATCCTCGTGGCCTGGGCAACTCTACCTCTGCCTCGACCACGACCTCTACCGCGACCAACGCCACCACCTCGCGGAGCAGCAGGCATAGGGGCGACTGCTGGTTCCTCCACCTTTCGCTGAACATTCGCGCGCGTTCTCACCATTTACTGCGGAAAATTAAAAATATTTAACTTCAGATAAGAAGACTCACGCACAACAGAGAAAGAAAGAAAGGAAACTACCTAAATACCACCATAGCCTCTCGTAGATAGGTACGGACGTCTCCGCCCGATCAGCGAGACTCTATTAGACACTGTCATTATCTGGAAAGACTCTAAACCTCGCTCTGATACCAACTGACACGACCCGAATTCTCGGTTAGGCCGTGCTGGCACCCGACCACCTCCTCTAAACCTGTCGGGCGAACCCTACTGACTGAATCGATATAAATTGTGAAAAATTACCTTGAAATAAAAATGAACCAAACTTTAACAACATAAGATAACTCTCGAGGATAGACAAACATACAAGTTGTCTGAGTAATACGACTAACTACCCACGATATAAAGGTTTCCAGATCAGACATCTAAGAAGGCCAAAAGATTTACACACCTCCCGAAGGGAGCAAAAGTAAGGAAAACAGTAATATCTGAAGTTGGTGGCCGTAATGAACAAGATGGCTCACCGTAGACAGCTGAAAACGCACTACTCCTCAATCACGACGTGGCTGGCTGGGTCCTGGAGCAGAATCTGCCGAACGAAAAGAAAACACAAGAGCAAATAGGGGGTGAGTCATAAGGACTCAATAAGTGAGGACAAACTAGCAACCTCGAAAAATAGATACGCTAGTCAGGGAAACAGAAGCCATAGCAGTCAACCAGATAAATCATTCACAGATAATTAATGCAATAAATCTATACAGCTAAAAAAATGCATATAAAGATATACAATGATGTATCATGATGCAATGGGATCACATGTGCCCGAAACCTATCTCCGGCGCAGGACTCTCATCGTCTACCAGGAGATATATACAATAATGACCCTTCACCGGCGCAGGACTCTCATCGACTACCGGGAAGTATATGCAGTAATGACCCTTCACCGGCTCGGGACTCTCATCGATTACCTGGAAGTATATGCGATAATGATCCTTCACCGGCTCGGGACTTTCATCGATTACAGGGAAGTATATGCAATAATAACAGCCAGAGTACAATGCTCAGATACTCAATGCAATACCAGCAACATGACATAACATATAATATACAACATAAATTCAAAACTAAGGCGTAATGAGTACGCGTATCGGCAGCTACACACGTAAAGAACACGTGGTAGAAAATCCACGAGGCCAAATGCCTCCAAAGAAATGGATATAATCACTTACCGTATTCCAAAGCTAGCCCTGCTACTCAACAACTATTTTTTCCTTTGGATTAACTGCCAAACGATCCCGCTCTATTCAATAAACAGAAAAATTATATCAAATAAAGCTAAAGGCTTCATTCCTTATGTCTTAGGGCAATCCAGTTAGGAACCTGATACCCTATTCGCATACGCAATACGCAGGCCAGGCCAATGTACAGGGTTCAAAGTCCCATAACCAAACCCTAAATAAATTACATTTATATGTTGCCCATAACTCACTGAATGCAAATATATAATCATTTCCATCATCGGGGTCCAATTGACCCTTTAAACTATCAATTTACGTCATTAGGACGATGTCTAATATCCCTATTTTTACCGTAAAAATATATTCAAACACATGTAATAGGCTAAGATAATGAGTTAACATCATTACCTGAAGATTTGGGGTAGAAATTCCACTATTTTTCCACCTCTTTTTCCCTTTTTTCCTCTCTCTTTTCTAATTTTTCCTTTCTCTGTTTCGTTGAATGTTTCTGTTGTATCTCGTGACTAGTTTCTGCTAAGGGATTAAATCCCTTAGCAACCGACATCATAAATTTATTTTTTTTTTTCTATTTTATTTTTTTTTATTTTTTTTATATTAAAATCGCTACGACGATTAAAATTAAAATAGAATCCTAGAGAAGTCGAAATTATCCCAAATTTTTCAAGTAAGTTATACAAAATATATGTAACATATTCGCGAAGACGGATCTCAAATCGGACTCCCGAAACTCAAGATGCGAATTTAAAGGAAAAAGGTCAAATTATTTAACTTTCGGCATTTTAGCGGAAACTAGCCGAACAACATCGAAATTCACTTTCGAAAAATTATAAAATTCACAAATGATCATACGAACCTAACGGCTCTTTCGGATTTCGAATCGGAGTTCATTCGCCAAAACCGAGCTCAAAAATCTCTTTTTAATATTTTTCGACAATAAAAACTGAAACCTTCTTCCGACGCCTA